>CANJKZ010000166.1:1122500-1722500 GCA_947471745.1 Closterium sp. Naga37s-1
CCTTCAGCCAGGGCAGCCGCAGCAGCCGCAGCAGCAGCCGCAGCAGCCGCAGCAGCAGCCGCAGCAGCCAGAGCAGCAACTGCAGCAGCAGCAGCATCAGCATCAGCAACTTCAGCCTCAGAAGCAACAGAATCAGCAGCCGGATCAGCTAATCCAGCAAGCTGTTTATACGGCTGATTCTCGGGGCAGCACTGGTAGTTACACTGGCAGCCGCACTCACATGCCCGGGCTTCCCACAGGCCACACAACTCTGCATGGCTTGGGCACAAATGCAGCGCCCTCGAGAGCAGATTCTGAGGGTATGGCGTTCAGGAGCGCTGATGCACACACCAGCGCTAGCACGAGGGTACAGTCTAGTACCGTCGAGGATGGGGGTAGCCACACTGGCATGCTTCAACTGAGTAGGGTTGACAGCTTGGGGATACCTGTTGGGAGCATGGGCTGCCAGTTGAATAGGGCTGACAGCATGGGTATGACCATGGGGAGCATGAGCTACAGCTCCATGGACTCATGCATGCATGGGCCCGTTCTAGATGCATGCCTGGATGACCTTTTCCTGCTTGCGGATGATATTGCCAAGTCTGGGGTGCTGATTCAAAGGAATGATGTCTCGGAGATGGTCCCCATGCCAGCTGCACACAAAGCTAGTGACACTGATCTTGTCGTGTTTGACTGTACTGAGGACGTGGTGTATAGGGAGCAGAGGATTTCCCAGTGACAGTGCTGCCATGCTCGGAGGAGGTGGTTCCCGTGCCAGCTGTTCACAAAGCCAGCGACACTGATCTAGTTGTGCTTGACTGCATGGGGGACGAGGTGTACAGGGCACAGAGGTCTTTGCCGTGATGTAGCATGTGAGGCGCCCGAACGGTCGTCCTCATCGGCATGTGATGCCTGGGTTGTCCAACCAATCACTGGCTGTGCTACACAGGGTGCAGCTCTGTTGCTGAAATACTCTCGCCTGCTTGCTTCCCAGCTGTAGTCTCTTCAGTCTGAGCTGCTGCTGCAGCAGAAGCAGCAGCAGCAGCAGCAGCAGCCAATGAAAATTCACCCTCTTCAGCAGAGCAGCAGCAAAATCTTATGTTTGATCAGCAGGAGCAGCAGGGGCAGCCGCAGGGGCGGCAGCAGCAGAAGCAGGAGCAGCAGCAGCAGCAGCAGCAGCAGCAGCAGCAGCAGCAGCAGCAGCAGCAGCAGCAGCAGCAGCAGCAGCAGCAGCAGCAGCAGCAGCAGCTGTAGGGGCAGCAGCAGGGGCAGCAGCAGGGGCAACAGCAGGGGCAGCAGCAGGGGCAGCAGCAGCAGTGGCGGCAGTGGCAGCGCCAGCAGCAGCAGCAGCAGCAGCAGCAGCAGCACGAGCATTGACACATGCGATCTGAATAGGGTTGACACACATGGGCATGACCATGGGGAGCATGAACTACAGTTCCATGGACTCATGCATACATGCTTCACCATGCATGCATGGGATGGCTCCAGAGGCATGCTTGGATGACCTTTCCTGATGGCAGACGACATTGCCAAGTCGGGGGTGCTGTGATTCAAGGGAGTGTTAATCTAGAAATGCTGCCCGTACCAAGCTGCAAACTAAGCCAGCGACGCGGATCTAGTTGCGTATTACTCAGAGGACTTGGCTGTGACAGTTCGACGATGCTCGGAGCAGGTCTGGGGCTCTCATTCAAGGGAGTGCTGATCTAGAAGTGGTGTCCGTGCCAGCTGCACACACGTCCAGCGGAGCGGATCTACTTGTGTTTGACTGCACAGAGGCCGTGCTGTATAGGGAGCAAAGGACTTCCCAGTGACGGAGCATTGGAGGCGCCCCAGCAGTCGTTCTGGGGCGCCTCAAAGGACTGCCCTGTAGGCGTAGGAGCTGTATAGGGCGATGAGGTCTTCCCAGTAACGTAGCTCCCATGCTCGCTCATGCTTAGGTCTTCATTTCGTCTATGCTTTGTATCTATATAGTTAAATCCACTCTTTTTTCAAAGGCATCGGGAAAAACCCCTTCCAGCAGGTCAGGCCCGGGCTTCGTTGTTAGAATCTAGTAGCAGGAATGAATGAACTATGAAATAGTTGGGTACAAATATAAAACCCTAAAAGGGGCTGTACCCCATATTGGCTACCCCACTACAGCCTAAACATATATAGCAGATATATCATTTGACACACCCCCATAGGCAAAGTGGGGGAGAGCAAGGGGTCACAAGACCAGTCAAGAGAAGCAAAGTAAGCTCAGGGTGGATCACAACGTCACCACACACACTCAGCACAAGCAAAGGGCCACAAGGCCAGTTCACATGCTGGGGTATATATGCAACAACAACAGCACAGTGATCTCTACCTAGCAGAGCAAGCATGCAGGTATATATATAGATCACAGTACAAGCAAAGTCTACAGCAAGTGAGGAAAAGTGGGCACAAGGCCTAACAAAGTGCAGAAACGCTGATGATCACCAGACGGAAGTGCCTTGGTGAATATATCAGCAGTGTTGGCCCGAGTGGCCAAGTGAGCAAGACGAAGCTGACCATGCTGCTTCAAGTCTCGAGTCAGGAAGTAACGCAGAGCGATGTGCTTCGTTCTGTGCTCCAGTCTGTGCTCCTGACACAAGGCAATGGCGGCCTTGTTGTCGACGTACAGTACTGGAGGAGAACGAGGCCGCTCTCCCAGGTCGGTCAGCAAGTAGGTGAGCCAGCGTAACTCCTGTGCAGCCATGGCTGTGGCGTATATCTCAGCCTCACAACTGGAGCTGAGAACTGAAGACAAGCGTGTAGAACGCCAAGAAACTGAACCAGAGCCAAGGCTGAAGGTGTAACCCTGTGACGACCGCTGCGTAGCCTGGTCGTCAACCCAAGAAGCGTCTGAGTGCCCAGTGAGGACTACGTCGCTCCGTCCTCCAAGCACGAGCCCCATGCGCGATGTACTGCACAAGTAGCGTAGTACCCTCTTAGCAGCATCCATGTGCACCTTTCGGTGCCGACCAGGAGCCACGCAGCGAGCCAGAAGGCCAAGAGGATACGCAAGGTCAGGACGAGTGCAGGTCATCAGGTACATGAGGCAGCCCACTAGCTCTGGGTAAGGACCACTCGGCTCTACGGACTCGTCCGAAGGTGGAGCTGAGAGCGAGTGACCTGTAGCCAGAGGAGTGGCCTGTGCCGAGGACCAGGTGAAGCCGAAACGCTGAAGGACCTGCTGCACCATGTGTGACTGAGTCAGTGTGATGGTGCGGCGTGCTCTGTCCCGGGTGATCTGCAAGCCAAGGTAACTGCGCAGCTCACCCAGGTCTGTGCACGTGTGTCTCTTCTGCAGCTCCGACTTCACCAGGGCGAGAGCCTCAGTGTCAGCAGTGGCAAAGACCAAGTCGTCGACGTACACGAGGATGTAGAACGGCGGCAGCGAAGTGTCGGTGCGCAGAAACAGCGACGGGTCAGCAGTCGACGGAGCAAACCCAAGAGCAGCAAGTGTCGTCCTCAGTGTGTCGTACCACTCACGTGGCGCCTGGCGGAGACCGTAGACCGGCCGCCGGAGGCTCCACTGGGTACCAGGAGGGAACGACCCAGTGAAGCCAGGAGGGCGGTGCAGCAAGATCTCCTCGTGCAGGCTGCCCTGTAAGAAAGTTGTGCTGAAGTCAAGAGAGTGAAGCTCGTAGTCACGCTGAGCGGCAACGTGCAGCAGTACCCGAAGAGTGGTCATCTTCGGGGTGGGGGAGAAGGTCTGGAAGAAGTCAACTCCCTCTCGCTGACTGAAACCTCGAGCAACGTAACGAGCCTTGAAGACAGGCGGAGAACCTGGCGGCCGCTTCACCCTGAAAATCCACATGCCACTGACGATGTTCGCCCCAGGAGGGGGAACCTCGTCGACGTAAGTGCCTGTGGACTTCCACGATGCCATCTCTGCATCCATGGCTGTCTGCCACTGAGAGGAGTACTCACCCGCGATCGCCTCAGCGTAAGAGCGCGGGGTCGGGATGTCTGGAGCATCCGGGTTGAGGCAAGCAGCATGGACACGAGATGAGGCGCAGCGGCTGCAAGACACTCAAGGTCCTCTTGCCTGTCCTCAAGGACGTCCGTGCCAAGAGCACACTCACCCCCGACGGACGGAGGACAGACAGACTCAGACTCAGCAACAAGACTAGCGGCGTAGTCTAGACGACAGGCAGCAGCAAAGTCAACAAGCTCAGCGACTAAGGCAGACGCAGTTGCAGACTCAAACGACGGGTCAGTGACAACTGTGGCTAGCAGACGCGTGACAGTAGGGTGAGCAGCACGGGTGCGGTCAGACTCAGGCTCAGGAACGGTAGGCAGAGAAGACGCAGGAGGGGACGGCAGGGGAACACGCTGCGGAGGAGAGGAAGGACGACGGACTACGAGGTGGGTGCCAGGGACAGCCGGCTGACGCGAACGAGGAACACTACGATCGGAACGACCAGAACGGACAGGCAAGACAGGACGCGACGCATGCTCACGACGCTCAGTAAGACCTCCGGTCTGCTCAGTGTAAGGAGAAGGAGCAGGCAGCGGTGAGCCAGGCTGTAACGGAAGACCAGTAGACGAAGGGAGACTAAGAACCTGGCGAAGCACAGAGTTAGACAGTGGCTGAGACGACGGAGACGGTGGAGCAAAGAACAGGCGCGGCTGTGCAGTGCCACCAGCACCAGCAGCTCCAGCACCCCCAGCAGCTCCAGCACCTCCAGCAGCTCCAGAACCCTCAGTGCCAGCTCCTCCTGGACTAGCTCCACCAGCAGCAGCACCCCCAGAACCGGCACCTCCAGTCCCAGGGTCTCCAGCCTCAGTGTCTCCAGCAGCAGCACCCCCAGACCCAGAGTCTCCAGCAGTAGCACCCTCAGACTCAGCACCTCCAGCCCCAGCAGCTCCAGTACCTCCAGTACGAGCACCTCCGGGACCAGCACCACTCCCAGCTCCAGTGACGTCAGCAGAAGTACCTCCAGCGGCAGAGCCCCGAGCTCCAGAAGCGCGACCCTGACGGCGACCGTACCAGTCGTGCAGCTGCTGTGAGGTGAGAGGCACACGCGGACGAAGGCGGCTACTCCAAGGAGACCGCACACCAGCAGAATCAGAACCCTCAGCGCCAGCACCCGCAGCAGCTCCAGAACCTCCAGCGCCAGCACCCTCAACAGCTCCAGAACCTCCAGCTCCAGTGCCACCAGCGCCAGCACCTCCAGCGGCTCCAGAACCTCCAGCTAAAGCACCCTCAGCAGCTCCAGAACCTCCAGCAGAAACAACTCCAGTAGCAGAGTCACCAGCTCCAGCGCCTCCCGCAGCAGGGCCCCTAGCTCCAGCAGCGCGACCCTGACGGCCAACGTACCACTCACGCAGCTGCTATGGGGAGAGAGGGAGTCGACGACGAGAGTGCAGCGGCGAGACACCAGCGGAGCGACTACGAAGACGGCCGCTCCAGGGAGACTGCTCACCAGACGCCTCAGCGCCCCCAGGTGCAGCACCCCCAGACTCAGTACCCCCAGGCTCAGCACCCCCAGACTCCTCACGCCCAGGCTCAGCACCTCCAGTCTCCGCACCCCCAGGCTCCGCACCTCCAGGCTCCGCACCCCCAGGCTCAGCACCACCAGAAGCAGCACCCCGAGCAGGACCACCCTCAGCAGGACATGAGTCACCAGTGACCTCAACCGGCGCAGTCACACCTGACGGAGCAGGACCGGGAGCGGGGAGGGGGTCTACCTGGGGAGCACCTGGAGCGAGGAAGAGCGGCGGGGGGGGGGAGAGGGGCAGTGCGGTAGGGGAAGAGACGGTAAAAGGGAACCGACTCGTCGAACGTGACGTCCTGAGAGGGGAAGACACGGCGCGAGGTGGGGTGGTAAAACTGCCAACCAGGCGCGTCAGGGACAAAGCCAAGGAAGACACAGGGAACAGCGCGGGCGGAGAGCTTGTCCGCGGTGGTATCGCGGACAAAGGCACGAGCACCCCAGACCCGGAACGCGACGCATCGCCAACCTTCCCCGTCCACAGCAGTGTGGGCGAGGTCTCCGGCAAGGAGACACGGGGCCAGAGGTTGAGCTGATGCGCGGCGTACCAGACCGCAAACGGCCACAGAAAATGGGGGGCAGCCGCATGGATCATGGAGGTACGAGCGACCTCCATGACTAAGCCAATGCGGCGCTCAGCAACCCTATTCTGCTGCGGAGAGGCCGGAAGCGTGAACGTCTGGCGGATGCCGTGCTCCGCACAGAAGGCTGCCAAGAGGTCTGAGGAGAACTCACCACCTCTGTCAGAGTGCAGACGCAGGACAGGAAAGTTGGAATGGAACCGCTCGCGGAGCTGGAGACAAACAGCGCGGATCCAGGGGATCAAAACATCAGGGACCTCCCCCTTGCGCTGCAAGGGGAAGACCGTGGTGTAACGCGTGTAGTCGTCGACGACCAGCAGGAAGTACCGCTCGTGGCCCTGTCCACGGACGCGGGCTGGGCCCCACACGTCCAGGTGGTGAGTCTGCAGGGGAGCCTCTGTGGGAGGGAACGAGGAGGAGTGAGGAGCGGCGCGCTGCCGCCCCTCGACACAGGGAAGACAGGGAGGAGCAAGCGAGGGTGGGAGGGGAGGGAGAACCCTGGGAAGACCAGAGACAAGGTAACGGGAGTGCATGCCACGAAGGCGCTGCATCGAAGGGTGACCAAGGCGGTGGTGCCAAAGGACCGTCCGGTGCGACAGGGTGCGACACGAGCAGGGGGCCGACAACTGACCTGACGCAGACGCAGACGCAGCTACCTGAGGGGACTCAGTGGTCAGTGTGTACAGGCCCGACCCCGGCTGCCGAGTGAAGGTAGCCAGGTGACGACCCGTCTGAGCACACGTGCAGTGTGACAAGGACACGGCGGTGCATGCTACGAAGGCACTGCACCGAGGGGTGACCAAGGCGGTGGTGCCAAAGGAGGGTCTGGTGCGACAAAGCGCGACACGAGCAGGGGGCCGCTAGCTGACCTGACGCAGACGCAGACGCAGCGACCTGAGGGGACACAGTAGTCAGTGTGTACAAACTCGAGCCAGGCGCACGGGTAAACGTGGCCAGGTGCCGACCCGTCCGGGAGCACATACAGTGGGTCACGCGCTGACCTCTAGGAGTGAACTGGTCAACCCACTGGTCCTGGAGGTCAGCACCACTCACCAAGTTCGTAGAGAACGAGGGGAGGTGAAGACCTGACAGGGAGCCAGACGGGACCACCGGACACGGCAGGACCGTGGAGGAGTGCGCAAGTACTGGACCCCCAGAGGGGTCTGCCAGGGAGACTGGAACCGGCCGGCTGAGCGGCGTGAGGGTGGTGCTGTCGCGAAAGAAGGAGCGGGAAGCACCTGAGTCAAGTGTGAAGGTGTACAAGGCCTCAGCAGGCGCAGTACCAGAGAGAGCAGACTCACCAGCACCTGGAGCAGCAGCCTCACCAGCACCTAGAGCAGCAGCCTCACTAGCACCTAGAGCAGCAGCCTCACCAGCACCTGGAGCAGCAGGCTCTATACCTGGGTCAGGCGGTACGCACAGGCAACAGACACGGTCAGCACTAGTAGGCAATGCATACATGGCAGTGAAAATAGCATCAAAGTCAAGAGCAAATATATCTACCCTCTGCCCAAGCAGCTCCACCCAGTCAGGGAGCTCAGCCGCGTCGCCAAACTCGGTACGCCAGGCGTCGCTCAGACGGGCGAAGCAGCGGGACTGTGTGTGACCAAGCGTCCCGCAAGCCTGACCAGCCCTATCACCTGTGCGAATGACGTACGGACAACGAACGGTACTCCGAGACCCTCTACTCTGAGCGTACCACTCACGAAGCTGCTGGGGCGTAAGTGTCTCGCGCGGACGCCGCTGCAGCTGCAGGTGGCCACTGCCAGACGCTCCCGACTGACCAGCTCCAGGGCGACAGCCACGACTGCTACCGCCACAACCCCAACTAGCGTACCACTCACGAAGCTGCTGGGGCGTGAGAGACTCACGCGGACGTAGTTGGAGCTGCATCTGGCCACCGCCAGTAGTAGCAGTAGCAGCAGTAGCAGTAGCAGTAGCCCAGCAGTAGTAGCAGAAGTAGCAGCAGTAGCAGCGCGGGCAGGGCATGCGCGGCAGGCAGGCAGGCAGGCAGGCAGGCAGGCAGACAGGCAGGCAGATGGCGCGGCAGCGCGCGAACAAGGCAGGTGCTCACCAGTGGCGGGAAGGGCAGGTGCTCGCTGGGCGAGCAGGGCCGGCGCTCGGCTGCAGTGCTGGGACCACGGCAGCGGCAGGGCAGGGCCGCGGCAGCTACTGCAGGGCGGGGCCAGGCGGGGCCGCGTCGGCGGCAGGGCGGGGCCGCGACAGCGGCAGGGCGGGGCCGCGTCGACGGCACGGCGGGGCCGCGTCGGCGGCAAGGCGGGGCCGCGACAGCGGAAGGGCGGGCCCGCGTCAGCTGCAGGGCGCGCCGCGACAGCGGCCTGGCGGGCCGCGTCGGCGGCAGGTCGGGGCCGCGTCGGCGGCAGGTCGGAGCCGCGACAGCGGCAGGTCGTGGCCACGTCGGCGGATGGAGGGGCCGCGTCGGCGGCAGGTTTGGGCCGTGTCAGCGACTTGGTGGGGCCGCGTCGGCCGCAGGGCGGGGCCGCGTCGGCGGCAGGGCGGGGCCGCGTGAGAGGCAGGGCGGGGCCGCGACAGCGAAACTGACGGGGCCGCGTCGACGGCAGGGCTGGGCCGCGTCAGCGACCTGGCGGGGCGGCGCTCTGGCCTGACGGGCCTGCAGGGGCGGCTCGCGGGCCTGACGGGCCTGCAGGGGCGGCTCGCGGGCCTGACGGGCCTGCAGGGGCGGCGCGCGGGCCTTACGAGCCTGCAGGCGCGGCGCACGGGCCTTACAGGCCTGCAGGGACGGCGCGCTGGCCTAGGGCAGCAGTTGGCAGCGCGAGGGCTGCAGGACTGCGCGCGTAGCGCAGCACGTCACAAGGCAAGGCAGGCAGGCAGGCAACATGTGGGGTAGCACGGTAACCGCAACGGTAGGTGGGCCCGAAAAAAAAGACGGTCCTACGGACCTAGTGCTCTGATACCATGTTAGAATCTAGTAGCAGGAATGAATGAACTATGAAATAGTTGGGTACAAATATGAAACCCTAAAAGGGGCTGTACCCCATATTGGCTACCCCACTACAGCCTAAACATATATAGCAGATATATCATTTGACATTCGTAAGTGGAGACTCTAGAACACAGCTGATGCGGTGAGAAGACATGCATGGATGTGTGTCATGCATTTGGCGTGAAGGTATGCATTCAATGTGAAGGTATGCATTCAATGTGAAGGTATGCATGAATTTGGTGTGAAAGAGTGCATGCGTGTGGTGTGAAGGTGTGCATGCATGCGGTGTGAGGGCATGCATGTCATGCAGTCATAATGGGTTTCAAGGCATGCATATCATGTAGTCATGCGTTTGGGATGAAAACATTCATATCATGTACTCATACCATCGTGTAAAGGCACGCCTATCATGTATTCATGCCCTTGGTGGGTATGCAATCAATGATAATCATGTATGCAGTCATGCATTTTGTGTGAAGGCACTTCATATGTAGTCACGCTTTTAGTGTGAAGGCGTGTCAACATGCATTAGGTGTGAAGACATGCACGTCATGCAGTCATGCTTTTGGTGTGGCGACATAAATGAATGTTATGTAGTCCTGCATTTGGTGTGAAGGCATGCATATCATGCACTCATGCATGTGGTGTCAAGGCATGTCTATCATGTAGTCATGCATTCAGTGTGAAGGCATGTATGGATGCATTTGGTGTGATGGCATGCATATCATGTGGTCAACCATTTGGTGAGAAGACAAGCATATCACAAGTAGACAGGCGTTTGGTGTGACAGGATGCATGTCGTGTAGTCATGCATTTGGTGTGACTGCATGCATATCACATAGTCATGCATTTGGTGTGACTCCATGCATATCACATAGTCATGCATTTGGTGTGACTCCATGCATATCACGTGGTCATGCATTTGGTGTGACTGCATGCATATCACGTAGTCGTGCATTTGCTGTGAAGGCATGCGTTGGTGTGAAGGCATGCCTATCATTTCATGCATTTCATGTGAAGGCATGTATGCCATATACTCATGCATTTGGTATGGACCATGTCTCTACAAATTGAAGGAAAGCAAAACACCCATGTCTGTTTACCATCCTACGCTTGTGACTGGAACACCCATCTCTATCTACCATCCAACGCTCATGACTAAAACACCCATCTCTATCTACCATCCTACGCTCATGACTGAAACACCCATCTCTATCTACCATCCTACCCTCATGACTGAAACACCCATCTCTATCTACCATCCTACGCTCATGAATGAAACACCCATCTCTATCTACCATCCTACGCTCATGACTGAAACACCCATCTCTATCTACCATCCTACGCTTGTGAATGAAACACCCATCTCTATCTACCATCCTACGCTCGTGACTGAAACACCCATCTCTATCTACCGTACCATCCTACACTCATGAATGAAACAGCCAATCACTAATAATACCAATCACAGATGCTTCAGGAGAAGCTGTGAACAAACACATCTAAAAATATAAGCACTTGTGTATACATGAATGCTTTGTTGGTTACAGCCAAGGCTTGTAAACATAAATGCACACGCA
The DNA here is from genome assembly GCA_947471745.1 of Closterium sp. Naga37s-1. Lineage (NCBI taxonomy): Eukaryota > Viridiplantae > Streptophyta > Zygnematophyceae > Desmidiales > Closteriaceae > Closterium > Closterium sp. Naga37s-1. Next base: position 1,133,113 of record CANJKZ010000166.1, read on the forward strand.
ATGTTGGGTTTATGCATTTGCGATGTCTGGGCTAGTGTATTCCTTTCCCACAGCTAGAAAAAGGATATGCACACACAACTCAATTCAATGAAATCACAAAAACAAACTGCAAATTACATAATTACCAGCAGTACAAGAAGGTCATCCTAGCAGGGGTCATAAAAGCAGAGGCACCGAAGTTCCTAGGGTGGAATCTGAAGGTGTCATGCAGAGCTTCGTGTTCACATGTCAGAACAAATATGAATATTGAACGTTCACACCTGCTTGGGTCATCTACGGTAGGTGCTGTCTAGAATAATATTTACCCTTTGGATCCCCTCTATTGAAAGATGGACCGGCAGCAATGACAACTCATTATGACATTTTTTCAATAGCAGGACTACGAATATCAATATTTTCTGGACTTTTTTTGACAACGTGGTGGAGGGCCTACTTTTAGGTGTTTGTTTTGTTTCCACTTGTTGTACGACCAGGTTTGGCAAACCTTCAAACTCAAGCATTCATGAACGCCCGACCACTCACAATACCACCTATAACCATTTCGGCCGGTTACCGTCTCGCAACACTCATCCCTTCACGACCATTTGCTTCATCGCACATGAGCCACACGCCTCGGCTGGTAACCCGCGGTTCGTAGAGCACCACATAAATCCACGCATTACCGTTACCATTATCTTGGTACATAATCTTCGCTCATTCCTCCATTCTTACCTCGATAGTACAATCCTCGCTCGCTTGATATACAATACAGTAATACCCATGCATAAATACTTCATATCACTGTAGTTAAGAGAAATCACAGCACTTGTTATGAGTTGTACTAAAACAGAGTGCGCTAAAGACTTCATAAAAAGGATGAATTACAGAAATCACGATTGAATGAATAAAGCAGGCATTTATAGGGCGAATACGTGCTAGGCGAGAACCTCGTGACGTGCATGGGTTGGGGATGTCGCGATTGGTGCGGGGCGACTCGGTAGTGGTTCGGGCCGAAATGTAGGTCCGAACCTGAAACTGACGCGCAGTGTTCGGTGCTGTCCTCGCTAAGGGCAGCTTTAGCAGTAATGAATTGTATATCATTACACTCTCCCACCTTCTAGATAAGCCCCCCTTATCCGTAGACGAGTCTCGCAGTAGCGTGAAGACTGCAGATCTCGGTCGAAACTGATCTAACGGTGCAGAAGCACGTTGACTTTTGAGTTGACGCGTGGCTGAGCGCGTTGACCAGGCAAAATTCATAGAGTTTGGATTGTCAGCCGTTGATACTGCCGATGTCGATCGGGCGGTTGAAAGCGAATGTCGAGTTGAAAATCCGTCGGTGCGTGAAAACCGTTGATGTAGCAGATGCAAGTCGGACGGTGCCGATGATCGCGATGTTGGGCGGGGTCCTGACACGAGGTGTAACGAAAATGCAACGCAACAATGCGTGTCACTCACGATGACCGAGCGACTGACTGCTGACCTGCACGAACTACTGCAACGGAAGCTATGGCTATGCCACACTCGTCGACTGAATGGCTAGGGCACTGCACTTGATCCGAAATTCTATAAAAGAAACTCCTCCAAGGGGAAGGCGCATAGGAAAGCGAGGGAGTTTGCTCTGTCTGTGCTTGCGTAAGCTCATCGGACAGCCATGGCGGTTCGTTGGTGGCGTGGCGATCATGACAAAGATCCGCCGCGTCAGCCATTCTTGATTCCGGCAGTGTAATCGTGATCAGAAAGGCCAGCGTTCCGTAATCTCCCTGAATTATCTATGCCATTAGGGACCAGTCGAACACTTAACTCAGTATGCAGTCAATATAGGGGGACGTTACATGCAGATACCACTTATAAGTGTTGTTTGTCATTGGAGATAAGAGTGTCTTTTACACCTCTTTTCAGACTTATGCACACTAGATGCCTCAAGAAAAACATCGGTTTCAGAGCAGAATATACTGACGTGGAACAAGAAGGCCCACAGTGATGACGTGGCCAATAGGGAGGTGGAAGGTGACTACTTCGCTCCGCTGGAAAGCTGGAAACCAGTGACGTTGCGGCACGCGATAAGGAAAAGGCCAATTGGCATCAGGCGTAAGCTGCTAAGGTGGCGTGCCGTCGCTCACTCGTGCGGCGCATCCCTGTTGGTGGGACCACATCGGGAGCCACATATCCCGCTGTACACCTCCAAAGGAGAAACACAACTATACCAGTGTGCGAATGTACAAAGTGTAGCTTTTTATCTATCCATACCCGTAATTGCCACCTGCAAACATCCCAGTAGCATGGCATGTCTAAATCGATTTATTTTTTCAGTGTATTATACGGCTTCCAAGACGGTGCAGTACGGTAAATCTCGCCGAAGGTTGATCTCTTCACGTCTTGCCTTGCGAGTCAATCAAATCAGGTTTTGGTTTCGAATCAAGAGTATTGATCCCCATCACGTGCCTCAAACTCGTTCTTATGGCGGCAATTTCCGTCAGACCCTTCCTTTCACGTGATTTATTATTTACGTCCGTCGAGCTAGGCACTGCGAATAATCTGCACATTAGATTCCCTACAACTTGCAATCGTACAATTTCGTCAAATGATTTTCCACTAGATCCGCTCACGTGCTAAATCGCATTACAACCACACCAACGATATCGATCCGACGTGGAAGGCGGTGATGCTCGCGGGAGATTTGCTAGTCTTCCACTTGCAATCGTACATCTAGATCTCCTAAAGCATCCAGCGAATAACTTATCAGGTTCGGCCTGAAGTTTTCCGCTATGGCGGGCGGCGTATCTCGTCTGCTCCTTCTGGTCCGCTCATCACCGCGTTCACATGCCACGTCATTGATCGCCATTTCTCCAATAGCGAGCGCCGCGCGCATCGCTCGGGGGACAGGATCACCGAGGTGGCTCTGGAGGAAGCAAGAGTCGCCGAGAAACTCTTGAGAGAAGAGAGAGAGGAGCTTCCACTCGCAGCCTCGCAGTGAATCGTGTCATCATATAATGCAGCGTGTGAATGCCGTTTCTTCCCATCAATCCAACTCGTTTCCAAGTTACCAACTACTCCGCAGTAGTAGTACCACTTGAAGCCGTTCCTACTACTCGCCGCCGCGCAGCATTTCGCCAACCGAAGCCTCCACTACTGTTATCGCGTTTTGAGTGCAGCAATACTACATCCCATCGCGTAATGGCGAGCCGCCCCCAGCGTTCCTACTCCCCTACAACTCCGCGAGCCACCACGCGTCATTCACTCGTGGAGCTTCGCGATCTCTATCATCCTCCGCACAGGAGCGGCGAAGAGCAGCAGCAGCAGCAGCAGCAGCAGCAGCAGCAGCCGTGCATGGACGAATTCGTCACCGTGACCCATCGGGTGGACTCTTACGCGTCGGACACGCTCGCATCGCTCGCGTCGTTTGCGTCGTTTGCGCCGACTCGTCCGCCCGTGCTTTCTGGCTGCTCTGCGCAACCTCCCCGCGCAACATCCGCCTGCGCGTCCGCTCCTCGCGGCGGATGTTCCGCCTCCGTTCCCCGCGGGGACGCGCTGACGAATGCCCACCGCCGTGCGCTTTCCGCCGGTTCTGACGCTTGCGGAACGCGCCTCTTGCTCCCCTCGCCTCCCCGCGGGGCCAAACCCGCCGCCTGCGCGTTCCGCCGCCGCCGCCACCAACTCGCGCTTTCCAAGAAACCCCCTTTTGAAGCCAACGCAGCCGCTGCTGCCACAGTCTTCCAAAATCGGGCAGAAACAACAAGAAGTCTCTTCTTACAACCTGCGAGCTTCCCTGCAGACGAGAGCACGAGGAAGCAGCGTGCAGACGGTATCGATGATACCACGACGTCGGCTCGAGCCTTTGCGAGGAGTAAAGCGTATTCCACTCCGGCAATTGTTATGGTCCGATACACACTGGCGCCTCAAGCAGAGCGGGACTCGCTGGTGGTAGCACCTCACGAGGCAGCGGCAGCACAGAGAGCAGCACAGGCTGCAGTTAATGCCAGTGCAGTGAGTGCACGGCCCAGCAGCAGCACCCCCTTTTCTCCCACTTCCTCGGCCTCTTCCTGTCCGGCAAGAATCTACAACAGCAGCAGTGCTCCTTCCTCTCCTTGCTCCCCGCTGCCTTGCAGTAGGGCCCGCTGCACAGGCACTCCACCCACCAGCAGCACTCCACCCACCAGCAGCACTCCACCCACCAGCAGCACTCCACCCACCAGCAGCAGTGCACCCACCAGCAGGCAGGCCGAGGCTGAGGCTGGGAGGTACCAATCAGTTCGAGCCAAGCCATGCCTCACTGCCCCCACCAGTACCCGTAGGTGCAGCTCTGAAGCGGGCTCACCTAGTAACAGAAGCCCCAAGCGTGTGAGCTTTGTGAAATACATTGAGATTATGGAGTTTGTTGCCTAGGCAGATAAAGATTTCAGTTCCATTGAATTGTACATGGATGCTGGACCCTGTTGTGGTGTATTTGTGGTTGAATAATTGGTCCACTCGATTCGACCCTGCAATTCTGCAACCCAGGGGATGGGCAGGCAGGCAGCCATGGGGTGGGGGGTTGCTAGTTCAGCGCACACGTAAGTACCGTACCAGTAGCATGTTCGGCGTATAATGGTATGAAGCAGCACTGACATGTATTGCTATTGAAAACAAGTGTAAAATATACTTTTAATCAAATGCTGCATTAAGATCCTGTAAACATGGTGTTACTTGGTAACCAGTTGCTGCAAAATCAGCTCTGGCATTTCGTTGCTGTGAGGCTGCTTTAGCTCCTAGTGCACTTCATTCCTGCAAGGAGGCTTGTTTGGGACTCTTGGGGCCGTAGGCAACACTGGCAAGGTAGAGGCCACACGCAGGCGCCATGGCCGGCACTCCCCGGATGTCCCTTGCTTCCAGAATGGACTTGACTGCCGAAAGAGGGGAGGCAATGCGGAGGGGGGGGGAGGGGAGAGGGCATGGTGGAATGACAAGGAAACAGAACAAGGGTATCACATTTCGTGATAGAAACAAAACCAGATTCGTGTGATGAAAGCTTTTGCGTCGTTTCAAAACACGTGACAAGAGTGAAACACATCTGAGAACGCGTCTCGATCGAACCTGGTGGCACAGACATGTAAACCAATAAAGATCTCCCCCCCCTCCCACTTCCCCCCTCTTCTCACCTGTGTCGGCATGCACTGCCCCTGCTCCCACGGCCTTGAGCAGCCCCACCAGCAGCCGCACCTGATGGTACAGACTCCACACTCCTAGAACTAGCATCCCATCTTCTCCCCTCTACCCCCGCGTCTCTCACCTGTGTCAGGGTGCACGGCCCCCGCGCCAACAGCCTTGAGCAGCCCCACCAGCAGCCGCACCTGATGGTACAGGAACGAGGGGGCCCTCGCCCGCACCACCAGCATCTGCACCCCTTCCCCTTTATCCTCTCCCTCCACCCCTCCCTCTCCTTCCTCCCTTTCCTCCCTTCCCTTTCCTTCCTTCCCTTCCTCCCCTTCGTCCCCTCCCTCCCCTTCCTTCCCTTCCTCTCCTTTCCTCTCCTCTTTCTCACTCTTCCCTTCTCTCTCTGCTCGTCCCTCTCCTCCTTCTCTCTCATCTCTCCCCTCCCTATCCTCCACTTCTCCTCGCCCCTCCTCTCCTCTCTCTTCCCCACGCCGCCTCTTGCCACTCGCCCCCTCTATCCTCCCGCCGCCTCCCATTCCCTCCCCTTCTCTGCCTCGTTTCTCCCCGCACGCAACCGAATCACAAGCAGCGGCATCAGCAGTCTCCTGAGCGGCATCACCAACGGTCATCTCCCTCCTCTCCCTGCTCTCGCTCCTCTCTCTCTCAGGCCCTTCCCAGGTGTTGCAGGAGGGGTGGGAGGGGGGTGGCAGGCACGCGGACCAGGAAGGCACCTCAAAGATGGAGAGCTCTGTGAGCGAGCGCAGAGGAGAGCGCGCCTGGGAGGAGGAGTGGCGGGGAGTGGGGGGGAGGTGGGGGAAGGTGGGGGGTTTGGAGAGGCAGGCAGGCGGGCCAGCAGGGCACCTCAGATATGGAGAGCCTGTGAGGGAGCGCAGAGGAGAGCGCGCCTGGAGGGAGGAGTGAGGGATGGGAGGGGAGTGGTGTGGAGCGGTGGGGGAGAGTCAGATGTTGGGGAGGACGACAGGCAGGCGGACCAGGAGGGCACCTCAGATATGGAGAGCTCTGTGAGGGAACGCAGAGGGGAGCGCGCCTGGGGGGGGGGGGAGTGGGAGGAGTGGGAGGAATGGGAGGGGAGTGGGGCGGAGTAGGGTAGGGTAGAGGGTTTGGGAAGAATTTCTGGATTCATAATAGAAATGGAGAGTCGGTTCAAACTTCACAGCGCACAAGGGGAGTCGGTTCACAGCGCACAAGGGGAGTCGGTTCACAGCGCACAAGGGGAGTCGGTTCACAGCGCACAAGGGGAGTCGGTTCACAGCGCACAAGGGGAGTCGGTTCACAGCGCACAAGGAGGGGAGTGCGCTTGGTGGAAAGAGTGGGTGTGTGTGGCGTGGGGAAGGGGGTTTGGGGAGGATTGGATTGGAGGGACGAGTATTATTGAGATCGTATTCTTCAAGGCATGAAAGACTGTATTTGTGATTGTTTTCCGAATTGCACCTACGACGAGACGAGCCTACCTGGCAGGCCGAGCCCTGAAGGAGGAGAAGTCGTGGAAGCCGCACCGCAGAGCGCCGCTGCGGCAGCGCGCATGGCATGGAGGGGCGTTCATGGCAGATCCTATCCTACGTTTTGAGTCGACTCAAAACTATATCCTATCCTACGGGTCTCAGAGATGGTATGTATGTATGTACCTTGATGATAACTCCGATCCGAATTAGCACACCCGCAGGCGCACCTGACAGCCGGACGCCCTGAAGGAGGAGAGGTCGTGGAAGCCGCATAGAGCCGCTGGCATGCGAATAGCTCTGATTCAATTCAACTTTGGGTTGGCTTATGGCAGAGCGCACCTGACAGCCTGAGGCCCTGAAAGAGGAGAAGTCGTGGAAGCCTCATAGGGCCGCCGCTGCAGCGCGCATGGCATGCACGTCAAGGTGGGCAGGCACGTGCCACGCGCGCGGTTGCAGCGTGCATGGCATGCACGTCAAGGTGGGTGGGTACGTGGCACTCGCGGTTGCAGTTGCAGCGCGCATGGCATCTCAGACAGAGACACACATGTGCGTCTGGAGAACCGCACCTGGCAGCCTGATGCCCTGAAGGAGGAAAAGTCGTGGAAGCCGCAGAGAGCAGCTGCTGCAGCGCGCATGGCATGCACGTCCAGATGGGCGGGTACGTGCCACACGCGGTTGCGATCGAAGATGGAGGGATGGAAGGACGGAGACGCGTGTATGCGGTACAGGTAGCTGGGTGGGGGGAGGGAGGGAGAGCGGGGGGGGGGGGGGGGGGGGGGGGGGGGGGGGGGGGGGGGGAGGGTGAGGGAAAAAAGGGCACATATGTGAGTCCAGATGGCAAGGCACGTGCCGTGCCACACTCGATTGCGATTGAAGATGGAGGAATGGGTGGATGGTGACGCATGTATGCGGGACAGGTAGCTGGAGGAGGGATGGAGAGGGGGAAAAAAGGCACATATGTGAGTCAAGATGGCAAGGCACGTGCCGTGCCACACTCGATTGCGATTGAAGATGGAGGGATGGGTGGATGGTGACACATGTATGCGGGACAGATAGCTGGAGGAGGGATGGAGAGGGGGAAAAAAGGCACATATGTGAGTCAAGATGGCAAGGCACGTGCCGTGCCACACTCGATTGCGATTGAAGATGGAGGAATGGGTGGATGGTGACGCATGTATGCGGGACAGATAGCTGGAGGAGGGATGGAGAGGGGGAAAAAAGGCACATATCGCATGGCATGCACGTCGAAATCGGCAGGCGCGTGCCACATGCGGTTGCGATCGAAGATGGAGGGATGGGCGGATAGTGATGCATGTATGCGGTACAGGTAGCTGGGGGGTGGGGGGGGGGGGGGGGGGAGGGTGAGGGAGGGGGGAGCGAGTAGAGGAGGAGAATAAGAATTGGAGGAGAGTGACAATGAGGGGAGGATGGCTGAGCGGATGGCGTGGCACAGGAGGGAGGACGGAGGAAAATGGGAGGGGGAGTGGGTAAGGGGGACGGATAGAGGAGGAGGGAAGGTGTGAAGCAGAAGGGCGATGAGAAGAAGAGGGGCAGAAAGAAGGAACAAAGGCAGGGGCCCCAGCAAAATGCAGAGCAAAAGGCAAAGGGGCACCTGGATGGAAATCCCCACTCCTCTTTCCCCCCTCCCTCCCATCCCCCCACCTCTCCCCTTCCCCCAACCGCGCCACCCCCTGACGCACGTTCGCTCAGAGGCCAGGAATCTGGAGTGGAAGGAAAGAGGCACCTCCCTCGCTGCCACCACTGATGCCACCCACCTGCTTTCCTCCCGTCCACCTTCTCCCCTCCCACCTGTCGTTTCCCCCCACCTGCCACCCCCTCCTCAACCCATAACTGACGCACGTTCGCTCAGAGGCCTGGAATCGGGCATGGAAGGACATAGGCACCTCCCTCGCTGCCACCACTGATGCCCCATGACACACTTTTCCCCTTACTCTCTTCCCTCCCGCCCGCCCATTGTTTCCCCCCACATGCCACCGCGTCACCCGCCCCCGCCCGCTGCTTCATCCCCTAACGTACGTTCGCTCAGAGGCCTGGAATCTGGAGTGGAAGGAAAGAGGCACCTCCCTCGCTGCCACCACTGATGCCACCCACCTGCTTTCCTCCCGTCCACCTTCTCCCCTCCCACCTGTCGTTTCCCCACACCTGCCACCCCCTCAACCCATAACTGACGCACGTTCGCTCAGAGGCCTGGAATCGGGCGTGGAAGGACAGAGGCACCTCCTTCGCCGCCACCACTGATGCCTCTGCTGCTGACAGCTGCACGAAATGGGGAACGGATGGTCAGAAGAGAACGATTCTTCTTGGGAAAGAGAAAGAAACGACCATGGAGAGGGAGAGGGAGAAAAGATTGCCGCCTTTCAAGAAGAACAGACACACCGTTCAAAAGCTCTTGAAATCGTTCAACGCTGTGGATGGTTGGTAGTATGTATTTGGACACACACGCGTGATTGGCAGGTAGTTGTGGTGGTTTCTTGAGGCGCCTAAAAAGTCGTGATTGGCAGGTAAGGTAGTTGTGGTACGGTACCTGCAGGAAATGGTTGATTGCCCGTGTGAGCTCCTTTGGTACCCAGGGTGGCACCTGACGAGACCAGGATTGCAAGTGGAGAAGGAAGGAACATGACAAACAACTGAGCGCCTTGGTTTTACACGTGTGGAGGGTAGATAGAACCTTGCGTTGCGCCTCTTGCACATCTAGAAGTCGCATGTTGAAAAGGCTGGACATGAGCGTACAACAAGATGAAGTAGCATCTGTAGAGAGTAAAATCTTGCACGATTTGAAGGACTTTGAGAGTGGACACGGAGTGAAGAACGTGTGTGCGCGAACGCACACACTTCTCCCCTCCCCCCAATTCGCTACACCTCTTTCATCCCCCTCCCCCCACCCCTCCCCCCACCCCCTCCTCTTCTCTCCCTTAGCTCCTCCGTGCCCCTCACACACGAACCTGCTTGCCTGGATAGCGGCGGCTCACTCGGTGAATGTCCACGTGGCACGTGTTGCCCAATGCGTGCACTCCCGCATCCTGATTGGTCCACATCAGCACATGCAGTCCAACGGAATGCAGCACAATAAGATCCATGATCTCGATTCGAGCATGAACCAAAGCGGGACAGGCGCATCCTGATTGGTCCACTCCACATCAGCACATGCAATCCGTCGCACACATCAGAGCACTCAAAACAAAGCAGCACAGGTGACAACACAACTTCTGAGCAGCCTAATAAAGCATGAGACAAGGGCATGAGTCAAGAGCGTAACTGTTCTGCTGGAGCCGACGACTTGAGGCAGAGGGAGTGGCGGTGGCGGAGCCTCCACAGTGTCACCTCGGGATGCTGCTGCTGCCTCCGCAACATCACAGCAATCCGACGCACGGGATGCTCCGAGTCGATTCGCATCAATGTCTGCCTTTGCATCTGCTTTTGCATCCTCCTTGCCTGCACGCCCCTGTGCTTCAGACTGCGGTCTCCTGTTGCTTTTTCCTCGCTGCCTCTTCTGTCTGCCTGCAGGAACAGACCCCACCAGCTTCCCTATTGCCTCCTGTGGGGCAAGAAAGAGTCGAGAGGTAGTGGAGTGAGTAAACGGTACTACCATTCACGCAAACGCACCCGGAAACGACTTGAGTCGATTCAAGAATACCTAAATCAACTAAAAAAAAAAATCCTACATGAGCGAGCGAAAGGCGACACTATTCATGCATAAGCATGTGGTACAAAATTACAGCACCGTCCACGAAGGCATGGTTCCAGTGAGCATGCACCCCTGGACTGGAATGCACCCCTAGAATGCACTCCTGGAACGCACCCCTACAATGCACCCCTGGAACGCACCCCTGGAACGCACCCCTGGAACGCACCCCTGGAACGCACCCCTGGAACGCACCCCTGGAATGCACCCCTGGAATGCACCCCTAGAATGCACCCCTGGAACGCACCCCTGGAATGCACCCCTGGAACAATCACACACACCACAACGATCCGCCGTTCGCACCACACACACACACTCCCACACGCTCACACACACACGCTCACACACACTCCCACACGCTCACACACACACGCTCACACACACTCCCACACGCTCACACACACACGCTCACACACACTCCCACACGCTCAACCTCCTCGCCCCCACCTCGAGAGCCCCTTGCACTGACGGCAGCGGGTTGTTTCCCAGCGGCTGCTTCTGCCACCCGCTAAAAGCACTCCCGATATACTCCACTGTCAGCAGGTACCGACGCTGCAGAGGAAATGGAGGAGGAGAGAGTTTTGAGAGGTCGGGATTATTCCGCAGAGGCTGCTTTTGCCACCCGCTAGTAAAAGAACTCCCAAAATACTCCACCGTCAGCAGGTACTGACGCTGCAAAGAGGGTGGAAGAGGCATGATACCCTTGTGCGATGTGATGCATGGTACCCATGTATTTGATGCATGGTACCCATGTGCGATGTGATGCATGGTACCTATGTATGTGATGCATGGTACCCATGTGCGATGTGATGCATGATACACATGTGCGATGTGATGCATGATACCCATGTGCGATGTGATGCATGGTACCCATGTGCGATGTGATGCATGGTACCCATGTGCGATGTGATGCATGGTACCCATGTGCGATGTGATGCATGATACCCATGTGCGATGTGATGCATGGTACCCATGTGCGATGTGACGCATGGTACCCATGTGCGATGTGATGCATGGTACCCATGTGCGATGTGATGCATGATACCCATGTGCGATGTGATGCATGATACCCATGTGCGATGCGTGATACCCACGTGGGATGCGTGATACACTTATGATGAAATGCATGTACGATGCATGCGGGGTTAGGGGGGAGGGTGGCTTACTGGAGCAGACGCTGCAGCAGCAGATGCGGCTGGTTCCATGATAATGGGATAAACTCAGAACTATACGAGCACACCATCGGTATCAGTGCATGATCATTACGAGCACCTTCACAACACAAGCCCGCTACAGCTTTCGATACGGGGACGCTCTTATGACGAATGAGAAAACGCAATGAGCTCGACTTGAATCGACCCGGCAGCGGGAACTGGCTTGACGGAAACGGTTCGCACACTGGACGGGACGAGGCTGTTTGGGAGCAGCACTGCTAGGCAGTTATTACGCAGTTACTGAAGGGTCAACAACAGAGGTCGGCTGGTGGAGCAAGTACGTGAAGCGAAACGGGACGAGAGTAGAAGACTGCTTTCATGGATCCTCCTATCACGAAGCTGGCAATGATCTTCCAATCGTACGCGATAATAGACATGATCAGATAGTAGGATCGGTTTTTCTGTGAAAAGATAGCTGGAAAGCACATTAGCTGAGAAGCACTTGGGCAAAGTTACCTGCGCTAAACTGGAGGGCTGCAATCAGTCGTGACACCGCTGGCGAAATTTCACGAAGGCTGAGTACCGGCACACTGGCCACTCGCGTACATGCACGAAAATTTACCAGTGTCGTTGAAGTTTTTCGCGCATGACACCGACCCTCTAAAGATCAACCCAACCAACCTCGATGGTGCCGTCGTCAGAACACCCCTCAGGCCAGACAGATGTATCAATCACCACTCGTGTGTATCAATCAAATGTCCAGGCGGGTGGTGTGTCACGGTTCAAATCGGTGGAGCATGTAAACCGTACTGAATCGCACAAAAATGGAACTCAACGCAGAAAGTGATTGTGACTGATCACCGACAGTGCACGAAATGGTTCAGGAGGAGGGACTGAAAGCACCTGAAAACCAAGCCATCGATTTGTGCAGCAGCACACTGGCTTGCAAGTTTTCGTCACTGGGCTCATGCTACGTGCTACGGTCTAACGCTAGTGTAATGGTGAAGTTTGGGCATGATTTTAAATGCAATTCTGTAAATAGCGGGACGCTGTTGATCACGCGATGCAGGAGAATACCGACACGCCACTGGTGAATGCCACGATTCGCAGCGAGAGACGTGAACTGCCGTCGTTTCGCGGCATAGTAGTCGAATCCAGTGTGGAACGGACTCGCGGCGTCATTTGTTAGGCCAGCGACTAGTTTCATGCTTCTTCTGACGAAGCTATTGTGAAGCTTCCATGGAGCTGTAACTTATTCTTCTCCACCTCGGTCAAGCCTCGTTAACGCCTACTCGAGCTTCGAAACTACGACCGTTTAGCCGTACGATCACTCGAGTTTCGCAATTACGTCCCTCTAGCCGTCAGATCACTCGATCTCCGCAAACATGGGTGCGGTGTCTCCCGCCTTGCGATTAGCCGCGTCGCGATTAAGACCGTTCAGCCGTCAGATCACGCTCGCCGTCGCGTTTCCGTTCATCTGGATGCTCGTCTCCTCCACCACCCGAAACGATCTCGCCGGGAGCGCGCCGTTTGTTGAATTGAATCGATATAAGGCAGTGCCTATAACGGGGCCGAAGATCCCTGTGACGATCGTCAACGACACATTAGGAGGCTTAGCGGGTATGCAATTGAGGAAATACAAAAGTGGTCCCAATTTCCGTGGGAATGAATAGGAAAATAAACGCGTGTGTACGTTAGTGAACGTTCGCCATTGTTACACCTTTGACCGGATGTCTACAGTGTAGCCAACGGTAACGTGTGTGCCACTGGTGTAAATGTGGAAGCGTGAGTTGGCATGAGTCACCCTGTCCTAGTGTTTTATACGTCATTGGAGTGGCTCTTGCCGGTTTAGAGAGAAGGGTAGCGTTTGAGAGTGGTGAGGAAAGTAACATGTGCAAGGAGACCCAGTGCTTGCCGAGTCAACTTTTGCGTTTTCCCAGTTCTCTTATTAAAATTGTCGTTTCGCTCTCCTTGCCCGATCACCTTCTCGTTGTTATTCTCCATCTCCGCTCCTCTTTCACTGGCAACACAGTGTGTCTGGACGGCACACCGCCCGGATTCCATTTCCAGGCAGGGTCAGGCGAGGGAGCTAGCAAGTGGGTCATCTTTCTCGAGGTAAGGAATGGCGAGTGAATTGCTACTCACGGTATAGCGGCTTCTTTTGACGCGCCTCAAGAGTCACTCTCAGGCAGGGTCAGGCGAGGGAGCTAACAAACAAGTGGGTCATCTTTCTCGAGGTACGGAGGAGCCTTTTATCGGACGCACTGATTGTTTCAATGTTGTTCAAGGAGGTTTGGATTGAATAGGCGCAAAATCCACATAGTGCTCCCTCCCATTTTTCTATTTCCCTCCCTTGTTCTGTCCCGCTCTTTCTTCCCTGCCCCCCACGCACATGGCAGGGCGGCGCCTGGTGCGACTCCATCAACGATTGCGACAACCTTCTGAGTCGACTCAAGGTCCCATCCCACACTCACCTGTCCCTGCCCCTCACTCACTCACGCACATGGCATGGCAGGGTGGCGCCTGGTGCGACTCCATCAACGATTGCTACAACCGATCGCTCACAAAGCTTGGCTCGTCCAATCAAATGCAGCCATATTCGTTCATCGGCATTCTCTCTCCCAACCCTGCAATCAACCCTGGTGTGTGTCCTTATTGTAGGATTACTCCTAGCGAGGATCTTAGGATCACCCCTGGTGAGTTTCCTGTTTGTATGGAGAGGAGAGCCTCCTGATTGTATGATTAGCCCTGGTGAGTCTCCTGATATGCAAACAAGTGCGTATCTTGTGGCGCGTAAGCATGAGTCTAAGTAGGTAGGTCACAAGCACAGGGAGTAGTCTCAGCACTCCACGATGCTTCTTTCTCTTGACCTAAACTTTCTCCCAATCTCTTGCTCCTCTTTCCCTTTCTCTATTTTGTAATCGACTCAGAAATAGGCTCATCACACACGATGCTTCTTTCTCTTGACCTAATCTTTCTCTTTACCTAATCTTTCTCTTGATCTAATCTTTCTCCTGATCTCTTGCTCCTCTTTCCCATCTCTCTGGCACGGCCTGCTGTCCCCTTATAGAGTTCTTCAGTTGGAACCGTGTGGTGGTGCGTTACTGCGACGGCGCTTCATTCTCTGGCAACAAGAGCTACCGCATCAAAGTACCGGTGGGTGTGTGTGTGGATTGGGGAGTTTGAGTCGACTCAAAAGTCACCTCGCTTCTTTTTCTGGCAACAAAAGCTACCGCAGTGAAGTACCGGTGGGTGTGTGTGTTGTGTGTGTATGTAGGGGGTGGGGGGGAGGGACTGCTGCTGCTGCGCTGAATGTGGGCGGGCTGGCTCTACTATGCCAGTGCTTATTTATCCACATTCTTTCGAGATAACCTCTCTTCTCACCCTCCTCCAACCTTCTTCCCTCCCTGCCGTGCCTCCCACCTCTCTTCCCGTCGTTTCATGCACTCTGCCACAGGGGACCAACACGTTCATCTTCTTCAGAGGCAGACACATCATGCCGGCCGTTGTAAACCATCTCCTGCAGCATCACAACCTGCGGGCGGCATCGCATGTCCTATTCGGGGGAGGCTCAGCTGGTGCACTGGCAGCCTTCCTGCACTGTGATTGGTTCGCCAGAACAATGCTGGATCAGTCCCAACAAACAAACTCCTCCTTCTCTGCTTCTGCTCCTGCTGCTGATGGCGCTGCTGGTGGTACTGCTGGTGCTCCTGCTGCTGCTGCTGCTGGTGCTTCTGCATCCTCCACCCCGTCCTCCTCCCCCTCCTCCTCCTCCTCCCCACCGCCCCCGGTGGTAAAGTGCATGGGCGACGGGGGCGTGTTTCTCGACACCAAGGACGTGGGAGGGCAGCACGAGATGAGAAAGCTATTCTCTGCCGTCGTCAGGCTACAGGTAAGTCGGGGACTGCACTGCTGATGGTACAGATTCTACGGGTCTCAGCGGATGCTGGCCTTGCGGTAACTTGTTACTTGCCTTAGTAGTCAGCTCACTGAGCCACAGCTCACAGAGTCACAGCTCACAGAGTCACAGCTCACAGAGTCACAGCTCACAGAGTCACAGCTCACAGAGTCACAGCTCACAGAGTCACAGCTCACAGAGTCACAGGTCACAGAGTCACAGGTCACAGAGTCACAGGTCACAGAGTCACAGGTCACAGAGTCACAGGTCACAGAGTCACAGGTCACAGAGTCACAGGTCACGGAATCTCCATGATCACCTATGTTTTTTGTCGGTTTCCTGTCTGCTCACCTTCCTTCCTGTCTCTCGATGCCCTCCATCGCATTTCACGTGCTTTCAGTTACCAGAAATTGCCGGTCCATCCATGCACCAGGCGTTTCAAAGTCAAGTGTTGTTGACACGCCTCATAACCTGTCACCTCGTTCCCTGGGCCTTATTTCCCTTCTCTCAGAACGTGTCGGGGCACGAGGGGTGTCCCTCTGGATCTGCTCTTGAAGAGTTTCAGAGTCAATTTCTCAATCCCTGAATGCTGCATAACCTGTCACTGTAATCCCCGGACCGGATTTTCTTCTCTCAGAACGTCGGGGCACGATGGCTGTCTCTCTCTGGATCGTGTTTTGAGTCGTCTCAATGCACGATGGCTGTCTGTCTGGATCCGCTCTTGAAGCATCTCACCTGATTCCCTTCCCTTCCCTTCCCTGCACCGCATTTCACTCTCTCTCCTACCTGTCACCTTATTCTTGGGTTGCATTCTGCCTACCTCTCAGAACGTGTCAGTGCACGAGGGCTGTGTGGATCGACTCACCAATCGCACAGCGGAACGATGGCAGGCAAGCTGCCTGCCCTTCTCTTCTCCCCTCCTCCCTCCCGCCTCCTCTCTTTCCTCCCGTCTCCTCTCTTCTCCTGTATTCTCCTCTCTTCTCTCCCCTTCTCCTCTCTTCACCTCCATTCTCCTCTCTTCTCATCTCATCTCTTCTTTTCTCCTCTCTTTTCTTCTTTTCTTTTCTCATCTCTTCTCGTTTCCTCTCGTCTTTTCTTCTCGTTTCCGCATGACCCGTAATGCATGCTCGCTCTGAGGTGATTCCTGAGGCGCCCTAAAAAATCACCTCCTGACCAAAAAAGCATGCTCGCTCACGCACCCTACTCACTCTCAAGCGCACCACCCAGTTATAAAACAGCTCGGAGATGTTCCTGTCCTTTCGTGGTGTTACTTTTCTTGGTGTCGAGAAATTCTCAAAAGTCGCACCCTACGCGCTCTCAACTCAAGCGGACCACCCAGTTTCTTCCAGCTGCTGTTGTTTTTTAGGCGCCTCAGAATATCTTCCTGTACCTTCCTCCAATTACTGTTCGAATCTGCATCAGGCCCCTCCTCCTCCTTTTCACCACCTTGCCCTCTCTTCTCCGCATTCCTCTCCTCCCCTCATACTTCACTTCCCATCACACCAACTGCTCTCTCTCTCTCTTTCTTCCTGCTCTCTCGGCAGGCAGTGCTTCTTCTTGCATTCTCCTTGACCTGACTTTTGACTCGACTCAAAAGTTCTCTCGGCTCGGCAGTTCTTCTTGCATTGCATCATCCTTGAGCTGTCGCAAAAGTCGCTCTCTCTCGCCCCCCCCTTCTCCCCGCCCTCCCATCACTGCAGTGTTTCTTCTTGCAGCATGCTTGAGGTGTCTCAAAATCTTCTCTCTTTCTCTTCCCCTTCTCCCCGCCCCACCCCCCCCCCCCCCCCCCATCACTGCAGTGTTTCTTTCCCGAGTATTTCCTCCCGCTGCTGCACACCCCTCTCTTCATCGGCAACACCCTTTATGACTCCTGGCAGGTCTGTCTGTCCTCTCCCCGTCGTCCGTCCCCACTCATTCTTCCGCGCTCATTCCCAGCACCTCCCTTCTCGTCACTTGACTCTCAAAAGTCCCCCATAGCTTTCTCGAGTCAGCTCTCTGACCCGCTGTTGCTGCACACCACACCCCTCTCTTCATCGGCGGTACCCCCTCCCCACTCATTCTTCCCCGCTCATTCTTCCCTGCTCATTCTTCCCCTCTCATGCTTCCCCTCTCATTCCGAGTAGCCCTTCTTGAGTCACTTTTATTGCCCCCCGCTGCAGCACGCCACACTCTACATCGGCAATTCTCTCTATGACTCCTGGCAACTAGCTCCTCTCCTCTTGACTCGACTTTATAGCCCCCCGCTGCCTCAAGTGCTTACCCTCTCCTTTATAGCCCTTTCTGTTGCAGCAGATCCCCCTCTTTATCGGTAGCAACCCCCCCCCTCTCCCCCCCCCTTCCCTCCCTCCCTCCCTCCCTCCCTCCCTCCTTCCCTCCCTCCCTCCCTCCCTCCCTCCCTCCCTCCCTCCCTCCCTCCCTCCCTCCCTCCCACTTACAAGTAGCCCCCCTCATTATCGATAACGAGCCTTCACTTTGAAAGATTCTCTGCTCCGTACGTTGATTGATGAAATATGTCCAGGCCATTCGTTGCTCTGTATTACGGTCACTTTCTAAAAGAAAGTGACCCAAATATCGCCCCGCCGCCATCTTTTGAGTCGAGTCAAAATTCTGCCATGCCAGCCAAACCTAACTCCGTGCACCTCTTCTGCGCCCCTCGAGCGCCGTTTCTTTCTCAAACGAGAGCTGTACCTTTTGTGAATTCTCAAAAATACGCCGCAAAGGCTCCCCCCCAAAGGACATGAAATGCGGCGGCTTTTAAGCGACTCGAGAAAGTGTATATACCTTGCGACTCAAAGGACAAGGCGCTAACCACCCTCAAAGGACAAGGCGGGCGATATGTTTTGTCGGCAGTCACAAAGAGATTGCCAACCACCCTTTCCCTAACCCTGCCAAACACCTTGATTTTCAACCCTGCCCAACCCCTCCTTCACAACCCTGTCAACCCCTCCTTTCCCGACCCTTGTGTACGTATCACTTGCTGATCAGATGAACTATTCTTTCGCCGTCCCAGCGTCCTTCAAATCCCAGCACTGGGACGATTGCCGGTTGGCACTGACGGACTGCCCCGGACAGCTACTTCGGAAATTCCACAGTGAGTGGTTGTGCTTGAACAAGCAGTCACTTGATTGAGGCGCCTCAAAGGTCCTTCAAATCCCAGCACTGGGACGATTGCCGGCTGGCACTGACGGACTGCCCCGGACAGCTACTTCGGAAATTCCACAGTGAGTGGTTGTGCTTGAACAAGCAGTCACTTGATTGAGGCGCCTCAAAGGTCCTTCAAATCCCAGCACTGGGACGATTGCCGGCTGGCACTGACGGACTGCCCCGGACAGCTACTTCGGAAATTCCACAGTGAGTGGTTGTGCTTGAACAAGCAGTCACTTGATTGAGGCGCCTCAAAGGTCCTTCAAATCCCAGCACTGGGACGATTGCCGGCTGGCACTGACGGACTGCCCCGGACAGCTACTTCGGAAATTCCACAGTGAGTGGTTGTGCTTGAACAAGCAGTCACTTGATTGAGGCGCCTCAAAGGTCCTTCAAATCCCAGCACTGGGACGATTGCCGGCTGGCACTGACGACTGCCTCGGACAGCTACTTCGGAAATTCCACAATGAGTGTTGCTTGGACCAGCAGACTCTAGAGTTTTGAGGCGCCTCAAAAGTTATTTCACAGTGAGTGTTGCTTGAACCAGCAGACTCTTTAGGCTCCTGAAACAAAAGTCCTTCAAATCAAATCCCAGCACTGGGACGATTGCCGGTTGTCTTGAACATGCACACTTGCCATGCGCGCGCCTCAAAATTTCTTCACCTCCCAGCTCTGGGACGATTGTCGCTTGTCACTTGAGGGATTACCCCCGGGACAACTGCTTCGGAAATTCCACAGTAAGTGTTTGTGCAAGTGGGCGTGTCGCAAGGAACGATTTGATTGAGAGGGTGGGTTTGAGATCCGATTCTTTCGATGTTCTTTTCTACTCCAGAAGAAGCTTCAAGCCTGGATGCCTTGCGTGCGCATCTGCCTTGTCTACCTCCTGTGATTCATATTTCGCCTTTCAACATCCACAGTGTTGTCTGTCTGGTGGATGAGTGGTGCGGAAATTTCAGGAGTTGTATTCGTCTATCTTGAATTTATATGTTATATATCATATATATATGTGTGTGTGTGTGCGTGTGTATTTATTGCTAACCTTTGCCTTCACAACCTCCCCTTGTCGCCCGCAGCCTACCGAGCCGAAATGGTGAAGAAGCTCCAGCCTCTGATGCAGGCTCGGGTCTTGTCTTCGGTGCCGAACCTGTGGCAGGCAGCAGGGGCGGCAGCAGGAGAGCAGGCAGGGCAAGAGTGGGGCAGCGGCAGTAGATGGCTGCAGTGGTGGCTACATGGTGGGGGAGGGGCAACAGGGGGGAAAGGGGGAAAAGGCGGCCTTGTTTCAGTGAAGCGCTGCCCGCATGGTTTCTTTCTCGCCTCGTGTCACATGCACACCATGGTACGTTGCATGCACACCATGGTACGTTGCATGCACACCATGGTACGTTGCATGCACACCATGGTACGTTGCATGCACACCATGGTACGTTGCATGCACACCATGGTACGTTGCATGCACACCATGGTACGTTGCATGCACACCATGGTACGTTGCATGCACACCATGGTACGTTGCATGCACACCATGGTACGTTGCATGCACACCATGGTACGTTGCATGCACACCATGGTACGTTGCATGCACACCATGGTACGTTGCATGCACACCATGGTACGTTGCATGCACACCATGGTACGTTGCATGCACACCATGGTACGTTGCATGCCCACCATGGTACGTTGCATGCCCACCATGGTACGTTGCATGCCCACCATGGTACGTTGCATGCCCACCATGGTATGTTGCATGCACACCATGGTATGTTGCATGAATAACATGGTATGTTGCATGAAAAACATGGTATGTTGCATGAATAACATGGTATGTTGCATGAATAACATGGTATGTTGCATGCACACCTCGGTATGTCACATGCACACATGATCATGTGGCTGATGATTGGCCGGCCAGCAGGTTGTTGATGCTGCATCATGCCCAGGCATGGAATAGCGTATCTGCCACTGCCGGATGTCTCTCTCCCTCTCATGCGTCGACATACAAACCCCCTGACCCCCCTCCCACCTCTCCCTGGCCCTTCCTCCCCATGCTTCCCCCCCTCCTCTCCAAAACATCCTTCCT
The DNA here is from genome assembly GCA_947471745.1 of Closterium sp. Naga37s-1. Taxonomy (NCBI): domain Eukaryota; kingdom Viridiplantae; phylum Streptophyta; class Zygnematophyceae; order Desmidiales; family Closteriaceae; genus Closterium; species Closterium sp. Naga37s-1. Next base: position 1,153,664 of record CANJKZ010000166.1, read on the forward strand.
TGCACCGCACCTCCCTCTCCTGCCATTGATTCGACTCTCCTTGTTTCTTTCTCTGCAGGCGCTCTGGGTGTCATGGCATGGGTCTCAACTTTTAAGGCGCCTCAAAAGTCGCCGTACCTCCCTCTCCTGCCTTTGATTCCACTCTCCTTGTTTCTCTTTCTGCAGGCGCTCTGGGAGTCATGGCATGGGTCTCAACTTCTAAGGCGCCTCAAAAGTCACCGTACCTCCCTCTCCTGCCTTTGATTCCACTCTCCTTGTTTCTCTCTCTGCAGGCGCTCTGGGAGTCATGGCATGGGACTCGAGGGCCATTGTTATCAAACCAAGTGAGCTATCTGCCCTTCTTGTGTACCCGTCTGTGCTCGTGTTTCGTTGCCGTTCATGTTTCAATAGATGCAGTTGCTGCCTCCCGCATCTACTTTCTAGTGCACCTTTCACGTAACCTTCCCATTCTTTATGAATGCTGTACAGAACATCCATGCATGCTCACTCAGTTGATCTTCCACAGGAAATTGATGGTTTTTTCTGTTTGGGTGGTGTTTGTGTGCAGTCCATGGCTCAAGCTGTAGCCGATTGGTTCTTTGAGCGCCGAGAAGTCCGGCTTGTGGATGAAATCTTTGGTCGGAACCCGACTTGCCCCGTCAACAAGTATAGCAAACAACAGATGAACGTGACCAAAGGCCCTTCTGTTGCGCCTTGATTAAAATTTTCAATGAGAATAATGGCGGGCATTTCAAAACGCATCTGGCTTGTGGCTGCTTCCAGGCTCCAGAATGAGAACATAGCAAACTACCGTACGTACTCACCTTTTGACACTTTAGTACTACTCACAAAGGTGATAGTGTAATATAATGTGCACAATAATGCGGATACCCGGGCGGGCTCTATTATGTACGGAAAGGTGGTGGTGGGGGTGGTCATGGGGAACCGTAATCTCTCTCACACAATCCATTCCCCAACCTTGTGGTAGACGCACCAACCAACGCCTCTCCCCAAATCACGAGTCACAAGTCGGAACACAAAATCAGGATTTTTATTTCGGATCATAAATTCAGACATGCCCGAACCCCCCTTGGTGACTACTCTCGCACACCAACTTCAGGCACTAAGTTGTTTGTGCACTGCTGCTACGACTCCAGCGAGTCTTATTAGCTTAGCCTTTCTTGCTGCAGGCATCGAGGATGCATGTTACTGCAGCCGTACCTCCCGCCGGTTCCCTTCCCGTCGCGCGCGCATTTCTTCTTGTCACCTTCACCCCAGAGCTTCAGTCAAATCACGATCCCCCTATTCGGGCGCCTGCGATACGCACGCGTCCGTCCCGAAGTCCCAGTTCTGCTGCACCAGGAACTTCATTTTGTTGAGCCCCACGAGATTGTACTTCGCGTTCTTGCCTTTTTTGTTGTGAACTGACTTGGTCTTCCCGTAAGTGTAGCTGCACTTATCGGCGTTTTCCTCCTTATCCGCATCGAGCCAGCCGGTCGACGCGTCGGGATCCGTCGCAGCTTCCGCAATCTCGTGAGCGATTGTCGAAATCGTCGCGTCAATCGCAGGATTCGCGTTGGGCGAAAACCTCTGCCCCCCGCAGTTTTGAGGGCACTTGCCGTGGTGACCCACGAGGGAATACGCGACAGCGTCCGTATCGATATAATCCATAGTGTGATACCCGCAGTATTCTGTGCAAAAGCCAGGGACTTTCACGTCCTTGCTGGTGAGAAGCAGGTAGATGCCATTGGCGTCGTAGGGGAACGGCAATCCGTCGCCGATCTTGCTCTTGACAACTGTGATAAGATGAGGAGCGAGAGATTAGAACCGCTTGAGACAACTAACTGACTCGTGTCGAGGATGCCGCAATGTCGGAAAACGAACGGGGATAGGATTGAATCGAAGGAAGACAATCCCGTTTTAAAAAGTCGGTACGCACCTTCCCAGGGCGTGTTTTCGCCAAAATTTCTCCCGCGCGACCCTTTGTCGTGGATAACTTTCGCGAGGTTCACCCGGGAAGATGGACGATGGGCTTAAAATAGAAGATTCAGAACAATGTCGCAAGGATTTGCAAGCTCTCAGCTAGTCAAGCGTTGATTCTTCAAACTCGACTTCGAAGCGATATCTGGAACTTCCTGACGCACCTCCGAGCTACACTGCTTGCCGATGCTCCCGTGCCACCAGAATGGCCTGAAGGTACTTTTTTATCCCCCCCATATTCACCTTTTCACGACTGCCCAGAATTTGACACCAACACACCTCTGAGCTGACGGTCGTGGTCGTGCCAGTCGTTTCGGAGTAGTACTTTGTGCTCGTCGCCCACCAGTTGCTCACCGTCTGATCCCCGGCCTGTCCCTGCGCGTCCGCGCCTCCTAAGCTCAACGACCGAATGAAATTCTCGATCAGATTCTGCCCGACTCCCGCTGGCCAGAAGCCATAGTAGATCACGTAAATGTTCAACGTCTCGCCGTTCAACACGGGACCTCCCCAGTACTGAATCGGCGTGGTCGATTATTTGCCGCCTTGCTCGCGCTGATCCTTGAGGAAAGCGGCTTTTGTTTCCACCAGGTGCAGAGGAGGGCGATCGCCGCGCTCCACGATGTCTGTCAGCTTTCGTTCACGGTCGCTCAGCTGTCGCTGAGGGCGGTAATTGTCGTGCGCCTGACGCGTGCGAGCGAGGTGCTTCGGGCCGGCGAATGCGGGGGCATCAGCGAAAGAAAGATCCGCAGAAATGAGCGATTCATAAGATTTGCCATGGCTGGGTTTCGGGAAGAGTTATGATGACGGCAGTGGTACTAGTAGTAGTAGTTGGAATTTCAGGATCACCGCTCAATTTGCGAATGCAGAGGGTGAAAGAATGATGTGTGTCAGCATGGCCGTATCGTTTTAAACTGATTGCAGCATAGCCCGGGCCGTCCCGCCGACGATGTGAAGGTCGATCCATGGGTGTCGCGACACGGCTGTGGAGCGACGTCGCGCGGAGCGCCAGCCACTTCACAATTATATGCATATGTACTTGGGCAGGAAGGCTCAGGGCGAGATGGCATGCCTCGGTGCGAGTTGAAATAATGGTGAGAGACGCGCTTTGTTGAACGTTCCATATTGAGCAGTGGCAGGGAAGGAGTTTGAAGGTGTTTCCCTCGGGTTTGTTGATAATCGCCCTGGTTCAGAGCGGTCTTAGCTGGTACAACCGAATTCGCGACCGAATGCGGTTGTTGTAATCAACAACGGGAAAAGATCATACAGGGGCCGAACAGTGCCAGAGGGGTGATCAAACAGGGGCCGAGAGGCCCAGAACTTACCAAACCGCTTCGCGTGGAGGGATTAACAGAGGGTTTTCATTTATTGCACGTAATTACGTTACTAGTGGCATGTACCGGCTCGCATTTTCGCTCGCGTGTCGTTTAGCGAGCCAACTCTACCGGGAACTCTAGGGCAGCAAAAACAACTAAAACTCATAGCGAACCTGGATGCAATTTCGGGATGGATCAACCCTAAAAAGGAAACCTTCCTGGTATTTAGGGTTGATCCCTCCCGAGTCGCATCCTTTTCCGAATGGGTGATATATTTTTTCTTGTGGTTTCCGATCGGGTAGGTGATAGGTATCACCCAGAATATATTATGCTGTTACATACTCACGATTTGACACGCCGAAGTCAATTCCAGAAAAAGGCGACGCGCGCGCTGTAGTAGACGGCGGTCAAAACCCTCAATAAATAATACGATCACAAAGTCTGGTTTTGTTTCGCAATTTTCTTGGACTCATGGTTCGGCTTGTTCGCCGAGTCGTTTGGTCAGCTCCGGGTTGAAATCCTACGGTCGCGATTTTCCGGCCCTACTTTGATCACCCCTCTGGCACTGTTCGGCCCCTGTATGATCTTTTCCCATCAACAACAACCGAATTCGCGACTCGACCCAAAAGAAATTCGCGACAGACTCAATTGGACCTCTTGCCTAATAGTGAAACTTATAAGACGCTACACGAAGAAGACTACAGCGATGCTTACCTTTTCCCATCAGTCTCACAAAAAGTAACTAGATGTAACTAGATGTAGAGAGAAACCTACAATGTCAAACTATATTTATTGTTAGGCCCCTTGGCCTAAATCCGCTAAAGATTAGCAGGGTCGACTAAGTAGAGGATGAAAACGCGGCGGAATACTTTGGCGAAAGAAGTATTAGCGAAATTTGCAAAGAAGTAACTGAGTAATGGTTAAATAAGAATTGGTTGATATTGGAGAATACAAGCAAGGTTGATATAGCATGCATGATCGAATGATGGAAAGTACTTCGTGGGACTAAAGAAGTAGAGTGATACGTGGGCACTAGGAAATCAAAGAAGATAAGGATAAGGATTGGGTTGGGAGTTACTGTGCAAAGTGAATAGTAAAACCCCCTCTAACACTACCCCGCTCCCAAGGAGGCGACGTCCGCGGCGCCTGCAGACTGAAGGTACGCTTGGAGGCAAGCGTTGTCGGGAGACAGCGAGGACGAAAGAACCCAGCTGTCGTAGGCTGCATCGTAACCACGCAAACGAACCAAAAAGTCGATGAAAGAGACACCCCCCTGGAGACGGCGACGGTGCCTGAGGATGCGCTGGATCTGGTAGTCGGGATCGTCAGTGTCAACAGCTACCGGCAGTGGAGTGCGATCACGGCCCGAGAAGGTGGCGTTGGGATCGGTGTATGGACGAATGAGAGACACGTGGAATGACGGGTGCATGCGGAACTGAGCGGGAAGACGGAGGCGGTATGCGACTCGACCTAGTGCGCGCTTAATGACGAATGGACCAATGAAGCGTGGACGAAGCTTGCTGTCCTGTGACAGTCAAAGGTTACGGCTATCCAAAAGGACACGATCACCGACTGCAAACGACACCTCACGACGACTGCGGTTGGTGGTGCGTGCCATGCGTGCATTTGCGAGCTCAAGGTGCTTCCTCACGTGGTCATGAATGAAGGTGAGATGCTGGAGGAAGTTGTTCGCACGAGGGACAGCGGGTGTGGGATCGACACGAGTGGGGACATTAGGGTGTTGACCGTACAGTGCGAAGAACGGTGACATGCCTATGGACGAGTGGTGCGTGTTGTTGTAGGCGAACTCGGCCATGCTCAGCTTCTTGTCCCATGCGTCTGCATCGTGCATCGTGATGCTGCGAAGGATCTGCTCCAAGGTCTGGTTCACACGCTCGGTCCGTCCGTCTGTCTCTGGATGGTACGCAGACGACATGGCTAAGCGAGTCCCAAACAGTGCGAAAAGCAGCTTCCAGAACTTTGACGTGAATCCAGGGTCGCGGCTGGAAATGATGGAATCAGGAACCCCGTGCAGTCGGACTACGTTATCTACGAACAGCGTCGCGGCTTCCTCTGCTGTAACCTTGCCGTGCGTGGGGATGAAGTGCACTGCTCGAGAAAAATTATCCACTACAACGAAGATGGCGTCGTGACCCCTAACTGTGCGCGGTAAAGCCTTGATGAAATCCATGGTAACTACCTGCCGAGGGCGGTCGGGTGGTGGAATCAACTGCAAAGGTCCGGCCTTGCGCTGGCGAGAGAACTTCGTACGCTGACACGTGTCGCACGAGCGAATGTAATCCTCTACGTCTGCTGCAACGTGCGACTAAGCGTCTTAGCCGTTTTGTCTGCTCCGAAGTGACCTTGCACTAACCACGTCGTGTGCCTCAGGAAGAAGAAGCTGTCGAAGAGGGCGGTGGGCTGGAACCCAAATCCGTGTGGTACCCTTCCGTATGTAGACACGACCCTGTGCTCCTGCGGGCGGCTATGGTGTGAAGTCGGGATCTACTGTGTAACTGTGCTCGAAGAGTGCTGTGAGAAGTGGATGGCCGGCAGTGACTGTGAGACTACCGAGCTGGCAACTAGGGCGAGTGAGCGGATCTGCTGGGTGTCTGCTAACTTCAACGACGTTTTTGATGTCAAATATTTTGGTACCAGAGGCATGGAAGAGTGTGTAGGGTTGTGGCTAGAGCATACTACGGTTCAAAGCGTGCGGAGAGTCACTCTACAACGGTAGTGAGCTAGACTACGGGGGTTGGCACGAACTACTAGGAGTGATCGTAGCTTTGCTTGGTTCCTTAGTGCTTGCACATTCACGAGAGAAATCGGCAGTTTCCACTAGGCAAAGTCGAAATTACAGAATGATAGATCAAGCGATGGCAACAATGACTACATCAGGCACTTAGCAACCCTGCAGCTAGCCTGGTCGACCGCCAGCACAGCTCGGTCGACCGTCTGCCAGCGTTGCGTAGAGGAGCCGCGCCAGCACTGCAGAAGGGCGACCTGCCAACAGAGCAGGTCGACGGCGTGCCAACGCTGTAGCAGAGCGGCTGTCCAGCGTTGCCCCGTAGAACACAGCAGTGCGCACGCTCGCAGGTGCATGCAGACGATTGGCCCGACTTGCCTCGTTGGGCATCCGTCGGCTGTTGTCTGCGCCTGACGAGCCACATCGACTTCGGGATACCAGCCAGAAGTCACCTGCGCCACTGCGACCTTGACGACGTTCGTGTGCCTCCGCAGAACTCGTCGAGCAGGTTACCCGGTCGATCCGGTCGACCACCAGGTGCTTCCGGTCGACCACCACTGCTTCTGGTCGACCACCAGGTCCCTCTGGTCGACCACCAGGTGCCTCTGGTCGACCACAACTCCCGTCGAGCTACCCCCTGGTCGACGGACCCCTTCCGTCGACCAGAACCGTCAGCAGTTGTCGCCGAGCTCCCCTCGTCGACCGCTGCTCACTTGTCAGGTCGACGGACTGCTCCGTCGACCTCCCGGTCGAACTGCAGGTCAACAGACTGCTCCCGGTCGAGCTGCAGATCGACGGACTGCTCTCGGTCGAGCTGCAGGTCGACGGAGACCCCCTGGTCGAGCTGCAGGTCGACGGAGGCCTCCCGGTCGAACTGCCCCTCCTGGTCGACGGCCCACCCGTCGCCCAGACCAGTCAGTTGCAGTTGTCGAGCTCCCTGGTCGACAGCAGCACCACAGCGGTCCCCTGCAGCTCGACGATGCCTGTCGAGCAGGTCTCCCACTGTGAACGGTCGGCTGCTACTCCCGTACATCCGACCAAGTCGTCGGCGTTGCCCAAGCGAGGGCGGGGTCAACAATCCATTCCTGTTAACAAAGCGGTCCTAGCCAGCCTGGTCAGAACCGCTTTCCACCGTTTGAAGAGTGTCCGACGATCTCCACACACACACAGCCTGAACATTGTCGCAGCTCGATGTCACGGTACTTGGCGGTTTTCGCCAAACTGTACAGTATTTGTCTTTCATCTCTATTTCGCCGCTGGTCACCACTGACGTCGGCGGTACACTTTTGCCGAATATCCATCGTCGAGGAGGAGGTTGAAACCAACTCGATACTACACATAGAAAGCAATTCAGCTGAAAGCTTGCTAGACATACACAGCTTGCAGCATTTGCTATTTAAAAAAATCATAAATACGCATTGACGAACGGGCGATGTGGTCAAGGAGCATGTATTTTAGGATGTGGACCACACCGACTCTAACCACCTCCGACCATGTCGAGTCTAATCAGCTTGCGATGCCCGCGCCGCCAGATATAAGAGGATTTCAAATGAAATTCTCATCGCATGCATGGCATGTGCAGCGCAAGGACCTCGTGCATTCGTGCATAAAGCGAACAAACGTGATCATTAGACTTAAACATTTCCCCATTGGTTTACGGTTTGTTAACTGGGCACGTTTTTTTCGATATGCATACAAATGTTTTTCGCGATATGTTACTTATCGCGTGTATCGCTAAGTGCACCTAATCGGTTGCCATCGATAGATCGAAACTGATCCTAAAGGACCGCAATCGATTGTCGATCAAGTTGGGTCGATCAGTCGATCGCGGTGGACGGATCCCCCCCGATCGCCTCGAACGGGCTTTCTGGTTTATAGGAAGTTATGGATCGCCTTCAATTGAGACGATCGATTGGGTGTAATCCACGTCCTTACGACATCTAGTATCAATCGTAGCCCCTAATTTGGGTGTTTTTATTGATTAATAAAATAGAATGCTAAGGGTGTCTCGTGAAAACAATTTCAGGACGTGAAATCGGCGAGAGGGGGGGGGGGGGGGGGGGGGCAGCGGGGCGGGTTGGTGGAGTTTGTAAAGAGTCACAAACAAGGGCTCGCTATCATGGATAGTCACTCGGCTATCACGAACTGTCACAAAATCGAGGAATCTATCACGGATAATCATAAAATCTTGAATTCTATGACGGATAGTCACAAGCTACCCCATAGAATTATCACGAATCGTCTCAAGACGAAACACGCGGTGTGCAAGCTGAAACGAGCTTACGCTGTTGAGATATATGGATCTTAAACTCGCAACCGGTTTTGTCATATTCGTGTATTTCTGTCATTTTCGTAGCGAGTCGCAGAAGCGAAGATTAAATGAATTTGTGTGCTAAAGTAATCTAAAACTAAATCCCGCTCGAATGCCATGCCATTTGAGGGAGCATCAACAATAAACTCCATACGACTAGGTGTTTAGGGTTGACACCAGGGCTGTCGATTCAAGGGCGTATGGCCTTAATGCCCTGAACATTAAGGCTTGACTTTGCTCCAGGGTCCGAATTCTCGGGGTTGATTTTTCGTACAGCCCTGAATTCTAACGGGCGTGGGTAGGGCCTTCCCCTGATTCTTACAGGAGGCACTTGAGGGTTTCCCTGATTCCCCTTGGAAGTTCCGAGCCTTACCCGGAAGCGTTCACAGCTCTTCTCCTCTCCCCCCCCCCCCCCCCCTCCCCCTGCGGAGAGTCACTACACAACGGGAGTGGACTACGGTGGAGGGCACGGAGGTGTGCGGGTGATCGTAGCTTTGCACTAGCGTTCTTACTGCTTGCTGTGTTCACAGAGAGAATTTGCAAGAGTTTCCACTAAGGAATTGAAAGAACAACTTGCAATGAAAAGTTGATAGTACAATTGAGACATGCAGAACAAAAGGACTAGAAGGGCATTCAACTCCTAGCAAGGGCGAAATCTGCCAGCGCAGCAGAAGAGCGGCTTGCCAACGTTGCAGCAGAGTGATCTGCCAACGTTGCACTGCGCGCGGTCTGCCAGCACTGCAGTCGCAGGTGACCATCTGCGGTCGCAGGTAACTATCTGCAGTCGCAGGTAACTATCTGCAGTTGCAGGTAACTATCTGCAGTCGCAGGTTGTCTATGTCAGAATGTTATTCTCTAGCCTGTAGTGGGGTGCTCCATAGCGAGTACAACCCATCTAGGGTTTGCTATATGTATCCTCATTACTGCTAGTGAAAATGCTCCTTTGCTTATTCTCTCTTGCCTAGCTAGGGCTTATCTAGCTATGGCACCTAACCATTTCTTCGTTCACTTTAACATGGTATCAGAGCACTCACGCTCCTGGCCTGTGGGCCCTACTGCTGCTTCCGCTGCTACTCTGTGTGTTGCACGCCTCGTGGCGTGCGACGGATTTCTCTTCCCGCCGCGCGCTCGGAGCGTGCGGCGGTTTTCTGCCCGCCGTGCGCCCCGAGGCGCGCGGCGGTTTTCTGCCCGCCGTGCGCCCCGGGGCGTGCGGCGGTTCTCTGCCCGCCGTGCGCCCCGAGGCGCGCGGCGGCCTTCTGCCCCGTCGGTCCGCGCGTCGCCCCCGGGGGGCGCTTCGACGGGCGACGGGGACCAGCCCGTCGTCCCCCGTCGCCCGTCCTGGCCAGCGCGGGCTGCGCTAGCCCCGAGCGCGGCCCGTACGGGCTACGCCCGGCCCGCGCGCGGCCCGTACGGGCTGCGCCAGGCCCGCGCGCGGCCCGTACGGGCTGCGCCAGGCCCGTGGGCGGCCCGTTCCTCTCTGTCCCTGAGCTGCTCGCTGTCCCCCGTGCTTCTGACGGTGCCCCACCCCTGCTGCTGCCCGTTCTCCTGAATTAGGGTTTGGGGGTGAGGAGTGTGGGGGTGGCGGTTGTGTGTTACTCCCCTTGCTCCTCCTCCTCCCTGGTCTCCCACTGCTGCAGCTGCCGCTGAGGGGGGTGGGTGTGTGGGAGCCTAGGGTTTAGGGTTTAAGGGGGGTACCGTGGGAGTGGAGCTAGGGCTTGAGCAGGGGGTGTGTGAGAGGGGCGTGGGGCAGCTGGAGGAGGTTGTGTGGAGGTAGCGGTCGTGTCGCCTGCAGCGCCTGTAGTCCGTCGCCCTTGCTTCGGTAGCCAGTGAGCCTGTTGCACCAGTCGCCAGTGGGTCCGTTGCTCCTGCCGCTCATCTATAGCCGCGGAGCCAGTTACTCCAGTAGTCCGTCGCCCTTGCTTCGGTAGCCACTGAGTCAGCCGCTCCTGTGCCCGTGCCTCTGCAGCTTCAGTCGTTGCCTCCCATCTTCTCTCCCCCACAATCTCTCCTCCTCCTCACTTGCCCTCTGTGATTAGCTCTAGCTTTGCTTACCTTTGTAAACTCCTGCTCTATACCTGCTTGCTCAGTGTACTGATTACACCCCACTTTGGCTATGGGGGTGTGTCAGAATGTTATTCTCTAGCCTGTAGTGGGGTGCTCCATAGCGAGTACAACCCATCTAGGGTTTGCTATATGTATCCTCATTACTGCTAGTGAAAATGCTCCTTTGCTTATTCTCTCTTGCCTAGCTAGGGCTTACCTAGCTATGGCACCTAACCATTTCCTCGTTCACTTTAACAGTCTATCTGCGCAGATGTGCGCACCTACCAAGTAGGTGCAGGTTGGCGGTTTCACCGTCAGGCACATTGCGCAGGTGCCAGGTAGAAAACGTGTCGTCGGTTTCGCCAGGTGCGCACCGTCGACCACGTTCTGCCGTTCCGCATGTAGAACTTCGCCAAAATCTCCTGGGCGAATGTTCGCACGCCTCCGCAGAGTTTCGCAGAACTCTGCAACTTCGGTCAAAGGACTCGCCATCGCTCGATCGAACAAAGTTCGCCGAGCAGAGCTCCTCGACCAGAACTCTTCGACCAGAGTTCCTCGACTCGAACTCCTCGACCAGAGTTCCTCGACGGAAGTTCGACGCGCAGAGATCGTCGACCAGAGCTCGTCGCGCAGAGCTCGTCGACCAGATTCCGTCGAGCAGAGCCTGCTCGACTGCAACTTCCGTCAAACTGCAGAAGACCACTTCCCATCCGTCGAGAACTTCCCGTCGACGGCGAGATCGGCTGCGCCCAAGCGAGGGCGGGGCCTTTCTCTTCGACAACACCCCCCCCCTCTCCCCCTCGTCTCCCTTCCATCCCAGCAGGAAGATAGTTTCTTTTGCCACCAAGTCAGATAGAGCACTCGCATGACTCGTCAGAGATGTTATCGACTGGCTGAATAATTCCTTAAGCCCGCCACTTCGTAGTTTCAAAATGATTGTGGCTGCAATAGTTTGCGGACTCAGATCGCCCTGATCTGCACCACGTCCTTATACCCTGAATGTTGAAGTGTAGCCCTGAATTCAAGTTTTGAGTTGAGGGCTTTCCCAGACGCTTAAAGGGTCGGAAAAGGTCACTTCCCGGGAATTTCAGGGCTGAAATTTTGGGGACCTCAGACTCTCAAGTGTTGGCCTGGAACCAATCGACCGCCCTGGTTGACACCGAAAGCCACTGGTATGAACGTTATTTAAATTTATTCGGACGGTTTAGATTATCCAAAATTACATTAATTTTAACTGTTAGTAGCCAACTATGTCAATAATACTCGACTTATTAGGCTTTGATTCGCGACTCACTACGGATATAAATGAGCAGCGGGTATAAGACACGATTATGTCCGTTTTAAACGTGTTTGCAGAAGTGGTCGCAAACTGATTTTGGCGGTAACCTTTGTTCGCGCGCGATTTTCTGAATCTCTACAGATCAAGGTTCAACTTTCCATTGAACGTTTCATTGAGTGACCATACGTGATAGCCATGGGGCAACGTGTGATTATCCGTGAATATTGTGATACACCCTCCCTCTCACCCTTCTCACCATCGCGCGCACTGGCTACAATGTTTGGACGTAGCGAGTTGGTGCGATAACTCGGTTGCGGGCAAAGTCGCACGAGGTGACGAAACAAGCCTTGGGCGGTAAAAAACCGTTAACGCTTAATAGCCGTCCCAACCGTTTTGAAAACGACAGTACCATTTGTTAAAGTTTGAAACCCTGACTGACCGCCTTGGGTCAAATTGTCACTATAACAAATGTGATAGGACCTTCTTTGGTCCGTTGCGGTTACACTAGGCGTCCCGGTCAGTCAAACATATGCCAGTCTATCGAGAATGAGGGTGTAGCCGAGTGACCGTTCGCGATAGCCGAGTGACCATCCGTGATACACGTTTTGTGTATAGTGCCCCGTTGGTAAAGGGCTCCGTTGCTTTCGCACGATCTTTTGCGTTTGTGTCGGTGCTAATGAACAGCCCGCTTGTCATTTTGTCACATGCAACAGAATCCTGAAATACGCCAAAGTATCACCGCCAGTAGCATCAATGAACGTCACTGCTTGGAGATTGGTGGTTGGTAGGGGTTTCGTTATTTACACTATTTGTAAAACTGAAACAACTCCAGAAAACTATTAGTGCGTACTGATTTGGACTATATGTGGCTAAACCATAAATTTCGACTCCCAAAATTATGCACAAACTTGTTCTCAGCCAGTTCCCATACTGCCGTCGCGTAAGACAAGCCGATGCTGGAAGTTCGCTTCTTGCCCGCAACAGCTGGACCCCCATGCAACTGAGGCTCCGTGTGATTGGCAGCAATTCCACACACTTGCCCTTTTCTTTCTTACCCCTGAACCAGAACTACAGTTCGTCGAATCAAATAATTCCTTTAGGGCGTGATAAAAGTAATGGGTTGGCTTTGTACAACCAGATCAGGTGTGTACACTTGTGTCAAGATAAACAATGTCAACCACCAGCGGACTCACCGTACACGGGCAGGTTGCTGTTCCCTCACTCCCGTGTCTGTTCCTCATGTACGCCAGCTTTCCCTCCAGGTGAAGCAACTCTCTCATGTCTGTTCCCTCACTCTCATGTCTGTTTCCTCAACAGTTCGATGTTCAGTCGGTCGGGACCGGGAGGGAGGGCATTGTGCAGCAGGGGGCACTTGCTCGAACTGTAGTGTCAAAGCGTTGACATTGACAACAAGCAGTTGTTCCTTGCCACTCCCGCTGCTAGATTATGGTGGTCTGATGTACTGTAATATGTCACGCGTGCCACGGCTTTCACGCGTTATTAATCTCGTCTACTTCCCTTCCTACTGTCCGTCGCATCGCATTCCGTACAGTGTTAGGATCATCCAAGCGTCAGGTGATTTCAGGATGTCGAATTAGGAAATTCAAGATTACTAGGCCGCGATGATCGATTACTAGACATGATGTCTCCGATCGCATGGTTTATCCAGCCTAGGGTTTACACGTTTTCCATCTCAGCCACAGCATCATTGAACGCTACTACTATTCCCATGACTACCGCCCGAGCACTACATTGCCTTCAACTGGGATATTTTGTATGATGGCGGACTTTCTGTGTGTATTCGGTACTACCTGAGATAGTTTCCGCATAGTACCGGGTTCCGCGGCTCACCTGAGTAAAGCCACCCGCAGTGCGGCCGCTCTGGTAGGCCCCGAGCCCGCGTGTCGGACACGATCACCCGAGTCGGGAGTCAGCCTGACCCACGGCGACTAGTAGTACTAGTACTATCATCGATCACGCCGGCGGTCTGACTCCTCCAGGCTGTTTTGACTCGAATCTGCGCGATCTTCTGTGGCGACTCGCGGTTTTATCTCACTCGGAGTCAAATTACTACTCACACGCCGCCGCCGCTCGTCGTGCGCCGCCACTTCCGGCGGCGCCGTCGATGCACGCCGCAGCTGCTGCAGCTGGCGGCGCTGGCGCTGGCGCCGCCGCGGCGCAATCATCTCACGCCGCCGCCGCCGCCGCCGCATTGCAGCAGCAGCAGCCGCTGGAGCAGAAGCAGCAGCAAGGCGAGTGCGAGGAGGTACAGTACAAGACGACAAAGAAATTTCAGCACCTGCTATCACCGCCACCACCGAATCAGGAGGCGCAGCACCATGGTGGTGCCTTAGCGCGTGAGCTGCCACCACTACGGGATTGGCCCATGGGCGAAGGAATTGATGGAGGTTTGCCACGTCAGCAGCAGCAGCAGCAGCAGCAGCAGCAGCAGCAGCAGCAGCAGCAGCAGCAGCATGAGGCATCTGAGCTGCATCAGCATCAACACCGTGAAGTGGATCGATTCAAATGGAAGAAGACGTCGCACAAGCGGATAGCGGGTCAACCTGTGAAGAGGTAAGCACAAGCGAACGGGTCAGCTTGGAGAAGGGGCTAGCACAAGCAGCGACTAGCGGATCAGCCTGTAAAGAGGTACTACAAAGTCTTGGTCTGTCTTACACACATCGCATGGGGTTTAACAAGTCTGGCAGGAGAGGTTTCTGAATGCATGCGCAGCGCAGGAGAGATCACTGTATGCAGGCGAAGAGACTCCACAGCCCGCAGCCCAAGTTGCACAAGATTTGTTGCGCATCGACGGCCGGGGCATTAGGGTGTGCAATGCAAGTCGTCGGCCGTAACAGCTGTGAGCAATGAACGTGAATCCTATCTGCACGGTACCGCTTTGCCCGGCTTTGCTCTGCTCGGCATTGCTCGGCTCTGCTCTGCTCTACCCTGCTCTTCTCTGCGTTGCTCGCCTCGCATTGCCTTTGCTCTGCCCCGATCGGCTCTGCTTGGCTCGGCTCGGCTTTGCTCTGCACTGCTCTGCTCCCCTCGGCTCGGCTCGGCTCTGCTCTACTTTGCTCTGCTCTGCTCTTTCCTGCTCTGCTCTTCTCTGCTTGGCACTCTTCATCACTGGCCTCTGCTGGTCCGCACTTCTCAGCGCTGGTCGGGCCGGATCGGTTTGGTTCGACTCTGTTTGCAACGATCGGCATTGGTCGGCTCTATTCGTCTCCAAGCGGCACTGATCGGCGCTAGCCAGGCTCGACATCATTCTTCGCTCTGGTTGGCTCTGCTCCGGTCGGCTCTGGTCGGCTCCGGTCGGCTCCGGTAGTCACTGGTCCTCTCTGGTCCTTTCTTGTCGCCAGAACGGCTTCCATACTCCCTTTCCAGTGTGTGTGCGTTTTTTCAGTTGTCCCCTGCTATGTTCTGCACGCCTTTTTCTCTCTTCCTCCTTGCAGGCTCTACTACGTTTGCGCATCCAAGCACGTCACGGGCTGCCCGGCGAAGAAAGTTGAGGATCGAGTGGCAGGCGAGGCTCGTCACCCGCGCCGCCCCAGGCTGAAAGGCGCCATCTCAAAAGCCACAGCCGTCTCAAGAACTGCAGCCAGTGCGAAAGGCCCAACTACAGCCAGTGCTACAGCTGCTTGCACTTCTGCAGGTACAACCAAACTGGTTGCTAGAAGCAGTGAGGCTGTAGCAGGACGGGCAGAAGAAGACGACACAGGTTCGGACAGGACGGAGATGCGTGTGGTGGTGCGGGTGGCATATTTTGGCTCACACAACCACCCGCCACCCGATCCAGTTCCTCCCAAGGCGCTTATCGCAGGGTTTCCTGCCGTCAGCTGCCTTTCCACGCCAGCAGGCCCCTCTTCTGCTACAGCCTTTGCCTCTACTGCTACAGTTTCCCCTGCGACTAACTCCACTCCCGCTACAACCTTTTCTTCTACCACAACCATAGCCTCGGCTACAGCCGTTTCCCCTGTTACAACCTTCACCTCTGCTACAACCTTTTCTTCTGCTACAGCCTTAGCCTCTACTACAGCCTCTGCCCCGTCCACAACCTTCTCGTCTGCTACAACCTGTCCTTCTGCTACAGCCTTCTCTGCTACAGCCTTCTCCTCTGCTACAGCCTTACCCTCTGCTACAGCCTTCTCCTCTGCTACAGCCTTAACCCCTGCTACAGCATTAGTGCCTCCGATACCTTTTGCCCCGGCTACGACCTTCACCTCTACTACAACCTTTCCTTCTGCTACAGCCTTAGCCTCTACTACAGCCTCTGCCCCGTCTACAACCTTTTCGTCTGCTACAACCTTTCCTTCTGCTACAGCCTTCTCCTCTGCTACAGCCTTCTCCTCTGCTACAGCCTTAACCCCTGCTACAGCATTAGTGCCTACAATACCTTTTTCCCCGGCTACAACCTTCAACTCTACTACAACCTTTCCTTCTTCTACAGCCTTTACAGCCTCTGCCCCGGCTACAACCTTCACGCCTGCTACAACCTTTTCTGCTGCTGCAGCCTTCGCCTCTGCTTCGGCCTTCTCTTCTGCTACAGCCTTCTCGTTCAGCCCCCCACATGCACCGCTAAGCCAGGTGCTGCAATCGCCTGAAGCTCCCGCTGCCACATCGGATGCCTTTGTGACCGGGCCTCTGGTCCCTCTTGCTCCTGCTACGGTGCCTCCTGCTCTTGCTGCAATGTACCCCGTTCCTGCTACAGTTCCTGCTACAGTTCCTGCTACAGTTCCTGCTACAGTTCCTGCTCCTTCAATGGTGTCTCGCGCTCCCGCTACACTGTATCCTGCTCCTGCTACAGTACCTCATGTTCCTGCCACAGTGCCTCCTGTTCCTGCTACAGTGCCTCCTGTTCCTGCTACAGTTTCCACTCCTGCTCCTGCCACAGCCCTTCCTCCTCCTGCTACAGTGTCTCCTCTCCCTGATACATCTGCCTACCATACCGTCCATGCTCCTCTCTACCATACTCGATTCACATCCGGGTCACCCAGCAACATCGATGCCTCCTTCCCCTCGCTCCATCACCCCCCTCCTCTCCCCACCCGTTTCTCCACCACTCACCCGCCGTTTCTTCCTCCGCTTCCTCGTTTGCATTCCTCAGGCATCATCAACAGCAACAGCAACAGCAACAGCAGGTACTTTGACATGCCCCATGCGCAAGCAGGAGCAGTACCACCACCAGCAGAAGCAGCAGCAGCAGAGAAAGGTTACGCCGTTGCTGACAGTCTAAGGTCAGGTGTTCTGGAAGAGCAGAAGCAGCAGCAGCAGCAGCAGCAGCAGCAGCAGCAGCAGGCGGTTCAGCCCCTGCTCTTACAGCATCACTATCAGCACCAACTGCAGCAACAGCAACAGCAGCAGCAACAACAGCAGCAACAACTGCAGCAACAGCAACAGCAGCAGCAACAACAGCGGCAACAACAGCAGCAGCAGCAACAACGCCAGGGGCAGCAGAAGCAGCAACCACAACAGCAGCAGCAACAACAGCAGCAGCAACAGCAGTACCAACAGCAGCAGCAACAACAGCAGCAGCAGCAACAGCAGCAGCAACAACAGCAGTACCAACAGCAGCAGCAACAACAACAGCAGCAGCAACAGCAGCAGCAACAGCAGCAGCAACAACAGCAGCAGCAACAGCAGCAGTACCAACAGCAGCAGCAACAACAACAGCACCACCAACAGCAGCAACAACAACAGCAGCAGCAACAACAGCAGCAGCAACAGCAGCTGCAGCAACAGCACTACCAACAGCAGCAGCAACAACAGCAGCAGCAGCAACAACAGCAGCATCAACAGCAGTACCAACAGCAGCAGCAACAACAACAGCAGCAGCAACACCAGCAGCAACACCAGCAGCAACAACAGCAGCAGCAACAGCAGCAGTACCAACAGCAGCAGCAACAACAACAACAGCACCACCAACAGCAGCAGCAACACCAAAACCAGCAGCAGCCCTCCACGTCCCTTTTTTGCACTGAGCAGTTACCACCGCAGATGAATGCAAGTTTATGCGTTCACACTGCAAAAATTACAACTCATTTGACTGATGTGACTTCTACTGACATTACAACTCATTCTACTGATGTGACTCCTACTCACATTACAAGTCAATTTACTGATGTGACTCCTACTGGCATTACAACTACTGTAACTCCTACTCTCAGTACTGCAGTAACAGCTCATTTTCCAAACTTAACTCCTCTCATTCCTGACATTACTACTCATTCTGTTATTGTAACCGCTAACACTGCGTACGATGACGCTTCCACACACAAAGATGGCCTTCACCTTCCAGAGGTCCCGTCCTTTCAGCAAAGCGACGCGTTTCTACAGCCAGCTGACGGTGCTGCCACGTCAGCACGTGTTGGATTAGCCACGTCAGCAGGCAGCAGTGCTGCCACTGCCACAGCAGCATGTGCAGGCACTTCATCAAATGACGCTGCTGTATATGCTCAGGCAAGGCAAGAAGGGGCTAGGCAACAAGATATGGAGTTTGGGCAGAGAATAGTGGCATCAATGGGGGATGGTGGAGGCAGCAGCAATGGCTGCCACGATCGCAGCTGGGACTATACAGAGGGGCTGGACACAGAGCAGTGTCATCTGTTTTCTGTACCCCCTATTAGCAGAATCGACAGCAGCAGCGCTTGCTTCAACAGTAGCAGTGCCTGCCTTGCTTCGACAATAAATTACTGTAGCTGCGCTTGCAGCGACCGCCCTGGTTTGTGCAATCAGTGCAGCGGTAACAACGGCACTGCCACCAACAGCAGCAGGATAGACCAGACTGGCCATGTGGACCCTGTTGGCCTGCACAACAGCATTATGAGCAGCAGCAGGAGTAGCATGAATAGTGAGAGTACAATAGTGAGCACAAACAGCTGTGTCATGGGGCAATGGCCAACTAGCAGCATAACCGTCAGAAGACAAAACTCGGAAGCTCCCTTTGCCAGCCTGTGCTTGGATGCCTTGCATCTAGTCCCAGATGATATCAGCAAGGTGCCAGATGACATCAGCGTGGTTCCAGATGGCATTAGCAAGGTGCCAGATGACATCAGCAGGGTTCCAGATGGCATCAGCAGGGTGCTGGATGGCCTGAGTGAAATTGAAGATCCTTGAGCCATGCATATGCCTGGTGCCCTTGGGTGAAATGACTCGGATTTGGTAGTGTGATCACAAGTGCTGGGCTGCTTGAGGAATTTTGTGATAAGTATATGATTTATTTTTTCATACTGTATGTTGACATACTTTTCCATGAGACTCTTCACTTGTATCATGGCAGTTTGATAAGGTGTTTTGTGATGGGATTTGAGCATGACGTACAAATCAGCATTGGTGCTATGCTATATCACATGACCCCCCCGGTTGGCGTGTGCAGCAATAAACCTTGAAAACATGCACTGGCCTAAAATCGAATAGAATGAATGGGACAAATTATATGACATTTTATAGTGTAGATGCGCAGGATGCGCTTATATGCTGCATGTTGTGTAGGCTGTAGTGGGGTAGCCCATATGGGGTACAACCCAATTAGGGTTTGCTACTTGTACTCCTGCATGCTGCTAGTTCACTCATTCTCGTTCATTATTCTGACATGGTTTCAGAGCAGGTCCTGACCTAGGACCGTTTTTTTTTAGGGCCCACCGAATCGTTCCCTGCCCGTAGCGCGTTACCCTGCCCGTAGCGCCCTACCGTGTTCGTCGCGCTGCCCCACCAGTCGCGTTACCCTGCCCGCGCGCCGCCCTGCTGGCTGCCGCGCTGCCTTGCCCTGCCCTGCGCTGCCTAGCGCGCGCTCTGCCCTGCCCTGCGTCGCGCTGCCCGCGCACGCCCTGCCCTGCCCCACGTCGCGCCGCCCTGCGCACGCCCTGCCCTGCGTCGCGCTGCCCGCGCACGCCCTGCCCTGCCCCGCGTCGCGCTGCCCCACGCACGCCCTGCCCTGCCCCGCGTCGCGCTGCCCCGCACACGCCCTGCCCTGCCCGCGCGCCGCCCTCTGCAGCCCGTGCGCCGCCCTGCTGGCCGCGCGCCGACCCTGCCTGCAGCGCGCCGCCCTACTCTGGCCGCGTGCCGCTCTTCCCTGACCGTGCGCCACCCCGACCTACCCTAGTGCCTGCTCGCCGCACTGCCTTCCCTCCGTGCTGCCCTACTGGTCGCACGCCTCCTTGCTTGCCCACTATGACTTCTCTTCGTAGTAGCGGTGGGAGTGGTGACGGCGGTGGTGGCAGCAGTGGGAGTGGTGGAGGCCGTAGTAGCAGTCGCTGTGGAGCTGTTCGGTGGGGAGCTTCTGGCGGTGGCCAGATGCAGCTGCAGCGGCGTCCGCGCGAAACCCTTCCGCCCCAGCAACTACGTGAGTGGTACACTAGTAGGAGTCGTGGCGGCGGCAGTAGTGGCAGTCGCTGTGCAGCTGTTCAGTCGGGAGCTTCTGGCGGTGGCCTGGTGCAGCTGCAGCGGCGTCCACGCGAGACCCTTACGCCCCAGCAGCTTCGTGAGTGGTTCGCTCAGCGTGGGGCGTCTCGGAGTACTGCTCGCTGCCCGTACGTCATTCGCACATGTGATCGGGCTGGTCAGACTTGCGGGACACTTGGTCACACACAGTCCCGCTGCTCCCCTGTCTGAGCGACGCCTGGCGTGCAGAGTTTGGGGACGCGGCTAAGCTCCCCACCTGGCTGGAGCTACTTAGGCAGAGGGTGGATATCTTTGCTCTAGACTATGACGCTATCCTCACTGCCATGTATGCTTTGACTATTAGTACTCAGGGTGACTGTTACCTGTGTGTACCGCCCGACCCTGGTATAGAGGCTGCTTCTCTAGGTGCTGGTGAGTCTGCTCTAGGTGCTGGTGAGTCTGCTCCAGGTATTGGTGAGTCTGCTCTCTCTGGTACTGCGTTTGCTGAGGCCTTGCACACCTTCACGCTTGACTCAGGTGCTTCCCGCTGTTTCTTTCGCGACAGTACCACAGTCACACCACTCCCTGCACCTGTTGCTGTCAGACTGGCTGACCCCTCTGGAGGCCCAGTTCTTGCCCGTTCCTCCATTGTTCTCCCGTGTCCGGTGGTTCCGTCTGGCTCACTGTCAGGTCTTCACCTCCCCTCGTTCTCTACGAACTTGGTGAGCACCGCCGTCCTTCAGGATGAATGGGTTGATACCTTCACCCCTGGCGGACAGCGTGTGACGATCTGTACGTGCTCCCGGACTGGCCGTCACCTGGCCACGTTCACCCGTCGGCCTGGGTCGAGTCTGTACACACTGACTACTGAGCCCCCCCCAGGTAGCTGTGTCTACGTCTGCGTCAGGTCAGCTAGCGCCCCCCTGCTCGTGTCGCGCCCTGTCGCATCGGACGCTCCTTTGGCACCATCGCCTTGGTCACCCCTCAGTGCCTCGCCTCCGTGGCATGCACTCCCATCTCCTTGTCTCTGGACTTCCCAAGTCTCTGCCTCCCCTCCCACCCTCGCCTGCCCCTCCCTGCCTTCCCTGTGTCGAGGGGCGGCAGCGCGCCGCTCCTCACTCCTCCTCGTTTCCCCCGACGACAGCTCCCCTGCAGACTCTCCACATGGACGTGTGGGGCCCAGCCCGCGTCCGTGGACAGGGCCGCGAGCGCTACTTTCTGCTGGTTGTTGACGACTAACTCGCGTTACACCACGGTCTTCCCCTTGCGCAGCAAGGGGGAGGTCCTTGATGTTTTGATCCCTTGGATCCGCGCTGTCCGTCTCCAGCTCCGCGAGCGGTTCGACACGGACCTTCCCGTCCTGCGTCTGCACTCTGACAGAGGTGGTGAGTTTTCCTCCGACCTCTTGCGGGACTTTTGTCGTGGGGAGGGCATTCTCCAGTCGCTCACGCTTCCGGCCTCTCCGCAGCAGAATGGGGTTGCTGAGCACCGCATTGGCTTAGTCATGGAGGTCGCTCGTACCTCCATGATCCATGCGGCTGCCCCCCATTTTCTGTGGCCGTTTGCGGTCCGGTACGCTACGCATCAGCTCAACCTCTGGCCCCGTGTCTCCTTGCCGGAGACCTCGCCTACACTGCGTTGGACAAGGAAGGTTGGCGATGCGTCGGTGTTCCGGGTCTGGGGCTCTCGTGCCTTTGTCCGCAATACTTCCGCGGACAAGCTCTCCTCCCGCGCCATTCCCTGCGTCTTCCTTGGCTTTCCCCCTGACGCGCCTGACTGGCAGTTTTACCACCCCACCTCGCGCCGTGTCCTGCCTTCTCAGGACGTCACGTTTGACGAGTCGGTTCCCTTTTACTGTCTCTTCCCCTACCGCACTGCCCCTCTCCCCCCCCCCCGCCGCACTTCCTCGCACCAGGTCCTCCTCCGGTAGACCCCCTCCCCCCTCAGGGTCCTGCTCCCTCAGGTGTGTCTTAGGTAGACCCTCTCGAGCCTATCGAGGTCGCTGTCGACTCTGGTGCTGCTAGGGGTGCTGCGTCTGGGGGTGCTGAGCCTGAGCGTGCGGAGCCGGGGGGTGCGGAGCCTGAGCGTGCGGAGCTTGGGGGTGCTGAGCCTGGGGTTGCTGAGTCGATCGTGCGGAGCCTGGGGGTGCTGAGCCTGAGCGTGCGGAGCCTGGGGGTGCTGAGCTTGGAGGTGCTGAGCCTGTGCGTGCTGAGCCTGGAGGTACTTTGTCAGCTGGAGGTTCTCCGGGTACCTCGTCACGGCGGGAGTCTCTCTCTCCACCGCAGCTGCGCGAGTGGTTTGCTCGGCGCTGGAGCCTTCGGAGTGGCGCTACTGGTGCTGGGGGGCCTTGAGCTGGAGGCACTGGAGCTGCTGGTCCTGGAGGTACTGGAGCTGCTGGCCCTGGAGGTTCCGGAGGTGCTGGAGCTGTTGGTCCTGGATGTGCTGGAGGTGCTGGAGGTTCTCCGGGTGCCTTGTCACGGCGTGAGCCTCTCTCTCCACTGCAGCTGCGCGAGTGGTTTGCTCGGCGCTGGAGTCTTCAGAGTGGCGCTGCTGGAGCTGGGGGGCCTGGAGCTGGAGGCACTGGAGCTGCTCGTCCTGGAGGTGCTGGAGCTGCTGGTCCGGGAGGTGCTCGTACAGGAGGTAATGGAGCTGCTGGAGCCGGTGGTACTGCAGGCGCTGGAGCTGGAGGTGATGCAGGAGCTGGAGCTGGAGCTGCTGGAGGTGCTGGAGCCGCTGGTCCCGGAGGTGCTCGTACTGGAGGTACTGGAGCTGCTGGAGCTGGAGGTGCTGCAGGAGCTGGAGCTGGAGCTGCTGGAGGTGCTGGGGCCGCTGGTCCCGGAGGTGCTCGTACTGGAGGTACTGGAGCTGCTGGAGCTGGAGGTGCTGCAGGAGCTGGAGCTGGAGCTGCTGGAGGTGCTGGAGCCGCTGGTCCCGGAGGTGCTCGTACTGGAGGTACTGGAGCTGCTGGAGCTGGAGGTGCTGCAGGAGCTGGAGCTGGAGCTGCTGGAGGTGCTGGAGCCGCTGGTCCGGAGGTGCTCGTACTGGAGGTACTGGAGCTGCTGGAGCTGGAGGTGCTGCAGGAGCTGGAGCTGGAGCTGCTGGAGGTACTGGAGGTGCTGGAGCTGGTAGTGCTGCAGGCGTTGGATCTGGGGACGCTGGCCCTGGGGGTGCTGGTGCTGTCGGTGCTGGTTCTGGAGGCGCTGTGCGGCCGCGACCGTACTTCGTTCCACTTCTTCAGCAGGTTCTTGGTCTCCCGCCTTCTACTGGCCTTACTCCTCCCTTACTGTGTCCACCGCCTGACCAGTCACAGCCGCAGTTACAGCCAGCCTCCCCACTCCTTACACTGAGCAGCCTGGAGGTCTTACAGAGCGTCGTGAGCCTGCGTCTCGTCCTGCCTCGCCTGTTCGTGCTGTTCGCACTAGTCGTCGTGTTCCGCGTCAGCGTCCTCCTCCTGTCCCCGGCACGCACCAGATGGCACTTCATCCTTCCTCTGTTCCACTTCGTGTCCCTCTGCCGTCTCCTCCTGCGTCCTCCCTTGCTGCCAGCCCTAATGTCATGCGTCTGCTGGCCACTGTTGTCACTGACCCTTCGTTTGAGTCCACTGCTGCGTCTGCTCTAGTTGCTGAGCTTGTTGACTTTGCTGCCGCCTGTCGTCTAGACTACGCCGCTAGTCTTGTTGCTGAGTCTGAGTCTGTCTGTCCTCCGTCCGTCGGGGGTGAGTGTGCTCTTGGCACGGACGTCCTTGAGGACAGGCAAGAGGACTTTGAGTGTTTTGCAGCTGCTGTACCTCATCTCGTGTCCATGCTGATTGCACCTGAGGGAGACCCGGATGCACCAGACATCCCGACTCCGCGCTCTTACGCAGAGGCGATTGAGGGTCCCTACTCCTCTCAGTGGCAGACAGCCATGGACGCAGAGATGGCATCCTGGAAGTCCACAGGCACTTACGTCGACGGTGTTCCCCCACCTGGGGCGAACATCGTCAGTGGCATGTGGATTTTCAGGGTGAAGCGGCCGCCGGGTTCTCCGCCTGTCTTCAAGGCGCGTTACGTTGCACGAGGCTTCAGTCAGCGACAGGGAGTTGACTTCTTCCAGACCTTCTCCCCTACCCTGAAGATGACCACTCTTGGGGTGCTGCTGCACGTCGCCGCTAAGCGTGACTACGAGCTTCACTCTCTTGACTTCAGCACAACTTTCTTACAGGACAGCCTGCACGAGGAGATCTGGCTGCGCCGCCCACCTGGCTTCACTGGGTCGTTTCCTGCAGATCCCCAGTGGAGCCTCCGGCGGCCAGTCTACGGTCTCCGCCAGGTGCCTCGCAAGTGGCACGACACACTGAGGACGACGCTTGCGGCTCTTGGGTTTGCTCCTTCGACTGCTGACCCGTCGCTGTTTCTGCGCACCGACACTTCGCTGCCGCCATTCTACATCCTCGTATACGTCGACGACTTGGTCTTTGTCACTGCTGACACTGAGGGACTGGCCCACGTGAAGTCGGAGCTGCAGAAGAGACACACGTGCACAGACCTGGGTGAGCTGCGCAACTATCTTGGCTTGCAGATGACCCGGGACAGAGCACGGCGCACCATTACCTTGACTCAGTCACACATGGTGCGGCAGGTCCTTCAGCGCTTCCGCTTCACGTACTCCTCGCCAAAGTCCACTCCTCTGCCTACCGGTCACTCGCTCTCAGCTCTGCCTTCGGATAAGTCCGTAGAGCCGAGTGGCCCGTATCCAGAGCTTGTGGGCTGCTTCATGTACCTGATGACCTGCACTCGACCTGACCTTGCTTACCCTCTTAGCATCCTGGCACGCTACGTTGCGCCCGGGAGACACCGACCAGAGCACTGGGAGGCCGCCAAGAGGGTGTTGCGCTACGTGTGCAGTACGTTGAGCATGGGGCTCGTGCTTGGAGGACGGGCTCGAGTTGTCCTCACGGGACACGCAGACGCTTCTTGGGTTGACGACTTGGCTACGCAGCGGTCGTCACAGGGTTACACCTTCAGCCTTGGCTCCGGCTCTGTTTCTTGGCGGTCTACCCGCTCGTCTTCTGTTCTCAGTTCCAGTTGTGAGGCTGAGATCTACGCAGGGGCCATGGCTGCACAGGAGTTACGCTGGCTCACCTACCTGCTGACCGACTTGGGCGAGCCGCCTTGTTCTCCTCCAGTTCTGTACGTCGACAACAAGGCCATGATTGCCTTGTGTCAGGAGCACAGACTGGAGCACAGGACGAAGCACATCGCTCTGCGTTACTTCCTTGCTCGAGAGTTGCAGTAGCGTGGACAGCTTCGTCTTGCTTACGTGGCCTCTCGGGCCAACACTGCTGATATCTTCACCAAGGCACTTCAGCCTTGTGATCATCAGCGTTTCTGTACTGTTCTAGGCCTTGTGCCTACTTGGCCTCACTTGCTCACTTCTTGACTTTGCTTGTACTGTGATCTATATGCTTATACCTGCATGCTTACACTTGCTAGGTTTTGATCACTGTACTGCTTGTTGTGCTTTATATAACTCTGCATATGAACTGGCCTTGTGGCCATTTGCTTGTACTCAGAGTGTGTGGTGACTTCGTGATCCACCCTGAGCTTGCTTTGCTTTTCTTGACTGGTCTTATGACCTCTTGTTCTCCCCCACTTTGCCTATGGGGGTGTGTCAAACTTATATGCTGTATGTTGTGTAGGCTGTAGTGGGGTAGCCCATATGGGGTACAACCCAATTAGGGTTTGCTACTTGTACTCCTGCATGCTGCTAGTTCACTTATTCTCGTTCATTATTCTGACACGGTGGCTCGTAGGCACGTGGCGACGTCACGATGACTCGCCACCAGTCCATGGCGGGGCCCCTCAGCAGCGAGACGGCATATCGGATCTTCGCTGCGTCCGACTCGACGTAGTTCGCGTCGAAAAAGACGTTCATCGTGAAGACCCACGATTGAACCGTCGGACCTCCACGCTGGCTCGGGTCGAAACAGGGCGGGCGCTGCGGCTTGAGTGGCATTGGTGCCATGATGGCGTGGTCGCCACTTGTCGCTGCAAACTCTACGTGTCGACGGGCTTCGCGAGGCTCCCGCGGGCTTGGCGCGGTCCTGTTCTTCTCCATGCCAGGCATCGATTGAGCGGCGCCATCACTGGCTGCGCCTGAGCGCTGTCCCACGCTGTCGTTTTGTGTCGGTGTGCCTGATGAGATGACGATCGGCTCCTCCGATTGTGCAGGTGCATTTGCAGGTGCGTGTGGTGGCGTTGGAGCATTCACCGTGGATTGCTGACGATCGGAGTCGCGTTCCGCCGTGAGTGTCACAATTTCGAGCGCCGAATCTTCGATTTGGCGCACGAGACGGTCGAGTTGCTCCTGCGTCAGTGTCGCGAGAGTGAATTCGGTCATGGCGGGGGTGTCGGGCAAGCTCAGTGAGAGCCTCTGTCGTGGCCGTGCGTGCTTACGAGAGAGCAATTCGAGCGGCGGTGCTTGTTCGCTGAGAGACGTCTACCCCCCCAAAAATTGAGATAGTGGGGAAGCGAAGGTGTGGGTGCGATCCGAGAAGAGATCGTAGGCTCTGAAGACCAAGTGTTACGAGTGCAATTGAGTGAGCGAGCGAGAATTGCACTATCGAAGCAAGAGTACAATGAGCGAAGGCATGAGCGAAGAATATATAGCGAAACTACAGTGGTAACGGTAATATGTGGAAAATGGGGTGCACGACGGGCCTAGCGCCGAGGTTGGGAAATGTCGAGGCGGAGGTCCGGAGCGCGGGTTACCAATTGAACCGTGAGGTTGGGTCGCGTCGTGAACAGTGGCGGGAACAGTGTCGAGGCGAGTGTCGCGGGTGGTAACGGATTACTGTTGGGTGCTGTTGGCGGGAACAGTGGCGTACGCGCTGAGTAGGGACGCGAAGTAAGGAAGCGGAGTTTTCGTTACACACAGTAAGGAATCCGGGAAAAATACCTTACATAAATGCCCCTTACATAATAATACCTTACATAAATCCGGGAAAAATACCTTACATTTATCTCTTTTGTTGGCTGTGTGAAGGCTCGGGAATGTCAACTACAGTACCAGCCACGGCCAGGAACCTTGTTCACTCACTGCCGTTCGTGTCTGTTCCTCATGTTCTGTTACTGTAGGACCGTTTCTTCCTCGCTAACCTGTTACTGTTATGGTTACTGCCAGTCTCTGTTTTCCGAACATCTGATGTTTGGACAGTTTCCCCAACATGGGATGTTTGGACAGTGATTCTTCACCCCACCGCTTGACAGCACACTCGTGTTTCATCATTGCACTCCCAGAATCTTGTACACTGTATTATTGTGTTGGTTCACTCTATCCGCACCACACCTTTCACGCTCTATAGTCTACTATTCTATTATGCTCCTGACTTCCCTTCCCACTGTCCGTCGTTTCCATCTCGAGTCAGGTTAGTACGAGACCAGAACTCAGGAGGAGACGATCGTTCCGATTTTCTGATTGCATATCTTCGTATTGTGGCGGGAGTGTCGTTGACTATTTTTTGAAATAAAACGGTTGAAAACGATGTTGTGCGTGGCGGTTTGTTCATTCTCCGTTTTGAACCGCCTCAAAAGTGCTCTAGAAAATTCGACCCCAGAATGACCTGTAATGGAGTGTGTGAATCGCCCTAGCATAGGGTTCACACACTCGGAGAAATGTCAGACATTTCTTCCATTTCTACTAATAGTACAGCCTTACACATCACGGAACTTGAAGGTCCAATACAGCCGAGAAGGTCAATCTTTGACTGCTTAGTATTCGACTATCACCCGCGCATTTCACATACCGCGTTCGTGTCCGTGTCGCCAACACTCAAACCCTGACTCTGTAGTTAGATAAGTGATTTAAAGCAGAAACGATCACAATAGCAAAAACTGAGAAATCTTCCGAAGGTGCTGTGCGCCGCCACCGGCGCCGGCGGCGGCGGATTCAGCAGAGCCATGCGCGCAGCTGCTGGCGGCGCTGCCGCTGCCGCTGCTGCTGCCGCTTCTCGACCTGCCGCTGGTTGGATGAAATTTGAGCCTCAGTCGTCAAGCAACGGGAACATTGGGGACGAGAAACGTGGCGGTCACGCCGCGGCGTTACAGCAGCAGCAGCAGCCGCAGCAGCAGCACCAGCAGTGTGGCAGCAGGTCGCATTGGAAACAGGATGATGCTCACCAGCAGCCTGCTGAGACAGCGACTCAGAACAGCCTCCCCATTTGCTGGATGGAGCAGCAGCAACAGCACGAACAGCAGGAACAGCAGCAGCAGCAGCAGCACGCCGCATCTGAGCTGCGCCGGCATCAGCACCATGACGTCGATGGATTCAAATGGAAAAAAACGTCGCACAAGCGGATAGCGGGTCAGCCTGTGAAGAGGTAAGCACAATCGAACACCAGAGATTTCAAATTGAACGTCGCACGGAGATTAGCAAGACTGACAGGAGAGATTTCTGAATGCAGGCACAAGAGAGATTATTCTTTGCACTGCACTGCAGGCACGACAGATATCTATGCGAGTGCGGGGACTCTCTGCGACCGGGACCTCAATGCACTTGTCCTTGACTGGCGGCGTGTCAGTTCTTCTGAGGGTGTATGCCGTTAGTATCGCTGCGAGCAATGCAGGTGGACGCTCCACTGTGCTGCTCTGCTCTGCTCTGCGTTGCTCTGCTTGGCAGCACGGCTCGTCTTGGCTCTGCTCTGCTCTGCTCGGCTCAGCTCTTCTGTGCTCTGCTCTGCTCGGCTCTGCTCTGCTATGCTCTGCTCTGCTGTGCTCTGCTCTGCTCCTCTCGGCTCGGCTCGGCTCGGCTCGGCTCGGCTCGGCTTGGTTTTGCTCTTATCGCTCTGCTCTACTCTGCTTGGCACTGTTCATCACTGGTCTCCGCTGGTCCGCCCTTCTCGGCGCTGGTCGGGCCTGATCGGTTCGGTTCACCTCTGTTCCGCAATGGACGGCATTGGTCGGCGGTTCGATTCGGCTCCGGGCAGCACTGATCAGCACTGGTCAGACTCGTCAGCATTCTTCACCCTGGTTGCCTCTTATCAGCTCCGTCCGGCTCCGGTCGGCTCCGGTCGGCTCCAGTCGGCTCCGGTCGTCTCTGGTTCTCCCCTATCTGCGGAGGCGGCATGCTTTCGTTTATTTCCTTATGAATCAGTCTGCAGGCTATACGTTCTCGTTCAGTTGTCTCCCGCTGTGTTGTCGCCCCTTTTCCCCCTTCCTTCATGCAGGCTCTACTTCGTTTGCTCGTCAAAGGATGCCACGGGCTGCCCGGCAAAAAAAGTTGAGGATCGAGTGGCCGGCGAGGCTCGTCACCCACGCCGATCCAGGCTGAAAGGCGCCGTCTCAAAAGCCACAGCCGTTCCAAAAGCTGCAGCCACTGCAAAAGCTCCCGCTAAAGCCAGCGCTACAGCTGCTCGCAATTCTGCAGCTACACCCAATCTGGCTGCTGCAAGCAGAGAGGCTGCAGCAGCACTGGCAGAAGAAGGCGACACAGGGTTGGGCAAGACGGAGATGCGTGTGGTGGTGCGGGTGGCATATTTTGTCTCACACAACCACCCGCCGCCCGATCCTGTACCTCCCAAGGCGTTTGCCGCAAGGCTTCCTGCTTCCAGCGGCCTTTCCACTCAAGCAGGCCCCTCTTCTGCTACAGCCTTGGCCTCTGCTACAGCCTTGGCCTCTGCTACAGCCTTGGCCTCTGCTAAAGCCTTGGCCTCTGCTACAGCCTTGGCCTCTGCTACAGCCTTGGCCTCTGCTACAGCCTTGGCCTCTGCTACAGCCTTGGCCTCTGCTACAGCCTTGGCCTCTGCTACAGCCTTCGTCTCTACTACAGCCTATGCCCCTGCTACAGCCTTTTCTTCTGCCGCAGCCTTTGCCTCTCCCACAGCCTTCTCCTCTGTTACAGCCTGCCCCTCTGCTTCAGCCTGCACTCGCAATACAAGCACCCTCCCTGCAACGACTGGTCTGTCAGGAACCGCCAACGCAGCAGCAGAGCAGACAGCCCTCAGAGCAACCCAAACTCCATCGCCACCCTCTTTCTCTGCTACACCCTTCTCGCCAGCTACAGCCTGGACTCCCATTACAAGGCCCCTCCTTGCAACAACCGGCCTGTCAGGTACCCCCAGCGCAACAGCAGAGCAGACAGCCATCAGCGCAACCCAAACTCCATCGCTACCCTTCCTCTCTGCACACCCCCCTCCAACCCATTATCCTTTCTCTCATTCTCCCTCGGCACGTGTTCAAGCCATCCCTGCGTGTTTTGATTCGGCCCAAGCTGCTCTATGCTTCCCGTTCACCCCCCCACGGGGACCTTCAAGCCAGGTGGTGCAATCGCGTGAAGCTCCCGCTGCTGCATCAAATGCTCTTGTCCCTGGGCCTCCAATGGGGCCTCTTGCCCCCCATGCTACAGGGCCTCCTGCTCCTGCTACAGCTCCCGCTCCTACAATAGTCTCTCGCGCCCCTGCTGCTACAGTGTCTTCAGCTCCTGCTACAGTGTCCTCAGCTCCCGCTACAGTGTCTTCAGATCCTGCTACAGTGTCTTCAGCTCCTGTTCCTGCTACAGTTTCCGCTCCTGCTGTAGCCTCTCTTGCTTCTGCCAAAGCGCATCCTCCTCCTGCTGCAGCCTCTCCTACTCATGCTGCAGCTGTCTACCATACCCTCCATGCTCCTCTCTATGATTCTCCTCTCATGTCATGCTCACCCACCGGCTTTCAAGCCTCCTTCCCCTCGCTCCATCACCCCCCTCCTCTCCCTCCTCCCTTCACCCGTTTCTCCACCACTCACCCGCCCTTTCTTCCTCCTCTCCCTCCTGTGCATTCGTCAGGCATCACCAACAGCAACAGCAACAGTAGTTACTTTGCCTCCATGGCTCATATGCGAGCACGTGCAGCAGCACCATCAGCACCACCAGCAGCAGCAGCACCACCAGCAACAGCAGCAGCAGCAAAAGGAAACGCCTCTGATGACAGGACAAGGTCAGATGTGCTGGAAGCACAGCAGCAGCAGCAGCAGCAGCAGCAGCAGCAGCAGCAGCAGCAGCAGCAGCAGCAGCAGCAGCAGCAGCAGCAGCAGCAGCAGCAGCAGCAGCAGCAGCAGCAGCAGCAGCAGCAGCAGCAGCAGCAGCAGCAGCAGCAGCAGCATCATCAGCAGCAGCAGCAGCAGCAGCAGCAGCAGCAGCAGCAGCAGCAGCAGCAGCAGCAGCAGCAGCAGCAGCAGCAGCAGCAGCAGCAGCAGCAGCAGCAGCAGCAGCAGCAGCAGCAGCAGCAGCAGCAGCAGCAGCAGCAGCAACAACAACAACACCAGCAGCAACACCAACAGCAGCAGCAACAGCAGCAACACCAACAGCAGCAACACCAGGAACACCAACAGCAGCAGCGACAGCAGGAACACCAACAGCAGCAGCAACAGCAGGAACACCAACAGCAACAGCCGCAGCAACAGCACCAGCAACAACAGCAGCAGCACCAACAGCACCACTACCATCAACTGCCGCAGCATCAACAGCACAACCACCATCAACAGCACCAGCTAAAGCAGCAGCACCAACAGCAAAACCAACAGCAGTACTTCCAGCAGCAGTTACAGCAGCAGGCCTCCACATCTCTATTTTGTACCGAGCAGCTGCCACCACAGATGAGCGCAGGTGTAAGCATTCACACTGCGGACATTTCAACCTTTTTTACTGATGTGACTCCTACTCTAGACATCACAACTCAGTTTACTGGTATGACTCCTACTCCTGACATTACAGCTCATTTTACTGATGTGACTCCTCCTCATTTTACTGATGTGACTCCTACTGCTGGTGCTACAACTCATTTTACTGATTTGACTCCTATTACTGATAAGACAACTCAATATACTGATATGACTCCTCTCACTCCAGAAGTTGCAGACGTAACTGTAACCCCTCTCATTCCTGACATTACAACTTATTCTGCTAAGGCAACAGTTTTTACCGCGGACCATGGCTGCATCATTGGCAGCCGAGAGTATACAGTAGGGCTCAACACAGAACAGTGTGCTCTGGTGTCTGTAGCCTCTGTTAGCGTGCTTGACAGCATTAGCAATGGCTGCAACACTGGCACCCGAGACTATACAGAAGGACTCAACACAGAACAGTGTTTTCTGTTTTCTGTACCCCCTATTAGCAGGATCGACAACAGCAGCAGCGCTTGCATTAACAGTAGCAGTGCTTGCCCTTACTTCGACATCAATTTACTGTAGCTGCACTAGCAACGACCGCCCTGGCTTGTGCAACCAGTGCAGCGGCAACAACTGCATCATAACAACAGCAGCAGGATTGATCAGACGGGACATGTGGCCACTATTGGCCCGCACAACAGCAGCATCTTGAGCATCAGCAGCAGCAGTAGCTCTGACAGTGCGAGAACCATGGTGAGCAGAAATAGCTGTGTCATGGAGCAGTCTAATCCTAATCCCTTTGCCAGTTTATGCTTGGATGCCTTGCATCTAGTCCGAGGTGACATCAGCATGGTGCCAGATGACTTCAGCAGATTTCCAGATGACATCTGCAGAGCTCCAGACGAAGGACGATGAGACGGATTCAGTAGTGTGATTGCAAGTGCTAGGCTTTGCTATGAGAAGCTTTGTGATAAGTTGACTTGGCTAATCTTACAGTAATTCACATTACTTGCAATACGGTGATTGAAGGTATCTCAATGGCTGTTGATAATTCACTCGCACTCGTCCTAAATAAATTTCCTCATTTGGTAGCCTCTCCGCTCGCTAGCAATTCTGTCTGCATTGATGGCTCCTGCACAGCATAACCCCCAACATTGGCCACACTCACCACCACCACATGCGTGTGTGACTCTGCTGCTTCTTGAGTCGTCGAATCACATACTTGTATGTGAACAATTCTTTCTGCACTGATGGCGCCTGCTGCATACCCCCGAACATTGGCCACACTGACCACCACATACCGATAGCACTGTGCGTAACTGTGCTGCTCCTCAGTGTCACATCTCCTGGTATGACCACTGGCCAGTGCTGCACTCATATGATTGGTTACTGGTACTTGAGACTTGGGAGTTTACCATACTCGCAAGGCAACCCCACACTATCTACATACACTTGCTCAAATAAACATGGGGTTGCTTGCCACTCTAGGGCTAGTATCGTGGGATCTTATGCGATCAGATACCGGCAGAAAATAAAAGGTATTTGGAAACTCATGCAATCTGATACCTACCGGCAGAAAAGAAAAGGTATTTGGAAACTCTACCAAGGAATTTCCTGCCCGTCCCATGCAAAAAAATTGCCATTATCGGCTCCAGTGACTCTGTCTATAATCCCCAGCAGCTTCTGGGCGGCAAACTCGCGCGTGAAGAGCTTTCCGGGCGGCACAGCCCTCTGGAAGGGCTTGGACATATCTGTGTCTACTGTTCCTGGGTGGAGGAGGATGGCAGAAACTGGCTGCTTCTTTGCTGCCAACTCGATAGACATAGTGCGGACCACTGGGAAACCGGGGGAAGGGAAAGAGGGGAGGTTGTGGGAGAGGGGTCGAGGAAAAGCGAGAGAGTACAAAGGAGAAACACCAAAACTGGCTGCTTCTTTGCTGCCAACTCGATAGACATAGTGCGGACCACTGGGAAACCGGGGGAAGGGAAAGAGGGGAGGTTGTGGGAGAGGGGTCAAGGAAAAGCGAGAGAGTACAAAGGAGAAACACCAAAACTGGCTGCTTCTTTGCTGCCAACTCGATAGGCATAGTGCGGACCACTGGGAGGGAGGAGGGAGGGGCAGGGGAGGACTTAAGAAAAAGTGAGAGAGTATGAAGGAGAAACCCCAAAGGTCGATGGGCATTGTGTGGACCCCTGGGGGGTTGGAGAAGGAGAGGTGGGAGAGGAGGAGTGAGCGAGATGGTTGAGAGGTGTAAGGAACGGGGGCGTGTGTGGGGATGCGAAGGGATGCTTATGTGTGCAGAGGGGTGGGGTGAGATGGGCCATGGCTGTACTAGGAGGAGGATGTGCGAGGGTTGGAGAGAAAAGGGGAGAGCAAGGTCGGTAGTGCCTGAGAAAGCAAAGTATGATCAAACAACACCGATGCTCCATGCCTGCCCTTGATGCGTGGTGAGAGTGCCCCCACCACTCTGCCGTTGCATCATGAGTTGACTCAGAACACACCGGGACACTCACACTTACTCAGTGCAGACTTCAATGCGCGGTACGAGTGCCAAACCCCTAGTCAGTTATTGCCCATCGAGGACACGTGCCGCTGCCACCTCCCTTCCTGCCTCCCAGTCGACTGAGAAGAACACACCTGGACAAATGTGCAGCAACTTACACCTTTTCAGGGCAGCCTGTGAGGCGCGGTGCAAGTGACGAGTTTTGAGGCGCCTCAAAAGGCAGCCTGTGAGGCGCGGTGCAAGTGACGAGTTTTGAGGCGCCTCAAAAGGCAGCCTGTGAGGCGCGGTGCAAGTGACGAGTTTTGAGGCGCCTCAAAAGGCAGCCTGTGAGGCGCGGTGCAAGTGACGAGTTTTGAGGCGCCTCAAAAGGCAGCCTGTGAGGCGCGGTGCAAGTGCCAGTGGCCAGCATGTTGTGTCGCCCATCGAGGCCATCGAGGAGACCAGCACACTCGTACTAACTCGCTGCCACGGCCACCTCTTTCGTTTTGAGGCGCCTCAAAACTAGACGCCTATCGAGCCTATCGGGGAGACCAGCACACTCGTACTAACTCGCTGCCACGGCCACCTCGTTCCCAGCTGCCGTACCTCAAGTTATCTCGGAATAGACACCCAGAGATCTCACGCTGGTTCAGTGCCGTCTTTGATGCCACTACTCCCCCGTATCGCCAATCGAGGAAACCCGCGCACTGATGCTCGCTGCCACTGCCTGCCACGTGCCTGCCTGCCAGTGGTGTGCCATGAGTCGACCCATACCGCGCCCAGACAACTCACGCTGGTTCAGTGCAGTCTTTGACGCGCGGTACGAGTGCCAACCCCCCAGCCTGTTGTCACCTATCGAGGACATGCGTGCGCTCATGCTCGATGCCACTGCCAACCCCACACCTGGACAACTCACGCTGGTTGAGAGCAGTCTTTGAAGCGCGGTAGGAATGCCACCCACCCAGCCGGTTATCGCCTATCGAGGACACCCGTGCGCTCATGCTCGCTGCCACTGCCACCTCCCTCCCTGCCGCTGCGCCTCCTCCCACTGCCAGCAATGGCGCCATGTTCTGCGCCGTTGCACAGTAGGGACAGAGTGAAGAGGGGTTATGATGAGGTGACTAAACAAGCAACTGCGCCATCTTCTGTGCAATCAGCTACATGAAAATCACTTTCGAGAATTCTCAAGAGTGATTCTCATACAGCACAGTAGGGGCAGAGTGAAAAAGGGATATGAGGCGCCTAGACAAGCAACGGCGCCATCTTCTGTGCAATCAGCAGCGCAAGGGGAGAATGAAAAGGGGATATGAGGCGCCTAGACAAGCAACTGTGCCATCGTCTGTGCAATCAGCACAGCAGGGAGACAGTGGAGAGAATGGGGAGAAAGGGGAGAAGGTTCGGGGAAGATGTGCCATGGACGGAAGCTGAAGTGACAACAAAGGCCAATGACAGTGGTAAGAGAACAAAATTGGGGGACAGAAAGGGGCAGGAAACACCGGATAGACGAACGTGCTACCTGTACGGTGTACCCCTATCTCCCGTACCAAGCCGACTTTTGAGTCAACTCAATAATGACTTTGAGCCGACTCATAAGAAAGGGACCGGAAACACCGGGGAGAAGAAGGCGCTGCATGTACGGTGTACCCCTATCTCCCGTACCATGTAATCCTCTCACGATTCATCTCCCACTCTCTCCTTAGATCGTCCCGTTCCCCTTTCCCTTGAGACACACACTTGACTTTATTACAACCAACCATGCTGTACCGACCAGAGCTGACTTTCTGGGACTTGGCCGCCCAACCATTCAGTAAAGTGCCCACACCACATGGCTTGAGACGACTTTTGAGTCGACTCAAAAGTCATTTAGTGAAGTGCCCAAACCACAAGGCGTAGAGTATTTCAAGACCACCCCATAAGCACCTTCACGATCATGCCTGCCCGCTTCGTTGTAAGAACATTCCTCGCAAAAATACTCCTCCGTACAGACAATTTGTTGTATGTCGATTAAACTCTCATGGCATGCAAACTGGGGAGTAGCTTGTTCAAGACTTTGGTACTCTTACGGCTTTTGAATTTGAATTGCAGGCACAGGGCCTACCTATCCTATGTTATTCACAATGCATGCGCACCATAATTACCAGTGCTCGCCCCGTCTCTAAATGCTCTCACACACACCTTGATGACCAGCGCCGGTCCCATTGCGTTGACCTGGAAGCTGGTGAGCAAGGCCTGTGGCGTGAGTGCTTTCATAGATGTCTCTGCAGGCACAGGGAAGCGGAGAGGGTGGGCGGATTGGGGACGCGGGTGCATAGGGGAAGGCTTGAAAGCGTGCATGGCTTTCAACCAAGAGCACAGTGGGACGCTTGGGCAGAGCTGGTGGCACGATAGCTCGAAGAGAGGGACGCAGAGCGAGTGGGAAGAATTAGAGAATGGGAAGAATCAGCGAGTAGGAAGAAATGTAAAGTGAGAAGTTGCGGAAAATGACAATCAGGGTGAAGAGAGGGAACAGCTTGTCAGCACTCGCACCACACACAGCCCACTCGCACCACACACAGCCCACTCGCACCACACACAGCTCCCAGTAGCACCATACACAGCCCATGCATGCAGAAGCGCATTGCAGCAAGCAACACAACACAGCACGTGCAGTGCAATGCGAGATGTGCCTCACCGCGCACCTGGTTTCATGGCGCCCGGCATGTGGAGAAGACCAGACGCGTTGATGAGGAGGTCGAGGTGCCCCCACGTGGCTGACACATGCCGTGCTGCTTCCTGTTGTGACGTCCCTGCGCCATCCCATGAAAACACGCATCAAGCGTGCACGCCATCCCATGCATGCCATCAAGCGTGCACGCCATCCCATGCATGCCATCAAGCGTGCACGCCATCCCATGCATGCCATCAAGCGTGCACGCCATCCCATGCATGCCATCAAGCGTGCACGCCATCCCATGCATGCCATCAAGCGTGCACGCCATCCCATGCATGCCATCAAGCGTGCACGCCATCCCATGCATGCCATCAAGCGTGCACGCCATCCCATGCATGCCATCAAGCGTGCACGCCATCCCATGCATGACATCAAGCGTGCACGCCATCCCATGCATGACATCAAGCGTGCACGCCATCCCATGCAAGCGTGCATGCCATCATGGCATTTACGAGACCTGAACACCATACACCATGCACCGTGCCATGTACCCGCCATGCCAATCATATACATTGGAATTCCAAATCTGGATTAGACCACGATACAATGCCGGTGTAAGTGTAGTGTAGCCCGAGAGGCACAACTCTTGCACAGCGTCTATCCCCCCAAAAGACGCCTCGTCTCTCACCCTTCCCTAGAGACACCGTGTCTTTCACCCACCCCAACACACCCCTCGCCTCTCACCCACCCCAACACACGCCGCGTCTCTAACACACCCCAACACACACCGCGTCTCTAACACAGCCCAACACACACCGCGTCTCTAACACACGCCGCGTCTCTAACACACCCCAACACACACCGCGTCTCTAACACACCCCAACACACGCCGCGTCTCTAACACACCCCAACACACACCGCGTCTCTAACACACCCCAACACACACCGCGTCTCTAACACACCCCAACACACACCGCGTCTCTAACACACCCCAACACACACCGCGTCTCTAACACAGCCCAACACACACCGCGTCTCTAACACACCCCAATATACGCCTCACCTCTCACCCACCTCGATCCACGCCTCGTCTCTCACCCACCTCGATCCACGCCTCGTCTCTCACGCACCTCGATGGTTGCCTCGTCTCTCACGCACCTCGATGGTTGCCTTGTCTCTCACGCACCTCGATGGTTGCCTCGTCTCTCACGCACCTCGATGGTTGCCTCATCGGTCACGTCCAGGGGGAGAACAGTCAGCCGATCCCCGCTTCTACTCTGGAGCTCCTGTAGCGCCGCTGCTGCTGCAGGATTGCGACACGTGGCAATGACGTGGCTGTCAGGGTTCCTCCGGAGCAGCTGCCGAACCTGCCAACCAACGGTCGAATGTGCGATGAATGAATGAGCCAATGGGCCACCATCGTGCATGTCAGAGGAGATTCCAGTGCTTTGACTTCACGGTCCCTCAGGGAATCTCTCCCAGCCTGGCAATCCCAGGGAAAGGCGAACTCTCTCAGCTGTTTGACTGGTATGACCCTTAAGCTGTCAAATGTTCCAATACTGATTATGCAAGGAATATACCAAAAAAATACACGTTCTTCACAATTTTGGGTGGGGGTGTGGAAGGGAAATAGGGGGGGGGGGGGGGGGGGGGGGGGGAGGGGGGGGGAGGGAGGGGGGAGGAGAGAGGGGAGGGAGAGAAGGGGGAAAGAGGAAGGGGTGAGATGGGAAGGAGGAGAAGAAAGTGACATTGTACCACAAAAAAGGTAGAAAATAAAAGAGCAGCAGTGCAAATCCAGCAGAAAGATAATCAGCAGACCGGAAACCAGCAGACAGGAATGCAGAAGAAAACGAGGCAGAGAGGGATCAGAGACACGGACCAGCTCCAGCCCAATGCCTCGCGACGCCCCTTGCACGAGCGACACCTCCCTCGCCGTCGCACTGCCGTCGCGAAGCGTCGCAAGCGATCGACTTCGAGCATCACGCGGCCTAGCTAGTGTCGTCGCATCGACTGCGCTCCAAGAAACGTAGTCTCCTGAAGCGGCGGACCGCGAGAAAATGGAAGATAACGACGAGATAGTACCAACGCCGGCGGCTATTTCGGGAAATAATTGCACGTGAGCGACTCGGCCAAAGGAGACGGTGGACGCCGATGAACCAACTTGAAGGCGCCGATTAACGGAGATCGCAGTGGAAACACGAGATGCCGCGAATGATACGATTCTACGGGCCATGGCTGGCAGTGCTGCAAGCACAGTTCTTTAGGTTCCCGTACGCGCGCCGGTAGCTTGGAGCTGCAAAACGATCGCAATTAAACTCGCCTCATCGCAAGATTCTCTGCATCAGTAGGCCCGCGTTCCGGCGCCCTCTTTCCAGTGAGCGAGTCATTTTATGGAGTGCTCAGCTCGAGATAACGAACACGTGGTCGTGCCAGGGGCCATGGATTGTGCTGTCAAGATGACTCCACGTTTCATGCTCATTATCCGCGGTATAATGCTACGCAGAAAGGCCCCACGATTATTGATATATCTGTACATTAGGTTTAAAGTGTTTTGTGCTCTACTGGTGTAATTCACCAATTTCTCACAATTCGGTGGCGGTTGGTGGTGTTTCAAGCCAGTTCCTCTGTGCGCGTCAACGCTGACGCCACCAACGCTGGCTATGAGGTCAGGAAGAAGCGCCACCGCAAGAGGAAACCCTGAAGGTCCCTGAGAGTCAGCCCCGTGAGTGTATCTGTGTGGTCGGCCGACCCTCGCCACGTCGGACAAGCAATCACTCTAGAAGATTTCCACACCACACAGAACCACAGCTTATCGCGTCGCCATATCGCAGCCCACCAGCCTCGGAAATTCCCGCCAGAGGTTTTTCCGCCCTCGATATTTTCCCAATTCACCATCTCGAACCCAACCATCCCATGCCTCATGAAACTGTTTCTGTACACCGTCCAATCCCTTTAGATTCCATATCAACCTAGTGGAAATCAATGCCTGACAACCAAATACGGGCCTCGGCACAACACAACACCTTCTGTCCAGCAGAACAGAACACATCCCAGAAGCAGACCCACCCACCTCGTAGTCTCGAAATTGCCGCAAACTGTTTTGGGTCTGCTGTATCCATGCCAAGTACATAATCCACCATTTCATCACACATACCTTTTTCCCACATACTGTAATCCTTCCTGCTCTAGCGCTCGTTCCCACCATTTCAGGCCTTGTATTGCTTGCACACACAGCTTGCGTCAAACTCGCCTTCCACCGTGTTATTTCGTTTAGTTTTTGGTAGTTATCGTTGTAGTGGCTGTCTCTAGCCTTAGTTTCCAGGAGCTGCATCCCAATGGCGCCAACAACAGAGTACGTCCTCCTCCATGTTGTTTCTGTTCGCCTGTGAAGACGCTGCCTGGCACGCCTTAGCGTAACCCGCTTGAACAATAGTGAATAGTTACGGATGCATATTCATATGACACGTCGTTAGGCTGAATGTAGTTGAAATCGTTGTTCCGCTTTTGCGTTGATTCAGTTCAGAAACATGAATGGTGTCATCTCGCCACTGTTACGGATTTCTCTGACCAGCTTTCATGTTTGACTTCCATATTACTGCAGGAATGGTGTCATCTCGCCACTGTTCACACTAGAAGAAGACTCTGAAGCGACTGTGGTTACTCAGTCGGAACCAACCCGCGAATTTTCCGCGCCTATCACAACTTGTTTCTTCGGTAAGCCGTAGCCGTTCAGCATCTGCGTAGGGATACTTACTAAAAAACCTGCTTCTCGATGAAGCATCGCATTCTTGTAGTAATTCCCGTACCACCCAACCATTGTGGCCCCATCGTCGGGCAACAACTCCTTCAAGGGGTTCGTTCATGTTACAAGTGTTTGCGATTGTGCATTGCCAACGTGTGAATCGACGTGTTTTCAATCTGTGCTGCAGATTTGGATGACACTCTGTATCACAGTAGCGCTGGTCTCGGCCCAGCGTGTGTGAAGAACATCGAAGGTATGATTATTGACGAGATCGCTCCCAGCTTACGAATTTGTCATTTTGCCCGATTTACCAAATCCACATCCTGCAAGTATCCGAAACAGATATCCTCTTGCGCATTGTT
The DNA here is from genome assembly GCA_947471745.1 of Closterium sp. Naga37s-1. NCBI lineage: Eukaryota > Viridiplantae > Streptophyta > Zygnematophyceae > Desmidiales > Closteriaceae > Closterium > Closterium sp. Naga37s-1. The sequence goes on from CANJKZ010000166.1 coordinate 1,194,548, forward strand.
TTGGGTCCTGGCTCATCTTCGAAAGCTAGTGAAGCCATTTGGTTATCACATTGATTCGCCAGCATTCCCTCTCCGCCCCCTCTCTCTATTCCGCCTTTCTTCCCGTCTCAGATTACATGGTTCAACGCCTGGGTTTCGCAGCAGACACCGCAGGCGAGGAGGCCATCAGGCTGTACAAGGAGCATGGCACCACCATGGCTGGTCTTCGGGTAAGTCCCAACTTTGATAGGTCGCAGGATCGATGGGCGTAAGATCTGTCGCCAGCAAGTATTAGTCCAAAGTCTGGCACATGCGCTTAGGCACACAGCTGTTAGTGGGGGCTGCTCAGAGGTAGGCTGTGTCAGCAGTGTGGCAAGCAGCAAGTTACGTATTCTTGAAGTAATGCTTCAGTAACAAGATGGAGGGATATTGTTGTGCCAAATATTTATACGTTGAGGGAACATAGACATATGATGTGACGCTGTCACCATGGTGTTACAGGCGATTGCACGTTTAGATGGTGCGATACCCTTGCAATAGGTGACTCCAGCTGATTTTGACCACTAATCAATAAGCACTGATGGTCTGAATCAGTATGCTATCCACGTGGGCTGCAATGGACTGTGCCGAGCTGACATTCTCGTTTGAAATTTGTGTTGCAGGCAGAAGGTTACGCCTTCGACTTTGATGACTGGCACGCGTGAGTTCAACCTCCTTTGCTTCTAGAAGCAGTAGTACCACAAGTTACTGCAGGTCACATTCGTTCAAGATGCCATATCCATCCAGGAGCCTTTTGGTTCCCTTTTCTTCCATCTGCAATTAGGAGCTCGTGTTTGCGCTCTGTTTCGTGTCTAAACTCATTCCACCTCCCATTCTCATGCGGTCCTTATGCGTTTGCGACTGTGAGTTTGCACCATCGCCTTCCTCATTCGCGTTTCTCATCTCCCCCCCCGTCCTCATCCCCCCTCACGTCCTCATCGCCCCGCCTTCCTCATCTCCCCGTCTTCCTCGTCACCCCGCCTTCCTCATCCCTGCAGGTTCGTCCACGGCCGACTACCATACCACCTGCTGAAGCCAGACCCCGCCTTGAGGCACCTGCTTGATTCGCTTCCTCAACGCAAATTTGTATGTCCCTCGGTTTAGCAGCATCCGATCAGACAAAGCATGCGTAGTTCACAGTGGGCTGGCAGGAGCAATGGCATGGACTCCGGTCTCTGATTGCCCTCTTACATCAGTGAATGCAGTGACTGCACGCCACTCACCATGCCTATCTGTATTGGTATCCTGAATAAGCAACTTGCACTTGCTCACCACATGCCACTGCTCACCAAATGCCGCTGCTCACCAAATGCCGCTGCTCACCACGTGCCGCTGCTCACCACGTGCCACTGCTCACCAAATGCCGCTGCTCACCACATGCCGCTGCTCACCACGTGCCGCTGCTCACCACATGCCGCTGCTCACCACGTGCCGCTGCTCACCACGTGCCGCTTCTCACCACATGCCGCTGCTCACCACATGCCGCTGCTCAGTGTGGTGGGCCACCCCAGCCCATTCACTATCACAACCTTTCACCCCTTCTTTTTCCGCAACTCCCGTCCTCCATCCTTCCACCTCCGTCCACCCCTATCCAACCCCACAGGTGTTCACCAACGCCGATCGCGCCCACGCCAGTCGCTGCCTGCACCTGCTGGGCCTGGAAGGGTGCTTTGACGCCGTCATTGCATTCGAGGACGTCATGGCGCACCACCCGTCTCTGCCCTTCTCCCTGCGAAACAACTTCCGCCCTTCATGCACCACCTCTGACATCCCTAACGTTTCTGACGGCTCTGACTGTCTTCTGGACTCCGACCGTGGCCTGCTGCCGTCCTCCCTGCCGCCCATTCCCTCCGCCTCCTCCACCGCCTCCCTCCCGTCAGCTAACCTGTCAGGCGATAGCAGTAATGGCAGCAGTGGCAGCAGCTCTCCAGAGCGATTGCTACCAATCAGTATCCAGGATCAGCAAGAAGGACCAAGTGAGCAGGAGCAGCGCGATTTAGAGCAGCAGGAATCAAAACAGGTGAACTTACCCCAGGTGCCACCTTTCCGCTGCAACAGCCGCCGCTGCGTCAGTGCAGATGCACTGGTGGAGCATGCTGCTGCTGCTCACCCTCTTGCTGCACACGCTCATCGTGACGTCGCCAGGCTAGCAGCAGAAGCAGCATCAGCACCAACACCAGCAGCAGCAGCTGCTGCAGCATCTGCAGTGGCACAGTCGTGGATGAGTCCGGCCGGACCACTCATCTGCTGCAAGCCCCAGGCTGAGGCGTTTCACCGGGCAGTGGTTGGCATTGCACACGCTGACCCGCACTCATCGGTACGTCCCCGCTGCTCCCATCCTCTCTGAGTTCCCGCTCTCTGCACGGCGTGCTGCTTGTGTGAAATCCCTCTTGCACCTTTTCCATGCGGTTGATGCTGACTCGGAACTCATTCGTGAGTATGCTGGTTCTTGTGCCTCGCTAGCTTCGCCGCTGTGACATCTGACCATTGGCAGTGGCAGAATTTACCTTTCTTTTGGTCGCAGCGAAGTAAGCCCAAAAGAAAGGTAGCGATGCCACTACTGTGTGGCACCACCTAACAAGACATGTTGCTTTCCAAACGACCCGTTGCACTCTAAACTGTCCTGACTGATCCCATATGACTATTCCGTGTCTTGTGCTGCAGATATTCTTTGATGACAGCACTCGCAACATCTCAGCGGCCAAGAGATTTGGCATGCATACAGTTCTGGTATGTCCTGCTGGGCTGAACCCTTCTCACAAGCTTGAACCCTTTTTGCTTGTGCATTCTAGTACTACTACTGTACTCACTTGATTTGACAGTTCCAACCTCCCGTTCTCATCTTCGCTCCCCTAATGCTTCCTTGGATGTGACTGGTGCTGTCACCTTACTAAAGAATGTCTCGTCATCCCTGCTTCATGATTCCTTGACGTCTGCCTGCATATGGTTTTCATTTCATGCAGGTAGGAACATCACAATCATCAGCAGGAGCAGACTATGTTATAGCAAACATTCATGAAATGAAGAAGCAAATTCCGGCGTTGTGGAAAACGCCTGAAAGTAATGAGACAGGCATAGTGACGGAAGGTGTTAGAGAGTCCCCATGCATCTGCCATCAAAGCAGAAACCTGGGCCTTGTGTTGGCATAACATGTGACTGCTCAATGCTCACCATTATTCATGACTCATTTGTCCCATGCACAATCAAACGTCTGGTCACTCCAATAAATGAAAGTTGCTCCCCCTCCCCCCACCGGCAAGTGCTGCTTGAGCATCCATACACTCTAGGGTACTGGTAGTGCATCTTGCTCTGCAGATCAACGTGCCATGCGTGTCTGATATTGAAATTCTGCTCACATCCCGGTAAATGATTACTCTGCAATGGAGCAATGCATTACATTCGTAATATGGTAACAGCTCCGCTCTAGTAGTTGAATCAGTTTACCAGCGAGTCAAGAAGCAGTACAATCCAATTTCAGAGCACTATCTCCATAAACTCCTCAAAAGAACTTTGAAATTCACCTAAAATTAAACTGCTCACAACTCGCGATCATCATCTCTCTTGTAAAACTCATCATCTTCATCCAAGTCCTCGTCATCATCATCCTCCTCCCCCTGGGGGTCCGTGTCGTCAATGTCCTCATCATTGAAGTCCTCATCCTCCGGCTCCTCCTCCTCCGGCACATCCACTATGTCCACCAGCTCCGTCTCAAAGATGAGCGTTGCTCCACCTGGAAGCAGGTCAAAGGGAGAGAACAGGGGAAATGAAAGACTAGTGGTTCTCACCCATCACCTTTTTTTTTGGCACATCCACTACGTCCACCAGCTCCGTCTCAAAGATGAGCGTCGCTCCACCTGGCAGGGGGACAGAGGGAGGGGAGGGAAAAAAAGAGATTAATGGCTCCCTCCTGTATCCTCCAGCATGTCCACTATATCCACTGCTCTGTTTCCAACATGAGCATTGCTCCACCTGGCAGGAGAGGTGAGGGAGGAGGGTTGTGGAGGGAAGAAAGGGGGAAAAAAAGGGCCTTCTAATTTGCGTATTGGAGGGAAGGGGGTGGGAGGGAGGGGGGGAAAGAGCGGGATGCAAGCGAGAACGGCCGCAACAGTCAAACGGCTTCAAAATGTTGGGTAATTGCAGTTAACAGTCAAACGGCTTCAAAGTCTTTCTGCACTCCTCGATAATGAAAATGTTTGGTAATTGCAGTTGACAAATGCATTAAACCAGTGAAACAAAAAAAGAAACCAATATAGATCAGCCAGTTTAACCATATAAAGGTCCAAACACAGCTGGACTGACCTGGAATCTTGGGAGGAGAGCCGTTCTCGCCATAGCCCATGTGGGGCGGGATTTTGAGCTTGCGCTTCTCGCCAATGCACATGCCGAGGATGCCAATGTCCCACCCTGTCACGTGTCAGAGGGGCATTCAGGGGGGACGTTCAGAGGGACGTTCAGAGTGATGATGGTGCCACAGAGGCTAATCATGAATCAGGAACGCAACCATACTTCTAGACAAGGGTGCAACGCAAAAAGCGTGACTTGGCTATGCAGCCTTTTTCTGGCATTCGTAAAATAATGAATTGCCTCTTGTAAGTCTGGCAGTTTACAGATTGTTTGACAGGTTTCATCACATCTTTTTCGTATTCACCTTTCATGACATTAGTACCCATGCCGAAGCACCTCACCTTTGAGCACGTTGGCGATTGTTTGACAGCCAGCGATCGCACTTCTGTCTCTCACCTTTGATCACGTTGCCCATGCCAAGGCGGAACTCGAAGGGGTCGTTGCGGTCGTAGCTGGAGTCGAATTTAGTGCCATCGGTGAGCATGCCCTGCACGCAGAACATCAGCGACAGGGTTCAGGACATGTCAGGGTCAGGACAAGTTAGGGTTAGGGCACGCCAGGGTTAGGAAAACATCAGCGTCAAGGTTCAGGGCAGTGTCAGCGTTTGCAGCAATCAACGGAGCAGGAGAGTCAGGCGCGTCTGATCCCATCAAAACGAGTATTGGGCAGTTCTTCCGTATGCATGAAGAGCGGCGATCGAAGGATCACCAGAGCTCAACGAGCACGGTCGATGCTTGGGGCGTATACAAGGCTGCATTGTTTCCTGCTGACCACCCATGTTATTACGACGCGAGCAGTCACGCTCTCACGACAGCCGCGCCTTCTATTTGCTTCGCCGCTTGTTCGTGCACAGCAGCGTCTGATTAGTCCCGTGTAAATCTGAGCCGCGAGTACGAGTTCTCTATACTGGAACGAGGATCGCGAGCGAATCGATCAGACACAACAGGCGGGAATCTGGCTTATCTCGGCGCGGGCTCAAGGTAATCTATTTAAACAAAACGAATAGCCCTTGGATGGCCGCGATTCGCTTCCGTAATCAGCCGTGCTACCAAGCCACGTCAGTTCGACCAATCGTGCTGCAAGAGTCAGCCCGTCTGGATTGGGTAAATTACTTCGTCCTCGACCTCCCTATCAGACCCCTTTATTTGCTGCCGTCCGAAAACAGTAGGTACTGCTCTGCCCATAGGTGTCGTCGATGACATGTTTTCGCTGTAACAATAGGTAACACTCTGCATTACTCGCCGGTAACAACTCACTTCGTGAACTCTCTACCCAATACTTACAACTCACGAAGGGCAGTTCGGTGAAATGTGAAGGAGCCGTGAGAGCTGCATGTGCGATCCGAAATATACGTGGGACCAACAAACTGCTCACCTTGTAATGAACCTTAACAGTATCGAGATTCTTGGCCTTGCGCGGACAATCCTTGGGCTTGAACTGCCATCATCCACCACAGACAACGACGGATCAATGTCAGACCAGGAGAAATATCATATCATGCAAGTTTCCAACGGTGAATGCTTCACGGAATCAAGGACACGCTAGAAAATGCGCAGGAACAGGTGCCGAAACGAGCCTTAAATTCACCTTGACGCCTATCTGAAGCTGAGTCACATCCTTCTCGGTCTTCGCAGCCACTGCACAGAAGAACCCGTGACGATCGTGACCGCAAGAAAAAAAACCGGAGGGAAGAAAGAAAACAAGCAAATAAATTAGCACATATGGCAAAGAAACACTCTCACCGCAAAGCGCGTAGAAAAGGAGCACGACTGCGCCAGATAGAAGGCGAGACGCCATAGCTACTGCGTCCTGGAAGGTTTCTAAGACTGCACAGATCCAATATGAAAAGGAATCCTCGACCACCACCACTGGAAAGATAGAATTCTGCTGTTACTGTCGGCTTCCAGAAAGCAGCTCACATCCATCCTCGAGGGTATCCCAGCTTGTACTAATTCAGTGCGTTATTTGCGTTCTAGTTCGTTGTGTCACGGTGCAAAACAGTGAAAACAAACCGATTGTAACCGTGTGAAACCGTCCTGAGCCACGAAGCATAAATTGTGATGTAACCTCCACCACACCACACCCCTTCGGGGGGGAATGCCAAAATCCGAGCCTGCAAAGGTGATTGGACGTGGCTGGCGCGAACCTGTGACCCTTCGCGAAGCCACCGACAAATGACCAATCTTGACCGCTTATTTGCGCGGGCTTTCGAAACTGACGAGTGGTATGGATGTCAGAGGCTCGGCTGCCAGTGATTGGACAAACGCCGGCTTGTAGAGCCGTGCTATCCTCGCTCTGTGCGAAAATCCATAACAGCTAATCGCTCAGTTCGCGAATGTCGCTGAACCTTCAGCTGACATGAGTCGCCTTGTGTTGAACCACCACGACTTTCTACACCCACCAAATTCGTAAAAACTTAAATCTAGCACAAAACCATTTTCCTAGACACCACGCTACTCCACCAGCAATACTATTTCTCGGGTCATATTGACGTGTCGTGACGTGTCGTGCAGCGCGTTTCGCGTCAATGCATTTTCTCCTAGTCTTCTCACTGCATTTGATTCACCAGAAACCATCAGCAAGCTTAAAGAGAAGCATCGCCACCACCTAAACGCACCAAGAATTAGCTCCAAACAAGTGCAACCTAGCGGGCCTTCACGTTGAATTTAAAAATTTCTTGAAGAGTGGCTTGATACGGATTTGAGCTGTGCGTTGTTTGTTGACCGTTCCTACAAGTGGTGGGTCAATGGGGGACGAGTATCATGAATCCTCACTTTCCGCGGTTGGCGCCGCTGAAGGCGGTGCGGCAAAGGAGAGCTTCGCGCTTACGGTGAAAAAGTAAGGCGTGCTCGGTTGAGACATGTTTTCAAAGTTTCTTGTACGAGAACAGACTGACGAAGAGTAGCCCTAGGACTAATTGGAAGTGTCAGGTACTCATGCAGTTTGTTGACTTGTAATCATACCTCTTCTTTGGTGTAACAGCCGCAGCTTGTTATCTGGTTTTACAGCCGCAACTCTTTTTTTGGTGTTACAACCCCAGCTCCTTCCCTGATGCTACAGCTGCAACGTATCCTCTGGTGTGTCTCCCTTCATCTGTGCGACCTACTGATCTTACAGCAATTTCGAGAGCCTCCATCAGCGAGGATTCGCTCCCAACGACGCTGCGGCTCTGGCTCTGAAGATCGCCATGGGAAAAGGTCAGTGCTACGTGTACATGCGTACTCTCCGCCTCCTTTACGGTTATAGTTTCTCCATGTCCCTTTCTCTCCTTTTCCTCCTGCGCTTCTTTCTCTCCCGACTCGCACGGCTTCTGTCACCCGCCTGTTATCGTTTAGGCGCCTCAAGGGTATAGATTGTGTTTTGGATTTCAAAAGCACCCTCACAGTGTAGGGTCCTGCTGAGTGTTCTTAGAAGCACCCTCAGAAATCTATCACTGGTGCGTTCTCATTTTCCGTATTCGAGCTTTGAGACGTCTTAAAACTGTATTACTGGTGCGTTCTGTTTTTACCTTTTTCGTATTCTTCTCCCTGCTTGGTTCAGTTCATCTAAAATGTCAGTACACAACACACCCAATCAAACCAAGGAGGGAAGCTCGTTTTTTGAAACCATCACTCTAAATCCTCTTTATTTTATATTATACATAACATACACACTCATGCGCGCTCGTTGTGCACCTCATGCTTGGGTTCGGTTGGGTTGGGTTGGGTTTAGTTCGGCTGGGTGGTTTTCATCCCAGCGGAGCTCCTGGCTGCAATCTCCAAAGCGTGTGCCCGCATAATTCTTTGAGACTTGTCATCATAGAGACGTCTCAACAACTGTCGCAAATTATTCCTCCTTCATGCTTGGCTTGGTGGTCACTGGTCCCCACCCCACTCCAGCGGAGCTGCTAGCAGCAATCTCCAAAGCGCGTGCCAGCAGGGCAGCGAAGGCCAGCAGTGCAGCTCAGGACAGCCTCCACGTGGCAGAGCTGATCCCCAAGGTGCTGTCGTCAGCAGACGCTGTGAGCCTGGTGTTCCTAGCCATGCCGGAGGGGCTCTCCAAGGGCAACCTGCTGGGTGAGTGGGGAAATGCGGTAGTTAGGTGCGGTGGATAGATGAAGCGTAGGCGAGTGGTTTGAATGCGGTACGACTGTGTTGGAGAGAAGCTGTGAGCCTGGTGTTCCTAGCCATGCCGGAGGGGCTGTTTAAAGGCAACCTGCTGGGTGAGTGAGGGAATGCGGTATGAGTGTGTGGTGGATGAAGGAGTTTCGGGCATGTCTGGGATGGGAGTTGTGGTTGGGGGTTTGGGAGTGGAGGATGGACATGAGTGAGAGGAAAATATGGGCTGGGCTTTCTCCTTTATTTCTCATCTTTTCCTGATGCCGTATCCTCTCATCCTTCTCCTGGTGTTCCATTATATCCTGGTGTTCCATTATATCCTGGTGTTCCATTATATCCTGGTGCACTTTTCACCTTGTCTTTCAATTATGCAGCCATCTCCTCTTTGTGTCCACCACTTGAGCAGGCATCGACTCGGCGACTGTGAAGCTGTTTTACGACGGAGTGGCAAATCTGGTGAGTGCTTGAAGCTTTGCACATAGCAGCACCGCAGCTCAGGAGTTGTCTGTGCTGCGCCCATTGCAATCGCTCTCTCGTGCTGTCTCTCCCTTTTTTACAACAAATATGTGCGCCCCTCCAAGCCAAAACCTCGCTCCTCAACACCACCACGCTCACACCTCTCACTCACTTATTCACTCACTCGCTCAATCAATCAAACACTCATCTCACTCACTCACCACCAACACTCAGCCACGCCCCCTCGCCCCGCACCACAGGGCGACGAGGTGGCTGGCAGCAGCAGTGGTGCGAGCGAGCGAGTGGCCGGCTCTGCTCACAGAGCTCGCCCAAGCCGTGCCCCCCGTGCCTTCCTCCACTCTCCACTTTCTCCGATCTCTCAAGCACTCACTCACCCTCTCACCCACGCCCCTCCCTCTCAAACCTCTTTTCTTCGCCCTGCATCACAGGGCGATGAGGTGGCAGCAGCAGTGGTGAGAGCCAGCGACCGGCTGCTCACAGAACTCGTCCAAGCCATGCCGCCCCCCCCCCCTCCTCCACTCTCTCTGCACTCATTTCAGCGCCCACTCAAGTTTCAACCCTCTCCTTTCCCCCCTCACCACAGGGCGATGAGGTGGCAGCAGCAGTGGTAAGAGCCAGCGATCGGCTGCTCACAGAACTCGTCCAAGCCATGCCGCCCCCCCCCTCCTCCACTCTCGCCCACCACCTCCCCACCCCCCCGCGACCCTCCCGCCCGCCCGCCCTTGTCCCCCTGCCTGCACCTGCCACCGCTGCCCCCACTGCCACGGCTGGGAGTGAGAGGGATGATGCCACTACCACCGCTGCTGCCACCACCAACGCCACCAGTGCCATGGACGTTGATACCCAACCTGCACTGCCGTCAACTGCAGCTGCTCCGCCTTCTGAAAGCCTGGCCACTGAAGCCCCCGCGGGTGCAGCAGCTGCCGTGGACACAGGTGCAGGTGCAGGTGCAGGTGCAGCAGCAACAGCGGCGGGGGCAGCGGCAGGAGCAGCAGCAGGGGCGTCGGGCAGTGCGAAGAGGAAGGTGGACTCGCTGGCAGCGGCAGCAGCAGAGGAGGGTGCTGGGCGAGACAAGGATGAGCCGTCGCCAGCTGTCATGCGCTCCCTGCTCTTCCTTCTCGACGTGAGTCACGTCACGCGCCCCGCTCCGCTCCGCTCCGCATCTCTCTCTGCGCCCTGCTTGCTTCTGACAGCGGCACGGCATGTAGTAAGTCGATTTTCGAGTCGACTCAAAATGCGCCCTGCTTGCTTCTGGCAGCGGCACGGCACCCTCTGATGAGTGCGGCACTGCTGCGTCCGATCCGAGGATGCTGCGGCTCGTCAACGCCAAGTCCGTTGAAATCAAATTGCTTACGTGCCGGACGACGGTGCCCTTCAGTCCGGCCTTGCACAAACTTTCCATGCTCGCGTGCTCGCTCGCTGCACTGTGTCCTTCTTGCTGGGTTCGTGAAATCGCAGATACCACTGTCATCCTGCGCACTGTTGCGTTCTGCTGCGTTCCCGTCGCTCCTGTGCCTTTCCGTTCATGCTGCATGCATACGAGTCTTGCTGCTTGCTCTCACGCTCTGTGCCATCCCAGCGCTCTCTTCCTCTCGCACGTCTCCCCAGAGCCCCTTCCTCATGGAGACGGAGAATCATCCGCTCTACCGCCGTCTGTGCAAGCTGCTGCTGGGCTTTTGAGAATTCTCAAAACTTCCTTACCTGTCTCTCCTGTCTCTTCTGTCTCTCCTTCCTCTCCTCCCTCTCCTCCCTCTCCACCCTCTCCTCCCTCTCCACCCTCTCCTGCCTCTCCTCCCTCTCCTGCCTCTCCTCCCTCTCCTGACTCACACATCATCACCCCAGAGCCCTTTCCTGATGGAGCCCGAGAACCATCCACTGTACCGCCGTCTGTGCAAGCTGCTGCTGGACCTGCCGCCACTGCCCCGCCAGCAGCTCATCTGCACCCTCGCCAGGCACGTTACCTGTCCCTTGCATGACATTGCTTGTGCTGTGCTCATGCATCATCACTCTCGTCTCGCCAGGGCGAGTGCTTCCGTCCCTCGCCTTGTCGCATCGCACCTCACGAGGTGACTATTGACTCTGGGGCACCTCAGAAGTCGCCGCAGGGAGTTTATGAGAATTCTCAAAAACTCCCTGCAACCTCAGAAGTCGCCGCCAGTGCAAGTTGCTGCTCGACCTGCCACCGCTGCCCCACCAGCAGCTCATCTGCCTGCCCTCTTGCCAGGCGAGTATTCGTGTACTGTTGCATGGTGCTGCACTGTTGCATTGTCGCGAGCACCAGTTTTGCCACCCCTGCTGCTGCCTCCTTCCACGAGCATCTGCAATGCAGCAGTCTGCAAGGAACTGCATGAGTTCATTCACTCTATCCAAACTCCTCATCCCTTATATCGCCACTGCCCTGCAAGCAGTTACGAGCGCTGGCATCTACAGCAGGTGGTGGAGACGGCACCGCATGTGATCACACATTACTCCCTCCTCCCAACTCAGCACAACCATCATTCCCTTCCTCCTACCCCTGCCTTACCACGAGCAGCTACGAGCGGGCGCACCTACAGCAGGTGGTGGAGACGGCACAGCATGTGATCACCATCCAGCTGTACGAGGCCCACCGCCTGGTTGACACTGTCAAGCTCGCCACACGCGTGCTCGGGATATTCTGTGAGCTCGCCCTCTCTTCTTTTTGAGACGTCTCAAAAGTCGCACAGCATGTGATCACCATCCAGCTGTACGAGGCCCACCGCCTTGTTGACACTGTCAAGCTCGCCACTCGTGTGCTCGGGATATTCTGTGAGTGTCCCTCCCCCTGCTGCTGCTCCTGCTGTTTCCCCTCTTGTTGCACCTGTTGCTGCTTCTGCTGCTGCTGCCTCTGCTGCTGCCCTGCCACTGCTCCGCCTGCTGCCTCAGCTGCTGCACCTGCTGTGGCTTAGCACAATCTGTTGTTGTGCCGACACATCACACATCACACATCGCACATCCCACATCGCACATCGCACATCGCACATCGCACATCACACATCCCACATCGCACATCGCACATCGCACATCCCACATCACACATCACACATCCCACATCCCACATCCGACATCGCACATCCCACATCCCACATCCCACATCCCACATCGCACATCGCACATCGCACATCGCACATCACACATCACACATCCCACATCGCACATCGCACATCGCACATCGCACATTACACATCACACATCCCACATCACACATCCCACATCGCACATCGCACATCGCACATCGCACATCCCACATCCCACATCCCACATCCCACATCGCACATCGCACATCGCACATCACACATCACACATCCCACATCGCACATCGCACATCGCACATCGCACATCGCACATCACACATCCCACATCACACATCCCACATCGCACATCGCACATCGCACATCGCACATCGCACATCACACATCCCACATCCCACATCACACATCGCACATCGCACATCGCACATCGCACATCCCACATCGCACATCGCACATCGCACATCACACATCACACATCCCACATCACACATCCCACATCGCACATCGCACATCGCACATCGCACATCGCACATCACACATCCCACATCCCACATCGCACATCGCACATCGCACATCGCACATCACACATCCCACATCACACATCCCACATCGCACATCGCACATCGCACATCGCACATCACACATCCCACATCCCACATCGCACATTAGGGATGAGCAAGGGGCGAACACGAACACCGCCGTTTGCCGAACCGAACACTGTTCGGTTCGGCGAACACTTTGAGCAAAAAATGGTGTTCGCCGTTCGCCTGGGAAGGCGTGTTCGGCCGAACCTCGAACACGTTCGTGTTCGTCGCGGGGAAAATTGCAGCAGCGGCCCGAACACGAACGTGTTCGGGCGAACATCGAACACTGTTCGGCGAACAATTTAAGCCAAAAAATAATACCGGTTCGGTTCGCCTCGAACACGTTCGAGGCGAAGCGAACAGGTGTTCGTTTTTTTACTCAACCCTATCGCACATCCCACATCCCACATCGCACATCGCACATCGCACATCGCACGTCCCACATCACACATCCCACATCGCACATCGCACATCGCACATCGCACATCGCACATCACACATCACACATCCCACATCGCACATCGCACATCGCACATCCCACATCCCACACCCCACATCGCACATCGCACATCCCACATCCCACATCCCACATCGCACATCGCACATCGCACATCGCACATCGCACATCCCACATCCCACATCGGACATCGCACATCCCACATCACACATCCCACATCGCACATCGCACATCGCACATCCCACATCGCACATCCCACATCCCACATCGCACATCGCACATCCCACATCCCACATCGCACATCCCACATCCCACATCGCACATCGCACATCGCACATCCCACATCCCACATCGCACATCGCACATCCCACATCGCACATCGCACATCCCACATCGCACATCCCACATCCCACATCGCACATCGTCCACTCGTCTTCGTTCTTGTGCATGGAGTGGACTCTCACCTCTAGACTTCACGACTTGCTGCCCCGTCTCTGTCACTCTGCGTCTCACTCGCTGCCCCTCTGCTCTCTCAGCCACCCTTCTCCCGCTCTCACTTCCCCTCGGCTCTCTCAGCCGCCCTTTTGAGTCGACTCAAAAGTCACCTCCTCACTCACTGCCCCTCTGCTCTCTCTCAGCCACCCTTCTCCCGCTCCCTCTCCCTTTTTGTGTGCTTCGTGTGTGTGTCTTGTGTGCCGTGCGTGCCTGCTTGTGCCCTCACCAGTCGCGGCGAGTGAGAAGGGTCATCAGCTGCCCCACTCGGCCTGCTCTCTGCTCTCTTCTTTCCGCTCTTCATTCCCTCATCTCCCCCCTCCCCCCCCCTCCCCTTCCTCTCTTTGTCTTGTGTGCCTGTGCCCGCACCACTGGTGGCAGTCGCGGCAAACGAGAGGGGTCATCAGCTACCACACTCGGCGTTCTACAACGATGCGCTCAACAGTGACGAGTTTGTGGACCTGGAGCAGGACTACAGCAAGTGGAAACACAGAGACAGGTGGGTGCGGTGGGGTGCAGTGCGGTGGGTGGGTGGGGTGCGTTGCAGTGGGGGGGGATGCAGTACGGTGGGATGGGGTGTGATGCAGTGCGGCGAACGAGAGGGGCCATCAGCTGCTGCACTCTTACAACGATGCCCTCAACAGTGACGATTTTGTGGACCTGTAGCAGGACTACTCCAAGTGGAAGCACAGAGACAGGTGGGTGCGGTGGGGGGGGCTAGGGATGGGATGGGATAAAAGGTCGAACAAAGGAGGTGAGAGAGGCAGCCCATCAACAGAGCATCTAGACCCCTTCACTCTATGTGAGCATCCATACATCCTAGAGGCAGCCAGCAAGGCGGCAGTGCTGCAGGTGGAGTCGCGGGTGGAGATGTCCCACCGCTTCCATGACGCACTGCTGGGGATGGCTTTGCCTCTCAGTGCTGTGGAGATGTCTCCCCACCCCCCTCTTCCCACTTCAGGTATCTGGCTCCCTTCACCCTGTGCGAGCACCCGTACATTCTAGAAGCAGCCAGCAAGGCGGCAGTGCTGCAGGTGGAGTCGCGGGTGGAGATGTCCCACCGCTTCCATGACGCACTGCTGGGGATGGCTTTGCCTCTCAGTGCTGTGGAGATGTCTCCCCACCCCCCTCTTCCCACTTCAGGTATCTGGACCCCTTCACCCTGTGCGAGCACCCGTACATTCTAGAAGCAGCCAGCAAGGCGGCAGTGCTGCAGGTGGAGTCGCGGGTGGAGATGTCCCACCGCTTCCATGACGCACTGCTGGGGATGGCTTTGCCTCTCAGTGCTGTGGAGATGTCTCCCCACCCCCCTCTTCCCACTTCAGGTATCTGGACCCCTTCACCCTGTGCGAGCACCCGTACATTCTAGAAGCAGCCAGCAAGGCGGCAGTGCTGCAGGTGGAGTCGCGAGTCGAGATGTCCCACCGCTTCCATGACGCACTGCTGGGGATGGCGCTGAGGGAGCACCCGCACATAGCGAACCTTGAACTGCAAAGCAAGATGCACGTACCGCTGTGCAGATATTTCTTCACTCCCTCTCAGTTCCCCCCTTTTCCTTTCAGGTACCTTGACCCCTTCACCCTGTGCGAGCACCCATACATCCTCGAAGCAGCCAGCAAAGCAGCGGTGCTGCAGGTGGAGTCACGGGTGGAGATGTCCCACCGCTTCCATGACGCGCTGCTGGGGATGGCGCTCAGAGGCCTCACGGGCGCACACATGGCGAACCCCTTCTGTGTGTTCATCGTGCGGCGGGATCACATTGTGGAAGACGCTATTCTGCAGGTAGGGGGTGCTGTGTGTTGTTTGCGCATGCAAAGAGCATGGTGTGTTGCTTGCGCATGCAAAGAGCATGGTGTGTTGCTTGCGCATGCAAAGAGCATGGTGTGTTGCTTGCGCATGCAAAGAGCATGGTGTGTTGCTTGCGCATGCAAAGAGCATGGTGTGTTGTTTGCGCATGCAAAGAGCATGGTGTGTTGTTTGCGCATGCAAAGAGCATGGTGTGTTGTTTGCGCATGCAAAGAGCATGGTGTGTTGTTTGCGCATGCAAAGAGCATGGTGTGTTGTTTGCGCATGCAAAGAGCATGGTGTGTTGTTTGCGCATGCAAAGAGCATGGTGTGTTGTTTGCGCATGCAAAGAGCATGGTGTGTTGCTTGCGCATGCAAAGAGCATGGTGTGTTGCTTGCGCATGCAAAGAGCATGGTGTGTGTGTTGTGTTGCCTCCCCTCTTCACCGGGCATGGCTCTCACTTTTTGTTTCACTGGGCTAACGTGCTCAGGGGGCTTGTAGGGAGGCAGGCAGGCACACTGCCTACTGCACGCATGCTGCCATACTCCTTCACACTCCTTCCTCTTTCCTCCAATCGCCCCTCTTTCCCCTCCTCTGTCGGTTCCTCTTTCCTCTCCTCTCTTTTCTTGCACTCAGCGGCCCGTCATCGAGAATCGCCTCTTTTCTGTGTCTCATTCTCATTTTCCTTCCTCACTCTCCCACTCACCCTCGCCCTCTCCTTCTCTCCATCCTTTCCACACTCCTCTCACTCCTCTCCTTGTTCCTGCAGGTGCAACAGCACGCAGGGGACTTGAAAAAACCGCTCAAGGTGAGACGACGGACGCACGTGTCATCCCCCCCTCCTGCACTCCCATGGTATTGTTCCATTCTCACGCATTGTGAATGCACCTCTTTCCACAACAACCCTGGCTTCACCACCCTCTTTTTGAGGCGCCTAAAAAATCGCCTCAAAAATCGTTTTGAGGCGCCTAAAAATTTGTGAATACACCTCTTTTCACAACCCTGGGTTCACCACCCTCGTTCCAATGCCCTCATGCACCACCGTCCTTCTCGTCGCATGAGAGCATGTGTGTGATGCCCTCACGCCCCCATATGCCCCATCGCTCCCGCATTCCCCGTGTGCCGTGGGAGAGCAGGTGAAGCTTGTGGGTGAGGAGGGGGTGTTTTGTTGTTCGACTCAAAAGTGCATCTCACGCCCCCGCCTGCACCCTCCCGTATTCTCTGTGTCCCGGGGGAGAGCAGGTGAAGCTTGTGGGCGAGGAGGGCGTGGACGAGGGTGAGGAGGGGTTGACTTGTGAGTTGACTCAAATGTGCGTGCGCCTCATGCCTCCATTTTGTTCCCTCCTGCATCCCCCCCCCCCGATGAGAGAGCAGGTGAAGTTTGTGGGCGAGGAGGGGGTGGACGAGGGCGGCGTGCAGAAGGAGTTCTTCCAGCTCATCATGCGCGACATCGTTGACGCCAAGGTGCGTCTTTTGTGGTGCTCCATGTACGCCTCAATGTACGCCTCAATGTACGCCTCAATGTACGCCTCAATGTACGCCTCAATGTACGCCTCAATGTACGCCTCAATGTACGCCTCCATGTACGCCTCCATGTACGCCTCAACCTCAAAAGGGTGGCGTGCAAAGGAGTTGTCGAAGGTGGACAGGTGGAGTGGAGTGCACAAGGACTTCTTCCACCTCATCACTTGTGGCATCGTTGACGCCGAGCCGAGGTGCGAATTTTGAGGCACCCCACCAGTCCACACACCTTTGATATTTCATGCGTTTTTTTTTGTGTGTGGTGTGGGGGGATCCCTGGAAAGGGGGGGGGATCCCTGGAAAGGGGGGGGGATCCCTGGAAAGGGGGGGGGATCCCTGGAAAGGGGGGGGGATCCCTGGAAAGGGGGGGGGATCCCTGGAAAGGGCCTTGTTGCAAAAACGGCCTCCTTGCTGCAGAAGGGCACGCCTCGATCCGATCCAACACGGCGAATCGTAAGCATTCCTACTCGATTGGTCCTTCATTAATAAGCAACATCGTTACATCACAAAAGGGCAGTCAAGTAAGTGCATGCAGAACACCTTCCAGTCAAGTAAGTGCATGCAGAACACCTTCCAGTCAAGTAAGTGCATGCAGAACACCTTCCAGACCTAGGGCAGCTCAAGCACAGGCTCGAGCACGGGCACAAGCACGGGCTCAAGCACGGGCTCAAGCACGGGCTCAAGCACGGGCTCAAGCACGGGCTCAAGCACGTGTAGGAGGTCGCCGGCGCCGAGGGGCTCATTCATCCATGTAAGCCAATGTGAGAGCTCGAGCCTGGGCCTTACATGTGTGGAAACGGCGCACACATCATGATTAGCTTACATGTGTGGGCATGAGCCCCTTGCAGCCCATGTGGGAGCTCGAGCCTTCGAGCCTCGGCCTCGAATGTTACCAGGGTCTTGGCGCACAGCGCGTTCACTCACCTCACCTACTCTCCTCCTCCCCTCCCCGTTCCCATTCCCGTTCTCGTTCGCGTTCCTCTGTCCCTGTCCCTTCCGGTCACCTACCATACCACACCCACACTCCCCTCGCCATCCACAGTTTGGCATGTTCACGTACAACGAGGTAACTCGTTCCTTCTGGTTCAGCGCATCCCCCATCGACATGCCGCTCGAGTTTGAGCTCGTCGGCACCGTGCTGGGTCTCGCCATCTACAACGCCCACATCCTCGATATAAGCTTCCCCCTTGTCGTCTACAAGAAGCTTCTGGGGAAGAAGACCTGCCTGGACGATCTAGCCGGGGTGAGTTGAGTTGCCCGTCCAGCCCTCGTTCTTTCTGCTGCTTCTCCCACTACCCCATCTCCCACTACCCCATCTCCCACTACCCCATCTCCCACTACCCCATCTCCCACTACCCCATCTCCCACTACCCCATCTCCCACTACCCCATCTCCCACTACCCCATCTCCCACTACCCCATCTCCCACTACCCCATCTCCCACTACCCCTTCTCCCACTACCCCTTCTCCCACTACCCCTTCTCCCACTACCCCATCTCCCACTACCCCTTCTCCCACTACCCCATCTCCCACTACCCCTTCTCCCACTACCCCTTCTCCCACTACCTCTCATTTCTGTGTGTGTCGCTGACCCGCCTCTGACTGACCGTCCCAGACCTCTCCCTGACCTATCCCTGACCTCTCCCTGACCTGTCCCGGACCTATTCCCGGACCACCATTGCAGGTGGACCCGGACCTGCATCGAGGGCTCAAGGGGCTGCTGGCATTCCAGGGCAACGTTGAGGTGAGCGAGAGAAAGTGCCGTGCACTGCACACAGGTGCAGGGGGGGGAGGGCAAGGAAGAGCAGGGGAAGGCAGGGGAGGGCAGGGGAGGGCAGGGGAGGGCAGGGGAGGGCAGGGGAGTGAGTGCGTGCATGTTGTATCATCATGGTGCTTGGAGGCGTCGTACGCGGGCGTGTTCGGCTCGCCTCGCCCACCACGCTGCCTGCCAGGGAGCTGCCTGCTGCCTCGTTTCGGCTTCTGATTCTGCTCCCCTTACCCCCTCTCCTCCGCCCCCACGTACACACGCGCATCAGGAGGTGTACTCATGGTGCTTCGAGGCGTCGTACACGGACGTGTTTGGCTCGCCCACTGCAGTGCTGGGGAGGTGGATGCTGCCGGCCTGGTGGGCTTGGTTGTGGCACTTAATTATGCTTCTTTCCCCCTCCCGGGTCGCCCCCACGTACACACGCGCATCAGGAGGTGTACTCGTGGTGCTTCGAGGCGTCGTACACGGACGTGTTTGGCTCGCCCACCACGGTGCCGCTCAAGGACGGTGGCGAGAGCCTTCCTGTCACCAACAGCAACCGGGAGGAGTTTGTGGAGCTGCTGGTGGACGTGAGTATGGGGAGTAGGGTTTGGAGCTTAGGGTTTGGGGTTTCGGGTTTGGAGCTTACGGTTTGGGGTTTCGGGTTTGGAGCTTAGGGTTTGGAGCTTAGGGTTGAGGGATAGGTCAAACGTTTGAGTCGTCTCAGAAGGAGTTTGTGGAGCTGCTGGTGGACGTGAGTGCATGGCGTCGGGTTTGGAGCTGACGGTTTGGGGGGGTTGGGGTGTCTGGTTTAGGGTCAAGGGCTAAGGGTTTAGGGTCAAGGGCTAAGGGTTTAGAGTCAAGGGCTAAGGGTTTAGAGTCAAGGGCTAAGGTTTTAGAGTCAGAGCTGGTCAGGGCGGGTCAGGGCGGGTCAGGGCGGGTCAGGGCGGGTCAGGGCGGGTCCGGACGGGTTGGGACGGGTCAGGGCGGGCGGGTCCGGGCGGGTCCGGGCGGGTTGGGACGGGTGAGGACGGGTGAGGACGGGTGAGGACGGGTGAGGACGGGTGAGGACGGGTGAGGACGGGTGAGGACGGGTGAGGACGGGTGAGGACGGGTGAGGACGGGTGAGGACGGGTGAGGACGGGTGAGGACGGGCGAGGACGGGTGAGGACGGGTGAGGACGGGCGAGGACGGGTCGGAACGGGTCAGGGCGGGTCACGGCGGTCTCAGTTCCATCTGAACAAGCTAGTGCAGCGTCAGTTCGGCCCCTTCTCCCGCGGCTTCCTGCGGCTTCCTGACTCTTCTTCCCCTCCCCCTCCCCCTCCCCCGTCCCCACCAGTTCCACCTAAACAAGCTAGTGGAGCGCCAGTTCGGCCCATTCTCGCATGGCTTCCTGCGCCTGTGCGGCGGCCCCGTGCTGCGCCTCTTCCAACCCGACGAGCTCGAGTTGCTCATCTGCGGCAGCCCCGTGTTTGACTTTGAAGAGCTGTGAGTGCGCATACTTGTTGGCAAGGCTCGTGGCTGCCTCTGATTGGTTGGTGCTGTGCATGATTCCAATCGCCCCCCCTGGATGGGCTCGAGTTGCTCATCTGCGGCTGTGCCCCGTGTTCGACTGTGAAGAGCTGTGAGTGCCTGTGACCTGGGAATGAGGTACACATTGCAGGCCATGGGTCTGTCCGCGGTTGGTTGGCTGGCTGGGGTAACGCACAGCTCTGAGGTGGCAAGCTGGGGTGCGGGCCAGTGTTCCTCTGCACTCCAGCTTTTGAGGCACCTCAAAAGCCATCGTTGCAGGCCATGGGTTTGTCCGTGGTTGGTTGGATTGCTGCAGTGTTCCTCTCCACCACAGACAGACCTGTGAGTTACCAGAGCTTGCTTGGACAAGCAGCTTGTTTCCTTCCCACAATTAGTGGGTCAGACACTTGGCTTCTGCAGCTGTTCTACCTCTGCTTCGTTTTTTTAGGCGCCTAAAAAATACCTTATGGGGCTGATCTACCTCTGCTTCGAGTCCCTGTTATGTTCTGTGGTGTTTACTTGGCTATTCATTAGTTGGATTCTTGCTGACTATCTGTCTGCATGTCTGTCTATCTGTCCACGTGTGAGTGCAGGGAGAGGAATGCGCGGTATGAGGATGGGTACACCAAGGAGTCTCCCGTCATTAAGAACTTCTGGAAGGTAATCCATGCTCTGGCGGTCTGATGTTCAAAGGTGTTTCATGTGAGCATGCAGTTGACTTTTGAGTCGTCGACTCAACAGTCACTTCTGGAAGGTAATCCATGTTCTGGCGGTCTAATGTTCAAAGGTGTTTCATGTGAGCATGCGGTTTTATGTGAGCATGCTGTTTCATGTGAGCATGCTGTTTCATGTGAGCATGCTGTTTCATGTGAGCATGCGGTTTCATGTGAGCATGCTGTTTCATGTGACCATGCTGTTTCATGAGAGCATGCTGTTTCATGTGACCATGCTGTTTCATGTGAGCATGCACTGACTAAGACACACCACCCTGCTCGCGTTGCCCCATCACGGCTTCTCCTCTCACCTCTCGTTATTCCAGGGATTGTGTGTGTGTGCGCGTGTTTCACTCGTCTCACTGCTCCTCGCGTTGGTCACGTACCTCTCACCACCACCTGTCAACCTCACCTGCCCCCTCCCACCAGGTGGTGCATGAGCTGCAGGACGCAGAGAAGAGGAATCTTCTGGCGTTGATTCGTCCACACCTCCAGCCCTCTCTTGCGCCTCTCATTCCCCACTCTAACCTCCCCTCTCTACATCCCACCAGGTGGTGCATGGGCTACAGGACGCAGAGAAGAGGAATCTGCTGCCGTTTGTGCTTTCAAGCCTCTAACCCTCTCTTGCACCTCTGATTCCCCCATCCCCCCTTCTCTGCTCTCCCCTCCCCTCGCCCACCAGGTGGTGCACGGGCTCGGGGACGCAGAGAAGAGAAATCTGCTGGCGTTTGTGCCGCTGAACCTCCAACGCTCTCTCGCACCTCCTCACTCGCATCTCTTCCCTCCCCCCTTCCCTCTCTCCCCTCTCCCCTCCCCTCGCCCACCAGGTGGTGCACGGGCTCGGGGACGCAGAGAAGAGAAATTTGTTGGCGTTTGTGACGGGGTGTGACCGCGCGCCCATCAAGGGCCTGGCGTCCCTGCCCTTTGTCATCTCCCGAGCTGGTCAGTGTTGCTGCGTTGCTGGTGGGTGTGTATGTAGTGAGTGTGCTCGCCGGTCATGTGCATGTGCATGTGCTGCGAGTTTTGAGACGTCTCAAGAGTCAACAGGGCGCCCATCAAGGGCCTGGCGTCCCTGCCCTTTGTCATCTCCCGAGCTGGTCAGTGTTGATGTGCTGTTAACTCATGCGCTTGTAACGAGTGTGCGATATTACGTCTTTTTTTTAGTGGCCATCTTTGTGTCGGTAGTGGGGGTTGAGCTCGCCCTTTCCTGATTTTTGAGGCGTCTAAAAAAACTTTGTGGCGGGTTGAGCTCGCCCTTGCTTGTCTTCTAGTCACGGGACTTATGTGTATGATAACCATGGTTAGTCCAGCCTTATTGAGCGTGACATATAATGAGTCCAATGCTAGTGCGTACGCTGCTGTGAACGAACACATTTCGGGCATGTTATAACGTATTTAGTAGTTGTGTGCTAATTGTCTCCCCCAATCACCTCTCAGCACCACCACCCATCATCCCTCACCACCTCCCACCCACCACCACCCATCAGGCCCAGACTCCGATCGGCTACCAACAGCACACACATGCTTCAACCACCTGTTGCTGCCTGAATACTCCAACCTTGACAAGGTGAGTCTTAGAGCGCACACAGGGAACAGGGTCAGTCCTGAGACGTCCCATAACAGCGCACACACATGCTTCAACCACCTGTTGCTGCCTGAATACTCCAACCTTGACAAGGTGAGTCTTGAAGCTCTCTGAACAAGCCAATGCTTGAACCACTCAGAACAAGCTGAGTGTTGAGAAGTCTCAAAACAGCGCACACATGCTTCAACCACCTGCTGCTGCCCGAATACTCCAACCTCGAGAAGGTTAGTCTTCGAGCTGGCTCAAACCACTCAGAACAAGGAAAGTATTGACAAGGGAAGTCTTGACACGTCTCAAAGCTGCCAACATCGCACACATGCTTGAACTAAGTGCTGCTCACCGGATACTCCACGATTTTCCCCAACAAGGTGACTTCCACAATCTCTAACATTAGGTACGACTTCCATGTTGCCGTTGCCATTGGGATTGCCATTGGGATTGCCATTGGGATTGCCATTGGGATTGCCATTGGGATTGACATTGGTATTGCCATTGGGATTGCCATTAGGATTGACATTGGGATTGCCATTGGGATTGACATTGGTATTGACATTGGGATTGACAATGGTATTGACATTGGTATTGACATTGGTACTGACATTGTTATTGACATTGTCAATGACATTGTTAATGACATTGTTATGGACATTGTTATTGACATTGTTATTGACATTGTTATTGACATGCACTGCTGCTGATTTACTCTTGTGACTCGTGCTGTCGGTTCTACCACTGCCATGCAATGCAATCACGTATATATACTCTTCTTCCTCTTGCTCTGAACCCACAGCGCATTGCACGACCCCTTGTGACTCGTGCCGTCGGTTCTACCATTGACATGCCATGCAATCACAGTGAACTCATGCTTCGTGATACAGTCACTGTGTATTTCATACAATCACATACGGCCCTGTGCTATGCTCTTCATACCTTCCTACGCTCTCCCACCATCTCTCCTCATAATCCCATGCCACCATCTGTGCTCCCCATCGTACAGCTGCAAACGCGGCTACTGACGGCCATCAACAACTCGCAAGGGTTCGGGCTCATGTAGAGGAGGAGAAGCGGCAGCAGCATCGCTCAGGACATCAGACTCATGTGGGGTAGAGCATGCATCCACCTCAACGCGAGCAGGAGTTTGGATTCGAGTAGAATCAGCAGCAGCAGCGGCGGCAGCGGCAGCGGCAGCGGCATTGCAGAAGTTGTCGCGTGCATGCAGGGCGAGGCATTTACAGGAGGCGCATGTAGACAAAGCATCCGTAGCAATCCTCAGGAACGCGTGCACAAGCGGAAGCTGCAAGAGCATGAGGCACATGGATCAGGAGGCCTCCTTGGGATTGCCACGTGTCCAACGACGTTCCCTCCCGTCCCTCCAATCCCTCCGCTCGTTGAAGCATGCACCTGCAGCTGGGACTGGCTATTTCTAAGGCTGTTGGTGCTGTTGTTGTGGGCCCTTTAACATGTGCCAAATTGTGTAGATAAAATGTGTCAAATCAATTTGCCTTGCTTACTATGAGCAGCAATGAGCTTCTTCAGGATGACTATTTGATTTGCATACAATTTGATTGGTTTCTCAATCTGGCATGTAAAGTACATGCTGTGCTGCATCTTCCATCTCTTCAAGTAAAAGCTCCGGTAACATGTGTGCAAAATGCTCGCAGGCCTCATTTCATTTCCACTATCCAATTCAAAGCAGGAAAACACAATTAGGGGCTTGTAAGGCAAAAAACAAACACTTGCTCACATGGGTAATGCAGCACACTATGGTATGGTCTAGAACTGTTTACAGTCATCATGGGAGAACCACACATGCCAAAGCCAGCCACCACAAGGTCGGCCCAAAATGTTTTTTGACTACAAATCTGGTAAGCTATTGGAGCCGAGTCTGATGCACAAACTTGGTGTGCTCTGCTGCATGTGGTGGTGACATGGTAGCTGTCACAGCCTGAAAAAGGTTAGTCCAAGAGCATCCTCCCACCCAGCTGCAAAAAAACTTCATACGGAATACCAGCCTGATACAAGTACTGAATGAGTATTGGATACCAACCTGATACTTAGTACAGAATGAATACCTCAATACCGAATTAATACTGACCTGATAGCTTAATACCGAATCAATACTGACCTGATACCTCAATACCGAATGAGTACTGCCCTGATACCTCAATACTCAAAGAAACCGACCTGATACTGACCCGAATGAATACTGGCTTGACTATTGCCCTCAGCATCTCTAACCCTGCAGTATAGAAACTTGTTCAGGGAGGTACGAAACAGACATTTACAAATGGTTACCAAGAACAGTTCCAGTTTAAACCGCACCCACCCTCTCCTGTTCTGTTTCCCATTTTAAAGCTTCAAGCTAACATCAGAAGCAGCAATATGGCTGAGCTGATTGCGAGGTGATTTTCTTTGTTATTCTCAAAAGTCACCGAAGCTCACCTCATTGCGGGCCAGCAGCTCGTGTCAGAATCCGTCAGAAGTCGCATTCAACGAAAGGTTTACCACCACACCCTCCACTGCTTTGATTCACTGAGGGGAGGGGGGGTGAGAGGGAGAGGATGAGGTGGAGAGCACGGGGCGTGGGGAGGGTGAAGGGGCAGGGAGAGGGTGAGTGCTGAGGTAAGGGATATGGGGCATGGAGCGATAAATGAGTCATGATTTTCAGGCCATGAGCTGCAATCATGGTCACAGTGCTTACTGGTGATGCTTAAAAGCATAATTTACAGTGTGCCACATGCGTTTTACATGGGAAGAAGGAATGCCTCCTTGGCGAGGCGATTGAACATAATGTGAAAGAGATCATGCCCAACTGACACATTCATGCCCAACTGACGCATTCATGCCCAACTGACACATTCATGCCAACTGACACATTCATGCCAACTGACACATTCATGCCAACTGACACATTCATGCCCAACTGACACATTCATGCCCAACTGACACATTCATGCCAACTGACACATTCATGCCAACTGACACATTCATGCCAACTGACACATTCATGCCAACTGACACATTCATGCCAACTGACGCATTCATGCCAACTGACGCATTCATGCCAACTGACACTTTCATGCAAGCAAGTGCCTCTTGTAGCATGCATACAAACAATGTGAGACATACTCATGCCGTACGCCCCTCATCAGCTGCCCCAAACGACAAGATCAATAACCCATACAGCAGATAAAGCTCCTTGGTTATTGCAACTGGTGTCTTAACTTTGTGATATATACACATTAATGATCATAATAGCATATAATTTACATGGCCCTACAAGTAACAGACTTAGCCCTATCAGTGAGTGAACTATATCATACAAGGTAATTTTGTTCCTATACACTAGCAAGTGGCAAGTCAAGTTTGTCACCTCCACCTGGGTTGCTGGGACTGCTGTTTCTGCGAGGCTGCTGTTGCAGTCTGGCCTCGCAGCTCACTGTTGCTCCCTGCTGCTGCCTGCAATCCCTTCTTCCCCTCCCCCCTCACAGCCGAAATTGAACCTTTTCTCAATCTGCTCGTGGCAGCAGCAGCACCACCAGCAGCAGCATGTCTTGCTGACTTCTCAACTGTCACTGCAGAAATCTTACCCTTGCATCCAACACTTTTCGGTGCAGCACCATACTTGCTTGCCTCTCCCTTTCCAGTCCCCCTCACTGCTGCACCACAGGCTGCTGCTTTCACAGGTGGCTTCACTGCCTGTGGTGTGGCTAATTTCGCTGCTGCTTTCACCGCTGGTCGTCCCGCTGGCGAAGCTGCTGCGCGTGCTGATGGCTTGCACGCAACCGGCTTTACCACAGCGGATACTGCTGCCTTGGCCACTGGCCGTACTGATGGGGCTGCTGCCTTGACCACTGGCCGTACTGCTGCCTTCGCCACTGATGGCGATGGTTTCACTGCTGATCGTGCTGATGGTTTGCAAGCCTCTTTTTTAGGCGAAGCACCAACAGGCACAGCAGCAGAAGCAGCAGCAACGACGCCAGCAATGGCATCAGCAACGGCATCAGCAGCAGCAGCCGCAGCCACAGGCGCAGCAGCAGCGACAGCAGCACCAAGAGCGTCAGCCGCAGCACTCGCAGCAGCGGCAACCATGCCAACAGCAGAAGCGACAGCCGTGACAAGGGCGGGCCTTAACGACGAGAAGCCCAGCCGCGCTCCACCACGGTGTTCCCGGCGGTTCTTGCTCGCCTCAGCAAAGCGGCCCAGCTTGAGAGCCACCTCCGTGGAGGTCATGGGCTTGCGAGCCGCCAGCAGCAGCATCTGCTCGCCTTCACTCCTAACTGCAGGAGTCCTAATCGAGTGATCGTTCAGATAAGCCTCGTCCGCGTCTGTCCATTCCGTGACGAATTCGGCGGGGTTAACTGAACCGTGCTCGGCCACCCACTCGGCAACACTCCAGCCAACGGACGTCCTTACTGAAGCACTTCTCAGATACCTATCATCCTCAACCGTCCACTCTGAGATAAAATCATCAGAGTTTACAGCATGTCCCACCAGAAGCAACAGCTCGTCGCTTACGCTCAGCGTAGCACGGCGATTCCTGACGGGAGCTCTCAGATCGGCCTCATCTTGAGCGGTCCATTCAGTGATAAAATCAGCGGAGCTTACTGTTGTAAGTTTCGCCAAGAGCAGCAGCTCCTCGCTCACACTGAGTTCAGCCGGTGCTGCTCTCAGTTGAGCTTCATCAGCAGCAGTCCATTCGTAAATGCAATCGTAGGGAAGCGGGTTCACTGTAGGGCAGTCCAACCAGCTCGGTACCTCCCACAGGTACCTCGCTGCGTTTCCGAAGCACGTGGCAGCAGCAAGAGCAACGGCCAGGGCAGTTTCAGGGTTGATCCCGTCCATTCGAGCAACGAGAGCAGAAAGGCAAAGTCTGTGCGAGAGCGAGTGACTGAAAGAGCGTGTGAAGCAAACAAGTTGTGATTGAAGAGAAATGGTCGTCAAGTGACCATTTCTACTGACACCAAGCCGTGGGTTCCCCCGGCTCTCGTTCAAGGGTTGGTTCGGTACTTTTGGGTGCAGCCTCGGCACCACACCCGTTTATTGCTGAGGCAAACGCGAGGCGGCCAGTGGATGGTCCACATTTCTGCTCGTCTGACGGTACCGCCAGCTAACACGAAAATTGAACTGTTGGAGTGTTTCCGGTGTGCTTCCGAAAACGTATCTGCGGCCAGATTTGCCCTCGATATGATTATTTTGCAGCATGCTCACGTGGATGACAAAACAACGGCTAGACAGGCTCAAATCGGACGGCATAAAACACATCGGAAATTTCGGTACCGTGCCTACGGCTAGGCTTGGCGCCGACATCCGCAGCGCGTGGCGAATGGAAGCTGGTGACACGCTGAACCTAGCCCAGCATGACGTGTTTCACCCGTGGATCTACGTGTCGCGTGGCGGTGTGGGGTCGTACCTGGGTGGGATAATAATTGGGAGAACGCAGTGCTCCACGTGACAGACGTCGATCTAAGCTGCGAGGCTCCTGCAAACTCGTAAAGGGCGGCTGAACAAGGCACCAAGTCTATCGCCCGCCAATCGGCTGGCAATCTGCTAGATCCAGTGCGATGATCTCGATCTGTAATCAGGATGGGGCGGGCTTCTGAAACAGCGTGCGGTTCTCGATCTCTAGTCAGGATGGTCGGGCTTCTCAGGAGCAGAGAGCAGCTGCATTCTCTAGAGCTGATCAGCTCACTAATCGAGAGGACGGGACAAGTGGAGAATTGGGATGGTTTGGTGGAGCACCAAACCCTAGGTCCCAAGACCACTGCCAAAGTACCCGTTCAGGTGCGATTTTGATATTCCGCAATATAAGTATATTCGGTAAACATCTGGCTGCCACGATCACTATTCGGCCCCAGAATCTGGGCGCGCCAAGGTGCGCTGGATCTGCCGCTTAGTGCCAGGTCACATTAACCTTGTCAAAGAGCCACGGTGGCAAGAGCGTGGAAAAAGGAGTTACGAAAAGGTGTGCAGCATATTCGCATTCAATACGTCACGGTTCTGTTCGGTTTGCTGCACTATACGCAAAATGTCATGTAGAACCGTGTGAAATCGTACGAAAACGTACTGAACCATAACGTGATGAGCACAAATCTATTGCGGTTGACAAACACTCCCCTCGTCGTCGGTAGGGATCAGGCGCGGAGGGAATGTCTGGAAGATAAAACAGACTCTCCATCCCATTTTGAAACAATTCTAGCTTCTGAATCTTTGCACGTCTCTTTTCAGTTTTTGTCAGCTGACTTTACGCCAGTCGAGCCTCTGACGAATCTGCCTTCCCAGCCTCCCAGTCTTTTTCATTTCTAATCATAACTATGGGTCGTAAGTTCATCGTCGGAGGCTACTGGAAGTGCGTGAGTATCCGTTCATTGTTACTGCTGAGATGTAGACTCGTCAGATCCGGATTCTAAGCTTACCGTGTTCCTCGTTACGTTTCACAGAACGGCACCCAGGAGTCTATCAAGACGCTTGTAAACTGTTGCTCTCTGTCGGTAAAAAAAAAAATGTAAAAAAAAAAAAAACGCTTGTAAACTGTTGCTCTCTATCAGGAGTCTGTCGGTAAAAAAAAAAAAAAAAAAAAAAAAAAAAAAAAATAAATAAATCTGTTGTTCAGGAAGGATTCAGAAATTCCTGCTAGTGAGAAGTTGCCACGTTATTTCCAATGAGCCAGGATAAATATGCAGGTGCTACGTTCCAGATATTAGTGATAATAGTGTGTGACGAATGGACTAACTAGACCAGGAATCCAAGTGAATGTCCACTTGCAAACAAATGACATTCAAATGGGGCGCATGGTACTCGACACCATCGTGTCGTGTCACACTTTTGAATGGAGTGCACGAGAGTTAACTGTATACGAGGAATAACAATGGCCAACCGATAGCTGTCACATAAAACAGGTACTGCTGACACCAGAAAATTACCAAGGGCCCAGCACAACCCCACGGGTAGAATTGAGCAATGACCCAACCCAACCGAGCGAGGGCGTTCTGGAACATGTGTGAGCTCTGATTCTGTCTGCCCGCACCAGGGCTTACTTTATCAGAAATTTTTGGTCTGAATTTCTGGATTCTGAACACATTTTTACTGGTTCATCTGATGCAGTAGACATGCTGTTTAATTTCGTCTGATTTTTTTAGATAAGCTTTTTCTATTCATCTGATTTCTCAGACAGCCTTATACAGTTCGTCTGAGACTGCAGATATCGAGTCATTTTCGACTGCAGGCAAAACTCTCGAAAGAAGCAGACGACAAGATTTGATCTGGAAACCTGTCTTCACTGCTCCATATTCTACTGACTGGACCATTAGAGCTGTTCATGGCTATTACTTGAACGTTTCAGTCATATTTGAGAATACATTGCTTGCTTGCTTTATAACTTCTCAGACAAGTATTTTGGATTCGTCTGAAAAGCTAGACAAGGTTACAGCTTTCGTCTGACAATCAGACAAGGAGCCAGGACCCGGTCTTGACATCAGACGGGTCATTTTACTAAAGTTAGCCCTGGCCCGCACCTCACTGCTCAGCACGAGCCGACACCGCTCCCCACTGCACTCCCCACCAATACAAATTAACCCCCCCCCCTCTTACCCGTCTCCTACACGCAGAGAGCACCAGTCACATCAAGGAGCTCAAAAATTTTAGGCGCCTAAAAAATCGGTACTCAGCCCCTCCCCCAGTCTTCTACACAAAGACATCACCAGTCACATCATGGAGCTGCAAGGGACGCCACCGCCCCCCCTTCCCACTCATCACATCACTACGTCGCCATCCCAACAGGCCGTTCATGGTACTACTGATAGAAACGAGACAGCAGCCCACTGCCACATCTTCTTCCTCCCACCACCCCTTCCACCTTCCCATACGCTCTCATGCACGCAGAGCGCAGGAGGGAGGGGTCACATGACAGAGTACCGTCCAGGCTGCACGGGGCGCTGCTGGTGCGATGCGTCAGCAGCGCTGGCCTCCTCAATGATGCGCTTGATCTCCACCTTGGCCTTCTTCACACTCGCCTCCGTCGGCCCCTCGATCGACAAATACAGCTTCTTCTCCCCGGCCGCTAATGCCTTGCCCGGCGGGCAGTACAGCCCGCGCGTCGTCACAGACGCGCCCGTCCACTCGATGATCTGGTTTAGGGTTTCCTTGTGGGTGATCTTCCACCGCGCGTGCTGCGGGAACTCGTTGATCTCGAATTCCGCTTCGTAGTGCGCTTTGACCGGTTCGGCGGGTTGAAGTTTGGCTAAGTTGTGCTGGAGGCTGATGGCTGCTGCGAAGGCCGCTGCGCGGGAGACCGGGGTTGGGGCTGCGGCGGCTGCTGAGGCGATGGCGGTCGCTGCTGATTCCCCTGCTGCTGCCGCTCCCACCAGGGAGGCGGCGAGCGGGTTCGCAAGGGCAGCAGCAGCACCGGCAGCACCAGCGGCACCAGCAGCGCCAGCAGCAGGAGTGATACCCATCTGGGCCATCCTCGCCTGCACGGCTGCTTGGATCGGATTCGTCGCTGCCCCTGCCGGCACCGCGCCCCCTGCTTGGTTCGCTGCAGCCGCAGCCGCAGCAGCCGCCACCGCCGCTGCGATACTCTGAGCCGCCGACGCCGCCGCGCCACCCGCACTCGGCGCCTCAACCCTCCGAATCGCCCCGCTGCCATCCTTCTCCTCCTTCTCCTCCTCCTCCTCGCCCCCCTCCTCCTCATCCACAACCACACCATACTCCTTCGCCTGGGCTTTCTTCAGCGCCTTCTTAGCAGCTTCCTCCTCCTCGTTAAACTTAAAGCCGCTCCCGCCATACCCGCTCCCGTGCGCCACCACGCTCCCCGCCTTCACCTTGGCAGTGAACGCATCAGCCATGGCTTTAAGATCCTCCGGAATCGGCTGCTTCGACAGCTCCAAGGCTCGGACCAGGTCCGGCGCGAACCGATCCTCTTCCGGACTGATAAACGTCACCGCGCACCCTTTCCTCCCGGCCCTCCCGGTCCTCCCCACCCGATGCACATAATCCTCGTAATGGTTCGGCACATCGTAGTTAATCACCAGCTCTAATTCCTTAACATCTAATCCTCGAGCTGCCACACTAGTAGCCACTAGCAAGTTACACACGTTGGTTTTGAAGTCCTGGAGGGTGGACTCGCGGTCGGTCTGGTCCTTGGCGCCGTGCAGCGAGAGGCATGGGTAGCCGGATTTCAGGAGGTCACGGAAGAGCGCGTCGCACTTGTCTTGGGAGTGCACAAAGACGAGGATTTTGCCCTTGTCGCACCACTCGCCCAGCAGCTCCAGGAGGCGCAGGAAGCGCTGCTCTCCCTCGGGCCGCACCTCCACCGTTTGGGTGATGTCGCTGTTGACAACGCTGCGCCCTCCGACCTGGGTATGGGGAGAGAGGGAAGGGACGAGAGGGTGAGAGTCTCGCCCAGCAGCTCCAGGAGACGCAGGAAGCGCTGATCCCCCTCGGGGCGAACTTCAACCGTTCGAGTGATGTCGCTGTTGACAACGCTGCGCCCTCCCACCTGTGGAGGGAGGGAAGGAGAAGAGGGGGGGGACAGGGGAAGAGGGGCTTCGGGAACAAGTGTGGGATTGGGGGATGGGGACCGGGGAGAAAGAAGAGGATGAGCGTATTGCTTTGAGACGCCTCGAGGCTCCACAGGGGATGGGGGGAGGGGAGGGATGAACGTGAGTGATGTCGCTGTTCACCACACTGCGCCCTCCCACCTGGGAAGGTTGGGAGGGCGCATTCAGGCACATTCAGGCGCATTCAGGCACATTCAGGCGCATTCAGGCACATTCAGGCACATTCAGGCACATTCAGGCACATTCAGGCGCATTCAGGCACATTCACGCACATTCACGCACATTCAGGCACATTCAGGCGCATTCAGGCACATTCAGGCACATTCACGCGCATTCAGGCACATTCAGGCACATTCAGGCACATTCAGGCACATTCAGGCACATTCAGGCACATTCAGGCACATTCAGGCACATTCAGGCACATTCAGGCACATTCAGGCACATTCAGGCACATTCAGGCACATTCAGGCACATTCAGGCACATTCAGGCACATTCAGGCACATTCAGGCACATTCAGGCACATTCAGGCACATTCAGGCACATTCAGGCACATTCAGGCACATTCAGGCACATTCAGGCACATTCAGGCACATTCAGGCACATTCAGGCACATTCAGGCACATTCAGGCACATTCAGGCACATTCAGGCACATTCAGGCACATTCAGGCACATTCAGGCACATTCAGGCACATTCAGGCACATTCAGGCACATTCAGGCACATTCAGGCACATTCACGCACATTCACGCACATTCAGGCACATTCAGGCGCATTCAGGCACATTCAGGCACATTCAGGCGCATTCAGGCACATTCACGCACATTCACGCACATTCAGGCACATTCAGGCACATTCACGCACATTCACGCACATTCAGGCACATTCAGGCACATTCAGGCAAATTCAGGCACATTCAGGCACATTCACGCACATTCACGCACATTCACGCACATTCACGCACATTCAGGCACATTCAGGCACATTCAGGCACATTCAGGCACATTCAGGCACATTCAGGCACATTCAGGCACATTCAGGCACATTCAGGCACATTCAGGCACATTCAGGCACATTCAGGCACATTCAGGCACATTCAGGCACATTCAGGCACATTCAGGCACATTCAGGCACATTCAGGCACATTCAGGCACATTCAGGCACATTCAGGCACATTCAGGCACATTCAGGCACATTCAGGCACATTCAGGCACATTCACGCACATTCACGCACATTCAGGCACATTCAGGCACATTCAGGCACATTCAGGCACATTCAGGCACATTCAGGCACATTCAGGCACATTCAGGCACATTCAGGCACATTCAGGCACATTCAGGCACATTCAGGCACATTCAGGCACATTCAGGCACATTCACGCACATTCACGCACATTCAGGCACATTCAGGCGCATTCAGGCACATTCAGGCACATTCAGGCGCATTCAGGCACATTCACGCACATTCACGCACATTCAGGCACATTCAGGCACATTCACGCACATTCACGCACATTCAGGCACATTCAGGCACATTCAGGCAAATTCAGGCACATTCAGGCACATTCACGCACATTCAGGCACATTCAGGCACATTCACGCACATTCAGGCACATTCAGGCACATTCAGGCACATTCAGGCACATTCAGGCACATTCAGGCACATTCAGGCACATTCAGGCACATTCAGGCACATTCAGGCACATTCAGGCACATTCAGGCACATTCACGCACATTCACGCACATTCAGGCGCATTCAGGCGCATTCAGGCACATTCAGGCACATTCACGCGCATTCAGGCACATTCAGGCACATTCACGCACATTCAGGCACATTCAGGCACATTCAGGCACATTCAGGCACATTCAGGCACATTCAGGCACATTCAGGCACATTCACGCACATTCAGGCACATTCAGGCACATTCAGGCACATTCAGGCACATTCACGCACATTCACGCACATTCACGCACATTCACGCACATTCAGGCACATTCAGGCACATTCAGGCACATTCAGGCACATTCAGGCACATTCAGGCACATTCAGGCACATTCACGCACATTCACGCACATTCAGGCACATTCAGGCGCATTCAGGCACATTCAGGCACATTCAGGCACATTCAGGCACATTCACGCACATTCAGGCACATTCACGCACATTCAGGCACATTCAGGCACATTCAGGCACATTCACGCACATTCACGCACATTCAGGCACATTCAGGCACATTCAGGCACATTCACGCACATTCAGGCACATTCAGGCACATTCACGCACATTCACGCACATTCAGGCACATTCAGGCACATTCAGGCAAATTCAGGCACATTCAGGCACATTCACGCACATTCACGCACATTCACGCACATTCAGGCACATTCAGGCACATTCAGGCACATTCAGGCACATTCAGGCACATTCAGGCACATTCACGCACATTCACGCACATTCACGCACATTCAGGCACATTCAGGCACATTCAGGCACATTCAGGCACATTCAGGCACATTCAGGCACATTCAGGCACATTCACGCACATTCACGCACATTCAGGCACATTCAGGCACATTCAGGCACATTCAGGCACATTCACGCACATTCAGATACGTCACCCTCTCCCCCTCGGGCCCTCGGGAGAGACCCGTGCTCCCACCCACCCAACTTTGCACACACAGAATGGGAGAGAGCGAGAATGACCCACCTGTATTTCTATCGGTTTAGTGAGAACCTTCCTCGCAAGGGTCTCCACCTGGCGGGGGAACGTGGCCGAGAACAGCACCGTCTGTCTATCCGGCCTTGTATTCCCAATGATCCGTCCGATCTGCGGCTCAAAGCCCATGTCAAACATGCGGTCCGCCTCGTCCAGCACCAAGTAAGTCACCCTCTTGAGGTTGGTAATCCGCCCGTTGCTGGTCGCCAGAATGTCGATCATGCGCCCGGGCGTGCACACCACGACCTCGGCGCCGCGCTTGAGCTCGCTGATCTGCTGCGCCACGCCGGAGCCGCCGTAGACGGGCACGCAGGAGAGGCCGAGGGGGCGCGCGAAGCGGCGGATGTCAGTGAAGATCTGCTGCACGAGCTCGCGCGTGGGGGCGAGAATCAGGCCTATGGGACCATCTCCGGATTGAAGTGGGGGCTGCAGGCGGGGAAAGCGGTGGATTGAAGGAGAGGGATGGAGAGGAAGGGAAGGGAAGAGGAAAAAGGTTGATTTTGAGTTTGATTTCACTGATCTGTTGCGGCATGCCTGACCATCGTACACGGAGAGACACACACAATCTCCAGGAGGTGTGCGAAGCGGCGGATGTCGGTGAATATCTGCTGCACGAGCTCACGTGTAGGGGCCAGGATGAGGCTTATGGACCGTCCCTAGATTGCAACGGAGGCTGGTGCAAGGGAGTGGGGGGGGTTGGAGGGAGAGGGGAGTGAGGGAAACAGAGAGATGCAGACAGAAAGACAGGGAAGGAACCTTGAGGTGGGTATTTTGCTGGCCCACGCTAGGCCCGCCGTACGCTGGCACGCACACCCACAGGACAATCCCAAGGGGCACCCGAAACGGCGGATGTCAGTGAAGATCTGCTGCACGAGCTCCCTCGTGGGGACTAGAATCAGGCCGATAGGACCGTCACCGAATTGCAGTGAGGGCTGGTGGAGGGGAGGGGGGAGGAGAGAGAGGAGAGAGGGAAAGAAGAGAAGCGAACGGAGGGAATGAGAGGGAAAAACGAGAAGGAAGAGTGAGCTCGCTAATTTGCTGTGCCACGCCCGACCGCCGTACACAGGCGCGCACACGGGGTATTTCAAGGAGCACCTGGAAAGGCGGATGTCAGTGAAGAGTAACTGCACGAGCTCCAGTGTGGGGGCGAGGATGAGAGCCATGGGGCCCCCCTCTCATTCAGCGGGGGCTGTGGTGGGAAGATGGGGGGAAGGAGAGGGGAGTTGAGGCTCAGTGACCTGCTCCGCTGCACGATGCGCTCGA
This sequence comes from Closterium sp. Naga37s-1, assembly GCA_947471745.1. Lineage (NCBI taxonomy): Eukaryota > Viridiplantae > Streptophyta > Zygnematophyceae > Desmidiales > Closteriaceae > Closterium > Closterium sp. Naga37s-1. The sequence continues at coordinate 1,230,466 of CANJKZ010000166.1, forward strand.
TGAGCACAATGGGGCCGTCCCCGGATTGCAGTGGGGGGTGGCGCCGGGCAGGAAGGGGAACAGAGGGTCTCATCTTCAGCTCGCTGATGTCCACTGGGGGCCGCTTACGGGGGCCGCTTCACTGGGGGCCGCTTCACTGGGGGCCGCTTCACTGGGGACCGCCTACGGATTGCAAAGGGGGGTTGGAGGCGGGCAGGGCAGGGAGGGGGAGGTTGGTGCCGTGCTATCCCCAAAACCCATACAACATTGTGGTCCATGAGACGCAGTGCTGACCCAAAACCCATACACCCCGTCCTACCTAATCCATGCCATGCGGTACGATGCTACTCCCTCACATTCGAGAACCCATCCACTTGCTCCTTGATATGCCATAGTATTCTTCCACCACCCACCTGGTCCATGATGTGTCATGCTATTCCCCGTTCCCCCTTTTCAAACACCCCTCCCCCACACCTGGTCAAGGATGTGACGCAGCATGGGCAGCAAAACAAACGCCAGCCTCTGTTCTAGCAACATGTGGCAGACCAGTCACTCAAACCACCCCCTTTCCAACCCCACACCCCCCATCTCCCCCCCCGAACCCTCCACCCCACCCCCTTCCCACCTGATCCAAGATATGCCGCAGCATGGGCAGCACGAACGCCAGCGCATTGCCCGACCCTGTTTTCGCAATCCCAATGCAGTCCCGCCTCCTCATCACGATGGGCAGTGCCTGCTCCCTCACCCACCCCCCCACCTCCCCCCACCCGGTCCATGACATGTCATGCTACTCCCCCGCCCACTACCCACATCCTCATCCCCCCTCCCATCCGGTCCATCATCTATCACGCTATCACCCCGAACGCTCCCCACCCACCTGGTCCATGATGTGTCGCAGCATGGGCAGCACGAACGCCAGCGTCTTCCCTGATCCCGTCTTCGCAATCCCAATGCAGTCCCGCCCGCTCATCACGATGGGCAGCGCCTGCGCCTGGATGGGCATCGGTTTCTCAAACCCCATCTTCTTGAGCACGTCCAGCACCTTGTTGCTCAGCCCGCTCTGCACCCACGTGTGCACCGGCTTCGGCACGTCCTTGGCACCCTCTCAACCCTTCCCTACCTGGTCCCCCTCCGTTTCGAACACCTCCCCCCTCTTACCTGGTCCATGATATGTCGCAGCATGGGCAGCACGAACGCCAGCGTCTTCCCCGACCCAGTCTTGGCAATCCCGATACAATCTCTTCCGCTCATCACGATGGGCAGCGCCTGCGCCTGGATGGGCATCGGTTTCTCAAACCCCATCTTCTTGAGAACGTCCAGCACCTTGTTGCTCAGCCCGCTCTGCACCCACGTGTGCACCGGCTTCGGCACGTCCTTGCCTCTCAGCTTGAACTCGTGCTCGCGCCGGTACAGAGCCACTTCATCGGCTGTCATCTTTGCGACTTCCTTCACCTCCTTGTAAAAGTTCTTCCTGAACGGCTCGTAATGCATCTGCCAGTGGTTCACGGGAAAGAGGGGGACGGGGGGGAAGGGCGGGGGAAGGGGAAGGGGAAAGGGAAGGGGGAAGGGGGGAGGGGGGAGGGGATGGAGGGTGAGGCGATGGAGGGAATGTGGTAAAGTAGGGGACTTGTGATGTGGTTCAGGGACCGGCTTGGGCACGTCCTTGCCGTGCAGCTTGAACTCGTGCTCGCGCCGGTACAGAGCCACTTCGTCCACTGTCATTTTCGCCACTTCCTTCACCTCCTTGTAGAAACCCCTTTCGAAACGCCTCGTAGTGCACCTGCCAGTGGAGTACGGGGTTGTGTAAATTCAAGCCTTTTGAGACTTTTCAGGCGCCTTGAGAATCTGGGCGCTCGGGGTGCGTCAAGAAAGGATAGAGACGTGTCGTCTGAACCTCGAAAAAAAATTGTAGTGTATTCACACCGCAGGTTCGAGCGGAACCACTTGTAGTGCGCCTGCCAGCGGTCCACCGGGGGACGAGAAGGTAGGCACGCTGCATGCACCTGAAACAACAAAACCTTTTGAGACCTGCCTAGAAAATTTCCCAAAACGTTTGAGCCGAAAGAAAATAGCTAGACGTTTCGAAAAAATACCAAAAGGGCTCTTTTTAAACACCCTGGAAGTGGTGCACCGCACTCCACTGGGGCGTGCTTTTTTTTTCTCATTACTGGGGAGGGGGGGGGGGGGGGGGGGGAGGGGGCTTTGGGTGAACCCAGGATGAAATCCGGTCCCCTTTCCCACCACAGGGGTGTGTAGTCGACTCGACAATGTGCATGGATGAACGCACTGCACCTGCGAGTGGTCCATTTTGTTTGAGGTTGATTTTGAGAATTCTCAAAATCAACCTCCCACCACAGAGGCGTGTAGTCGACAATGTGCATGGATGAAGGCACTGCACCTGCGAGTGGTCCATTTTGTTTGAGGTTGATTTTGAGAATTCTCAAAATCAACCTCCCACCACAGAGGCGTGTAGTCGACAATGTGCATGGATGAAGGCACTGCACCTGCGAGTGGTCCATTTTGTTTGAGGTTGATTTTGAGAATTCTCAAAATCAACCTCCCACCACAGAGGCGTGTAGTCGACAATGTGCATGGATGAAGGCACTGCACCTGCGAGTGGTCCATTTTGTTTGAGGTTGATTTTGAGAATTCTCAAAATCAACCTCCCACCACAGAGGCGTGTAGTCGACAATGTGCATGGATGAAGGCACTGCACCTGCGAGTGGTCCATTTTGTTTGAGGTTGATTTTGAGAATTCTCAAAATCAACCTCCCACCACAGAGGCGTGTAGTCGACAATGTGCATGGATGAAGGCACTGCACCTGCGCGTGGTCCATTTTGTTTGAGGTTGATTTTGAGAATTCTCAAAATCAACCTCCCACCACAGAGGCGTGTAGTCGACAATGTGCATGGATGAAGGCACTGCACCTGCGAGTGGTCCATTTTGTTTGAGGTTGATTTTGAGAATTCTCAAAATCAACCTCCCACCACAGAGGCGTGTAGTCGACAATGTGCATGGATGAAGGCACTGCACCTGCGAGTGGTCCATTTTGTTTGAGGTTGATTTTGAGAATTCTCAAAATCAACCTCCCACCACAGAGGCGTGTAGTCGACAATGTGCATGGATGAAGGCACTGCACCTGCGCGTGGTCCATTTTGTTTGAGGTTGATTTTGAGAATTCTCAAAATCAACCTCCCACCACAGAGGCGTGTAGTCGACAATGTGCATGGATGAAGGCACTGCACCTGCGAGTGGTCCATTTTGTTTGAGGTTGATTTTGAGAATTCTCAAAATCAACCTCCCACCACAGAGGCGTGTAGTCGACAATGTGCATGGATGAAGGCACTGCACCTGCGCGTGGTCCATTTTGTTTGAGGTTGATTTTGAGAATTCTCAAAATCAACCTCCCACCACAGAGGCGTGTAGTCGACAATGTGCATGGATGAAGGCACTGCACCTGCGCGTGGTCCACAGGGGCGAGTTTCTCCGCCTTGGTCTGCGCCACGGCTGTCACTCGCTTCACAAACTCCGCATCCTCCTCCTCTCCCTTCTTGCCACCCTCCCCTCCCTCCTCGCCCTCCTCCTCCTCGCCTGACTCGCCCGCCCCTCCCCCCTCGTCTTCTGACTCAGAGTCCACACCAAACACCATGCGCCCCTTGGGTCCCTTGCCCTTCCTCTTCCCCTCTGCTTTCCCTTTCTCTTTCTCCTTCCCCTTCTCCTTCTCTTTCTTTCCCTTGGCGCCATCCTTGTCCGCCCCTCCACCAGACCCCGCCCCCATCAGCGCATCTCCACCGTTGGCAGCCTGGGACGAGCTGCTGCCGCCCGCTGCTGGCTCTGCGCCTCCCGCCCGGGCGGCGGGCCGGGCGGCATCCTTGGCGTCTAGCTTGGCGACCTCTGGGAGCACTAAAGAGTTCATGAACGCATCTAGCGGATCCACCTCCTCTTCCTCCTCCTCTGCTGCCTTTTCTGCTGCCTCCTCCTTTGCCTCCTCCTCCTCCTCCTCCTCCTTGCCCTTCCCCTTTAGATCCCTTTTCCGCTTCTCTCCCTCCTCTTCGTCCTCTCCCCCCTCTCCCTTCCCTCCCTCCCCTCCCTCGTCCACATTCATTCCCCGTCCCTCTTCTCCTTCCCCCTCTTCCTCCACTTTCTCCTTACCCTTCCCTTTCCCACCCTTTCCTTCCTTCCCCTCCTCCCCCTCCATATCCCCACCCCCGCCCTTCTCCTCCTCATCATCCGATTCCCCATCCAGAGTCCACCCGCGCCCCTTCCCTCCCCCACCCGCCTGCGCCGCGCTGCTCCCCCCCGCGCCCCCGCTTCCGCCCTCCCCCCCTGCGCCTGCAGCTGCGCGCGCCTGCTCCTCCGCCGCCTTCTTCCGCCGCTGCTCCTGCCACTCCTGCACCCTCCGCCTGCGCCTCTCCATCTCCTCCGCCAGCCTCCGCTGCTCCGCATCCATCTCCTCCTCCCCCTCAACCCCCTTCCCCTTTTCCTCCTTCCCCTTATCCTCCTTCCCCTTATCCTCGTTCCCCTTATCCTCCTTCCCCTTCTCCTCCTTCCCCTTCTCTTCCTTCCCCTTATCCTTCCCCTTCCCCTCATCTTTCCCCTTCTCCTTTTCCGCCTTCACCTCTGCGCCTCTCTCGCCCCGCCCACCCTCATCCTCCTTCGCGCGTTTCCGTCTCCCCTCCTCGCCCTGCCCCTTCCTCCCGCCCTCATCCCCTTCATCGTCGGCCTCTCTCCTTCGCCTTCTGGAATCGCGTTCCTTTTCCCTCTCCCTCTCCTTTTCTCGCTCCCGTCGTTCTCTTTCCTTTTCCCTTTCTCTCCTCTCTCTCTCCCTCTCCCGTTCTCTCTCTCTTTCCCTCTCCCTCTCCCTTTCCCTCTCCCTCTCTCTTTCCCTCTCCCTCTCTCTGTCCTTCTCCCTCTCCCTCTCCTTCTCCCTCTCTCTCTCCCTCTCCCTTTCCTTCTCCCTCTCCCTCTCTTTCCGGATCTTCTCTCTTGCTCGCTCTTCCTTCTCTCGTTCGTCCGCTCTCACCCTCTCAATCCTTTCCCTCTCAATCCTCTCCCGCTCGCTCCTATCCCTCCCTTTGCTCCTGTCCTTCTCCCGCCCCAAGTCGCGGCCCTCGCGCTCACCCCCCTTCCTCCGCGCATCCTCCTCCCTTCGCGCCAGTCCCCCTTTCACCTCCCGCCTAACCACTTCCCCCCCATCCTCCTCCTCCTCCTCGTCCCACTCCTCGCTCTCCTCGTCTCTCCTACCAGGCCGGAACGACCGTTTGCCCTTCCCACCCTCGTCCTCCCTCTCGCCCTTCTCACCACCGTCTCGCGGCCCTTTTCCCTTCTTAAAGCTCACTTTCCCGGATTCTTTACTTCCCGAGACACCCAATTTCCCCTCCTCGCCCTTCAAGCCTTTCCCTTCTTTCATCTTCGCATCGCCATTGACTCTGCTGTGCATCCCGTCGCGTTTCTTCCTATGCACGAGATCCGCTTCTTCCTCGTCCTCCTCTTCCGCCGAAAATTCATCCGACGAATACTGAACCTTCGGCCGATCCTTAACTGACACGTCAGCAGCACCCTTCACTCGCTTGTCGCTCGCAGAGCCCTTCGCGGCCTTCGCCCTTTCGCCAGGATCCGCGCCTCGGCCTCGCGATGCGACAGCTTCCTTCGCACGCTTTCCCTTCGGCACCGCGTCCTCGTCAGACGAATAATCGTCATCCGAGTCGCCCCCCGTCGGTCTCCGGAACGGTTTCCGTCGGTGACCGTCACCGTCATCCTGCTTAGGTCGCGCTCCCTTTCGAAACTCCTCTTTCCTGGTCGACATCTTAGCGGTACGAGATCCTGCGAGGTTTGATCAAAAGAGAGGCTGGGTGAGAATCGAAGAAAGATGATGCTTCTTGCTGCGACTAGATCCAAGACGTGCTCAACTCCTAAATCGGTTCTGGGAGTGTTCACTGCCTCCGCAAATCGACATTCGTGGTGAGACAAATTTGCAAATTGAGAAGGTTAGGTCATGGAAAAATTGTATGCTGGTCATGAGAGGAAACACAGTGTTTCACCGAATTGAACTTTATTGTACCGCACGCAAATCCTCCGAAAACCCTTTGAAAGGATGTTGCAATTTACCCAGCTACCAGTAGGTTTCGCGAAAACAGCAGGAACCGTGGCAGTAGAAAGCAAACCCACACGTATTGGATGAACCCGTGGGACACTCTCTAGGACCATCTTTTTCTCAGCCTCGCCTCGGGATTGTTTCTGGCGAGAATGCTCCCACTTTCCCCTCAGCGAAAACCCCTCTCATCGTCTGCGAAAACCAACTTATTCGCTAGCGAAACCTCGGGGGTTGTTGGGGACTCCTTTCGCGCGAATGCAGTGTTCTTGAATCTTGGATGCTGTTTGCTGTTCGCCAGATTGCTCGCCGACTGACTGACGACAGCTTGAACGGTGGAATCATCGGTGCACTCGTTAGGGTTATTCCTTTTTCTCCTCCAAGTAGTTACCTTACTCGGGTCAGCTACAGTACAAGGTCGCCTCGACGCTACTAGAAACAGCACACTTATCGTCGTCGTGTAGTCGTGAGCTCGACCCAGCAGGTTGCGAACAGCAGGAACGGCGACGAAAGGATTTGGAGGTTGGGGTCGATAATCGGCGTCTGCCCTGACAGCGGTAGACAGCTATTAGCAGCGGTAGACAGGGATAAGCCTCTTGGGTTAGCTGTAATGGACGGCGGCGTAGGGAAGGCGGGTCGAGATAGACCTTCGTCGAGGTCGCATCCATACGACAAACGAAAGGTACGTGTCTGAATTGCGACTTCAGCTCGCGCGAAACTGTTAGTTGTTTTTCACTTGTCACCTTAATTTGGACAGCTCGTAGACGCGCCAGCTTCGGTCCACTGGCAAGCTTCGTAGCTCTACACACCAACCAGTTTCACCACGTTGGCTCTCTACCCCGTCCCTCCCCCTACCTCCTCCCCCACCCCTTCCCTCCTCCCCTCCCTCCCCCGCACCCTCCCACCCTCCCACCCACAGGAGTCGTCAGGCAGGTCGGGCCCGCCGCCGGACGAGCGGACGGAGAACAAGCTGTATGTGGGCAACCTGGACCACCGCGTCACGGAGTAAGTGGTTCTTGAGAATTCTCTGCGAGAGAATTCTGAAGTTTCGAGCTGTGGGGTACTCCGGGTGACGGAGTGGGTTATATTCATGTGTTTCATGTGTTGTTGGGAGGGATGTGCTGCTCTGCACGCATGTTCTTTTCGGAGGCACGTGATGCACGCATGTTGTGTTGGGAGGCACGTGGTGCATGCATGTTGTGTGGGAGGCACGTGGTGCATGCATGTTGTGTGGGAGGCACGTGGTGCATGCATGTTGTGTGGGAGGCACGTGGTGCATGCATGTTGTGTGGGAGGCACGTGGTGCATGCATGTTGTGTGGGAGGCACGTGGTGCATGCATGTTGTGTGGGAGGCACGTGGGCCATGCATGTTGTGTGGGAGGCACGTGGTGCATGCATGTTGTGTGGGAGGCACGTGGTGCATGCATGTTGTGTGGGAGGCACGTGGTGCACTCAAAAGTCACCTCTTTATCACCATGTGCCATGCTGCCTGTCTCTTGCTGCACGGCCCCGCAGGTACCACGTGATCAGGATGTTCACCCCGTACGGCAAGATCCGCCGCGAGGAGTATCTGTGGCACACGTATGGGCCCAAGCGGGGCGAGCCTCGGGGCTATGCGTTTGTGGAGTACAGCAAGCGAGAGGTGCGTTGGGGTGGACCAAGCAAAGAGGCAAGCAATCAAGTGTTTACAGAATGGGCAGCAAGCTAGCTTGGGTGGGGGATGGGGCTAGCATGGGTCATGGCTCATATGCCTGTGGTTCTTGCTGTGGTTGTGGTTGTGGTTGTGGCCGTGGCCGTGGCGGTGGCGGTGGCGGTGGCGGTGGCGGTGGCTTTGACAGTGGCTGTGGTTGTGGCTGCTCTTACTGTCACTCACCTCCTGTCCACCACTTCCCCCCTCTTCCACCACCATCTTCCTACTCACAGCACTTTACAATCTTGAGACATCATGAAATTCGAGTTTTGAGGCGTTTGAAATTTCACATCTACTGTTTTTGACACCCACAGTAATTGAACAAGACTCACGCCATCTTCGCACAGTTTTGAGACATCACTAAAATATTCCCAGTCACACCGCCCCACTCACACCATCTTCCCCCATCACCCACCCTCAACCAATCAGGAAGCTGAGCTGGCTCGCTCCAAAATGAACGGTCGGACGGTGTTTGGGCGGCCGCTGGTGGTGCGATTCGTGGATGAGAAGGTGGTCACTTACAACACCGATGCCCCCGTGTGGAACCGACACACCGGCACCACCACTGCTGCACCCGCCTCTGCTGCTGCTGCTGCTCCGGGTGCTGCTGGTGCGGCTGGTGTGGGACGAGGGGGGGGTGCGGGAGCAGCGGTGGCGACGGCGTCGGCAGCAGACGGTGCGAAGCGGGCGCGGGTGGCGGCGATTCAGAGCAAGCTGAGAGCCATGGAGCAGGAGGACCGGCAGCGCAAGCAGGGGCAGGCGCCCAAGACTATGAACATGATTCGCCCTCCGCCGTCGGGGTTTGGGGGTGGGTTCCCCCCCGGGGCTGGGAGGGGTGATGGGGGAGATGGTGGAGGAGGGGGTAGAGGTGGAGGGGAAGGGAGAGGGGCGGGAGGGGGGTACTCGCGGACGCTGTTGCAGTCGGGGACAAGATGGTCGGCATGGGGGTAGGCTTGGTTGCACGCAGGATGGCTTGCTTGTTGTGGTGCATGCTGTTGATTCTAGTGTGTCTTTCTATCATGCAGAAGGTAGGGAGTTGTTGTATACTGAGAAATGGATGTAAAAAAGCAAGCATCTTTCACGGATGAAGGAATCATTGTTTTGACTTCACAAAATACCCCATGATGCTTGGCGATTTAGTGCTGTAAATACAATAGTGAAAGTGGGATGTGTGAACATAAAGTGTGTACCACTAAGGTCGTATCCCCGGCTAGTGGCAAGAGTGAGTTGGTGGCAACCTAGAACTTCGGAACCCAAGCAATTGGCCGATTGTCTTTCTTGGACCAATCTAGTGCGCTCCAAAACTTCAGGTTGCCACCAACTCATTCTTGCCACTAGCCAGGGATACGAACTAAGATTGTTTTTGCTTGTGAAGCAGCCTGGTGCTAGGTGGATTTAAGTCTGTCCATGTCCATGTCATGTCAAGTATATATCTGAAGTGTTCACATACTCGCATGGTTTACAAAGGTGTACTTGTAATCACTTAAGCACGGTGATGATGTAGTTTGACCTCGCAGATTGTAGCTGAACCTGTAGATCCTTCTCGAAAATGTCATTTTTATTCGAAGGAGCCGAACAGATTTTTCGGGTCTAGTGTGTCCGAAAGAACTTTCTGAACGACGTATCGCTTGTTCAGTCGCTTTTGTGATTGGCTACATTATTTCGCTGAGTTCGCGAAGCAAATACTTCCTTCACATTCCGTCCACGTCAGCCGTCGCTAGCATACAAGTGTCTTCGCCGCTTCGCCAAAGAACCATTACATTCTCGAAGCTTCCACGTGGCTTGGTTCCCGAAACCTCTGAGCGGCAAAGCAAGCTGCGATCTGTGTCGTGCGTGCCGTTGAGGGTTTAGCTCCAAATAGATTTATTCGTTCAAAGCAAACCGTCTCTCGTGAATTCTTGATCTGCTTTTTCGTTGCTGTGCTTTCAGCAACTGCTACGAGGGCGTTTATCTGCCGATCCAGATTTAACGATCTCACTTCCTGCTTCGGCGTGCTTCCTGGTTGATTTTGTTAAGTTACTTCCTCGCTAACTTGTCGATCGCCGTTAGAGACGACACGCCATGGCTTCAGAAGCTTCCCCTGCCGTGGAGGCTCAGGGTACCGATGTGGAGACGTTCGCGTTTCAGGCTGAAATCAACCAGCTGCTCAGTCTGATCATCAACACCTTCTACAGCAACAAGGAGATCTTCCTTCGCGAGCTCATCTCCAATGCATCTGACGTAAGCAATAACCTCCGTAATCCCAGTTGAAAATCGTTATGAATCTAGTAAATTGTTAATCCACGAACCTCGTAAATTAACTGGGGATTGATGCTGCGGATTGCGTGCAGGCCTTGGACAAGATTCGGTTCGAGTCGCTAACGGACAAGAGCAAGCTGGACAAGCAGCCGGAGCTGTTCATCCACATCATCCCCGACAAGACCAACAAGACCCTCACCATCATCGACTCGGGCATCGGCATGACCAAGGCTGGTGCGTCCCGCGCTTGAGCTTTTCGACATAACTAAGCAGCCTCAGATCTTAATCTTCGTTCTTAACAATTAACATAAGTGACTGAATCTAGGACTGCAATTAGCGGGGTTTTGATAAAGCTGGAACTTCTATTTTTTTGCTGATCCGGTGCATCCCGTGGTCTTGCAGATCTAGTGAACAATCTCGGAACCATCGCGCGATCCGGCACCAAGTCGTTCATGGAGGCTCTGTCGGCGGGCGCGGACATCAGCATGATCGGGCAGTTCGGCGTGGGGTTCTACTCGGCGTACCTGGTGGCGGACAAGGTGGTCGTGCACACCAAGCACAACGACGATGAGCAGTACATCTGGGAGTCGCAGGCCGGCGGCTCCTTCACCGTCGCGCGCGACGCTGGTAAGAGCGGCGCTCTCTTTAACACGTGTGTAACGTCCCTTGTTTCACGCCAGTCTGCAGGTTTCCGATCTCGCTCCCTTTCTGCTTTAAACGATACTGCACCACGTGATTCGAGTCTGTTACCCTAAATCTGTACGAATTCGTCGCTTATTGTCGCTTTCTGTCGCTCGTGTACTGTCGCCTGCTGACGCATGCAGGCGAGGAGCTCGGACGCGGAACGAAGATTGTGCTGTACCTGAAGGAGGACCAACAGGAGTACCTGGAGGAGCGGCGGCTCAAGGACCTGGTGAAGAAGCACAGCGAGTTCATCAGCTACCCCATCTCTCTCTGGGTTGAGAAGACGACTGAGAAGGAGGTGGAGGACGAGGACGAGGAGGAGGAGAAGGAGAAGGAGGAGGAGGAGGGCAAGGTGGAGGACGTGGAGGAGAAGGAGGAGAAGGAGAAGAAGACGAAGAAGGTGAAGGAGGTGACGAGCGAGTGGGAGCTGATGAACAAGCAGAAGCCGGTGTGGATGCGCAACCCGGACGAGATCTCCAAGGAGGAGTACGCCGCGTTCTACAAGAGCCTCAGCAACGACTGGGAGGAGCCGCTCGCGTACAAGCACTTCTCCGTTGAGGGACAGGTCAGTTGTTGCTCTCTCGCTGTTACTCTTTTGTTTGTTCGCTTGTTCCTGTCAACGAGAAAGTACCAGGCAATGAACCAAGGGCTTGAAGCAAGCTGAAAATTCTAGACCACTTCTCACGATCTTATTGATTCGATAAGCCGTCGTCTGCAAGCCCGCTAACGTTCTGATCATCTCACCCCGCGCTCCCTCTCCTCCCCCCCCCCCCCCCGCGGCGCAGCTGGAGTTCAAGTCGATCCTGTTTGTGCCGAAGCGCGCGCCGTTCGACCTGTTCGACGGGAAGAAGAAGGCGAACAACATCAAGCTGTACGTGCGGCGCGTGTTCATCATGGACAACTGCGAGGACATCATCCCCGAGTACCTCGGCTTCATCAAGGGCATCGTCGACTCCGAAGACCTCCCGCTCAACATCTCCCGCGAGATGCTCCAGCAGAACAAGATTCTCAAGGTAAGCACGCGACGCCATCCATAACGTTGTTTATGGCGGGATGCTGCTGTCTGCTGCAGTCACCTGACTGCGATGTCCCAGTCCCGACCCCACCCACCCTTTTCGTTCTACCGAATGCACTTTCACCAAGTCAGCGGGTACTAGTGCGTGAATGAACAACAGTTTTAAGGTTTGTTCTCATCCTTACCCAAACCCCCATTCTCTAATGCTCCCGTCCTTCTACGTGTCGCGTCCGCTCTCCCTCTCCGCAGGTGATCAAGAAGAACATCGTGAAGAAGTGCCTGGAGCTGTTCGCGGAGATCGAGGAGAACAAGGAGGACTACGCCAAGTTCTACGAGTCGTTCGGCAAGAACCTCAAGCTGGGCATCCACGAGGACTCGCAGAACCGCGCCAAGCTCGCCGACCTGCTGCGCTACCACAGCACCAAGTCGGGCGAGGAGATGACCTCCCTCAAGGACTACGTCACGCGCATGAAGGAGGGGCAGTCCGTGATTTACTACATCACTGGTGAGAGCCGCAAGGCAGTTGAGAACTCGCCGTTCCTGGAGAAGCTGAAGAAGCGCGGGTACGAGGTGCTGTTCATGGTGGATCCCATTGATGAGTACGCCGTGCAGCAGCTTAAGGAGTATGATGGGAAGAAACTCGTGTCTGCCACCAAGGAGGGTCTGAAGCTGGAGGAGACGGAGGAGGAGAAGAAGAAGCTGGAGGAGACCAAGGCTGCTTTCGAGCCTCTGTGCAAGCTGATGAAGGACATCCTGGGCGACAAGGTGGAGAAGGTGCAGGTGTCGGATCGCATTGTGGACTCGCCGTGCTGCCTGGTGACGGGCGAGTACGGGTGGAGTGCGAACATGGAGCGGATCATGAAGGCGCAGGCGCTGAGGGACAGCAGCATGAGCAGCTACATGATGAGCAAGAAGACCATGGAGATCAACCCTGAGAATGGGATCGTGCAGGAGTTGAAGAAGCGGGCTGATGCGGATAAATCGGACAAGACTGTCAAGGACCTCGTGCTGCTGCTCTTCGAGACTGGTAAGCACCCTTCTCTATCCCCCGTTATTTGTACCTTGAAGCTGCTATGCCCTGTTGATTAGCCTCTCACCCCCCCATGTTTGGTTCTACATGTGAAGCGTGCATGTGAGCGACTTGCTAATGTGTGCCCTCCCTGTTACCTCTCTGCAGCCCTGCTCACCTCGGGATTCAGCCTGGAGGAGCCCAACACATTCGGAGGCCGCATTCACCGCATGATCAAGCTGGGCCTGAGCATTGACGATGACATCCCTGCTGATGATGATGCTGACATGTCTGCTCTTGACGAGGGTGCGGATGAGGGCTCCAAGATGGAGGAGGTCGACTAATATGCTTGTCTAGGGAAATTGGTTTCGTTTTTTGTTAACGTGGTACGATACCAGTTTTGCGTGAAGCTGATCTACTGTCCGTGTCTGCATGCTAAGGCTTTTCCTGACTAGTATGATGTTCAGGGTTTAAGAATTAGCTTTCTTTTATGCAATCTATATAGATAATTGATACCTTGAAGCAGCTAGAGAACGCATTCTTCCAAATCTTAAGAGATTAAAAAACCTTCAGACGAAAGATTAATTTGACAAGATGTACTGAACGAAAATATGAAATGAAGTTGCACAATGAAGCTCAGGGCATAAAATCTTCTTAGAACGTTATGTTCTCGTTTTGAAAAGCTGGTGATTCTGTAAGGGGTATGGAACCTAGGGTCTCGTGCAGAGCACCACCTCGATCTCACATCTCGCCATCCCTATCCCCTCAGCTCGCAACTCACAAGACAGCCGGCCTAGCTTCCCTCACTGACCATACACTAGTTAGCAAGGAGCAACTTTGATCGACGGTGTAGATTTGCTGCTGGATAATGTAGGGCATCCAGACGACGCATGAGTAACATGGCACTTGGTTCCTCCTGTCAGCCACCCTCACCTTCCCATTCTTCGGAAAGAACTGCTGTCCATTTGTCACGTGACTTAACCCGCGGAGACTCGCCACGCATGTCGAGAGTGGATCCACGTCGGAGGTGCGCCATATGCAGTTCAGGACATCAATGTCGGTGCAATCATTGCATGCGCTGCAATGTTGGTGCCATTGACGGTTCCGGAAACCGTACATTGTTTTCTGCCTTCGGATTGCATCAACCGCATTTTTCCTTCCACGCCAGCTCATTTCGCGTCATCCACGTGAATGCGCTAGCAACAGGATGTCCTGGTCGATAAAACTTAACCGTTGATGAAGTTTTAGAATGAGCGTGAAGCCCCATTGACTGTCGATCGAGCTGATATGCGCTGGCAACCATCGCTAACATTTAGGACGGAGCTTGGGGCTCCGACAGCCGGGGATCGAGCCTAAGAAGGCTCCCACATTGGCGGGATTCCGAAGCTAGAGCCACACCGGACCCATTCCGAACCGCGCTGCCTGGTTGTGCGGCCTACGGAAGGTAGGGAGGCAACGGGCAGTCGCCTGGCCTGGCTGTGAGTACAAGCGACCAAGGCAATGAGTATTCCTCGTCAATCACACCTGATCGTTTGAGCTTTGTTTGAGTCACATCCCGTGCGATCTATACACCGACTGCTAGAACCTCTTGTTGGATTTTTTGTTGAAACTCTTGCTAAATCGTTCCAGCTCACACTCCTTACGTCGAATGGCCCTTATTCACCCTGAATCGGCCCTTGCTCTGGCTGTTGCTGCTGCCACTTGCTTTGGCAACGCTGCACAATACATATGGGACGTTCCGAGCTGGCTCGCGTGCTCGCCAGCAAGCTCCACTCCATTTGAATGGCTGACGGAGTGGACTGATGCTGATGAAAGCGCGTTGAGAAGCGGCTCTGTCAAGAGCAGCTCAACTCGAAATGATGAAGATGAGCTGCTGCCGCTGCTGCTGTTGGCGGATTACAATTCGGTGAACCCTAGTGAGTTCATTACTGCTGAATGGACGGATGCGGATGAAGCGTACCTGAGGTCTGGTGCTCTCAACCGTCGTATTACTGAAGATAGCTGCGAATGGCTGACAGAAAATTCGCAGGTGGACCCCTCTGAATTCATCACCGAGTGGACGGACGATGATGAGGCATATCTGAGAGACACGACTGTCAGGTGCTTCTCAGGACCGAGTGCGGGTGACATGCTGCTGCTGTCGCCAAAGCTGAAGCCTATGACAACAGCTGCTGTGGCGTACAGGGTTGGCAGGTTTGCTGAAGTGACCAGCAGGCGGGAATTTCGGGCTCCTTTAGGTTTTTCACGGTTGAGACCTGCTGTGGTCCGGGCTGCTGCAGCAGCTATGGGTGCTGTTGCTTCTGCTGTGGGTGCTGCTGCTGATGCTGTGGTTGCTGCTGCTGACGCTGTGAGCGCCGCTGCTGCCAATGCTGCTGCTGCTATTGCTGCATCGCCTGCTGAATCAAAATCATCATCGTTGGTCAGATCCCCTTCTTGCAAGCCAGCAGCAAAGACAACAGCTTGCAAGCCAGCAGTCAAGGCTGCAGCTCCCGAGCCTGCAGTCAGGGCTGCAGCTGCCAAGCCTGCAGCTCCCAAGCCTGCAGTCAAGGCTGCAGCTCCCAAGCCTGCAATCAAGGCTGCAGCTCCCAAGCCTGCAGTCAAGCCTGCAGCTCCCAAGCCTGCAGTCAAGGCTGCAGCTCCCAAGCTTGCAGTCAAGGCTTCAGCTCCCAAGCCAGCAGTCAAGGCTGCAGCTCCCAAGCCTGCAGTCAAGGCTGCAGCTCCCAAGCCTGCAGTCAAGGCTGCAGCTCCCAAGCCAGCAGTCAAGGCTGCAGCTCCCAGGCCTGCAGTCAAGGCTGCAGCTCCCAAGCCAGCAGTCAAGGCTGCAGCTCCCAAGCCTGCAGTCAAGGCTGCAGCTCCCACGCCTGCAGTCAAGGCTGCAGCTCCCAAGCCTGCGGTCAAGCCTGCAGCTTGCAAGCCAGCAGTGAAATCAACAGCAGCTCCTGCCACGGCCAGTGCCAGTGCTGCTCGTGTGTGGCGCCTCTGAGGCAAGCAGTGCAGAAGGGGTCGCAGGGAAGAACAAGGAGGACAAGTGGGTAAATAAGTCAAGCTGCACAAACATCCTCACAGAAACAATTATCTCAGACTCCTAGGTAGAAATAGAGGTTCGCTCTCAATCTATTGTTGCACAATTGTGTACATAGTCATGTATAGTGTATTATTAAAATTGAATTCTGGGTTTCTGAAATTGGCTGCTTGCAATGCATGTATAAGCTCTTTAGTTATGTAGTATGAAGTCATGGAATATGTGTGGTCCACATCCACATGCAGTAAGCTTTCTGAGTCACTGGTTAAAAGTTCACATCCGCTCCACATGCAGATCTTTTTTTTACTTTCTTGAAAGTTGCGTGAGTATTAAGTTTCCCATGCTGTTTCCCATCTTTCATGCTGTAAGTATTAAGTTCCAAAAACCTATGGGCTATGGATCAACTATGTGATTCCCATATCTTGTGCATGAGGAATCTAATTTGCAAATCCCATCCATCTATCATGTAAATCTCATTTTCATGCTTATTTACTTCTCTCGTTCCCACTTCCCTTGTAGCAAGCATCTGTTGCCTTCATTCACCATGCATCACGCACATTCTTTCCATTATCCATGCACAAGGTGCCTGATTTCCATTTTCCTAACTTCGATCAAGCATCTGATTTTTGTGTCCTGTTAATCATACATCTGGTTTCGTTTTCTGTGCATCATGCATCTTATTCTGATTTCCCATGCATGCAGCATGCGTCAGGCACCTCATTTCCAGTTTCCCTGCATCAGGCATCTCATACCCATGCATCAGGCACCTCATTCCCATGAATCAGGCATCTCATTCCCATGCATCAGGCACCTCATTCCCATGAATCAGGCATCTCATACCCATGCATCAGGCACCTCATTCCCATGCATCAGGGACCTCATTCCCATGCATCAGGCATCTCATACCCATGCATCAGGCACCTCATTCCCATGCATCAGGCACCTCATTCCCATGCATCAGGCACCTCATACCCATGCATCAGCCACCTCATTCCCATGCATCAGGCACCTCATTCCCATGAATCAGGCATCGCATTCCCATGCATCAGGCACCTCATTCCCATGCATCAGGCACCTCATTCCCATGCATCAGGCATCTCATACCCATGCATCAGGCACCTCATTCCCATGCATCAGGCACCTCATTCCCATGCATCAGGCACCTCATTCCCATGCATCAGGCACCTCATTCCCATGCATCAGGCACCTCATTCCCATGCATCAGGCACCTCATTCCCATGCATCAGGCACCTCAATCCCATGCATCAGGCACCTCATTCCCATGCATCAGGCACCTCATTCCCATGCATCAGGCACCTCATTCCCATGCATCAGGCACCTCATTCCCATGCATCAGGCACCTCATTCCCATGCATCAGGCACCTCATTCCCATGCATCAGGCACCTCATTCCCATGCACCAGGCACCTCATTTCCATGCATCAGGCACCTCATTCCCATGCATCAGGCACCTCATTCCCATGCATCAGCACGACGCGTCTAATTTCTATCTCCCATGCACCATCATTCCCGTTCCTCGTGAATCTCACACATTGCACTGTCATGGTCAAGTTGTCTGTTGTCACATGCCACATTATTCATTACCCATGACCTATCACCCATGACTCATGACCCATGATGACCAGAGACCCATGACCCGTAGCCTTGACATCTCTCACTGGCGACTCTAGGTTTCTGAGGGGAGTCCACTGTTGAGAGGTTTGAGTGTGAAGGGCGGGGGGGGAGGGGAGTCAACTGTTGCATCGGGTTTTCTCCTTCCCCCATGTATCAGCCCATTGGGTGCGTCTCATATCTCACCATGGATCAAGTATCTGATACGCTTGTCCCATGCATCTGGCCTCTGTTCCTCGTTTACGATCCACCACCCCATCTGGTATTATATCCAACTAACTTGTGCATCCCATTCCTCACATGCTTAGGCGCCTGAGTCTCAATTCCCATACATCAGGCATCTACTTTTTTTTTTCCGTTGCACCATCCCGTCTGATTTTCATGGGTTTGCACATTACATGTCATATTCCCATTTCCATGCATCAGGGATCTGAATCTTGATTCACATGCATAAGGCATATGAAATGCCAACTTCTCATGCATGTGCACCTGATTCTGTTCTCCCGTCAGATTTCCTTTTCCCTGTGCATCAAGCATGCGATTTCATTTCCCATGCATCAGGCATTTAATTCACAAATCCCATCCTTTAAGCACCTGGATCCCGTTTCCCATGCTTAGTCCTTTATTCTTACTCCCTTGCATCAGGCATCTGGTCATTAATCTTCACGCATGCGTCAGGCATCCCATTTTTCTTGCAGTAAGCATCTGATTCTCGTTTCATCTAGTTTCCATTTTCCATGCTTAAGGCATCTGGCTGATTCTCATCTCTCATGCAGCATCCATATGATTTCCGTTTCCCGTGCCTCAAGTATCTCATTTCCGTTATCTATGCAAAAGGCATCTGATTCCCTTATTTCATGCATGCATGGGACACCTGATGTTCATCTCCCGTGCATCATTTTAGATAATGGATTCCCATTTCCCATGATTCCCTCCCTTGCATCAGGCTCTGATTGACTTTTCAGATGCCACTTGTGTCTCTTCTCATTTCCCATACATCAGGCATCTTCGCCATTTTCATGCATCAAGCATCTGATTCCCGATCTCACGGGTCGTCTGACTTGCATCTCTCGAGTATCAGCCATTCAATACCCCATCCCTCCCTACACCCCCCTTCCCCCCCCCCCCTTGGATTTCGCATTTCATGCTTTGGTAGTGTGCTCTATGAGGTCAGACACTCCATTTTCCATGACCCATGACCCGTGACACATGACCTATGACCGCTTCCACCCTGCTTCCTCTTTCTCTCAGTTCCTCTTCCTTTCCTCTTCTCATATTTCCTCTTCGTGTAAGACTTCCATGGGTCAAGGTTTGTTGACTTGATCTTTCGCAGCTCACCAGTGTCAGAAGGAATCGTCAGGTCTGACCTTGCAGAGTCACAGGTGTGACACTGAGTCAGGGTCAGGGGAGCTGATATGCTGTTTCGGCAACAGTGCATTTGTATACAGGGAAGACATGGCCCATCTGTAATCAAACCGTCGCGTTCATGGAGATCGAACGAGTCTCGTCTTTTGTTGTGCTGCTAAACATCGTGCGTGCGTGGACAATCGGTGTGTTACGTGATTGAGGTTGTGGCCTTGAAAAATGTGTACCGCTATTGTTTATTATTAGTTTGCTCTTGATGCTATCGAAACGTTTTGTAAAATTTAGTAACTACTAATCGAACCCAATCCATTCCAAATTAGAGAGAAAAAATGCCTGTGAATGTGGACATGATGAAGAGACGAAATATATATGAAATGAGCATACACAATGAAGTTAAGCGCACAAACTTGTAAGAACATGAACCTTAACCTCGTGCTGGTTGTTCTGTAAGGGGTATAAAACCTAGGTTTTCGTGGACCACCTGGATCTCACATCTCGCCATCCTCCCTATTCCCCTCAGCTCCCTACTTCCTAGACAGCCGCCCTAGAAAACCCTAGCTCGCCAGGAGCCGCTGTCACGATGAAGATTAGCTGCTGGATTTTATGTAGAGCATCCGGACGTCACATGATTAGCATGTCTCTTGGTCGCTTCCATCAGCCAACCTCGCCTCCCCTAGTCAACGGATAGACCAGGCATTTTGTCGAACTCACGGGCCGCCCGGATTTCACGTGACTTAACCCGAGGAAGCTCGCCACGCGTATCGTGAGTGGGACCACGTCGAAGGTGCGTCAAATGCGGTTCAGGTCGATGATGTCGGTGCAATCATGTGCGCTACAATGTCGGTGGGAGTATTTTGTCCGATTGCACCCCAGCCGTCGTTTTCCTCCTCTGCCAGCTCAGTTCGCGTCATCCACGTGAATGCGCTGGCAAGGTGAAGTCTTGCGATATATCTTAACCGTTCATGAAGTTCTAGAATGATGCTTGAGCTCCAGTGACTGTCCATCGAGCTGATCCACGTGAATGCGCTGGCAACCGTTGCTCGAATTTTGGAGGGAGCATGGGGCTCCGATGACCTCGGGTCGAGCCTAACAAGGCTCCGAAGCTTGTGGAGTCCCAAGGCTGGACCCACACCATGCCGAACCGCGCAGGCCCCGCTGTGCGAGCTACCAACGGCGAGAAAGCAAACTTCGCTCCCTTGGCTAGCCGTGATTACAATTGGCAAACCGATTGGCTCTTTGCCTTCAGTCACATCTCGTTTGCTCCACACTTTCTAGAATCACATCCTGCCTGAACGCTGCTCTTGGTTTTCGCTGGAGATCCTGTTTGAAACCCTCTAGAAGTGCTGCTACACTGTTGCTGGTTCCTTCCAGCTCCCACACCTTATATACGATGGCGTTTCTTCACCCCGAATCGGCCCTTGCTGTGGCTGTTGCTGCTGCCGCTTGCTTTGGCGACGCTGCCCAATACATCTGTGAGGTTCCAAGCTGGTTGGCCTGCTCGCCAGCAAGCTCCACTCCGTTTGAATGGCTGACGGAGTGGACTGATGCGGATGAAATAGAGTTGAGAAGCGGCTCTGTCAAGAGCAGCTCAACTCGGAATGATGAGGATGAGCTGCTGCCGCTGCTGCTGCTGGCGGATTACAATTCGGTGAACCCTAGTGAGTTCATCACTGCTGAATGGACGGATGCGGATGAAGCGTACCTGAGGTCTGGTGCTCTCAACCGTCGTATTACTGAAGATAGCTGCGAATGGTTGACAGAAAGTTCGCAGGTGGACCCCTCTGAATTCATCACCGAGTGGACGGACGATGATGAGGCATATCTGAGAGACACGACTGTCAGGTGCTTCTCAGGACCGAGTGCGGGTGACATGCTGCTGCTGTCGCCAAAGCTGAAGCCTATGACAACAGCTGCTGTGGCGTACAGGGTTGGCAGGTTTGCTGAAGTGACCAGCAGGCGGGAATTTCGGGCTCCTTTAGGTTTTTCACGGTTGAGACCTGCTGTGGTCCGGGCTGCTGCTGCAGCTATGGGTGCTGTTGCTTCTGCTGTGGGTGCTGCTGCTGATGCTGTGGTTGCTGCTGCTGACGCTGTGAGCGCCGCTGCTGCCAATGCTGCTGCTGCTATTGCTGCATCGCCTGCTGAATCAAAATCATCATCGTTGGTCAGATCCCCTTCTTGCAAGCCAGCAGCAAAGACAACAGCTTGCAAGCCAGCAGTCAAGGCTGCAGCTCCCGAGCCTGCAGTCAGGGCTACAGCTGCCAAGCCTGCAGCTCCCAAGCCTGCAGTCAAGGCTGCAGCTCCCAAGCCTGCAGTCAAGGCTGCAGCTCCCAAGCCTGCAGTCAAGCCTGCAGCTCCCAAGCCTGCAGTCAAGGCTGCAGCTCCCAAGCCTGCAGTCAAGGCTGCTGCATCCAAGCCTGCGGTCAATGCTACAGCTCCCAAGCCTGCGGTCAAGGCTGCAGCTCCCAAGCCTGCAGCCAAGGCTGCAGCTCCCAAGCCAGCAGCCAAGACTGCAGCTTGCAAGGCTGCAGTGAAACCAAGAGCAGCTCCTGCCACAGCCAGTGCCAGTGCTGCTCGTGTGGCACCCCTAAGGCAGGCAGTGCAGAAGGGGTCGCAGGGAAGAACAAGGAGGACAAGTGGGTAAATAAGCCAGGCTGCACAAGCAGCCTTACAGAAACAATTATCCCAGATTCCTAGGTGGAAATAAAGATTTGCTGGTTAATTTGTATATATTTATGTATCATGTAAATTTTATCAACCAATGTGTGAATTTTGACCTGTTTGGTGAATATATCTTCTGCGTTGTTCAACAGTTAGTGGGGTCCAAAAGTTTAGTACAAATCTTTTGAATATGAGGAGTCCACCTCCAGTTTCAAACGTCTTCTCTTCAGCTTCATACGAGTTTCTTGGGCCTGATTTCAGTGTGCTCCTGTCGCTGGAGAATGCTGAGGGACCTTGAGTCCAGGCTCTGAATTCCAATTTCCCATGCATTTCGCCCTTTCGGTTTTCAAAAGTTGGCCATCTAATTCCTTTTTCCGATGCTCAGGCACGAGCTTCTTCCATTTTCCATAATCCATGCATCTTCCCATGCATCTTCGCATGCATCTTCCCATGCATCTTCCCATGCATCTTCCCATGCATCTTCGCATGCATCTTCCCATGCATCTTCCCATGCATCTTCCCATGCATCTTCCCATATCTTCCCATGCATCTTCCCATGCATCTTCCCATGCATCTTCCCATGCATATTCCCATGCATCTTCCCATGCATCTTCCCATGCATCTTCCCACGTATCAACCGCTTGGTTCCCATTTACTGTCCATCTAACATCTGATCTCCGTTTTCCATTCACCCACCATATGTTCTCTTGTAATCCTTCCATTCAGTACCTGATTTCTTACTTTCGTGTATCAATTATCCAGTTCCCATCATATATGCATCAGGCATGTGATTCCCATTCCCAATGCTTCATTCATCGATTCTCATTTCCCATGCATCAGGCGTTGGATTCTCCTGTTTCCCATATATCAGGCATCCGATTCCCACTTTCCATGCATGAAGCATTCTCTTTCAAGTGTCTGTAAATAAAGCATCTGATTCCTGTTTCCATTCATCAACCATGTGATTCCCAGTAATCTGTACATTCAGCATCTATTTTTGTTTTTACATACAGAATATACTTGGATTCCAGGTGGAAATGAAGAGTTTCTGGATGTTTTGTTGGATATTTGTCTACATGTTCATCTACGTATAGTGTTTACGTCAACCAGTATTTGGGATGATGAAGCTGGTTGGAGCAGGGCTGTTATGCTGGTCCGACAGTCTTCCCCACGTGCAGATGTTTCATTGCCCTCCTCTTTCTGTGATGCACTTGCCATTCAATTGATGACCTTGAGTGCGGTTTGGGTATTCACCGCACCGCACTCAAAGTGTTCAAGTTCTCACTTCACATGCATTTGTTTCTATGTGATCTCCTGTGCAATTTATGATTAGGCATCCCGAACCTTAGCTTTCGCATTTTGCCATTGTGATGCATTTTTATCGTTTTCCAATTTCCAGGCAACCCATTTGCCCCAGTTCCAAGCTTGCTTTGTTTTCCGTATCGGTATTCTTTGGTGACTTACCCTTCGCGTTGTTGTGTGCAAGTCGTATGTGCTTGATGGTTGTTACAAACAGGTACACTGTGATGTGAAGGGTGTTGCGAACAAGTACACTGATTTTGCTGACAGGTACTCTTGGCCATGAAGGATGTTACTGCAGGTACTACACTAAATGCACTGAGAAGGTCCATCATGGAAGATGCTGATAATATCCTCACTGTTGAAAAGAGAATACAGACAGGTACCGTACTATGTTATTTGAGGGGTGTGTGGGAGTGTGGGTATGAGAGCTCTGTTCCAGCCAGCCTATCTGCCTGCTGAAATTGTTGCTGCCTGTTGTGAAGGGATGTGCTTGAAGGCATGTGCTTGAAGGCATGTGCTTGAAGGTATGTGCTTGAAGGCATGTGCTTGAAGGCATGTGCTTAAAAGGCATGTGCTTGAAGGTATGTGCTTGAAGGCATGTGCTTGAAGGCATGTGCTTGAAGGCATGTGCTTGAAGGCATGTGCTTAAAAGGCATGTGCTTGAAGGTATGTGTTTGAAGGCATGTGCTTGAAGGCATGTGCTTGAAGGCATGTGCTTGAAGGCATGTGCTTGAAGGCATGTGCTTGAAGGCATGTGCTTGAAGGCATGTGCTTGAAGGCATGTGCTTGAAGACATGTGCTTGAAGGCATGTGCATGAAGCCATGTGCTTGAAGGCACATGCAAGCGTGCAGTGCTGAGGCATGGCATGGGAGCATGCATGGCCTCGATGTGAGGCCGGAAACATTACCATTATGGTTTATGTACAGTAATGGTGCTGATTGGAAACTAATTACCGTTTTAAAATATCACTGCAATGCAGTTGAAGGGCATCAGTCGCGCTAATTTCAGAACCCTGGCTCCATATTTCGCCCTAGCTAGTGTATGCAAGCGTGCTTCCGCGGGGGCAAGTATCAATTGGACAGTTTGATGTCATAAAGTACATAGACTTGCAAAAGATCCGTGTATTTATCTCCAATCTTGTTACATTACGAGCTGCCCTGAGAGATTGGATGAACCATGAGTACTATACCAGCTCCCATTTTCGAATATTCCGAGTCATGTCAAACCATGACTCAGCACCTACGGTACATCAATTGCAACATCTGCTGTCTACCCTGGTTGCTCCTCTATATATCTACAACGCAAGTGCCGCCTGAGACGATGTCCCAGCTTGAGTGTGACGGAGAGGTAAGGTGAGGTCAGGTAATGGCGATGAGAGTGGAGTGAGTGTGGAGCGAGTGTGTCGGGGGTGTGGAGGGAATGTGGAGGAGGTAAGGCGAGGTTAGTCAAACGAAGGTAGGGTAAGTGTGGGCTTGGCTTGCAGCTGGGCGAGCAGTACCTGCAGCATGGCGTCACACTCCACCTCCCTCGCCTCCGAGGGGTTCGCGACCGGCAGAGGTAAGGTGAGGTGAGGTGATACCGTAGCCAGGAAAGTGATGGAGTGTGGAGGGAGAGTGAGGGAGTGCGGAGGGATTGTGGAGGGAGTGCAGGGGAGGTGAGTCGAGGTTAGTCAGACAAAAGAAGGGTAGGTGTGGGCGTGCAGCTGGGCGAGCAGGACCTGCAGCATGGCATCACACTCCACCTCCCTCGCCTCCGCCTTCTGTGCTCTCCGCTCCTCCTCCTGCCACCACCAGCACCAAGAACAGGCACAGAGAAGGGAGCGTGTGTGAGGCATAGGCAGGACACTAAGTCTCCCGCGGGTGACATTTCTGTGCTCTCAATTCTCAGCATCACACACACCCAACCCGCTTCACTGCCTCACGCCAAATTAACGTCTTCAGCCAGTCGCCTCTTCTCCTGCTCCCCCAACCTCTCAATCCACGATTCGGCCAAGCAAACAAGAGCAAGAGCTTGATCATATCTGAGATCCATGCAACACCCATTCCCTCCCCCCATCACTACCTCGCGCCACTTCACATCTTCAGCCAGTCGTCGCTTCTCCTGCTGCTCCAGCCGCTCAATCCAAGCCTCGCCTCTCTCCTTCCCCCTCTCCTCCACCCGCTCGCCCTCATCGCCCCACTGCCCCTCCAGCAGGGCATGCTGCTGCAATAACTCCCCCTGCACCTCCCACATCTTATCCAACCGCTTCTTATCTACCTTCATCCCTAGCCACCCCTCACCCAGCTTTCTCCGCAAGCCCTCCTTCTCAGCATCCCCCCTCGTGTCCACTCGCGTCCTCCCTGCGCCTCTGCCTGCTGCGCTTGCCCCTGCTCTGCCACGCCTTCCCCTCCCCCCCGCCTTTCCCCCCTTGCTTCCTCTCTTCCGCTTCTTGCCGGCTGCATCTCCCTCCTCCCATTCCTCCTCCCCATCGTCTCCCTCCCCGTCCCCGCCCTCCTCCTCCTCTTCTTCCTCCTCTTCCTCCTCCTCCCCGCCTTCCTCCCCCTCCACGTCCTCCCCCTGCATCCCAAACAAGCTATCCGAGCCAAACAACGAACCCCCTCCCGCAGCAGCCCGTGACGAGCCTGCAGGTCCGGCGCCCGCCGAGCCTGCAGGTCTGGTGTCCACGACGCCATGGCCCAGGGCGGCCACTCGAGCAGCCTGCTCGGCGCGGATTTTAAAGATGACGGTTAGCTCGTCAAAGAACGGACACGCCTTGCCCTGCCTCTCTGACAGCTCCATGCTCTGGCGGGGGGAAAAGGTCAGGGTGAGGGAAACGGGGGCAGGGGGAAGGGAGAAGGGGTTGCAGTGCATGCACGGCCTGCTCTGCACGGATCTTGAAGATGACTGTGAGCTCGTCAAAGAACGGACACGCCTTGCCCTGCCTCTCTGACAGCTCCATGCTCTGGCAGGAACGGGGAAAGGGGGAGAGAGGTATGAGGGGGGGGAGGGGAGGGGAGGGGAGAGAGGATGTGGGGAGGGGTTGCAGTGCATGCACGGCCTGCTCGGCGCGCAGCTTGAAGATGGCTGTGAGCTCGTCTGAGAACGGACACGCCTTGCCCTGCCGCACTGACAACTCCAAGGGGGTGGGGGGGGAGAGGTATGTTGGGGGAGGAGGAGGGGGGAGAGAGGGATGTTGGAAGGGGTTGCATTCACGACCTGCTCGGCGCGCAGCTTGAAGATGGCTGTGAGTTCGTCTGAGAACGGACACGCCTTGCCCTGCCACTCGATAGCTCCGTGCTCTGAATGGGGGGGTGGAGGGAATTGGGGAGAGGGAAAGAGATTGGGGAAGAGGGGACGGGGCAAAGGGGGAGGGGGGGGGGGAGGGGGGGGGGGGGGGGAGGGGAGGAGGGGAAATAGGGAATTTCCTATGGGGGGGGAGGGGAAGGGGGCGGGAGTGGGGGGGAGGGGGTCTGAAAGGAGTGGGAAGAAACAAATGGTGTGTTGCCTTGTTGAACAGCACGGTGCTTACCGTACTCGTTAGTAGCGTTGCTAGCACAACGGATCACCTTGTATCGGTTGAAGAGCACGGTCCACTTGGCCTTGCATTGCACCATGGATCGCTGATACCCCTGCTTCTTCATCTCGGTCGAAACCCACTCCCACATGCGCTTCCCGCCAAAATCCACCGCCCCGCCATCCTCCTCGTCATCATCACTGGCGTTGCCGGCCTTGGCGTTGATCGACCGACTCGTTTCGCGCTCCACGCGTTCCCGCAGCGCGATCAGCGCGCGCGCCTCGTCCGCGGACCATCGCTCCATTGAGTCTCGATAGTGACTATAACGAAAGTACAGCAGCTGCCGCAGGTTGGTTGAGAGACTGTCAGTCAACGTTTGCTCCTGTGCCCCCCTAATTGGATGGTATACCACAGAAGCTCTGGGAGTCAACACCCTGCAGCTCTGGGAGCTCTATGCGATTAACGCGCGCGCCTCGTCCGCGGACCACCGCTCCATTGAGTCTCGATGGTGACTATAACGAGGGGAGATGGAGCCGCGGGGATGGAGCGAACGGTGTAGGGTGGTTGGCAGGCTGCTAGTCAGAGTTTGCTCCGGTGGGCCCTTATTTCGCTAGGTGTCCACAGAAGCATGAGTGTTAATCTAGGTTTGCGAAACAAAAGCTCTGGGCAGTTCGCTAAGAACGAACATGAACGGCCAATAAGCACGGCTTTTGAAGAACTGGACGGCGTGCGACGAAAGCGGCGGGTTACTCGTCGACACTCGGGCAGTCTCGTCTTAACGTCGTTCACCCTGAAGAAAATCACAGAAAGTCTGCGAAAAGAGCGAGCTATACCCCCTAAGCCTCAGCAGGACCATACGCTATCAGCTATTCTTGCCGTAACTGTGCCTGGTGGTGGGCTGGAGAGCCAGGTCGGGAGGGAGAAGCATCTGGTTTGAAAACTGTTACGGGTGCAATGAATCGAAGTAGCGAGAATTGCACTAAGGTGTCAAACGAGTACAAAATGTGAGCGAAGGCATGAGCGAACATTTATACGCGAAACATGCAAACGGTAACGCGGTGCGTGCGAGCTAGCTAGTGCTACGCTGGCAGCGAGGCTCGGGCTAGTCCCGAAACGTAGGCCGACACGGCCGGGCCAGTAGTGCGAGGTTTGGTGAAACAGTGCGCGCGAAGTCGGCAAAGCCCCGTTAGCAGTAACGGGCGAACAACGGCTGCTGCTGTACGCGATGTTGCAGGG
The DNA here is from genome assembly GCA_947471745.1 of Closterium sp. Naga37s-1. Lineage (NCBI taxonomy): Eukaryota > Viridiplantae > Streptophyta > Zygnematophyceae > Desmidiales > Closteriaceae > Closterium > Closterium sp. Naga37s-1. The sequence goes on from CANJKZ010000166.1 coordinate 1,257,882, forward strand.
CGCGCTAAGGAATATCGAGAAAAATCCTTACACTGTCAAATTATATATGCATGTTTAGGTTATCTAGACTGTATGGGGGTTAGCACTAGGGGGTACAGAAACTTTCTCGACACTCTAGTCTTGTACCCCTCCCTTGACCTAATCTCCATCATTCCCTTGACTTAGTCTTAACATGGTATCTAGAGCAGGAGGTCTCTATGTCCTAAGAATCGGGCCCACCTAACTGTGTTACCACCTGCCTGCCTTGCCTACTGCCCGCGCGCGCCTCGGCTGCAGCGAGCGTCACCTTTTTTTTCCGCGCGCGCCTCGGTTTCTAGCACACGCGTCACTGTTTTTAGCGCGCGCCACTGCTGCAGAGCCGCGCGCAGCCCGCGTAGAGCCCGCGCGCCCCTTACGCCGTCCGCGCGCAGCCTGCTTAGGCCCGTCGCCGCACGCAGCCCGCAGCCGCGCGCGCTGCCTGTCGCCACGCGCAGCCAGGAGCCGCACGCAGCCCGTCGCCACGTGCAGCCATGAGCCGCGCGCAGCACGTAGCCACGCGCAGCAGAGAGCCGCGCGCAGCCCTCAGCCGCACGCAGCCAGCAGCCGCGCGTGCCCTACCCGTGTACCTGCCTGTGAGGTGTCAGAGTTATTTGACATAGCTACTGTAGGCTATAGTGGGGTAGCACATATGGGGTACAGTTTCCTAGGGTTTGCCTTTTGTACCCAACTTTCACTTAGTCATTTCATTCCTGATTTTTTCTTGATTCACATGGTATAGAGCGGGTTCCTACATGGGACCGTTCCTTCCTAAGGGCCCACCATAAGAAATTTTTTTTTTTTAGCTGCCCGCGCACATTGCGCCCTGCCCTAATTTTTTTTTTTAGCGGCCCCTACGCTGCCCCTACGCGGCCCCTACGCCGCCTCCCACGCGCCCCCTATGCGGCCCCTGGCGGCGCCCTGACGAGGCCCCTGCCGGCGCCCTATCGCGGCCCCTGACGCGCCCCCTGGTGGCGCCCTGACGCGGCCCCTGGCGGCGCCTGACGCGGCCCTGACGCGGCCTGACGCGGCCCCTGGCGGCGCCCTGACGCGGCCCCTGCCGCGGCCCTGACGCGGCTCTGCCGCGGCCCTGACGCGGCCCTGACGCGGCCCTGCCGCGGCCCCTGGCGGAGCCCTGACGCGGCCCCTGACGCGGCGCCCTGACGCGGCCCCTGCCGCGGCCCTGACGCGGCCCTGCCGCGGCCCCTGACGCGGTCCTGACGCGGCCTGCTGCGGCCCCTGCAGCGGCCCTGCAGCGGCCCCTGACGCGGCCCTGACGCGGCTCTGCCGCGGCCCTGACGCGGCCCTGACGCGGCCCCTTACGCGGCCCTGACGCGGCCCTGCCGCGGCCCCTGGCGGCGCCCTGACGCGGCCCCTGACGCGGCGCCCTGACGCGGCCCTGCCGCGGCCCCTGACGCGGCCCCTGCCGCGGCCCCTGACGCGGCCCCTGACGCGGCCCCTGTCGCGGCCCCTGACGCGGCCCCGCCACCTACCTTTCCGGCCCCGCCGCGTCCTCTCAGCGGCCCCGCCGCCTCCTCTCAGCGGCCCCGCCGCCTCCTCCCAGCGGCCCCGGACGCCGCCCTCTCAGCGGCCCCGCCGAGCCGCCCAGCAGCCTAGCCGCCCAGCAGCTGAGCCACCGAGCCGCCCAGCAGCCGAGCCGCCGAGCCGCCCAGCAGCCGAGCCGCCCAGCAGCAGAGCCGCCGAGCCGCCCAGCAGCCGAGCCGCTGAGCCGCCCAGCAGCCGAGCCGCCCAGCAGCCGAGCCGCCCAGCAGCCGAGTCGCCGAGCCGCCCTGCAGCCGAGCCGCCCGAGCCGCCCTGTCCGGTAAGAGCAGCGCCTCTCTCACAGCACTGCCCTCACCCCACTGTTTGCGCTGCTAGTCTACTGCTGTCATGGCTACCCCTAGTGTCCTCGCTTTTGACGCTGAGGGTCGGGCCATTGACTTTGACGTCTGGATAGATGACCTGCAGCTTTTCTTACAGTGCGATAGGGCAGACGGCCTCTCCCTCTTTGACCTCACTTCTGGTGCCTCTCCTGCCCCCGCCACTGATGCTGACGCAACTGTTCGCTCCCAGTGGGCCACGCGCGATGCTGCTGCACGTCTTGCTGTGCGTCGCCACCTGCCTACCTCTGAGCGTGCGCACTTTAGCCAGTACAAGAGTGCTCAGACCTTGTACGACGCTGTAGTTGCACGCTACTCCTCCCCTGCCACTGCTGCACTGAGTCGCCTCATGCTACCGTACCTCTTCCCTGACCTTGCTGCCTTTCCCACAGTCGCTGACCTCATTACGCACCTACGCACTAGTGACACTCGCTACCGCGCTGCGCTTCCTGCTGAGTTCTGCGCCAAGAACCCCCCCCCCATGTACATCACCCTCTACTACATAGTCACCCGGCTCCCTGACTCCCTTCGCGTAGTCAGGGACCACTTCCTCTCAGTTTGCCCCACCACTCTCACCGTTGACCTCCTCGAGAAGTCCCTCCTAGCAGCAGAGAAGAGCATAGTAGCTGTAGGAGCCTCTCGTGGTGACCCTCGCACCCCCATCTTTGAGGGGTGTTCCCCCTCCCCCCTTGTGCCCTCTGTTGCCTCTGCTGCTGCGGCCGACCTCGTTGGGCTTGAGTCGGTCGGTACGGCGTCTACCCCTAGCGGGAGACGCCGCCCTGGCAAGGGCAAGGGGGGCAGGGGCGCTGGAGGAGCTAGCGGGGGCGGTGGAGGCGGCAGTGGAGGAGGTGGAGGAGGTGGCGGTGGCGGTGGGGGTGGTGGCGGGGGTGGAGGTGTCGGTGGCGGCAGTGGAGGCGGAGGCGGCAGCGGCAGTGGCGGAGGGAGCGGAGGTGGCGGCGGTGGAGGAGGAGGCAGCGGAGGAGGTGGAGCTGGTCGGGGTGGCGCTGCGCAGAGGGTCGGCTCCGGTGGTGGTCAGCGCCAGCAGCAGCAGCAGCAGCAGCAGCAGCGCACTCGTGACATCCCCTCCCCTCAGCAGCTCCGTGAGTGGTACACTGCACGCCAGAGGGGTGGGGGTACTGGTCCGTGCACCTACGTCCTCCGCACCGGCGACCGCGCGGGTGAGCAGTGCGGGGGTGCGCACTCCACCCAGCGCTGCTTTGGCCGCCTGACGGACGCTTGGCGTCACCAGTTCCCTGAGGCCACTGAGATCCCCCGCTGGGGTGAGCTGTCTAGGGCGGGTGTGGCTGTCTTTGACCTTGACTTTGATGCTATTCTTGCTGCCATGTATACTGTGACTATTAGTGATGAGGGTGACTGTTACAGGTGTTTTCCGCCCGACCCGGGCATCGAGACTGCTGCTCTAGGTACTGGTGAGGCTGCTGCTCTAGGTGCTAGCGAGGCTGCTGCTCTAGGTGCGTCTGCTCCCTCAGGTGCTGGTGAGTCTGCTCTCTCAGGTTCTGCGTCGGCTTCGGCCTCCCACACCTTCACCCTTGACTCGGGGGCTTCTCGCTCCTTCTTTCGAGACCGCACCACACTCACGCCGCTTAGCCGGCCAGTTGCAGTCTCTCTGGCAGACCCCTCTGGGGGTCCTGTCCTTGCTCACTTCTCCACTGTCCTCCCGTGTCCGGCGGCCCCCTCTGGCACCCTGTCTGGTCTTTACCTTCCCTCGTTCTCTACGAACTTGGTGAGTGGTGCTGACCTACAGGATGCGGGGGTTCACCAGTTCACTCCTGCGAGTCAGCGGGTGACCCACTGCACGGACGCTCGGACAGGCCGCCACCTGGCCACGTTTACACGTCGGCCAGGGTCGAGCCTGTACACACTGACCACTGCGTCTCCTCCAGTCCCTGCGTCTGGTCAGGTAGCTGCGTCGGGTCAGGTGTTTGCTGCAGCGTCCAGGTCTGGTCCTGAGTCTGCCCCCTGCTCGTGTCGCCTCCTGTCTCACGAGACTCTCCTCTGGCACCACCGCCTTGGTCACCCCTCCCTGCTTCGTCTCCGGAGCATGGCCTCCCGTGTCCTTGTCTCTGGTCTTCCCCGGTCCCTCCCTCCCCTTCCTCCGGGGCCTGGCCCTACCTGCGTCCCCTGTGTCGAGGGACGGCAGCGGGCTACCCCTCACTCCTCCCAGTTTCCTCCGACAGAGGCCCCGCTGCAGACGCTTCACATGGACGTGTGGGGCCCGGCCCGCATCCGTGGACAGGGTCACGAGCGCTACTTCCTGCTGGTGGTTGACGACTACTCGCGTTACACCACAGTCTTCCCCTTGCGCAGCAAGGGTGATGTCACTGAGGTGTTGATCGACTGGATCCGCGCAGCTCGTCTCCAGCTCAGGCGGAGCTTCGGCTCGGACTTTCCTGTTCTGCGTCTGCACTCTGACAGAGGCGGAGAGTTCTCCTCTGGCCTTCTGCGAGCCTACTGTCGTGCACGAGGCATCCGCCAGACCTTCACACTTCCGGACTCTCCACAGCAAAATGGGATTGCTGAGCGCCGCATTGGCATGGTCATGGACGTCGCCCGTACGTCCATGATGCATGCGGCTGCCCCCCATTTTCTGTGGCCGTTTGCGGTTCGGTACGCGGCGCATCAGATCAACCTTCACCCCAGGGTCTCCATGCCGGAGACCTCCCCAGCTTTGCTGTGGACGGGGAAGGTTGGCGATGCGTCTGCGTTCCGTGTCTGGGGATCTCGGGCGTTTGTCCGCGACTTGTCTGCGGACAAGCTGTCCCCTCGTGCTGCTCCTTGCGTCTTCCTGGGTTTCCCCCCTGACGCCCCAGGGTGGCAGTTCTACCACCCCACCTCTCGCCGTGTTCTGTCCTCCCAGGACGTCACGTTCGACGAGTCGGTCCCCTACTACCGCCTCTTCCCCTACCGCACTCCGTCCCTCCCCCCGCCACCGCTCTTCCTTGTACCAGGTCCCCCCCCGGTAGACCCCCTCCCCCCTCAGGGTCCTGCCCCTTCAGGTGTGTCCCAGGTAGACGCTGTTGAGCCTGTCGAGGTCGCTGGTGACTCTGGTGCTGCTGAGGGTGCTGAGCCTGGGGGTGCTGACTCTGGGGGTGCTGAGCGTGTGGGTGCTACGCCTGGGGGTGCTGAGCCTGGGGGTGCTGAGTCTGGGGGTGCTGAGTCTGGGGGTACTACGACTGGGGGTGCTGAGCCTGGGGGTACTACGCATGGAGGTGCTGAGCCTGGGGGTGCTGCGTCTGGGGGTGCTGAGCCTGGGGGTACTACGCCTGGAGGTGCTGAGCCTGGGGGTGCTACGCCTGGTGGTGCTGTGCCTGGCGGTTCTCCGGGTGCTCCTTCTCGCCGGGAGCCACTCTCTCCCCAGGAGCTGCGTGAGTGGTTTGCCCGGCGCTGGAGGCGAGCTGCTGGAGCTGCTGGAGCTGGAGGTGCTGCGGGTACTGGAGATTCTGTTGCTGCTGAGGGAGCTGGTGCCACGGGTCCCGGAGGTGCTCGTACTGGGAGTACTGGAGCTGCTGGACCTGCGGGTACTTCTGGAGCTGGAGTTGCTGCGGGTGTTGGCGCGGAGGCTACTGCTGTCGGTCCTGGAGGCGGTCCTGCTGGGGGTACTACTGGTGCTGCTGGGGGTTCTGGAGCTGGAGCTGCTACTGGCGCTGGTGCTGCCACTGGGGGTGCTGGTGCTGTCCCTCCTGTGCCTGGAGTCGCCGCGCGGCCTCGGCCGTACTTCGTTCCGCTCCTTCAGCAGGTTCTTGGTCTCCCGCCTTCTACTGGTCCTCCTCCTCCCTTAGAGTGTCCACAGCCTGTCCCGTCGCAGTTACAGTTACAGCTGGCCTCCCCACTGCCTGCTCCGTCTCCCTACACTGGTCCTACTGGAGGTCTTGCTGAGCGTCGTGAGCCTGCGTCTCGCCCTGCATCGCCTGTCCGTGCTGCTCGCACTAGTGGTCGCGGTTCGCGTCAGCGTCCTCCTCCTGTCCCTGGCACGCACCGGATGTCTCTGCGTCCGTCCACTGCTCCTCTGCGTGCCCCTTTGCCTTCTCCTCCTGAGTCTTCTCTTCCTGCTCTTGCCGACCCGGAGTCGGACTCTCTTCGCGCTGCCAGTCCTACTGTCACGCGTCTCCTTGCTACTGTTGTCACTGACCCTTCCTTTGAGTCCACTGCTGCGTCTGCTCTAGTTGCTGAGCTCGTCGAATTTGCTGCTCGCTGTCGCCTAGACTACGTCGCCAGTCTTGTTGCTGAGTCTGAGTCTGTCTGTCCTCCGTCCGTCGGGGGTGAGTGTGCCCTTGGCACGGACGTCCTTGAGGACAGGCAGGAGGAGTTCCAGTGCTTGGCCGCTGCTTCACCTCATCTCGTGTCCGTACTGCTTACCCCTGAGGGAGACCCGGATGCACTTGACATCCCGACTCCGCGCTCTTACGCGGAGGCGATAGAGGGTCCCTACTCCTCTCAGTGGCAGGCAGCTATGAACGCAGAGATGGCTTCCTGGAAGTCCACAGGCACCTACGTTGACGCTGTTCCCCCTCCTGGGGCGAACATCGTCAGTGGCATGTGGATTTTCAGGGTGAAGCGACCGCCGGGTTCTCCGCCTGTCTTCAAGGCGCGTTACGTGGCTCGTGGCTTCAGTCAGCGGCAGGGAGTTGACTACTTTCAGACCTTCTCTCCCACCCCGAAGATGACCACTCTTCGGGTATTGCTGCACGTAGCTGCTCACCGTGACTACGAGCTACACTCTCTTGACTTCAGCACTGCTTTCTTGCAGGGCAGCCTGCACGAGGAGATCTGGCTGCGTCGCCCACCTGGCTTCACTGGGTCTTTTCCTCCTGGCACCCAGTGGAGCCTACGGCGGCCAGTCTACGGTCTCCGCCAGGCACCGCGTGAGTGGCACGACACACTGAGGACTACACTTGCGGCTCTTGGGTTTGCTCCCTCTACTGCCGACCCGTCGCTGTTTCTGCGCACCGACACTTCTTTGCCGCCGTTCTACATCCTCGTGTACGTCGACGACTTGGTCTTTGCCACAGCTGACACTGCATGACTAGCCCACGTGAAGTCTGAGCTGCAGAAGAGACACACGTGCACTGACCTGGGTGAACTGCGCAGCTACCTTGGCTTGCAGATCACTCGGGACAGAGCACGCCGCACCATTACCGTGACTCAGTCACACATGGTGCAGCAGGTCCTTCAGCGCTTCGGCTTCACGTACTCCTCGCCTCAGGCCACTCCTCTGCCTACTCGCCACTCGCTCTCAGCTCTGCCTTCGGATGAGTCCGTAGAGTCGAGTGGCCCGTACCCAGAGCTTGTTGGCTGCCTCATGTACCTGATGACCTGCACATGACCTGACCTTGCATACCCTCTTAGCATTCTTGCACGCTATGTTGCTCCTGGGAGACACAGACCGGAGCACATGGCTGCAGCGAAGAGGGTGTTGCGCTACTTGTGCAGTACGTCGGGCATGGGGCTTGTGCTTGGAGGGCAGAGTCCAGTGGTCCTTACTGGGCACGCAGACGCTTCTTGGGCTGACGACCAGGCTACGCAGCGGTCGTCACAGGGTTACACCTTCAGCCTTGGTTCCGGCTCTGTTTCGTGGCGGGCTACTCGCTCGTCTTCTGTTCTCGGCTCCAGTTGTGAGGCTGAGATCTACGCAGGAGCCATGGCTGCACAGGAGCTTCGCTGGCTCACCTACCTGCTGACTGACCTCGGAGAGTTGCCTCGTTCTCCTCCAGTGCTGTACGTAGACAACAAGGCCATGCTGGCCTTGTGTCGGGAGCAGCGACTGGAGCACAGAACGAAGCACATTGCTCTCCGCTACTTTCTTGCTCGTGAGCTGCAGCAGCGTGGTCAGCTGCGTCTTGCGTACGTGGCCTCTGAGGCCAACACTGCTGATATCTTCACCAAGGCACTTGCGCCTTGTGATCATCAGCGCTTCTGTACTCAGCTGGGTCTTGTGCCTACCTTGCCTCACTTGCTCACCTCTTGACCTTGTTTGTACTGTTGCATATATATATACTCCTGCTCTTGCTTGTTTAGCCTTATATATATATGTAATCCTGCATGTGAACTGGCCTTGTGGCCTTGAACTTGTGCTCGGAATGTGTGGTGACTTTGTGATCCACCCTGAGCTTGCTTTGCTTTGCTTGACTGGTCTTGTGACCCCTTGTTCTCCCCCACTTTGCCTATGGGGGTGTGTCAGAGTTATTTGACATAGCTACTGTAGGCTATAGTGGGGTAGCACATATGGGGTACAGTTTCCTAGGGTTTGCCTTTTGTACCCAACTTTCACTTAGTCATTTCATTCCTGTTTTTTTCTTGATTCACATGAGGCTCACTGCTGCCGAGCCCGCTGCCTTAGAACTGTGCGACCTGCTACTGTCTAGAGCGCCACCTTAGGAGCTCGAGTGCAGCAAGCTACTGCCCTGCACGTTGCCTGTACTGCCTGCTGCCTACTGCCTCTGTCTACTGCCTGCTGCCTCGTGTCTACTGCCTGCCTGCTTTCTGCTGCCTTTGCCTGCTGCCGTTATGACGACGCCTAATGTTCTCGCGTTCGAACCTGACGGTAGCCCCATAGAGTTCGCTGTGTGGCTAGACGACCTGCAACTGTTCCTTCTGACCGATGCCAAAGAGGGCGTTTCACTGTTCGATTACGTGTCTGGCACTGCCGTTGCTCCTGCTGCCGATGCTCCTGCTCTCGAACGCTCGCAGTGGCAGACTCGCGATGCTGCTGCACGCCTAGCTATTAGGAACCATCTGCCGATCACTGAGCGCGCGCATTTCAGCCAGCACAAAACTGCTAAGACACTGTACGACGCTGTAGTTGCGCGCTACTCCTCCCCGGCCACTGCAGCCATAGGTCGACTCATGCTACCCTACCTGTTCCCCGACCTTTCCTCGTTCACCACTGCTGAGGACCTCATTTCCCACCTGCGCGCTACTGACACTCGCTTTCGTGCCGCCCTTTCAGCCGAGTTCTGCGCCGCTAACCCCCCCCCCCCCCGATGTACTTCACTCTCTATTTCCTCGTCACCCGCCTCCCTGACACTCTTAGCTCAGTCAGGGACCACTTCCTCGCGCTAGACCCCCCCACTCTCACTGTCGACGACTTCGAGAAGCACCTCCTCGCAGCAGAGAAGAACATCCTCGCTGTAGGTGCTGCTCGTGGCACTCCTCGCTCTCCCCTCTTTGAGGGGTGCTCCCCCTCCCCTCTCACCCCCTCCTACGCCTACGCAGCTGCTGCTCACGACTACCTTGGTGCTGAGGAGGTCGGAGCTGCTTCCGCTCCTAGTGGGAAGCGTCGCAGCGGCAGGGGCGGCAGGGGTGGCAGGGGCGGTGGGGGTGGCGGTGGAGGTGGCAGTGGTGCAGGCGGCGGGGGAGGTGGAGGTGGTGGGGGTGGTCGTGGGGGTGGAGGCGGTGGAGGTGGTGGTGGGGGCGGCGGAGGCACTGGGAGCGGTGGAGGGGGTAGCAGCGGCGGTGGGGGAGGAGGGAGCGGTGGTGGTAGTGGTGGTCAGGGCCAGCAGCAGCCGCAGCAGCAGCAGCAGCAGCAGCAGCAGCGTCAGCGCCAGACCCCCACTTCCCAGCAGCTTCTTGACTGGTATGCCGGGCGTGGGGCTTCTGGGGGTCCTGGTCGCTGCCCCTATATCATTCGCACAGGTCCCCGCACTGGTCGCCAGAGCACAGGTTATCACACTGAGCAGCGCTGCTTCGCTCGGCTTAGCGTCGCCTGGCGCGCCAAGTTTCCTGATGCTCCTGAGTTCCCCAACTGGGCAGAGCTACTTAGGCGTGATGTACCTATCTTTGATCTTGACTATGAGGCTATTCTTGCTGCTATGTATGCATTGTCTGTTAGTGCTGAGGGTGACTGCTACTTGTGTGTGCCGCCGGATCCTGGTATAGTCCCTGGTATAGCGCCTGCAGCACTAGGTGCTTGTGAGTCTGCTCCCCCTGGTACTGCGCCTGCATAGACCTTGCACACTTTTACACTTGACTCTGGTGCTTCCCGCTGTTTCTTTCGCGACAGTACCAGAGTCACTCCCCTCCCTGCACCTGTTCCTGTCTCACTGGCTGACCCCTCTGGGGGCCCAGTGCTTGCACGGTCTTCCACCGTGCTTCCGTGTCTGGCGGTCCCGTCTGGTGAGCTGTCTGGTCTCCACCTCCCCTCGTTCTCTACGAACTTGGTGAGCAACGCTGTCCTCCAGGATGCGGGGGTTGACACCTTCACCCCTGGCCGGCAGCGTGTGGCGATTTGCACGTGCTCCGAGACCGGCCGTCACCTGGCCACGTTCACTCGTGCGCCAGGGTCCAGTCTGTACACCCTCACCACTGCGTCGAGTTCCACCCCTTTGTCTCCCCAGCTGCGCGCGTCTGCTCAGGTAGCTACTCAGTGTGAGTGTCGCCGGCTGTCGCACGACACTCTCCTATGGCACCACCGCCTTGGTCACCCCTCCCTGCCTCGCCTTCGTAGCATGCATTCTCGCCTCCTGGTCTCTGGCCTTCCCAGGTCTCTGCCTGCCCTCCCTCCCTCGCCTGCGCCGCCCTGCATTCCTTGCGTCGAGGGGCGGCAGCGCGCCGCTCCTCACTCCTCCTCGTTCCCTCCCACAGAGGCTCCCCTGCAGACTCTCCATCTGGACGTGTGGGGCCCAGCCCGCGTCCGTGGACAGGGCCACGAGCGGTACTTCCTGCTGGTTGTCGACGACTACACGCGTTACACCACGGTCTTCCCCTTGCAGAGCAAGGGGGATGTCCCTGATGTTTTGATCCCCTGGATCCGCGCTGCTCGTCTCCAGCTCCGCGAGCAGTTCCAGTCGGACTTTCCTGTCCTGCGTCTGCACTCTGACAGAGGTGGTGAGTTCTCCTCAGACCTCTTGGCGGCCTTCTGTGCGGAGCACGGCATTCGCCAGACTTTCACGCTTCCGGCCTCTCCGCAGCAGAATGGGGTTGCTGAGCACCGCATTGGCTTGGTCATGGAGGTCGCTCGTACCTCCATGATTCATGCGGCTGCCCCCCATTTTCTGTGGCCGTTTGCGGTCCGGTACGCCGCGCATCAGCTCAACCTCTGGCCCCGTGTCTCCTTGCCGGAGACCTCGCCCACACTGCTGTGGACGGGGAAGGTTGGCGACGCGTCGCGTTTCCGGGTCTGGGGTGCCCGTGCCTTTGTCCGCGATACCACTGCGGACAAACTCTCCCCTCGCGCCATTCCTTGCGTCTTCCTTGGCTTTGTCCCTGACGCGCCTGGCTGGCAGTTTTACGACCCCGCCTCGCGCCGTGTCTTTGCGTCTCAGGACGTCACCTTTGACGAGTCGGTCCCCTTTTACCGCCTCTTCCCCTACCGCACTGCTCCTCGCCCCCTCCCGCCGCTCTTTCTCGCCCCAGGTCCTCCCCAGGTAGACCCCCTCCCTGCGCCAGGCCCTGCTCCTTCAGGTGTTTCTCAGGTAGACCCTCCCGTGCTTGCGCCTGTTGAGGTCACTGGTGACTCAGGTCCTACTGGGGGTGGTGCTGTCTTTGGGGGTGCTGAGCCTGGGGGTGCGGAGCCTGGGGGTGCGGAGCTTGGGGGTGCTGAGCCTGGGGGTGCGGAGCTTGAGGGTGCTGAGCCGGGGGGTGCGGAGTCTCAGGGTGCTGAGCCTGAGCGTGAGGAGCCTGGAGGTCCTGAGCCTGGGGGTGCTGAGTCTGGGGGTGCGACGCCTGAGGGTTCTGAGTCTGCTCCTGCGCGGTCTCCTTGGAGTAGCCGCCTTCGTACGCGTGTGCCTCTCACCTCACAGCAGCTGCACGACTGGTACGGTCGCCGTCAGGGTCGTGCTTCTGGAGCTCGGGGCTCTGCCTCTGGAGGTACTTCTGCTGACACCACTGGAGCTGGGAGTGGTGCTGGTCCCGGAGGTGCTCGCACTGGAGGTGCTGGAGCTGCTGGGGCTGGAGGTACTGCTGAGCCTGAGGGTGCTACAGCTGGAGACCCTGGGACTGGAGGTGCCGGTTCTGGGGGTGCTGCTGAGGGTATTGGAGCTGCTGGAGGTGCTGGAGCTGCTGAGGGTGCTGGAGCTGCTGAGGGTGCTGGAGCTGCTGAGGGTGCTGGAGCTGCTAGAGGTGCTGGAGCTGCTGAGGGTGCTAGAGCTACTGAGGGTGCTGGAGCTGCAGGAGGTGCTGGAGCTGCTGAGGGTACTGGAGCTGCTGGAGGCGCTGGAGCTGCTGCGGGTGCTGGAGCTGCTGGTGCTGGTGGCACTGCACAGCCGCGCCTATTCTTTGCTCCACCGTCTCCGTCGTCTCTGCCACCTCCTGACTCCGTACTTCCCCAGGTTCTTAGCCTCCCGTCGTCTACTGGTCTTCCGTTACAGCCTGGCTCACCTCTGCCTGCTCCTTCTCCTTACGCTGAGCAGACAGGGGGCTTTACTGAGCGTCGTGAGCCTGCGTCACGTCCTGTCTCACCTGTCCGTTCTGGTCGTTCCAGTCGTCGTGTTCCTCGTCAGCGTCCGCCGGCTGTCCCCGGTCCTTCCCTTGTAGTCCGTCGTCCTTCCTCTCCTCCGCAGCGTGTTCCTCTGCCGTCCCCTCCGGAGTCTTCTCTGCCTGTTGTTCCAGACCCTGAGTCTGACCGGTTTCGTGCTGAGCACCCTACTGTCACGCGTCTGCTAGCCACTGTTGTCACTGACCCGTCGTTTGAGTCTACTGCTGCGTCTGCCTTAGTCGCTGAGCTTGTTGACTTTGCTGCTGCCTGTCGTCTAGACTACGCTGCTAGACTTGTTGCTGAGTCTGAGTCTGTCTGTCCTCCGTCCGTCGGGGGTGAGTGTGCTCTTGGCACGGACGTCCTTGAGGACAGACACGAGGACCTTGAGTGTTTTGCAGCCGCTGCGCCTCATCTTGTGTCCATGCTGCTTGCCCCTGAGGGAGACCCGGATGCACCAGACATCCCGACCCCGCGCTCTTACGCTGAGGCGATCGCGGGTGAGTACTCCTCTCAGTGGCAGACAGCCATGGATGCAGAGATGGCATCCTGGAAGTCCACAGGCACCTACGTCGACGAGGTTCCCCCTCCTGGGGCGAACATCGTCAGTGGCATGTGGATTTTCAGGGTGAAGCGGCCGCCAGGTTCTCCGCCTGCCTTCAAGGCTCGTTACGTTGCTCGAGGTTTTAGTCAGCGAAAGGGGGTTGACTTCTTCCAGACCTTCTCCCCCACCCCGAAGATGACCACTCTTCGGGTGCTGCTGCACGTTGCCGCCCAGCGTGACTACGAGCTTCACTCTCTTGACTTCAGCACAGCTTTCTTACAGGGCAGCCTGCACGAGGAGATCTGGCTGCGTCTCCCACCTGGCTTCACTGGGTCGTTCCCTCCTGGTACCCAGTGGAGCCTCCGGCGGCCGGTCTACGGTCTCCGCCAGGCGCCGCGTGAGTGGCACGACACACTGAGGACGACACTTGCGGCTCTTGGGTTTTCTCCGTCGACTGCTGACCCGTCGCTGTTTCTGCGCACCGACACTTCACTGCCGCCGTTCTACATCCTCGTGTACGTCGACGACTTGGTCTTTGCCACTGCTGACACTGAGGCTCTCGCCCTGGTGAAGTCGGAGCTGCAGAAGAGACACACGTGCACAGACCTGGGTGAGCTGATAAGCTATCTTGGCTTGCGGATCACCCGGGACAGAGCACGCCGCACCATCACACTGACTCAGTCACACATGGTGCAGCAGGTCCTTCAGCGCTTCGGCTTCACCTGGTCCTCAGCACAGCCCACTCCTCTGGCTACAGGTCACTTGCTCTCAGCTCCACCTTCGGACGAGTTCGTAGAGCCGAGTGGTCCTTACCCAGAGCTAGTGGGCTGCCTCATGTACCTGATGACCTGCACTCGTCCTGACCTTGCGTACCCTCTTGGCCTTCTGGCTCGCTACGTGGCTCCTGGTCGGCACCGAAAGGTGCACATGGATGCTGCTAAGAGGGTACTACGCTACTTGTGCAGTACATCGGGCATGGGGCTTGTGCTTGGAGGACGGAGCGACGTTGTCCTCACTGGGCACTCAGACACTTCTTGGGTTGACGACCAGGCTACGCAGCGGTCGTCACAGGGTTACACCTTCAGCCTTGGCTCTGGTTCGGTTTCTTGGCGTTCTACACGCTCGTCTTCAGTTCTCAGCTCCAGTTGTGAGGCTGAGATCTACGCCACAGCCATGGCTGCACAGGAGTTTTGCTGGCTCACCTACCTGCTGACCGACTTGGGAGAGAGGCCTCGTTCTCCTCCAGTGCTGTACGTCGACAACAAGGCCGCCATTGCCTTGTGTCAGGAGCACAGACTGGAACACAGAACGAAGCACATCGCTCTGCGTGACTTCCTTGCTCGAGAGCTACAGCAGCGTGGTCAGCTTCGTCTTGCTTACGTGGCCACTCGGGCCAACACTGCTGATATATTCACCAAGGCACTTCCGCCTGGTGATCATCAGCGTTTCTGTACTTTGTTAGGCCTTGTGCCCACGTTTCCTCACTTGCTGTAGGCTTTGTTTGTACCGTGATCTATATATATACCTGCATGCTTGCTCTGGTAGGTAGAGATCACTGTGCTGTTGTTGTTACGTATATATCTCTGCATGTGAACTGGCCTTGTGGCCTTTTGCTTGTTCTCAGACTGCGTGATGACGTTGTGATCCACCCTGAGCTGTGTTTTGGTTCTTCTCTTGACTGGTCTTGTGACCGTTGCTTGCTCTGGCTATCCCCCATTTCGCCTATGGGGGTGTGTCAAATTATATATGCATGTTTAGGTTATCTAGACTGTATGGGGGTTAGCACTAGGGGGTACAGAAACTTTCTCGACACTCTAGTCTTGTACCCCTCCCTTGACCTAATCTCCATCATTCCCTTGACTTAGTCTTAACATACACTATCCCCCCCCCCCCCCCCCCCTCAAGAAGCCCCCTCCGCTACGCGAGTGCGTGTATATCGCGGATACCCTGGCTCCTCAGGTACACTTGCAGGGCAGGGTGGTTTTCGATGTTGGCCAGGGGCACCCAGCTATCCTCAGTTGGCGTGCGGTCCTTCCAGTGAACGAGGAGTTCAATCCTCTTGATTCCCGTGGGGTGTCGAATCCGATGGCTCAGGATTTTTTCGGGCTCGATGATCGGCTCCGATGCAGGGCGAGTCATGGATGGCGGGCGGTGACGAGGCAGTTGGCTTGTGGTTGGGATGTATGGGCGAAGCAGGCTGACGTGGAATGAAGGGCTGATGTACCAGTCCGTCGGAAACAGTAGGTGGGCTGTCACTGGGGTAATCATGTGGCTGATTTGGAATGGTCCACAGTAGCGGGGTCGTAATTTCGGTACGACGGGCAGTCTTAAGTTTTGTGTGTCGAGCAGTATGTAGTCTCCTGACTGGTACGTGACTGGGCGGCGGTGGCGGTCAGTGTTGCGCTTAGCGATGACATTGGCTTTTTTAATTGCTTCAGCGGCTCTGGTGCGGGCAGCTTGTAGAATTTCGGCGAATTGCTGTGCACGTGGTGTTGGGTTGTTCGGACTCGGCGTCATGGGCAATATAGGGTTTTGCCCGTAGTTCAGGTAGAAGGGGGACTGCTGCGTCGTCGCTGACGTGGCGTTGTTGTACGCGAACTTGATCAGCGGCAGCTGCTGCTCCCAAGTGGTCGGGTCGTCGCACGTGGCACGAATCAACTGCTCCATCGTCTGATTCGTCCGCTCCGTTTGACCGTCGGTCTCGGGGTGGTACGACGAGCTGAACTATAGCCTTGTCCCGAACTGCTCCCAGAGGTTTTTCCAGAAGTTGCTGGTGAACTTCGTGTCGCGGTCGCTGATTATCGCAGCTGGTATCCCGTGCAGTCGAACGACGGCTACGATGAACAGGCGAGCGGTTTCTTCGGCTGAGATCGATTTCTTGCACGCAGCGAAGTGTGCCATCTTCGTCAACCTGTCCACGACGACCATAACTGCGTCGTTACCCCTAGGGTTCGAAGGTAACCCCGTGACGAAATCCATGGTAACCTGCTGCCAGGCGTGCTCAGGCGGTGGAATCGGCTGCAACTGACCCGCCTTTCTTTTTCGCGAGCTCTTCATCACCTGACACGTAGCCCACGTGGTGCTGTACGTCGGTCAACAGCTCCGGCCAGTAGTAATACCGCTGCAGTTGCTGTCGCATTTTTTCTACCTCGAAATGTCCCGAGGTAATCCCGTCGTGTGCCTCCTGCAGTAACAGTTCCCTCAGTAGTGAATACGCAGGTACCCAGATGCGGTTGGTGCCTGTTTTTACGTAATAGACTCCTCTGGCCTCTGCCAGTTGCTGTGAATTTCCGATCGTGAAAAATGGGTCGGTACTGTATCCGTGGGTGAATAGGCCTGTTAACAGTGGGTTGGTTTGGGCGAGTAGGATGGCGTGGAGTTGGGCAGTGGGGCGTGTGAGTGCGTCAGCGATGTTGGATGCACCTTTTTTGTACGTGACCGTGTAGTGAAAGTTGGACTCCAGATAGTCCAACCAGCGGATCTGTCGTGGGTTGAGATTCAGTTGGGCGCGGAGGTACTGTAGGGATCGATGGTCTGTCCGTACTGTCACGTCTGCTCCCGTGAGGTAACATCGCCACACCTTGAACGCGTGCACGATCGCCAGCATCTCGCGGTCGTGTATCGGGTAGTTGCGTTCGGGCGGGTGAAGCTTGCGGGACTCGTACGCGATTGGCTGAAGGCCGTTCCCGAAGTCCTGCAACAGTACTGCTCCCACAGCGATGTCGCTAGCGTCGGTGACGAGTTCGAACGGACGGTGCGGATCTGCGATGTGAAGTATGGGCGGTGAGCACAAAATATTTTTGAGGGCCGAGAAGGCAGCTTGCTCTTTCTCCCCCCATGTGTACTCAACCCCCTTCCTCAGCAGGTCGGTCAACGGGGCAGTCAGCTTCGCCATGTCGGGGACGAACCGGCGCACGTAGTTGACGAACCCCAGAAAACTCTGCAACTCGGTCAAGTTGGTCGGCGCGTGCCATGCTTGAA
Organism: Closterium sp. Naga37s-1; assembly: GCA_947471745.1. NCBI lineage: Eukaryota > Viridiplantae > Streptophyta > Zygnematophyceae > Desmidiales > Closteriaceae > Closterium > Closterium sp. Naga37s-1. The sequence goes on from CANJKZ010000166.1 coordinate 1,274,731, forward strand.
TTGTCGCGATTTTTTTCGGGTCTATTTCCACTCCTGCAGCTGAAATAATGTGTCCCAAAAACTCCAATCGGTCCTGTAAAAACTCACACTTAGACGCTTTTGTCAGTAGGCGGTTCTCACTCAGTATCTTAAAAACTGCTTCGATGTCCTGTAAGTGCTGTGCTCTGTCGGGACTGTAAATCAGTATGTCGTCCAGATACACGATGACGCACTTATCTAAAAGCAGGCGGAAGGCTTCGTTCATGGTCATTTGGAAAGTGGCAGGGGCGTTGGTCAGTCCGAAGGGCATGACGGTGTATTCAAAAGATCCGTAGCGTGTTCGGAAAGCTGTCTTGGGGCAGTCGGGTGGGTTGACGCGAATCTGGTGGTAACCTCCCCGAAGGTCAATTTTCGAGAAAACCCGGGCTGTGCGCAGTTGGTCGATCAGTTCGTCGGCTCGCGGGATGGGGTAACGGGATTTTATGGTAACCCTGTTAAGTGCTCTGTAATCTATGCACATGCGAACCCCCCGTCCTTTTTCTGTGTGAACAGTATCGGTGCTGCGAAGGGCGACGAACTAGGGCGAATGAACTCCTTCTCGAGCAGGTAATCCAGCTGCTTCCTCAGTTCGTCCAGTTTGGGTTGGGTCAGTCGGAACTGTCGCTGTACTGTCGATTGTGCCCCCGGTTCTAGTTCTATCCTGTGGTCGTGCGGTCGCTGAGGTGGCAGTCCCGTCGGTAGGTCGTCCGGGAAAATGTCACTGTACTGCTTCAGTATTGCTGCCAGATCATCCGGTACGTCGGCTAGCAGTTTCTGTAAATCCCCTCCTTTGTCTGCTGCCTCGGCTTCCCGAATGTCAACCGCGTACACGTCAGCTCCTGCCGCTACGGCGCGTTTCATCGTGATCGCATTGACACGCACCGACGAAGACTCAGGCGAGCCCCAGCGAGGTAAGGCGATGTTGTTACCGTTCACTCGCACGGTGCAGTCACCCGTCGTCCAGTCGATTCCCGGATTGTGTCGTCGCAGCCAATCACGGCCGAGTAAAATGTCGGTTCCGTCGAGGGTCGTTGCGAGCATTTCCTGGCTAAACGTGAAGTTACCCCCGCATCGAATCCGAACTCGGTCCACACGTTCCCGTATCGCCAGTGGCGTGCCGTCGACCAGTCTTGCGTCGATCTCAGGTAAACATCTGTCCAGTGGCAGTCGCAGTTTTCGTGCTGTGGCAGTGTTGATAAGGCTGTGGCTGGCCCCTCCGTCTACGAAGATTTTAACTAAGTCTGTCCTGATTTTCCCACTAAGCTGTATGGGGCTGTCTACCGTAGTACCCTCCTTGTTCGGCCGGGTGTGGTCGATTGCGTGAACCGGCACAATCACTCGGTGAGGGTCGGTTGGGTCGGGCGAGTGGCGTGACCTGTCAGTAGAGGGCCCGTCTGCTACTGACTCCCAGCGTTTCCCTGCTGCTTGGTCTGTTTCTGCTGCTCAGCTTCCCCCTTTCCCTTAGCGTTTTCCGGGCATTCGCTCTTACGGTGTCCCGGCCGATTGCACACAAAGCAGCGCCCTTTGAATGGTGCGGCAGCGGCATTTGCGGCGACGGCACGTATCGTAGCGCCCTCGTTCGTCCCACGAGGCCGATGTCCCCAATTGCTGCTTCCGTAGGACCCCGGTCTCGGTCGGCGGAAGAAGTCAAGTTTCTCCGCCATAGCGAGAATTTCTTGAAAGTCGGTGACGCCGCGAAGCTGGATTTTCTGAGCGATGTCCTGCTTCAGGCCGCCGATGTAGCGGTCGATGCGCTCGCTCTTGTGCATGTATCCCACCTGCTCGCATAGCGCCAGAAATCTGCTCGTGTAGTCCTGGACGGAACCGAGTTGGCGCCAATTGCGGAGCTTCTGTCGCGCCGCGATCGAAGCCGCAATTGGCTCGAAACGAGCGCGCAGACCTGCGCACCACGCGTCCCACGTGCGATACTGGGGCACCTCCACGAAATACGACGGCGCCCAGGGTCTGGTTTGTCCTTCCCGTGTCGGTAGAGTCGCGTAGTCTGCCGGCTTCGTGACGATGACACGCCACCAGTCCATGGCGGGTCCTCGCAGCAACGACACGGCGTAGCGAATCTTCGCCGTATCCTCCGAGACGTAATTCGCGTCGAAGAAAACGTTCAACGTGAATAGCCACGCCTGAACGGTAGGACCACTCCGTTGACTCGGGTCAAAGCATGGCGGACGTTGCGGCTGCATCGGCGACGGTAGAGTTGACTCGCCGGCCGGCACGGAAATCGTGACTCGAGGCTGATTCCTGGCCGCATTCGTCGCGTCGGGGTGTGTCGTGCCGTGGCCGTCGTCTCCGTCGTGGCGGACGACGCCATCACTGGCCGCGCTCGCGGGTTGCCACACACTTCCGTGTTGCGATGTCTGTGGTGCGGGCTGTATCGGAGTGCCAGGTGCTTGGGATTGTGCTCGTGCGATGTCATTTTGCAGAGAGGTACGTTCCGCCGTTAATGCCGCGATTTCTTCGGAGCTTTCGTGCAATTGTCGCAGCAGCTCGTCCAGGCGGTCCTGCGTGAGGGTGGTGATATCGATGCGTTCGGCCATTCCGAAGGGCGTCGGCTCGTCTTAGTCTAGGCGCAGTCGTGGCTGCACGCCTTTACGAGAGAATGCGAGGACAGCGGCTCCTAGGCGCTAATGTGCGTGAGTCCCTTCGAGTGAAAAATCAAAAGTTGATTTCATGGGGTGCGGAGATGCGCGGTCCGGAAAGAAAGAGGCTCGAATACCAAGTGTTACGGGTGCAATGAATCGAAGTAGCGAGAATTGCACTAAGGTGTCAAACGAGTACAAAATGTGAGCGAAGGCATGAGCGAACATTTATACGCGAAACATGCAAACGGTAACGCGGTGCATGCGAGCTAGCTAGTGCTACGCTGGCAGCGAGGCTCGGGCTAGTCCCGAAGCGTAGGCCGACACGGCCGGGCCAGCAGTGCGAGGTTTGGTGAAACAGTGCGCGCGAAGTCGGCGAAGCCCCGTTAGCAGTAACGGGCGAACAACGGCTGCTGCTGTACGCGATGTTGCAGGGCGCGCTAAGGAATATCGAGAAAATTCCTTACAAAAACACACACTAAAGAAGCTATTCGGTGCAAATGGGCATGGGCAAATTATTAGGACACTACACAGATAATAATCACCGCATCAATGAAACATGAGGAGTTATTGAATCTAATAGTAAACAGGGTTTTGTTTGTACAAGAGCTTCATTTAGATTCGATTCCGTTAATATTGATTATTAAGGAATAGATTTGAAACAGTTCATGAGAACAATGGGTTTTTTTTATTGATAGTATGTTTATACAGCGTGATTAAGAATGCGTCTATAACCTAAATCATAAGCAAAATGTAAACCAGTTTGGGCATTCTAGAGCATACGTGGTATCGAGTGACGCCTTACTGGGCTCCGGGAGATCTTGTCGTCAATTCGGAAGCCTATCCGTGGCCACAGACACTAAGGGATCTAGGGGCTCCAGAATGGCACAGGTGAACTCAATGGATCCTTCTGATTCGGGAGCTTCGGATGGTCGCCACGTCAACTATGACAGCCAGAATTAATGCATCTCCTACCCTTCAAACCGATGCCTCGATCTCTCCGCCCCCTCTTCTCACACAACGACCCTTGGTTGCACAGTGAAGCACTACACATGCGCCACATCAGCTGTAGAGCGTATTCAGGCTTCTTCCCGTCTGGGTTCCAGCTTCCAGCCCCGTCGTTTTCGATTCGGAAAGAAGAGTTTCGTTTTTTTCAACCCACCAAACCACAACTGACACTCCAAACGCGATACAATCGTATACAGCAGAATGGGGACACATTTGAAATATCTAAACACGTCCTAGGGCTCATTTCCATTTCCACTTAGTGCATTGTGGTGGTGCGAAGAGGGCATAGTACGGAGCTCGCCTTCTAGCTCTGTTCTGTCTCAAACGCCAGACAGCCTTAGCAATTTGACGGACCGAGGGCGTGAATTCAGGCGCTCAGAAGGTCGTTAGGGTCGTCACGTCATGGCCACAGTGCAATCATCTGGACTGTCGAGCCTTTTACGGGGAAACCTCCCGCCGGAGCCACGGGTGAGCTCTGATCAGCAATTCACTTCTCTAACCACAATTCATTGTCCGATTATAACTTCTACGAGCTGGTTCACATCGTCTCATTCCAAGTTCTCCCCACTATCGCTGCTTCAGATCGCTGCGAAGAGCTCAGCCGGTCCGGCTCCGACATGCCATACGAGGCTTGCGGTGTGCGCCATTCGCGCTCGAGCCGACGGTAGAAGCAGGTCCGGAAGATTCGCCGCTTCTTCCGCAGCAGCCGCTTCCAGCACCTGTAAGAGCGCTGCCAGTTCACAACGAACGCAATGAAAACTCGTATAGGCTTCCAGAGATTACTTTCGCAATGAAACTCGTACGACTACTTTCGCTGCGGGTACCATCCGTGTGATCACTTTAGGTAGCTACCGCGAAGGCTTGGAAGTACTTGGTGCAAGTAGTGGGTGAATGCGCTGAACTTCGTCGGCATCATTGATGGTTTCGTCGTCAATTCACGAAAGTTGATAATAACAAAGCGCTAGAGCGCCATGCATACATTGATTTATCAATCTGGAACGGAAGTTGTCGAACCACCACCATTCATGCGTTCAACATTTTTCCACTGAGCGTTGTCCTTGTATGCACCGAAGCCATCTCTTCCTACTCATCAGTTCACCTCCCCGTTCTTACGTTCCGAAGGCTCCCGCCTCGATCCCTACCACCTCTCCATTCGTCTCTTTCCCTCATCCCCAACCTCCCTGCCTTCTGTTCTCCTTCCCCTCATCCCCCTCCCCCTCCCCCGCCCCCTCTCCCTCGCCTTCCCTCCCCACCCCCCACATCACCCCAGCGCTCATCCCCGCAGCGGCAGCCCTTGCCTCGGACTCGCCCACACCCGATGCCGTCGCCACCGTCGCAGATGCGACGTCGACAGTCGCAGAGGGCGAGGGGCTGGACATTGGCTTCAGCTTCAACGACCTAGACCTGGGGCTGGATGCGTCTTCTGCTGATAATGCTGCTGATGCTGCCGCGGGTGCAGCAGATGCTGTGTCTGCTGCTGCCGATAGTATCGCAGTGCCGGACGAGGTGCTTGACCTGCCCGCCAGCTCGGCCCTTCCAGACCTGCCCGACCTGCCCAAGTTCTCGTATCCCACCAGGGATGTCGCCCCTACTTTTGAGAAACCAGGATTTAGCATGCCCGAATTCAAGAAGCCCGAATTTACCATGCCCGAGTTTAAGAAGCCTGAGTTTGAGTTTAGCTTGCCTGAATTCAAGAAGCCGGAATTCAGCCTACCTGACTTCCAGAAGCCAGATTTTAGCCTGCCTGATTTTAAGAAACCCGAATTTTCGCTACCCGAATTCAAGAAGCCCGACTTTGCGCTCCCCGAGTTCAAGAAGCCCGAATTCTCGTTACCAGAGAACCTTTCAGACCTGAAGGCGCCTTCCTTTTCGCTGCCCGAATTTTCCAAACCAGAATTCAAGCTGCCTGACTCATCCGAGCTCCCTCTCCCTAAGACCGACTTCAAGCTGCCCGACTTACCCACCCCAGAGTTCAACCTGCCCGAGATCCCGCTTCCATCCTTCCCCATCCCGAGCCTCCCCTCCCCCTCGAACCTCCCCGTCCCGAAGCTAACCGTGCCTCGGGCAATTTCCGAGCCTGTGGAAAACGCGGTGGCGGCGGCGACCGCGTCGGTTGCGGACTCGGCGGCGGCGGCGGCGGCAGTGGCGCAGCGGGAGTACCTGGCGGCGTATTCGGCGCTGCGCGAGAGCGTGCCTGCGGACGCGCTGCCGCTGGTGGAGAAGGTGGAAGCCAACCTCGCTTCGCTGTGGGACGCTGCTAGCGGACTGACCAAGGAGGTGGCGGTGCAGGTGAGGATAGAGCATGGCAGGTGAGACGGGCGAGTAGTGCAGGGTGTGGATCAGGGGTTCACGAGCGCGAGTAGTGAGGGTGGCGGAGTGGCGCCCTGCCACCGCTGCCGCTGGTGGAGAAAGTGTGGGCGAACCTGGCGTGGCTGTGGGATGCCGCGAGCGGACTGATCAAGGAGGTGGCCGTGCAGGTGAGACGGCGAGCAGGCGTGGGAAGTGGCGGTTGTAGATCAACGGGTAGATTGGCGCCCTGCCACCGCTGCCGCTGCAGCTGGTGGAGAAGGTGGAGGCGAGCTTGGCGTCGCTGTGGGACGCCGCTAGCGGACTGATCAAGGAGGTGGCCGTGCAGGTGAGACGGCGAGGCGGGCAGGTGAGATGTCGAGCAGGTGACGGTAGTGGCGGGTGTAGCTCAGGGGGTCACGCGTGCAAGTGACAAGAGCAGCCAGCTTTTGAGGCGGCTCAAATGCAGTTGAGATACGAGGCTGCTCTAGTCCTGAGAGTGGCGGGTGCGAGGCGTGCAGGTGAGGGGCGAGGCGTGCAGGCTCGCTCCATCACTCACTCCTCCCACTCCCATCCTTCCTCTCTCACCTGCTCCACTCAGCCATCCTTCCCTTTTCTTCCTCTCTCCCTTCCCCTCCCCCTTCCTCCTCTCTCTTCTCACCCTTCCTCTCCCCGTCGCCCCACCTGTCTCCCCTCCATGTCGCCTCTCCACCAGGTGGCGGTGCTATCAGCAGCAGCGGTGAGGGCAGCGTTTGGAGCAGCAGGCTTTGATGCGGACGACACTGTCGTGGCCGCCACTCTCATTGCCACCGGCACGCTGCTGCTTGGGTAAGAGCACTGTGCAGTGCTTTGTGGTGCAATGCGGTGCTGCACTGCGCTGCGCCGCGCTGGGCTGCACTGTGTTGTGCCACTTCTGATTTTGTTCCTATTGCTACTTCTCTCTCCCAGTTTCTAACTTGTCTAACCTTCGCTCGCTGGTCCTCCTCCCCTGCCCAGTTGCTTCTTGTTAGATTTCCTCTTTTCTCTCCCCTTTCGTCCGCCCCTATCGCCTGGCCCCTGCTGCCTCCCCTTGCTACCCCCACCCCTCGCGCCTCCCACCCTTCCCACCGCCCCCCACCCATGAGAATGGCGTATGAGAGGGGACTTTTGAGTTGACTCAAAAGTCACCTCGCGCCTGCCACCCTTCTCACCGCCCCCCACTCATCAGAATGGCGTATGGGCGGGCGTGGGAGGTGTATGGGCGGATACTCGGGCAACTTGTCGGCAGACGAGCCATTCATTGCAACCCGACCCCTCCCCTGTCTCCCATCCGTCCCCGCACCCCTCCCTCCACCCGTCGCTCCCACTTGGTCAGAGTGGCGTATTGGAGGGCGGCATATGGCGGGTATTCAGGCAACCTGTCAGCAGAGGAGGCACTCATTGCAATTCGCTCCCTGCCTCCCGTCCCTCCCCCATCCCTCCCCCATCCCTCCTCCATCCCTCCCCCATCCCTCCCCCATCCCTCCTCCATCCCTCCCCCATCCCTCCCCCATCCCTCCCCCATCCCTCCCCCATCCCTCCCCCATCCCTCCCCCATCCCTCCCCCATCCCTCCCCCATCCCTCCCCCATCCCTCCCCCATCCCTCCCCCATCCCTCCCCCATCCCTCTCCCTTCTTCCTCCCCTTCCTCAGCGTGGCATACTGGAGGGCGGCGTACGGGGGGTATTCGGGCAACCTGTCAGCGGAGGAGGCGCTGGAGGTGCTCAAGGAGAGCAAGGCCGTGCTCGTTGACATCCGCCCTGAGGTGAGAGCGATGCCCCGTGCCCCATGCCCCATGCATACCCCATGCTCCATGCCCCTGAGGTTAGAGGGCAAGGAGAGCAAGGCCGTGCTCGTTGACATCCGCCCTGAGGTGAGATGGATGCCGCATGCCGCATGCCCCATGCCCCTGCGGTGTGAGGGCGAGGAGAGCAAGGCCGTGCTCGTTGACGTCCGCCCTGAGGTGAGAGGATGTCCCGTGCCCCATGCTCCATGCCCTGAGGAGAGAGGGATGCCCCATGCCCCAAGCACACCCCATGCCCCATGTCCCATTCATGCCCCTACATGCCCCATGCCCCATGCGCCATGCCCCGTGCCCCATGCCCCGTACATGCACCATGCCCCATGCCCCATGCCCCGTACATGCACCATGCCCCGTACATGCACCATGCCCCATGCCCCATGCCCCATGTCACAAGCGACATGCTTCCCATGCCCTCGTGCCTTGACGTAAGCTCTCGACCCTGCTCGCCGTCACCTCCCCCGTCGGGTCCCATGCCTCATCTCTCCCGTCTGTCCCCCATGCCCCATGTGCGCCATCTGAACTCCCCATCTGCTTCCATGCCGTCAGTTCCTGAGGGACGAGAACGGCGTTCCCGACCTGCGCAGGGGGGCGCGCTTCAAGAGTTTTAGAGTCGACTCATAAATCCCCTCTCCCTTGCGCCTCACCTCCCCCATCTCCCCCAACTCCCCCTCTCCCCCCTCCTCTGTGCTGCAGTTCCTGAGGGACGAGAACGGCATTCCGGACCTGCGCAGGGGGGCGCGCTTCAAGGACTGTTGAGTCGACTCCAAATCCCCTCTTCCCCACGCCTCACCTCCCCCGTCTGCTCCCCCCCCCTCCCCCCTCTCCCCGTGCCACAGTTCCTGAGGGACGAGAACGGCATCCCTGACCTGCGCAGGGGGGCGCGCTTCAAGGACTGCAGCGTCAAGTTCGAGAAGGTGCGCCTCCTGCCCTGCTAGATAGTATGGGACTGAAGGGTTTGCCACTTGGCCTGTTATCATGGGTCCGGATGGTGTGCTTCTTACCCTGCTGCTGTGATGCTGAGTGGCACAGTGCCACTTTGGTGTGCTGAGTGGCACAGTGCCACTTTGGTGTGCTGAGTGGCAAATGGTGTGCGAATTTACCATGCAAATGGTGTGCTTCTTACATGAAATTTTGCCATTGCAGCAGTGTGCTGGACGCAGTGTTGCAACAAAAGAGCTTGCAAGGTGGGGCCTCTATGTGATACTAATCTATGCCACACACACACACACACACTCACGCGCACACGCGCACACACACACACACACACACACACACACACACACACACAACCAGCCCCTCCCGTCCTTCCCTTCATCCCCCCACCACACACTCACACACACTTACACTATCATTGAAGAGAACAGCTACGAGTGCTGTTCATTTCAACGAGTGGCCCCACCGGCTGCAGCAGGCGCAGAGCCGATGTTCCAAGGAACCCAGCCAAGTAGTGATGGATGGCCTCTCGCCTTCATGCCCGGTCCTGTGGCGGTCTTCCGTGCCTTGAAGCCATCATCCCATACGCTGTCACGCGCGCACGTCCTCATCCCTTGCTTCTGTTTCCTCCCCCTACAGCTGGGCGGCCATCTGAGGGGGCAGATGCGCAGCCCTGACTTTGTTCACTCGATGCCCAATTCTGTGAAGTGGCATGCGCTAACGCCCCCGTCCCTTTCCCCATCGTTCCCTGCAGCTGGACGGCCCTCTGAGGGGCCAGGTGCGCAGCCCCAACGTGGTGGATCTGTTTTGAGTTGACTCACAACCCACTCAAACCACCCCTGCTCCCTTCCTCCCACTCTCCCCCCCCCCCTTCTCGCTGCAGCTGGACGGCCCTCTGAGGGGCCAGGTGCGCAGCCCAGACGTGGTGGATCTGCAGCTCATGGCCGCTAAGATCAAGGGCGTGAGAGGCGTGCAGGTGAGCGCCCTTTATAAGGACGGTTCGTTTAAGTGCATTAAGAGCATGCAGGTAAACTCCCTTGTAATCAAAACATCTTAACAGGAACATACATATGCAAATTACCATTACGGCAAAAGGCTGGTCAGCTACCTACCGAAAATGCCCACGCGGAATTGAAAAGGTCGTGCATCTGTTTTCCACCCTCCGTGGTGGCAAATTGGTTGGGCGAGTGATAAACCATTGCTCAACCAACACCCTCGCTTCTAAAGTTGAACAGACAACACGTTGGTGACATTTGACTGTACAGTTCGCTTCATTCTTTCTTCTGCGTTTCCCCCTCTCCTCCTGCTCCCGGTCTCTCTCACTCCCTGTGCTTGTATCGGGTGTGACTGTAAGCAGAAGGACACGCAGGTGATAATAATGGACGAGAGCGGTGGCAACCTCGCAAAGGAGATCGCCAGGGGTCTCTCCAGAGTGGGCTTTAAGGTGCGGATGGGGCAGGGCACGGATCACTTAACCTCATGTTGAGGTGCCTCAAGGATAGGCTATCCAGAGTGGGCTTTAAGGCTTGAGACGCTCTGAGTATTCAGACTTAAGGCGCCTGAGTGTACAATACAAAGCTTGACAGGTGGACACACGGATTTGCACCTGGAGTGTGACTCACCTCACCCCCCTGCATTGACGCAATGCCTTCCTGAACGCTGCCCAGGTGTCGTGCTTGCCTGCCGCAATGCGCAGTGCCTTGGATTGCAAGTGACAAATGATGGGAAGAACCTAATGATACGTCTGGGGCTCCCATGACACAGTTCTTGTTATGGTGCACACTGCATGATGCGCACATGCTCTCTCTTTTGCTCTTGGCCCGGTGCCTGTGAGCCTGTTGATGAGCCTCAAGGGCCGTTCCATTCGCAATCTCGTGATTGACGCGACTGTGTGCCTCTGTGTGCCTCTGTGTGCCTCTGTGTGCCTCTGTGTGCCTCTGTGTGTGCGGTGCATGCGTGTGTGCATGCGATTGTGATTGCACCGCTCGTACGTGATGGACAGGGGATTTGACTCGTGGGTGGCCAGTGAAGTTGGAGGTGCCTCAAACCTCCCCCTCCCCCCGTCCCCCTTCCCCCTTCCCTCGTGTGTGCGTGTGTGCCTCTCTCTGTGTGTCCGTGTGCTGCGTGTTTGTCTCATGTGACGTGCAATGGCAGCGCTCGTTCGTGATGGACGGGGGCTTTGACTCGTGGGTGGCCAGTGGTCTGCGAGTCAAGCCCAACGAGCCCGAGCGAGCAGCTGAAGTGCTCAAGAAGGTGAGCGCCCCTCCTCCCTCCCTCCCTCCCTCCCTCCCTCCCTCCCTCCCTCCCTCCCTCCCTCCCTCCCTCCCTCCCTCCCTCCCTACCTCCCTCCCTCCCTCCCTCCCTCCCTCCCTCCCTCCCTCCCTCCCTCCCTCCCTCCCTCCCTCCCTCCCTCCCTCCCTACCTCCCTCCCGCCCTCCTTTAGATCTAAAGGAGGATGCGATGGGCCAAGCCTGACAGATAAGTCTGTTCAGAAACAAAGGAATGGGGTGTGCTTGTTGGTGGAGTCAATTGAGTCTCACACCCATGCTGCCAGCATTTGTTTCTTCCCCCAGTGTTTGATTGAGATTTCTCGCAACCGGTTCTCTTCCTTATTTTCAGCATCCGGGTTGTGTCATCCTGACACGTGGCACCCTGTCATGTCTTGCCCTGCCACGTGGCACCCTGGCAGGAGTACGAGGCGTTTGTGGAGGACGTGCAGCCCACGCCCCTGGGAGTGGCCACTGTGGTGCTCGTGAGTTCCTCCTCCCTTCCTTTTTGTGTTACTCGCCACTCCTCCCTCCCCTCCCTTCCTGTGCTTCTCATGAGCCCACGCCCCTGGGAGTGGCCACTGTGGTGCTCGGGAGTCGTTGCCGTGCGCATGCTGAGAAAGACGCGTTGGCACCATGCACCATGCACCATGCACCATGCATCATGCACCATACACCATGCATCATGCACCATGTACCATGCACCATGCACCATGCACCATGCACCATGCACCATGCTCCATGCACCATGCCCCATGCACCATGCACCATGCACCATATACCATGCACCATGCACCATGCACCATGCTCCATGCACCATGTACCATGCACCATGCACCATGCACCATGCTCCATGAACCATGCCCCATGCACCATGCACCATGCCCCATGCACCATGCACCATGCACCATGCACCATGCACCATGCACCATGCACCATGTACCATGCACCATGCCCCATGCCCCATGCACCATGCCCCATGCACCATGCACCATGCCCCATGCACCATGCACCATGCACCATGCACCATGCACCATGCACCATGCCCCATGCCCCATGCCCCATGCACCATGCACCATGCACCAACGCACCATTGTTTGCCCTTCTCCTTGTTTCCCTCCCTCCATCCCCACGCTACCCCTTTCTGCAGGGCACCGGAGTCGGCATCTTCGCCCTCATTGGTACGACTGCTTGCTATGGCGTGCTCTGTTCTCATGCCCTCGTGCTCTCGTGCCCTTATGCTCTCACGCGCTCATGCTCTTGTGTCTGTTGTCATTGTGACGTGATGCATTCGTGCTGCATACTGCGTGCAACCATCTCTGCAAGAACTACTCAAAGCAACACTGCAAATCATTCCTTATTCCCCTCCCACACTGTTATATTCTTGAAGCCCACACATCCCTCTATGATGGAACAATACCGTCATACCATTTTCTCAAATAGTTTCTCTTTTGGTCCGACATCTCGTCATATGGGGACACCACCTGCATTGCATGAATCGGGCCTTCAGCACCCCCAATTCTCCTCGCCTCTGCCACCTCTAATCACCACTCCCTCTCATCACCACTCCCTCTCATCACCACTCCCTCTCATCACCACTCCCTCTCATCAACAATACCTCTCATCAACAATCCCTCTGTTTCAGCATGCTCTTAATGCTTGCAGTGTCACACGTTATCTGTACCGCTCCAACCCATCCCGACCACTCTCTACCACTCCAACCCTCCTTGCACCCATGTTTCCCCCCTCCAAATCGCACTGCACCGCTAACAGAGTGGGAGCGGTCGCTGCAGCTGCTGGGAGTGCTGGCAGTGGTGCAGCTGATCTACCTGCGCGTCAAGACGTACGAGACCGAGGAGGACCTGCAGCGGGACGTGCGGTGAGTGAAGCAAATACGGTGTGTGTAGAGGGGACGTGCGGTGAGTGAAGCAAATACGGTGTGTGTAGAGGGGACGTGCTGTGAGTGAAGCAAATACGGTGTGTGTAGAGGGGACGTGCTGTGCATGCGTGTGAGGGTATGGTGTGTGCTGGGAGTGCTGGCAGTGCTGCAGCTGCTGGGGGTGCTGGCAGTGGTGCAGCTGATCTACCTGCGAGTCAAGACGTACGAGACGGAGGAGGACCTTCAGCGGGATGTGCAGTGAGTGAAAGGGGGGAGGGAAGTGTGCTGAGTATGTGTGGAGGAGACATGTGGTGAGTGAGGAAGGCAATGTGAGGCAGAGGAAGGCGTGCAGTGGAACGTGCAGATCTGCATCTTTTTATTATATTGTCGACTCAAAACCCTAAAGAATCACTGTAACTACCGCAGGCACCTGCCTGAAGTGTACTCATCAACACCTTTGCCAACAACAGCACCTTGAACATCCCCATCCCCATCCACCATTCATTGATACCTTCATTGTTCCAAATAGCCACCATTGTCGCCATCGCCCTTCTAGTTTGGCTTGCGGGCTTTGTAAACCATATCTGTTATCTCTCTCGCTCATTTCTACCTTCCTTCTCTTCTCGTCCTTTGTTCTCTCCACCCTCTCCTTCCTCACCATGCCCCTCCCCTGCTGGCCCCTCTTCTTTCCCTGCATGCCTCTCAGAGCACTGCTGACGCCCTTCTCTCTCGCAGCCTCAGCAGCAGGGTGGGCCCTCGGCACCTCCTCTTCTGCCTCTGCAGCACCCAAGGCCGCCAAGCAGCTCACAGATGGAGAGGGTGAAGGGGGGAGCAAGAGCAAGGCTTCAGAGGCTTCCAGTGCGCCTGCTGCTGCTGCCACCTCAGCTGCTGATGTGGCAGTTCAGACTGACAACGGCAGTCTTGCTGTTGCACCTGAAGCCGATGCACCAGCACCAGCTGCAGCAGAAGCGCCAGCTGCAGCAGAGAGAACAGAAGCTACAGTAACGAGTGAGGCGAGCCTTGATAAAGCCACGAGTGCAGCAGTGACAGAAACTCCTACTACAGAGAGCAGCGCACCCTCTTCTGATGTGCCTGCCCCTGCCCCTGCTGCCCCTGCCCCTGCTGCTGCTGTAGCAGAGTCAGTTGTTGAGTCACCAGCTTCCCCTTCCACCGCAGCAGCGATCGAGGCAGCAGCTGCACCACCCTCGCCCCCTAAGCCCACCCCCAGCACCGCCACCAGCACCCCCACATCGTCCGTTGACAACGCATAGGGAGTCAGAGCCAGTATCTTGCTGCCCTGGATTTTCTAACGTTTGTTGTGTAGTGTGTGTTGCTTGACTTGGATTGAAGAGACCTTAGCAAGCAACTGCCCTGTTGAGTGGCAGGCAGTACAAGACTAGGTCAGGGAGTACATCTTCCTTTTTTTGTTGTTTTTTCTTGTGTGGTGACATTTTTGCAGCTATTTGCATGGGGGGTGCAGGTTGTATTGTGTGGTTAGGGTGTGGTTCTGTTTGTACTCCAGCACAAGCATGCGCTGTGCAGTCATGACATCTTGTGCCAATGTTTGACATCCCCAATGATGCATTTTGAAAGAAAATATCCACTCCAGCCACATGCTAAAGAGCATGCTTTCCTTGGAGGGATGTCGAGAGATAGCAGGTCAGACATAAACATGTGTAGTATTGAGCAAAAGTTGAAGTTTCATAATCGCATAGGAGGAATCATCATAACATGTGGAGTATTGAGCAAAAGTTGAAGTTTCCCATTCTTATAGGGAGAATCATGTACAGTCAGGAAACTTCCTCTTCCTTACTTCGCGTCCCTGCTCAGCGCGTACACCACTGTTCCCGCCAACAGCACCCAATAGTAATCCGTTACCACTCGCGACACTCGCTTCGACACTATTCCCGCCACTGTTCACGACGCGACCCAACCTCACGGTTCGGTTGGTAACCCGCGCTCCGGACCTCCGCCTCGACATTTCCCAACCTCGGCGCTAGGCCCGTCGCGCACCCCATTTTCCACACATTACCGTTACCACTGTAGTTTCGCTATATATTCTTCGCTCATGCCTTCGCTCATTGTACTTCTGCTTCGATAGTGCCATTCTCGCTCGCTCACTCAATTGCACTCGTAACACTTGGTATTCAGAGCCTACGATCTCTTCTCGGACCGCATCCACACCTTCGCTTCCCCACTATCTCAATTTTTGGGGGGGGTAGACGTCTCTCAGCGACACAGCACCGCCGCTCGTAGTGCTCTCTCGTAAGCACGCACGGCCACGACAGAGGCTCTCGCTGAGCTTGCCCGACACCCCCGCCATGGCCGAATTCACTTTCGCGACACTGACGCAGGAGCAACTCGACCGTCTCGTGCGCCAAGTCGAAGATTCGGCGCTCGAAATTGCGACACTCACGGCGGAACGTGACTCCGCGCGTCAGCAATCCACGATGAATACCCCAGCGCCACCACACGCACCTGCAAATGCACCCGCACAATCGGAGGAGCCGATCGTCATCTCATCAGGCACACCGACACAAAACGACAGCGTAGGACAGCGCTCAGGCGCAGCCAGTGATGGCGCCGCTCAATCAATGCCTGGCATGGAGAGGAACAGGGTCGCGCCGAGCCCGCGGGAGCCCCGTGAAGCGCGTCGGCACGTGGAATTTGCGGCGACAAGTGGCGACCACGCCATCATGGAACCAATGCCACTCAAGCCGCAGCGCTCGCCCTGCTTCGACCCGAGCCAGCGTGGAGGTCCGACGGTTCAATCGTGGGTCTTCACGATGAACGTCTTCTTCGACGCGAATTACGTCGAGTCGGACGCAGCGAAGATCCGATACGCCGTCTCGCTGCTGAGGGGCCCCGCCATGGACTGGTGGCGAGTCATCGTGACGTCGCCACGCGCCTACGAGCCACCGTCGCAAGAGGAAGGGCCCACGGGTCCAGCTGTCACCTGGAGTTCATTCTGCGAAACCGCCCAGTACAGCACGTGGAATGCGTGGGGCGCAGGGCTTCGGGCGCGCTTCGAGCCAATCGCGGCTTCTATATCGGCGCGTCAGAGACTGCGTACTTGGCGGCAGCTCGGGTCGGTCCAAGACTACACAAACGGTTTTCTCGCATTATGCGAGCAAGTCGGCTACATGCACGAAGCGGAGCGGGTGGACCGTTACGTCGGAGGGCTGAAGCCGGATATCTCGCACGAAATCATGCTACGCGGACTCTCGAATTTCAACGAGATTCTCGCGCTCGCCGAGAAGATCGACATTTTACGCCGTCCGAGACCAGGGTCCTACTACGGACATCGCCCTCGGGGGCCGTTGCGACAAATGCAGCTGCCGCGCCGTTCAAAGGGCGCTACTTTGCTTGCAATATGCCGGGCCATCGCAAGAGTGAGTGCCCAGAGGAGCTGAGGCGCCGCGGAGCAGAGCAGGGGAGGGAGTCTCCAAGGCAGGGAAACGCCAGCAGTCAGTAGGAATCGGGCCAACTACTGACGAGACTGCCTGCTCGCCCAACCCCACCGACCCTCACCGATTCACAGTACCAATTCACGCCATCGATCGGGCTCGGACGAATAAGGAGGGTACAGCGATGGATTGCCCAGTACTGATCCACGGGAAAATACAGGGAGCAGAAGTGAAGATTTTTATCGACGGAGGAGCAAGTCACAGTTTAGTTAATACCGCGACTGCACGGAAACTACAACTGACTCTCAGCCGGTGTTTACCGGAGGTAGATGCACGCTTAGTTGACGGCACACCGCTTGCAATACGGGAGAAGGTGGAGAGAGTAAAAGTCCGCTGCGGGGGGAATTTCGGGTTTACACAGGAAATGCTCGAGACGACATTGGATGGGCACGACATTTTACTGGGACGTGATTGGCTGCGACGCTATAACCCGCGAATTGACTGGACGACGGGTAGCTGCACTGTGCGAAGTAGCGGTAACTGGGTTGAGCTACCTCGCTGGCAGTTGCCCGAGTCTTCAACGGTCCACGTCAACGCCATCACAATGAAACGGGCCGTCGCCGCTGGAGCTGACGTGTACGCAGTGGACGTCGCAGTAGTAGGAGAAGCAGAGCAGCCGATCGATTTTCAGAAACTGCTGGCAGCGGTACCGCCCGAACTACAGGAACAGTTGAAACGGTACCCGGGGATTTTTCCCGACGATTTACCGGAGGGACTGCCACCTCAGCGAGCACACGACCACCGATAGAGTTAGAAGCCGGGGCACAACCAACCGTACAGCGACAGTTCAGACTGACACAGCCCGAGCTCGACGAACTGAGGAAGCAGCTAGATTACCTGTTAGAGAAGAAATTCATCCGACCAAGTTCGTCACCGTTCGCCGCACCGCTACTGTTCACACCGAAAAAGGACGGAGGTTTTCGCATGTGCATCGGTTACAGAGCGCTGAACAGGGTAACAGTCAAGTCGCGATACCCCATTCCCCGCGCCGACGAACTGATAGATCAACTGCGAACAGCACGGGTCTTTTCGAAAATCGATTTACGGGGAGGTTACCATCAGATTCGAGTCAAACCATCGGACTGTGCCAAGACGGCTTTTAGGACTAGGTACGGGTCATTCGAGTACACCGTGATGCCACTCGGGCTGACCAACGCACCGGCGACATTTCAGATGACCATGAACGAGGCGTTTATGCCACTTTTAGATAAATGCGTGATAGTTTACCTCGACGACATCCTCGTATACAGTCGCGATAAGCAGCAGCACTTAGCAGACCTGGAAGCAGTATTTAAAGTTTTAGACGAGCATCGCCTACTGACCAGGGTTCCAAGTGCGAGTTTTTTCAGGACAGGCTAGAGTTTTTGGGGCACGTTATTTCGGAGGTTGGGGTTGAAATTGACCCAAAGAAGCTGGACACGGTACAAGCCTGGCACCCCTCGACAAATATCACGGAGTTGCAGAGTTTTCTGGGGTTCGTCAATTACGTGCGTCGGTTCGTCCCCGACATGGCACGGTTAATAGCACCGCTGACGGACTTGCTACGGAAGGGGGTCGCTTTTACGTGGGGGGAGAAAGAGCATGTTGCCTTCTCTGCCCTGAAAAATGTTCGCTGTTCACCGCCCGTACTGCGCATCGCCGACCCACACCGCCCATTCGAAGTAGTTACAGACGCAAGCGACATCGCCATCGGTGCAGTTCTGCTACAGGACTCCGGCAACGGCCTACAGCCCATCGCATACGAGTCACGAAAACTGCATCCGCCCGAGACAAATTACCCGATACACGACCGCGAAATGCTCGCGATCGTGAACGCGTTCAAAGTGTGGCGCTGTTACTTGACCGGCGCAGACGTGACAGTACGGACAGACCATAAATCACTACAGTACCTCCGTGCACAGCCCCACCTCAGCCCACGACAGATTCGCTGGCTCGATTTCCTCGAGTCAAACTTCCACTACACGGTCACCTACAAAAAGGGGGCATCAAACATCGCTGACGCACTGACCCGCCCCACTGCCCAAATCCAAGCAATACTACTCGCCCAGACCAGCCCACTACTGACAGGAGTATTCACCCACGGCTATCAAACGGATCCGTTCTTCACAGGAGGAAATTCGCAGCAGTTCGCAGCAGCAAAGGGAGTTTATTATGTAAAAGCCGGCACCGACCGCATCTGGGTACCAGGGTACACACGACTACGGGAATTACTGCTACAGGAGGCACACGACGGAGTTACCTCAGGCCATTTCGGAGTAGAAAAAACACGGCAGCAGATGCAGCGGTACTATTACTGGCCCGAAATGTTGACCGACGTGCAACGACACGTGGCATCGTGCCCCACTTGCCAGCTCATGAAATCCTCACGGAAGCGGCCGGCAGGACAGTTACAGCCGATACCACCCCCAGAGCGTGCTTGGCAGCAGGTGACGATGGACTTCGTCACGGGGTTACCGGCCGGAGCCAGTGGGAACGACGCGATCCTGGTCGTCGTCGATCGGCTGACGAAAATGGCACATTTCGCAGCCTGCAAGAAATCGATCACAGCCGAATAAACAGCCCGCCTCTTCATCTCCATCGTCGTTCGACTGCACGGGATACCAACAGCAATCATCAGCGATCGCGACACGAAATTTACCAGCAACTTCTGGCGGAACCTGTGGCAGCAGTTCGGCACGCGACTACAGTTTAGTTCTTCATACCACCCCGAGACCGACGGACAGACAGAAAGGACAAACCAGACCATGGAGCAACTCATCCGAGCCACGTGCGACGACCCGACCACCTGGGAACAGCAGCTGCCGCTCATCGAGTTCGCATACAACAACTCGCCATCCGCCACGACCCAACAGTCACCGTTTTACCTGAACTACGGACAAGACCCCACAGTACCCATGACCCCGAATCCCGACAACCCGGTGCCACGAGCACAACAGTTCGCCGAAATCTTACAAGCAGCACGGACCCGAGCAGCAGACGCAAAAAAACAAAATCCAACATCATCGCTAAGCGCAACGCCGGCCGCCACCGCCGACCTTTCACTTACCAGCCCGACGACCTAGTTTTACTAGACACTCAGAACATCCGCCTGCCCATCACCCCAAAACTCCGCCCCCGATATTGTGGGCCATTTCGCATCAGCCACATGATTACGCCCGTCACCGCCGACCTCCTCCTCCCTGCTGACTGATACGTCAGCCCGTCATTCCACGTCAGCTTGCTTCGCCCTTACGTCCCATCCACCAGCCAACTGCCTTGCAACCGCCCAACCAGCATGACACGACCGCCGACCGAGCCAATCATCACGCCCGAGAAAATCCTGAGCCACCGAGTTCGTGACCCACGAGGAGCTCGAAGGATCGAGTTTCTGATCCGCTGGAGAGACCGTACGCCCACCGAAGACAACTGGGTTCCCCTGGACAAAATCGAGAACCACCCCGTCCTCACCGAGTATCTGCGCAGCCGGAATTTCCGAGATGTACACGCGCTTTCATAAGGAGGGCCTCCTTAGGGGGGGGGGGTAGTGTAAGGAAACTTCCTCTTCCTTACTTCGCGTCCCTGCTCAGCGCGTACACCACTGTTCCCGCCAACAGCACCCAACAGTAATCTGTTACCACTCGCGACACTCGCTTCGACACTATTCCCGCCACTGTTCACGACGCAACCCAATCTCACGGTTCGGTTGGTAACCCGCGCTCCGGACCTCCGCCTCGACATTTCCCAACCTCGGCGCTAGGCCCGTCGCGCACCCCATTTTCCACACATTACCGTTACCACTGTAGTTTCGCTATATATTCTTCGCTCATGCCTTCGCTCATTGTACTTTTGCTTCGATAGTGCCATTCTCGCTCGCTCACTCAATTGCACTCGTAACAACTAAAGTAGAAAATTTTACATGTAAGGGAGAATCATGCACTAAAACAACAGAACAATTTCAACACTTCATGCTGTGGGAGAGTTCTGCAGCGTGAAAGATATTTCAGGGAGCTGATGGTGCCTTTTCCCCGCAACCTAGTCGAAATGTGTCAGCTGCCAGCACATCTGATACACGCTGGACTGGAGTATCGCTTCCCTGACGCTGAGTTGCGTCGTTCACCGCGGCCTAGCTTGCATTCGAGATGTACAGTTCAGGTACATGTGGATGACCTTTTGGTTTTTACTGGTTACTGAAAACGCGGTGCGATCAACCCTCTCAGTTTCCGACGTTTTGATTCGGCCCGGAGAATTTCAGTGTGGTTCATTCGGTGATCCTGATTGGGTGAAAAAATGATCACTTTTTCACCACCACACACATTGGCTTGGCGAGAACCACTCCAGGGCACGTCTGCGAGACATGTGCCCATATCCCAATTCAACTTGACAATTCCCAACCCAAGGCGACCGAAACCGAAAGGAACACATCAGACCGCGCCAGCTGGCCAGCTCACCCTCATCCTAACAACCCTCTAGGCCACGTCCGCCACTGCAGGCACGCTGGAGCTCTCGAGGTGCCGGAGCAATCGAGGTGGCGATATCGAGGCATGACGCGGCTTTACGTCAGCATCAATGTCAGCGGCGGTCAGACCTTCGGGAATTCCGTTCCATTCTATCCACTGGAGCCCCCTCCCTCTCCTTCCTCAACTCACTCAGCTCCACCGTTTCCTCCCTCCTCCCTCCCTCTCTCGCCGTGACTCAATCCTTGAGCCAGCTGATGACACAAGAGGTCGAGCTGATGTCAAATGTCCAACAGCTGATGAACACTTTTTGCCCAGGAGTGGTTCTGACCGACTCGGCGTGTGCCTATGGCGGCTTGAATGGTCCTCCCACCATTCGCAGCTTCCACTGACGCGCTGGCGAGCCGCCACGGACCACTCCTCCGTTGATTCTCGGCCTCAGAAGCCGTAAGAGCAGCTGCACGACCAACACTAACTCACTGATACTTTTCGAATCGGCACTTGCACGGCATTCAACAACCATTGTGATCGATCAGCTTGGCTCATAAATTCGTATGATCATGGCTTCTGTTCCCGTGTTTCCCGTTCTATCTGCGTTAACCAATGATCTAGTTCTCTCCAAGCATTCAGCGATCGTATCATTCCGTATTCCAATCTGGCGTCAAGTCGAGAATCAGCTTTAGACCGTCGTCCTGCTCAAGAGGACACGGACTTCACTAATATCGCTAGCACTTTATTATCGTTAGATTTCTTAGCAGCACCTATTCTCTCCGCCACTTCTTCGCAGATCTCCTGTTCAGCTCCCTCTCTCGGATCCGCCATGGCGATATCGGCCGCCATTCGCGCTCCCGGCGTTTCCAACCTCACACGGGCCTGCGTCAACTGCGCAAGCAAACGCGGGCCGGGACGGATGACGACAGCGTTCGCGTCCGTGACATGCCATCCCAGATGCACGCTTCGGCTCGCGTCCAATCAGCCGTCGAATCTCGCCTCACGCAACTCGCTCACTTGCCGGCCATCCAAGAGACTAATCTTCGGACCGGCCCTGAAGCAATACTACGGCGGCAGGACGCAACGGAAGCCGCCTCCGTACCCGATATACACTATACTCGCCGACGCTACAGCTTCGACCTCGCTAGAAGACAAACCCGTTACCAGCAAGCAATCCGTCGCCGTCCTCGAATGCGACTGCCACGTGGCGGGCCTGCTGCCAGCTGGACGACGTCATCATGAAGGTTCAAACGGTCCCAACGGATCGGCCAGACGGCGGTCAGCCAAGCGCGGGCCGTGCAACGTGTGCGGAACCGGTAAGCCCTTGAAAGCCGTGGCAGTACCGACCGATAAGCCCCAAGGCAGCAGCAGCAACACCAACGGCGGGCTTTGGGGCCTAGCTAGTTCACTAGGCGGTCTACTCACTCCCGACGCTGATATCAACGTGCTCTCCTCCCCCTCCCTGCTTTTCCCTGCTCCTGGCGGCGTTGTTGGCGGTGCTGACAACGCGCTTTACTTTACAGAAGACGACGAGGATGAGGAAGAGGAGCGGCTGTACGACGCAGTGAGCCTCAGCAGCAGCATCAGCAGCAGCGGCGACGATGTCAGCAGCGAGGGAGGGTTCAGCCGCGTGAGCAGCACCGGCAGCCTGTCCGGCCTGGACGACCGTGTACGCGTTAAAGTGCATCCGGGCCGAGTGGACATCTTTAACGGAGCGGAGCATCTGCGGCTGCGCGCGGACGGGCTGATGGAGCTGCGGCGCGTGAAGGACGGCGTGCCTATACTCATCACCGCGGGGAGAGTTTCCCTCCCGGACACCTGCCGTGATTATATCGAGTCGTGCGAGATCACCGTGCTGGACGAGTCGATCGGGGCCGTCCAACTGAAGTGGATCAACGGCTCTGCGCTGCGCGTGGTGGCGGCGAACCCCGCGGGCCTGGAGAAGGGCGATCTGTCGGCGCTGCCGTTCGACCGCGACCACGGCAACCCCGCCTCCGACCCCTCCTGGGCCAAGGTGAGCCTCCGACCCCTTGTGCTCCAAGGTGAGCCTCCGACCCCTCCTGGGCCAAGGTCAGCATCTTACCTCCTGAGACACCGTGAGCCTCCCACCCCTCCTGCCCAGTGACACGGGCATTGCGTATCCTTCACTGTTCAATCCCCTGCTCATCCCTCCCTTCTGTTCCCACCCCCGTACGTGCACCCCCTCTAACAGAAGCTGGCGTGTGGATTCGTGTGTGAGTTCAGCGTGGCGCAGCACGCGGAGCAGGAGGCGCGCGGGATGGCGGAGGTGGAGCTGGACATGCGCACAGCGGGGTACTGGTTCGGCGGGGGGCACTACATGCGCCAGCACTGGCCGCTCAACCGCGGCCAGTTCGAGATGGGTCCCTTTTTCCCCTTTGACAACGGCCCCAACGGCAACAACACGTTGCTCGCCGCGCAATGGATGACCTCCCGCGGGCTGCTCGTGCTGGCCAATCCGGACACGCCATTCCTGCACGTGGGGCTGAACGCGCCCCAAGTGGGCCCACATGACGGCTGGATCCAGCGCTCCTGGGGCACGGGCGTGCAGAACCTGGCGCGGGAGTCGCTGCCAGCGGTGGAGAACGGTACGGGGGACGGCATGCTGCGCCTGCAGGCGCGGGCGAGCTACCGCACGGTGGAGATGCTGCACCCGCTGCGGGACTGGATGCCCGCGCTGTGGAAGGAGGAGCAGGACAAAGGTGAGCTTTTTAAGGTGGAGGTAGATTGACCTTCCCTTGTTAGCTGCAGGCAGATCTGGGCAAATCTAGGCTGATCTGGGCAAATCTAGGCTGATCTGGGCAAATCTAGGCAGATCTGGACAAATCTGGGCAAGTCTGGGCCCATCTAGGCACATGCGCACAGATCTGGATAAGGTCCCTTGCCCTCTCATCCCCTCACCTCTCACCCCCTCATCCCTCACAACCCCCCCATCACCCTTTCAGACCAGCGCCTGAGCCTGCAGTTCGCACTCTGCGCCACTGCAAACGTGAAACAAGCAGCCGAAGCCGCTCTGGAAACTCTTCCCCGCCCGGCCAACCCCCCGCCGCGGGAGATGGTGGATGCGCCGATCTGGACGACGTGGGCGCGGTACCACGCCAACGTGACGCAGGCCAAGGTGGAGCAGTTCGCGCATGAAATCGTAGGCCGCGGGCTGTCCCGCTCCGTCATGGAGATTGATGACAAGTGGCAGACCAAGTACGGGGACTTTGACTTCGACCCCGTGAAATTCCCCAACCCCAAGGTGAGGCCCACCGTGTGTGCTGCTTGCCTGGCCCTGTGCATTTCACGTTCGCCAGCTTCTCATAGGATCTTATCATGCCTATGCAGTGCTCTTGTCCCTCTCATCACCCCTTGCTCACCTCTTTCGGTCGTTCTCTCTGCTGTTCGCTCTCTCCCTCCCACAGGCCATGGTGGAGATGCTACACGCGTTGGGCTTTAAGGTCACGCTCTGGATCATGCCCTTCGTCGAGGAAGCTTCCGCCGCCTACCAGGAAGGCGCGCCCAAGTGAGTGCCAGTACCCAGGCTCTAGAAGAATTTACACCTTGCAGTCTCTTTCATTCGTTTGACCCTAAACCACATGAAACTCACTGCTATCAATCCGAATCCCCTTCTCACACCTTTTCCATCTCGTCCACCCCTCCCATCCCCTCCCCCCATCCCCCAGAGGCTACTTCATATCATCCAGCGCCCCGGCCACCAAGGGCCTGAAGCCGGGCTTCTTCAAGTGGTGGCAGCCGGTGCCAGCAGCGGCCCTCGACGTGACCAACCCCGAGGCAGTCGCGTGGTTTGTCGGGCGTCTTAAACGCCTCCAAGCCGACTATCTCATTGATGGCTTTAAGTTTGACGCGGGCGAGCCGTGCTTCCTCCCCGCGCACTTCGTCACGCACAAGCCGATCGTCACCCCGGTGGAATACACGCGGCTGTATGTGCAAGAGGTGGCGTCGCAGTTTAGCTACGCGGAGGTTCGCACGGGGCATAAGACAAGCAGCGTGCCGCTGCTGACGCGGATGGGGGATCGATTTTCCACTTGGAGTACCGGGAACGGGCTGAGAAGTGTGATTCCCACACTGCTGACGTCGGGGATTCTGGGGTACCCGTTCTGTTTACCCGACATGGTGGGGGGCAACGCGTACTTTGGCAACAAGCCGGACGTGGAGCTGCTGGTGCGGTGGGCGCAGGCGAACGCGCTCATGCCGGCCATGCAGTTCTCCATCGCCCCCTGGGACCTCAGCAAGGAGGCAGACAGGCTCTGCAAGGCTGTGCTCGAGGTGAGAAGATAAGAGGCACAGGCTCCGGGTGGTGGGAATGCGGAGAGAAGAGGCATGCTAGCACAATTTTCTCTCTCATGAATGGTGTATGTGGTGGCTTTAGTCTTACCTCTCTTCACTCCTCCCCTCCCCACCGTACATCCTGAGCAGCTAAGGGAGAGGCTAGCGGGCACCATATTCAGCCTCATGGAGGATGCATGCTCCAAGGCCCTCGCCCCCGTGTGCCGCCCCATGTGGTGGCTCGACCCCGACGATGCCGAGGTGCGTGCTGCCACCTCGCCTAACCTCACCTCACCTCACCTCACCTCACCTCACCTCACCTCACCACACTGCGTTTCACCTCACGTGCTGGGCTCATCTGCGCAGCACACCTGCATTCTTCCAGAGAAGTTTTACGAATTTTGCAGGTGCCTTACGAGCCTTGAGCAGCTATGCATGAGCCCTTGCTTTTCATTTTCAGGTTCTTCTCGTCCCTCTAACCCTCGCTTCCATCTGCTTCCCTCTCATCCTTTCACTCTCCCTCTCCAGACGTTCCCTATCGACGACCAGTTTGCGATAGGAGATGACATCATAGTGGCTCCCGTGGTGGTCAAGGGGCAGAAGAAGCGCGACGTCTACCTCCCCAAGTGAGCACCAAAGCCTTCATCTCCACTTCTTAGCTCGTGTTTTCTATCCTCTCTGCCCGCCCTGGTTGTTTCCCCCTTGAACCCCGCGCCCCCATCCCCTCCCCTACTAAAATTGTTGAGATTCACGCATCTCACCACTGCTCACACGCATGTTGCTCATTCTTTCTTCTTCCGTACTCTCCCCTCTCACCCCCTCACCAGAGGCACATGGTGCGAGCTGCTGAACCCATCCAACACGTTTGAAGGCCCCACCTGGCTGGAGGATGTGGAAGCGCCTCTGCACATCATCCCCATATACTGCCGAGTCGTGCCGACCGACATTGTGTCACCAAACCAGGAGGGCGGGCAGGAGGCAGCAGAGCATGCAAACGCAATGGTGCCGGTGCCTGTTCGGATAGAAGACGCAACGCTCGTGATTGCTGACAGTGACGCTCTTGCGGAGGGCTCAGCGACACAAACAGTGAAATGCTGACATGAGTCAGCACGGAAGCGAAGTGACCTTCACCCCACCCACACCTCTTGCACCCGTTGAAAGGGTGGACTGGTGTTATTTATTTCGTTGTAAATTTGTTTCCCCTTTTTATGGTGCGCGAGTGCCCTGTGTGCACCATCCGTAGGCCTTGTGAATACGTTTATATCTGGTTTGTATGTTTTGCCTTAGCCTTCATGCGTGGCTTGGCTTTTCTCAGAAAACATGTGGTGATTCAAGTATCATTGTGACATTTGAGTAGGTCAACTATGCAATATACGAGACCTAACTTTCCTGATGACCTAATACCAGGTTGTAGTTATTATCCGCACGGGATTAGTTGGAACATTATTGAAGCAGGTGGCATATTATCCTGGCTCATTAGATATACGCCATGTGGCAACTTAACACTAGACTTAAAATGAATTCCAAAACATCCGAATTCTACAAAATACACCTGCTAATATTGCGTATGAAGTCGTGTAACTTCGCGCACTCAACTTTGTTCGTAGTTCTGGTGAGCAATTTTGTTCGCACCTGTTCGTGATTAGCGCAAATTCCAGAATCGCAGCTGTTAGCGAAGGGGTGGGTGCTTTGGTAGTGGTCGTGGAGGTTGCGACCTAGGGTTTGGTGCTCCACCAATCCATCTCTCCCCTCCTTTCAAGTTAGCAGCCTGGTTATGCTTCCTCGCTATGAACTGCTGGCTAGCTATGTCTCAGACGCCCGCCCAACTTACCGCACTAAATCTAGCCTTCTTTTTTTCAGCCGCCCCTGTAGTGCCAGTTTACGAGTTCACAGCAGCCGCGCAGCTTAAAGCGAGCTCTGTCACGTGGGACAATGCACTTCCCCAATTATTATCCCACCACCAGGTACGACCCCACTCCGCCACGCCACGCTAGATCCACGCGTGAAACACGTCATGCTGGGCTAGATCCACCAAGAATGAGCGTCACCAGCTTCCATTCAAGTCCACGCGCTGCGGATGTTGGTGCCAAACCTAAACCGTAGACAGGGCTCCGAAAATGTCGAATTGTTCTAAACCGTCCGATTTGAGCTTATCTAGCTGTTGCATTGTCATCCACGTGAGCGTGCTGTAAAATAATCAAACCGAGGGGATAGCTTTGCCGCAGATTCGTTTCCGGAAGCGCCGGAGACACTCCAACCGTCCGATTTTCGTGTTAGCTGGCGGTACAGTCAGGTTAGCAGCAATGTGGACCACCCACTGCCGCGTCGCATTTGCCTCAGAGCGTTGCAGTAAACGTGTGTGGTGCCGAAGCTCCACCCAAGAGTGCCGAACCAACGCTCGAACGACGGCCCCTTCGTTAACGGGGGAAACCTTTGCCGGGTGTCAGTAGAAATGGTCACTTGACGACCATTTCTATTCAATCACAACTTGTTTGCTTCACACACTCGTTCAGTCACTCGCACAGACTTTCCCTCGTGCCTCTGAGAACCCTCGTTGCTCGAATGGACTCGGTCAACCCTGAAACTGCTCTTGCCGTTGCACTTGCTGCTGCCACGTGCTTCGGAAACGCAGCGAGGTACCTGTGGGAGGTACCGAGCTGGTTGGACTGCCCTGCAGTCAACCCCCTTCCCTTCGATTGCCTCTACGAGTGGACTGCTGCTGATGAAGCTCAACTGAGAGCAGCACCGGCTGAACTCAGTGTGAGCGAGGAGCTGCTGCTCTTGGCGAAACTTACAACAGTAAGCTCCGCTGATTTTATCACCGAATGGACTGCTCAAGACGAGGCCGATCTGAGAGCTCCCGTCAGGAATTGCCGTGCTACGCTGAGCGTGAGCGACGAGCTGTTGCTTCTGGTGGGACATGCTGTAAACTCTGATGATTTTATCACAGAGTGGACGGTTGACGATGATAGGTATCTGAGAAGTGCTTCAGTAAGGACGTCCGTTGGCTGGAGTGTTGCCGAGTGGGTGGCCGAGCACGGTTCAGTTAACCCCGCCGAATTCGTCACGGAATGGACAGACGCGGACGAAGCTTATCTGAACAATCACTCGATTAGGACTCCAGCAGTTAGGAGTGAAGGCGAGCAGATGCTGCTGCTGGCGGCTCGCAAGCCCATGACCTCCACGGAGGTGGCTCTCAAGCTGGGCCGCTTTGCTGAGGCGAGCAAGAACCGCCGGGAACACCGTGATGGAGCGCGGCTGTGCTTCTCGCCGTTAAGGCCCGCCCTTGTCACGGCCGTCGCGTCTGCTGTTGGCATGGTTGCCGCTGCTGCAAGTGCTGCGGCTGATGCTCTTTGTGCTGCTGTCGCTGCTGCTGTGCCTGTGGCTGCGGCTGCTGCTGCTGCGGATGCCGTTGCTGACGCCATTGCTGGCGCCGTTGTTGCTGCTTCTGCTGCTGTGCCTGTTGGTGCTTCGCTTAAAAAAGAGGCTTGCAAGCCATCAGCACGATCAGCAGTGAAACCATCGCGATCAGTGGCGAAGGCAGCAGTACGGCCAGTGGTCAAGGCAGCAGCCCCATCAGTACGGCCAGTGGCCAAGGCAGCAGTATCCGCTGTGGTAAAGCCGGCTGCGTGCAAGCCATCAGCACGCGCAGCAGCTTCGCCAGCGGGACGACCAGCGGTGAAAGCAGCAGCGAAGCTAGTCACACAAGCAGTAGTGAAGCCACCCGTGAATGCAGCATTCTGTGGTTCAGCCGTGAGAGGGACTGGAAAGGGAGAGGCAAGCAAGGTTGGTGCTGCAGAGAAAAGTGTCGGATGCAAGGGTAAGGTTTCTGCAGTGACAGTTGAAAAGTCAGCAAGACATGCTGCTCCGGCTGCCCCTGGTGGGGCTGCTGCTGCCACGAGCGGATTGAGAAAAGGTTCAGTTTCGGCTGTGAGGGGGGAGGGGAAGAAGGGAGTGCAGGCAGCAGCAGGGAGCAACAGTGAGCTGCGAGGCCAGACTGCAACAGCAGCCTCGCAGAAGCAGCAGGGTCAGCAACCCAGGTGGAGGTGACAAATATGACTTGCTACTGAGTAGCGTATAGGAAAAGTTTTACCTTGTATAATATAGTTCACTGGTAGGGCTAAGTTGGTTACTTGTAGGCCCATGTAAATTGTATGCCATTATGATCATTGATGTGTATCTATCACGAAGTTAAGACACCAGTTGCAATAACCAAGGAGCTTTATCTGCTGTATGGGCTGTTGATTTTGTTGTTTGGGGCAGCTGGGGCGTATGACATGTCACATGAGTATGTCTCACATTGTTTGTATGCACGGTTGTTCATGCTACAAGAGGCACTTGTACGCATGGATGTGCTGCTTGGAATGATCTCCTTCCCAATGTGTTCAATTGCCAACAAGGCATTTCCTTATTTCAGTCTACATCCCCTGTAAAATGCACGTGCCCCATTGTAAAAGCATGCTTCTGTAGGCTAGGCTTCCAATCCAAGGTTCACCAGTGAGCACTGTGACCATTATTGCAGCAGAGGGCTCGAAAACATGACTCAATTACCTCTCCATGCCCATCCTTTCCTCACCACTCACCATCTCTCTGCCCATTCCCCCTCCCCTCCCCCTTCCCTCCCACCCCCCACTCCTCTCTCGCTCCCCATCATGCTCTCCCCCCCACTCCCCCTCCCTCAGTGAGGCAAAGCAGTGCTCACATTTAGCCGCTTTCAAAGCAGTGCAGGGTGTGGTGGTCGACCTTTCGCTGGATGCGACTTCTGACTGCTTCTGACTCTTTGCCGTTGTCAGTGCTTCCTGCTGGCCCGCAATAAGGCGAGATTCGGTGAAATTTGAGAGGACTGCAGAGTTCTCCTTGCGATCAACCAGGTTGTCTATGTGGCTACTTCTGGCGTGAGGTTGAAACTTGAAAATGGGGAACAGCATCGGGAGAGGGTGGGTGTGTTTCAAGCTAGGACCGATTCTTGCATCATTCATAATCCCCCAGCTCCATTTTGTACCGTGCCGAACCAGTTTCCGTGCCGATTTGGTGCTGTTCAGGTCCATGGACAGTTTATCAGGTAAGTAGTCAGATATCAGGTCAGCATTCAGGTATCAGATCAGCATTCAGGTATCAGGTCAGCATTCAGGTAACAGGTCAGAATACAGGTAGCAGGTCAGTATTCAGGTATCAGGTCAGCATTCAGGTATCAGGTCAGCATTCAGGTATTTAGGCAGTATTCAGGTGTCAGGTCAGAATTCAGGTATCAGGTCAATATTCAGGTAACAGGTCAGTATGCAGGAATCATGCCAGTATTCAGGTATCAGGTCAGTATTCAAGTATCAGGTCAGCATTCAGGTATCAGGACGACATTCAGGTATCAGGTCATATCCGTGCCATGCCAAGTCAAATCCGTGCCCGAACCAAGGGCCGCCAAGATTTTAGCATAACATGTGCTGCTGGGTTACTCGTATGCATCTCCTTCGCAGATTGTTCATTCGCCAAAGAGGTTTTTTTTCATCTTCTCCTGTTAAGTGTATGTGCCACATTGTGAAAGCATGCTTGTCCCTCTGTATGCTCCTGCGTGTTTGCGCGGATTTTAAGCATCGCCAGTAAGCACTGTGATCGATACTGCAGCTCAGGCCTTGAAATGATGTCATACTCAGAACCTTCACTCTTTGCCCCGTTTCCCATACCTCGCCACTCACCCTCTCCCTGCCCCCTCACCCTTGCCCTGCACCCACCCTTTCCCCTCCCAGGCCCCTCGCCTTCCCACTCACCGTCACCCTCTCCCGCCCGCTCCCCTTCCTCAGTGAGCCAAAGCAATGAAGGCTGTGGGGGTTCAACCTTTAGTTGAATGCTGGCATGCAATCAGGTGAGCATTGGTGACTGTTGAGTCGACAAATAATCGCCTCACAATCAGGAGAGCCACATGGCTACTGTTTGCTACAGCAGCAAGGTAATCCAGTTTCTGTGAGACAGGTTGGGTTGGGAGGGAGTAGTTCAGCAGGTCAATATTCAGGTTGGTATAGTATTCAGGTGGGTATATTGTTCAGGTTGGTATGGTATTCAGGTTGGTCGTCAGGTCATTACCCAGGTCTCAATTCTGGCCAGTATTCAGGGCAGTATGCAGGTCATTTCAGGTCAGAATTCTACTAAATGCCTTTATGCTGGAAGGATGTCATTTTGCTAACCTTTTGCAGGCCGTTAAGACAATGATTCTATCTCAAACGCGTTTCCAACTTCAAGAGCCATCTTCTTAGGCGCCTCAAAACACTTGCACGCTGACAGTGTGGTGGTTGGCTTGGACATGAGTCTCCGACCGTGACTATATACAGTGGTTAATCTTCTCCCTTGCAAGTGCTAAGAGTAAGCTTTGATTGATTCGATACATTGCCTAGCATTAGCTGCCACAAGTTCTGAGTGCCCAATTTTTTGTATCATTGTTACCGCTACACTGCTGTGGTCCTGTGGGTACCGTAGTAAAAACGAAGATAGTTCTTCAAGGTTCACGATGTATCCTTGTCAAAGTACACGTGTGGGTTACACTTGCTCAAGAGATGCTCATTGCATAACGAATACACGGCAAATGGTCAATTGTAAACATGCTAGACATCTACAAACTTGTTGAGGCATAGCCACAGCTACAGCAGCAGTCACTGTTGAAGTCACAGCAGCAGCAAAATGCTTTGATAAAAATGTGGAGGGTTTAACTGCAGGCAATATAAACGCATGCCCTGTTATGAAAAGCAAGGCTTGATCCATGGGGCTGATGCTTCTGCGGCATGCCGCATACAAATGGCGGTCTATGCGCCTGATGCACAGAGTGATGCTGGTATCGCTTCTCCCACCACCCTACATGAGCCTGTGGGCTGTTGATGACCGTCAGTAGCACGTGTGCATGGGATGAGAAGAGATGGTGTGATGGGATGAGGAGCAGAGGTGGTGGGATGGGATAAGGAGCAGATATGATGGGATAAGATGAGCAGGAGAGATAGTGGGATGGGATAATGAAAGAGATGGTGAAATGGGATGGGATGAGGAGCTGAGGTTGTGGGATGGGATGATTAGAGAGATGGTGTGATGGGATGAGGGGCAGAGATGGTGGGATGGGATGAGGAGGCGGAATAGTGAGATGGGATGAGGAGAAAAGATGGTGAAACTGGTGAGAAGAGATGGTGTGATGGGATGAGGGGCACAGATGGTGGGATGGGATGAGGAGAAAAGATGGTGAAAATGGGATGTGAAGAGATGGTGTGATGGGATGAGGGGCAGAGATGGTGGGATGGGATGAGGAGGCGAAATAGTGGGATGCGATGAGGAGAAAAGATGGTGCATATGGGATGAGAAGGGATGGTGTGATGGGATGAGGAACAGAGATGGTGGGATGGGATGAGGAGCAGATATGATGGGATAAGATGAGCAGCAGAGATAGCGGGATGGGATAATGAAAAGAGACTGTGGCATGGGATGGGTTGAGGGTTGAGGTTGGGGGATGGGGTGATTAGAGAGATGGTGGGATGGGATGAGGAGCGGAGATGGTGGATGGGATGAGGGGCGAAGACAGTGGGATGGGCTGAGGAGCAGAGATGGTCGTTGGGCTGAGGAGCAAAGATGGTGTGATGGGATGATGAATGGAGATAGTGGGATGGGATGCAGAGAAAAAATGGTGGGATGGGATGGGATGAGGAGCAGAGATGGTGGGACGGAATGAGGTGCAGAGATGGTGGGATGGGATGAGGAGCATACAGGGATGAGGAGCAGCAATCGTGGGATGGGATGAAGAGCAGAGATGATGGGATGGGATCTTGAAAGAGATGGTGGGATGGGACGAGGAGCAGTGATGGTGGGATGGGACGAGGAACAGCGATGGTAGGATGGGATGAGGAGCAGAGTTGGTGGGAAGGTACGACTGTGGAACAGAGGTGGTGAGATGGAAGGAATGAGGAGCCGATGGTGGAACGGGATGGTAACTTGAGGACAAAAGACGCATGTAAATACTAGCATTCTAATGCTCCTCTCATTGGTTTTTTGCGTCCAAGAGTGACTATCAGGCATCCTTCTGGTGTATGAATGCAAGTTTTATATTCCTTCTCTGGCCTTTCCCCTGCCTAATCAGCAATTTTCATGTCTTGGGGTTTTCCAACAAAAAGAGTTCTGATAGAAGATGACTCTCGTAAAAAAGGACTTATGCATGACATTCAGTATGGTTTTGCTACCTCGTGGCCATGTTGTTCCTGTCTTCCAGCTCCTTCTGCACCGCTGACTGCAGCTTGTCAATGAAGCTGTCAGCTGAGCAAGCACCAGGTATGTTGCTTGTAGCATGGGCCAGAAAAGGAAGTTTCCTTAGAATTCGCCCGCTAAGCCCCTGCAAGGATGATTTGGTTTAGCACAACACGAACGCTACTCCAAACAGCCACTCTTGGCGAATTTGAAAACGTACCTCACACGCCTTGGCGACCTCGAGAAGCTTCTTCCCTAATTGGACACCCTTACTACTCCCCATGTCCTCACTATCACAATCGCTCAGCATCAGTTCGTTGTAAGTGGACGGATAGTCAGTGTTGCCCTGTCAGTCATAACAGGAATCAGCTCACAAGGAAATTCAGAGAAAACGGAGATTGCAGAGCCATAAATAACACGAGGGCAACTCGTACCTCCACCTCTTCAACAATCCCAACTCGTTGGAGCTCGCAGAAGCTCGAATGCAGCATATTATAACGTCCTTGCAGTGACGGTGGTCCAATAAATGCCTTAATGTCAGCTCGGTCAATGAACGCCAGATCTGAAAGAAAGAGAAAGGGCGCCATTTCTTAGACCTTGAACAGACAATGAATTTTACACAAATGCGCCAGGACGGACCAATGGCATGTGTCAAATTCGATGTCGTCAGAACCATGACGTTAGGATGCTGCTTCAGTTTATCAAGCTGAGTCAACAATGCATTCACGACCTGCACACATGCACACGGGGGATTTAACACGCACTCATATCAAGGCCTGACAGGTCACAGGTCAACGTACCCTTATAGCATCCGAGGGATCTGAGCCATTCAGAGCAGCTTGACGTGCCGCAGCTAGGCTCTCAACTTCGTCTGACCAAGGCAACACTTTAGTAAACACCTCACGGCGCACAGAGAAAGTGGAATGGAAATTGGATACCTTCACATACCAATAAGTACAAACACCAACGAGCTTCGATCTTCCACGAAGGACTGGATGTGACTGAACAGCTTGCTCACCTGCAACAGAGAATGGACATTTGAGACCATGTTCTCGAATGGCATTACTACCGTCAACCCAGAAAAACTTACAAGCTTTGCGCTTTCGGAGAACCATTTGCTGAAGAGGGAGTGCGCATTCACCTCAATAAGATGAGCTGTCTGATACCTGTCGACTGGTGTTATGAAGAAACTCCAAGCTCGCAACTGATCAAGCAGTGACTGACATGAAGCAATATAGTCACCTTTCTTTGAAACGTATAGATAGCTTCTGGGCCAGTGCCTTACTGAATGCAAAAGCAACAAGATAACAGGAAGGGAAGTGGAGGTGAGTGTGTGGACGAAGAAGGATCTGTACCAATTCAAGACCCCCAAAACCAAAATGCAGAGATCGGTATGTGAAAACAAATGCTTACCAGAGAGATGTTTTTCCTGTACCAGGTGGTCCGAACAACAAAACCACCCTGAAATTTGAAATGGGTCAGCAAGCGTATTGACGTATCACAAACAATCTGGCTGCATCCATTTACCTGTTCCAAGAAACAAGCTGACAGTTTACGCCTTTCTCTGAAAACAGAAGGGCACTTGCAGCATATCGAAGAAGTCGGTGCTTGATTCCTGAATCATAGACCAGGCTGGAAACGAGAAAGCCTTCAGAACGATACAACTGACTTGCAACAACTCTTGTACGAGCAAATGAAATGTTTCGAATGTACCTTTCCCAAAGACCATGGAAATCCTCTGACGGAAGATTCCATGATTCAAACGAGGCAACCTCTTGCTCTTGTTCCGTGTCTTCAACAGCACCTCCTCGGCACAACTGCTCACATTTCAGATTGTATTTCATTTCGTATGTCACGCCAAAAAATGATATAATTCGTTGGAAAATCAGACCTTGAAGATGCTGATTTGAAGATCAACTTGCCAGAAGAGAATAACCTGATTCGCGATAGTTTGCTCATCTGCAATGAACATGCTCGTAAGGACAGCAGTAACTGCTAGCTGAGGCAGTTAATGACAATCCTTACTTACCAATGTCGACAAAGTGAATTGAAGCTACGTTGTCATCAATGAATGGCTCTTCGCCCAGATTGAGAACAAGAGGTCCATTAGCGAAGACTTGATGCCTATTTGCGAGCAACCTGCACTTTGGAAAAGGCTCTATCGGTCACATCAAAGGCCAACAGAGAATGCAACATGGGATCGGATGAAATTGACCTGTAGATTGATGCACGGACGTCGCTGAAGGAGGCTTCTGAATCTGCCTTGAGGCAAACTTCAACTGCAATTCGGAACAACGACTGTTATATTACAGCTGTCGAGCTTAAACTCCGTGAACTATGCTACTACGAACAAACCTGATATAGGGATTTTTGCCGAAAAGACTGAAGACTCAGCGTCGATGCATGAAACATCCGCGTCTGTCTCTAAGAAGGAATCCAGTTGGCAGCCAACCTCAAGTGGCTGGTTCGAAAGCGCATTGTAGTTTTCAGCATCCATGGCAGCAGAGGAGAATCGTGTGCTATCACAAATGTTGCTCGGGGGGATTGGTATGGATGATATATTGGGCTATTTCATTCACTTGCAGCGCGCACCAGCAAGTTCCCTAGGTGGAAGAAGAACGTATGCATCACAGAGAGTTCCAGCACTGAAATTTTGTCCCTCGTCTACATTTACAAGTCCGTTACGTATACTTCTGTATACCCCATTACACAAAGCATCTACCCTAATTGGGTTGTGATTCTGAATTAATCTATATGGTCAGAATACAATCTCCTCTAATTCTACTAACCGATCATACTTTCAGGAAATTACTAGACTCCTTTTCACGATTGCCTTGTTCATATAAACGTACTATAAATGGTCGTTTCGCATGTCACATTATGTACCATAAATTTATTCTTTTAACACTAAAAAAATGACCGCAATAACCTTCATAACCGCCATCCCCCAAAAATGAACTCATGTGGACTTATAGGAACAACATGAAAATTTGCTAGGTGGGCTAGTAATCGAATTATAACCGTTTAGGATAATAAAATGATATTAGCGTTCACATAATTTATAAATTTGTGTACTCAATAGGCTAGCTAGGGTTGCAACATAGAGGGTATGGAACATTTCATATACCCCCCTGTATGCTCTAGTGCGCTTCATCATGCCTTTCCTCTTCCATGGCCTCCTTGCGTTCTCCACTGCCGCTGACCTTATCACCCACCTGCGCTCGCTTGATGCTAGCTACCGCGCTGCTCGCACCGTCGAGCAGTGTGCTAGGCACCCATACCCCATAATTCACACCCTGCACCTCCTCGCGACCCGCCTTCCTAACCGCCTCGCACCTGCGCGCGACGCCCTCCTCGCCATGCACCTCATGGATCTCGCGATCGATCTCTTTGAGACTAGTCACACAAATATCGAGGCCCGCCTCCGCACAATCGTCTCCACCACTGGTTCAGTCCCCCATCTTTGAGGGGTGTGCTCCGCCCAAGCTCCCTGCGCAAGCTGCCTCTACTGTTGTTGCTGAGCCTACTACTGCCACGGAGGTCGCAGCCGCCGCTGCCCCCTCTGGTAAGAGTGGTTGTGCTCGTAGAGGAGGTGGAGGTGCTGGTAAGTCAGGGGGTGCTGACAAGGGGAGTGCTGGTCCGGGAGGTGCTGCCACAGAGGGTACTGGTATTGGGCGTGCTACATTGGCTCAGCAGTAGCAGTAGCAAAAGAGCTGCCGCAACAACAGTTACAACAGCAGCAGCAGCAAATTCAATAGTAGGTTTTTTAGTAGCAGTGGGGACCTGCTGGCCCGAAGAGCGTTGGCCGCGGTGATGATTCTGACGGATGGGCGTCGCGTGCCCCTCCCCCCCCCTCCCTCCCCTCCTACCGAGCCAGTGCCGGCTTCTGTCTTGTGAGGATCTGGTTCAGGAAAGAGAAATCTATTGAATGAGGTACCCTTTTTGTAGGTGACCGTGTAGTGAAAATTTGACTCGAGGAAGTCGAGCCATCGGATCTATCGTAGGTTGGGGTGGGGTTGCGCGCGGAGGTACTGTAATGGGCGGTGATCTGTCCTTACTGTCACGTCTGTGACGGTATTATAACAGCGCCACACTTTGAACGCGTGCACGATCGCGAGCATTTCGAGGTCGTGTATCCGGTAAATTTTCTCGGGCGGGTGCAACTTTCGTGACTCGTATGCGATGGGACGTAGGCCGTTGCCGAAATCATGTAGCAGTACGGCTCCAATGGCGATGTTGCTGGCGTCGGTAACCACTTCGAATGGGCGGTGAGGGTAGGCGACGTGTAACACGGGCGGCGAACCGATAACGTTTTTCAAGGCAGATAAGGCAGTATGTTCTTTCTGTGAATCAAGAAAACAGGAATGAAATGACTAAGTGAAAGTTGGGTACAAAAGGCAAACCCTAGGCAACTGTACCCCATATGTGCTACCCCACTATAGCCTACAGTAGCTATGTCATATAACTCTGACACACCCCCATAGGCAAAGTGGGGGAGAACAAGGGGTCACAAGACCAGTCAAGCAAAGCAAAGCAAGCTCAGGGTGGATCACAAAGTCACCACACATTCCGAGCACAAGTTCAAGGCCACAAGGCCAGTTCACATGCAGGATTACATATATATATAAGGCTAGACAAGCAAGAGCAGGAGTATATATATATGCAACAGTACAAACAAGGTCAAGAGGTGAGCAAGTGAGGCAAGGTAGGCACAAGACCCAGCTGAGTACAGAAGCGCTGATGATCACAAGGCGCAAGTGCCTTGGTGAAGATATCAGCAGTGTTGGCCTCAGAGGCCACGTACGCAAGTCGCAGCTGACCACGCTGCTGTAGCTCACGAGCAAGGAAGTAGCGAAGAGCAATGTGCTTCGTTCTGTGCTCCAGTCTCTGCTCTCGACACAAGGCCAGCATGGCCTTGTTGTCTACGTAGAGCACTGGAGGAGAACGAGGCGGCTCTCCGAGGTCAGTCAGCAGGTAGGTGAGCCAGCGAAGCTCCTGTGCAGCCATGGCCCCGGCGTAGATCTCAGCCTCACAACTGGAGCCGAGAACAGAAGACGAGCGAGTAGCCCGCCACGAAACAGAGCCGGAACCAAGGCTGAAGGTGTAACCCTGTGACGACCGCTGCGTAGCCTGGTCGTCAGCCCAAGAAGCGTCTGCGTGTCCAGTGAGGACCACTGGACTCTGCCCTCCAAGCACAAGCCCCATGCCCGACGTACTGCACAAGTAGCGCAACACCCTCTTCGCTGCAGCCATGTGCTCCGGTCTGTGTCTCCCAGGAGCAACATAGCGTGCAAGAATGCTAAGAGAGTATGCAAGGTCAGGTCGTGTGCAGGTCATCAGGTACATGAGGCAGCCAACAAGCTCTGGGTACGGGCCACTCGACTCTACGGACTCATCCGAAGGCAGAGCTGAGAGCGAGTGGCGAGTAGGCAGAGGAGTGGCCTGAGGCGAGAAGTACGTGAAGCCGAAGCGCTGAAGGACCTGCTGCACCATGTATGACTGAGTCAGGGTAATGGTGCGGCGTGCTCTGTCCCGGGTGATCTGCAAGCCAAGGTAGCTGCGCAGTTCACCCAGGTCTGTGCACGTGTGTCTCTTCTGCAGCTCGGACTTCACGTGGGCGAGTCCAGCAGTGTCAGCTGTGGCAAAGACCAAGTCGTCGACGTACACGAGGATGTAGAACGGCTGCAAAGAAGTGTCGGTGCGCAGAAACAGCGACGGGTCGGCAGTAGAGGGAGCAAACCCAGGAGCCGCAAGTGTAGTCCTCAGTGTGTCGTGCCACTCACGCCGTGCCTGGCGGAGACCGTAGACTGGCCGCCGGAGGCTCCACTGGGTGCCAGGAGGAAAAGACCCAGTGAAGCCAGGTGGGCGACGCAGCCAGATCTCCTCGTGCAGGCTGCCCTGCAAGAAAGCAGTGCTGAAGTCAAGAGAGTGCAGCTCGTAGTCGCGGTGAGCAGCTATGTGCAGCAGTACCCGAAGAGTGGTCATCTTCGGAGTGGGAGAGAAGGTCTGAAAGTAGTCAACTCCCTGCCGCTGACTGAAGCCACGAGCCACGTAACGCGCCTTGAAGACAGGCGGAGAACCCGGCGGCCGCTTCACCCTGAAAATCCACATGCCACTGACGATGTTCGCCCCAGGCGGGGGAACCTCGTCAACGTAGGTGCCTGTGGACTTCCAGGAAGCCATCTCTGCGTCCATAGCTGCCTGCCACTGAGAGGAGTAGGGACCCTCTATCGCCTCCGCGTAAGAGCGCGGAGTCGGGATGTCAAGTGCATCCGGGTCTCCCTCAGGGGTAAGCAGTACGGACGCGAGATGAGGTGAAGCAGCAGCCAAACACTGGAACTCCTCCTGCCTGTCCTCAAGGACGTCCGTGCCAAGGGCACACTCACCCCCGACGGACGGAGGACAGACAGACTCAGACTCAGCAACAAGACTAGCAGCGTAGTCTAGACGACAGCGAGCAGCAAAGTCGACGAGCTCAGTAACTAGGGCAGACGCAGCAGTGGACTCAAAGGAAGGGTCAGTGACAACAGTAGCAAGGAGACGCGTGACAGTAGGACTGGCAGCACGAAGAGAGTCCGACTCCGGGTCAGGAAGAGCAGGAAGAGAGGACTCAGGAGGAGAAGGCAAAGGGGCACGCAGAGGAGCAGTGGACGGACGCAGAGACATCCGGTGCGTGCCAGGGACAGGAGGAGGACGCTGACGCGAACCACGAGCACTAGTGCGAGCAGCACGGACAGGCGACGCAGGGCGAGACGCAGGCTCACGACGCTCAGCAAGACCTCCAGTAGGACCAGTGTAGGGAGAAGGAGCGGGCAGTGGGGAGGCCGGCTGTAACTGTAACTGTGACGGGACAGGCTGTGGACACTCTAAGGGAGGAGGAGGACCAGTAGAAGGCGGGAGACCAAGAACCTGCTGAAGGAGCGGAACGAAGTACGGCCTAGGCCGTGTGGCGACTCCAGACACAGCAGGGACAGCACCAGTACCCCCAGCGGCAGCACCAGCGCCAGCAGTACCTCCAGCTCCAGCACCCCCAGCAGGACCGCCTCCAGGACCGACAGCAGTAGCCTCAGCGCCAACACCCTCAGCAGCTCCAGCTCCAGTCGTACCCGCAGGCCCAGCAGCTCCAGTACTCCCAGTACGAGCACCTCCGGGACCCGCGGCACCAGCACCCTCAGCAGCCGAAGAACCTCCAGCTCCAGCAGCACGCCTCCAGCGCCGGGCAAACCACTCGCGCAGCTCCTGTGGAGAGAGTGGCTCCCGCCGAGACGAAGCACCCGGAGAACCTCCAGGCTCAGCACCGCCAGACGCCACACGAGCAGGCCCAGCTCCCTCAGGCTCCGCACCCCCAGGCTCAGCACCTCCAGGCGTAGCACCCCCAGGCGTAGCACTCCCAGGCTCAGCACCCCCAGGCTCAGCACCCCCAGTAGTAGCACCCCCAGGCTCAGCACCCTCAGGCTCAGCACCCCCAGTAGTAGCACCCTCAGGCTCAGCACCCCCAGGCGTAGCACCCACACGCTCAGCACCCCCAGAGTCAGCA
The DNA here is from genome assembly GCA_947471745.1 of Closterium sp. Naga37s-1. Classification (NCBI taxonomy): domain Eukaryota; kingdom Viridiplantae; phylum Streptophyta; class Zygnematophyceae; order Desmidiales; family Closteriaceae; genus Closterium; species Closterium sp. Naga37s-1. The sequence goes on from CANJKZ010000166.1 coordinate 1,315,461, forward strand.
CCCCCAGGCTCAGCACCCTCAGCAGCACCAGAGTCACCAGTAACCTCGACAGGCTCGACTGCGTCTACCTGGGACACACCCGAAGGGGCAGGACCCTGAGGGGGGAGGGGGTCTACCGGGGGGGGACCTGGGACAAGGAAGAGCGGTGGCGGGGGGAGGGACGGAGTGCGGTAGGGGAAGAGGCGGTAGTAGGGGACCGACTCGTCAAACGTGACGTCCTGGGAGGACAGGACACGGCGAGAGGTGGGGTGGTAGAACTGCCACCCTGGCGCGTCAGGGGGGAAGCCAAGGAAGACGCAAGGAGCAGCACGAGGGGACAGCTTGTCCGCAGACAAGTCGCGGACAAACGCCCGAGATCCCCAGACACGGAACGCAGACGCATCGCCAACCTTCCCCGTCCACAGCAAAGCTGGGGAGGTCTCCGGCATGGAGACCCTGGGGTGAAGGTTGATCTGATGCGCCGCGTACCGAACCGCAAACGGCCACAGAAAATGGGGGGCAGCCGCATGCATCATGGACGTACGGGCGACGTCCATGACCATGCCAATGCGGCGCTCAGCAATCCCATTTTGCTGTGGAGAGTCCGGAAGCGTGAAGGTCTGGCGGATGCCTCGTGCACGACAGTAGGCTCGCAGAAGGCCAGAGGAGAACTCTCCACCTCTGTCAGAGTGCAGACGCTGAACAGGAAAGTCCGAGCCGAAGCTCTGCCTGAGCTGGAGACGAGCTGCGCGGATCCAGTCGATCAACACCTCAGTGACATCACCCTTGCTGCGCAAGGGGAAGACTGTGGTGTAACGCGAGTAGTCGTCAACCACCAGCAGGAAGTAGCGCTCGTGACCCTGTCCACGGACGCGGGCCGGGCCCCACACGTCCATGTGAAGCGTCTGCAGCGGGGCCTCTGTCGGAGGAAACTGGGAGGAGTGAGGGGCAGCCCGCTGCCGCCCCTCGACACAGGGGACGCAGGTAGGGCCAGGCCCCGGAGGAAGGGGAGGGAGGGACCGGGGAAGACCAGAGACAAGGACAAGGGAGGCCATGCTTCGAAGACGAAGCAGGGAGGGGTGACCAAGGCGGTGGTGCCAGAGGAGAGTCTCGTGAGACAGGAGGCGACACGAACAGGGGGCAGACTCAGGACCAGACCTGGACGCTGCAGCAAACACCTGACCCGACGCAGCTACCTGACCAGACGCAGTGACTGGAGGAGACGCAGTGGTCAGGGTGTACAGGCTCGACCCCGGCCGACGGGTAAACGTGGCCAGGTGTCGGCCTGTCCGAGCGTCCGTGCAGTGGGTCACCCGCCGACTCGCAGGAGTGAACTGGTGAACCCCCGCATCCTGTAGGTCAGCACCACTCACCAAGTTCGTAGAGAACGAGGGAAGGTAAAGACCAGACAGGGTGCCAGAGGGGGCCGCCGGACACGGGAGGACAGTGGAGAAGTGAGCAAGGACAGGACCCCCAGAGGGGTCTGCCAGAGAGACTGCAACTGGCCGGCTAAGCGGCGTGAGTGTGGTGCGGTCTCGAAAGAAGGAGCGAGAAGCCCCCGAGTCAAGGGTGAAGGTGTGGGAGGCCGAAGCCGACGCAGAACCTGAGAGAGCAGACTCACCAGCACCTGAGGGAGCAGACGCACCTAGAGCAGCAGCCTCGCTAGCACCTAGAGCAGCAGCCTCACCAGTACCTAGAGCAGCAGTCTCAATGCCCGGGTCGGGCGGAAAACACCGGTAACAGTCACCCTCATCACTAATAGTCACAATATACATGGCAGCAAGAATAGCATCAAAGTCAAGGTCAAAGACAACCACACCTGCCCTAGACAGCTCACCCCAGCGGGGGATCTCAGTGGCCTCAGGGAACTGGTGACGCCAAGCGTCCGTCAGGCGGCCAAAGCAGCGCTGGGTGGAGTGCGCACCCCCGCACTGCTCACCCGCGCGGTCGCCGGTGCGGAGGACGTAGGTGCACGGACCAGTACCCCCACCCCTCTGGCGTGCAGTGTACCACTCACGGAGCTGCTGAGGGGAGGGGATGTCACGAGTGCGCTGCTGGTGCTGCTGCTGCTGCTGGCGCTGACCACCACCGGAGCCGACCCTCTGCGCAGTGCCACCCCGACCAGCTCCACCTCCTCCGCCGCCTCCTCCTCCACCGCCGCCACCTCCGCTCCCTCCGCCACTGCCGCTGCCGCCTCCGCCTCCACTGCCGCCACCGACACCTCCACCCCCGCCACCACCCCCACCGCCACCCCCACCTCCTCCACCGCCTCCACTGCCGCCTCCACCGCCCCCGCTAGCTCCTCCAGCGCTCCTGCCCCCCTTGCCCCTGCCAGGGCGGCGTCTCCCGCTAGGGGTAGACGCTGCCCCAACCGACTCCAAACCAGCGAGGTCGGCCGCAGCAGCAGAGGCAACAGAGGGCAAAAGGGGGGAGGGGGAACACCCCTCAAAGATGGGGGTGCGAGGGTCACCACGAGAGGCTCCTACAGCTACTATGCTCTTCTCTGCTGCTAGGAGGGACTTCTCGAGGAGGTCAACGGTGAGAGTGGTGGGGCAAACTGAGAGGAAGTGGTCCCTGACTACGCGAAGGGAGTCAGGGAGCCGGGTGACTATGTAGTAGAGGGTGATGTACATGGGGGGGGGGTTCTTGGCGCAGAACTCAGCAGGAAGCGCAGCGCGGTAGCGAGTGTCACTAGTGCGTAGGTGCGTAATGAGGTCAGCGACTGTGGGAAAGGCAGCAAGGTCAGGGAAGAGGTACGGTAGCATGAGGCGACTCAGTGCAGCAGTGGCAGGGGAGGAGTAGCGTGCAACTACAGCGTCGTACAAGGTCTGAGCACTCTTGTACTGGCTAAAGTGCGCACGCTCAGAGGTAGGCAGGTGGCGACGCACAGCAAGACGTGCAGCAGCATCGCGCGTGGCCCACTGGGAGCGAACAGTTGCGTCAGCATCAGTGGCGGGGGCAGGAGAGGCACCAGAAGTGAGGTCAAAGAGGGAGAGGCCGTCTGCCCTATCGCACTGTAAGAAAAGCTGCAGGTCATCTATCCAGACGTCAAAGTCAATGGCCCGACCCTCAGCGTCAAAAGCGAGGACACTAGGGGTAGCCATGACAGCAGTAGACTAGCAGCGCAAACAGTGGGGTGAGGGCAGTGCTGTGAGAGAGGCGCTGCTCTTACCGGACAGGGCGGCTCGGGCGGCTCGGCTGCAGGGCGGCTCGGCGACTCGGCTGCTGGGCGGCTCGGCTGCTGGGCGGCTCGGCGGCTGGGCGGCTCAGCGGCTCGGCTGCTGGGCGGCTCGGCGGCTCTGCTGCTGGGCGGCTCGGCTGCTGGGCGGCTCGGCGGCTCGGCTGCTGGGCGGCTCGGTGGCTCAGCTGCTGGGCGGCTAGGCTGCTGGGCGGCTCGGCGGGGCCGCTGAGAGGGCGGCGTCCGGGGCCGCTGGGAGGAGGCGGCGGGGCCGCTGAGAGGAGGCGGCGTGGCCGGAAAGGTAGGTGGCGGGGCCGCGTCAGGGGCCGCGACAGGGGCCGCGTCAGGGGCCGCGTCAGGGGCCGCGGCAGGGGCCGCGTCAGGGGCCGCGGCAGGGCCGCGTCAGGGCGCCGCGTCAGGGGCCGCGTCAGGGCGCCGCCAGGGGCCGCGGCAGGGCCGCGTCAGGGCCGCGGAAGGGGCCGCGGCAGGGGCCACGTCAGGGCTGCGTCAGGGCCGCAGCAGAGCCGCGTCAGGGCCGCGTCAGGGGCCGCTTCAGGGCCGCGGCAGGGGCCGCAGCAGGCCACGTCAGGGCCGCGTCAGGGGCCGCGGCAGGGCCGCGTCAGGGCCGCGGCAGGGGCCGCGTCAGGGCGCCGCGTCAGGGGCCGCGTCAGGGCGCCGCCAGGGGCCGCGGCAGGGCCGCGTCAGGGCCGTGTCAGGGCCGCGGCAGAGCCGCGTCAGGGCCGCGTCAGGGGCCGCTTCAGGGCCGCGGCAGGGGCCGCGGCAGGCCGCGTCAGGGCCGCCTCAGGGGCCGCGGCAGGGCCGCGTCAGGGCGCCGCCAGGGGCCGCGTCAGGCCGCGTCAGGGCCGCGTCAGGGCGCCACCAGGGGGCGCGTCAGGGGCCGCGATAGGGCGCCGGCAGGGGCCTCGTCAGGGCGCCACCAGGGGCCGCATAGGGGGCGCGTGGGAGGCGGCGTAGGGGCCGCGTAGGGGCAGCGTAGGGGCCGCTAAAAAAAATTTTAGGGCAGGGCGCAATGTGCGCGGGCAGCTAAAAATTTTTTTCTTATGGTGGGCCCTTAGGAAGGAACGGTCCCATGTAGGAACCCGCTCTATACCATGTGAATCAAGAAAACAGGAATGAAATGACTAAGTGAAAGTTGGGTACAAAAGGCAAACCCTAGGCAACTGTACCCCATATGTGCTACCCCACTATAGCCTACAGTAGCTATGTCATATAACTCTGACACTTTCTCCCCCACACGTAAAAACGACCCCCTTCTGTAGTAAATCCGCCAGTGGTGCTGTTAACCGTGCCATATTGGGGACAACCCGATGCACATAATTAACAAACCCTAAAAACCTCTTCAGCTCCGTGATGTTTGTCGGGGAGTGCCACGCTTTGACGATATCCATTTTATTGAGGTCTATTTCAACCCCTGATTCCGTGATGACATGCCCCAGAAATTCTAAGCGGTCCTAAAAAAACTCGCACTTGGGGGTTTTAAGTGTGCAGCTGCGCGCGCGGCTCCTAGTGCGTGGCCAGTTGGGCGTGCGTGGGTGGTTGCTGCATGTGAGTGCGTGGTGCCTAGTGCACGGGTAGTTGCGGGTGTGCGGGCAGGTGCTGCTGGTGCGCTCGCAGCTCCTAGTTCGCGCACAGCGACGCGTGCACTCGCAGCCGCTGCTGCTGATGCACGCGGCCCCTAGTGTGCGGGCATGTGCGTTTGCTGCTGCTGCGCGTGTCTGCTCAGGCGCGGCGGCATGTGTGCCGTAGCGTGCGGCAGTTGCTTCTGGGCGTGCAGCGGCAACTATTGCGCATAGGGTGTGGAACGGGGCGGGGTGATGGGGCACACGGCGCCTACAGTGCATGCTCGTGCACCTCTGGTGCGTGCTCGTGCGCATGCAGTGCGTGCTCGTGCGCCTGCATTGCGTGCTTGTGCGCTTGCAATGCGTGCTCATGCGCCTGCAGTGCGTTCATGTGCGCCTGCGGTGCGTGCGCGTCTTGCGACAGTGCGTGCACGTGCTGCTGCAGTGCGTGCGCGCGCTGGTGTAGCGCGTGCGGCAGTGCGGGGCGGGCTGAGTGAAACGGGGCGGGCAACCGATTCTGTGCGCGTGAAGGGGCAGGACGGGGCGTGCGAGAGGGGAGGGGCAGGGCGGGGCGCGGCGTGCTAAGGGACGGGACGGGGTGGGCTGGCTAGGATACTAACCTAGCCCTCGATGCCATCTTAGAAACAGCGAAATGTATGATTAGGTCAACTGAAATTCTGTTCCCCCTGTCATGTAACTCACTACAGGCTAACTACGGTAACAATGCAAAATTAACTTTGACACCATCTCCTTATACAAATGTACAAATTCATATTTTTATTGAATTTGTTTTGCCTACTTATTCCTGGAGTAGGTATTCCATTATTGACACTAATCATCACACTGTCAAAGTACAATCTTACTTGTATGTCAGAATGTTATAATTGTCTAGCCTGCAGTGGGGTACTCCATAGTGAGTACAGCCCAATTAGGGTTTGCTATATGTATCCAACTGCTTGCTAGTGAAACTCCTCCTTTCTTCAATTCTGTTTCTGCCTGCTAACTTTGACATGGTTTCAGAGCAGGTCGACCCCCTTGGGTCGATCCTGTGGGTGGGCCCGCCACCTAACTGCTTCCGCTGCTGTTCTGCTTCTCGCGCGCCTCAGGCGCGCGCCGTCTTCCTCCTGCCGCGTGCGCTCGGGGCGTGTGGCGAGTTTCTGCCCGCCGTGCGCCCCGAGGCGCGCGGCGGTTTTCTGCCGTGGGGGATCCGCGCGCGACCCCCCCCCCCGCCATCCCGTCGCCCGTCGCGGCGCCCAGAGGGGCCGCGCGTCGAGCTGCCCGTCGCCCGTCGCGGCGCCCTGGGGACTAGCGCGTCGACCCCCCCCCTCCCGTCGCCCGTCGCGGCGCCCTGGGGGGCCGCGCGTCGCCCCTCCCGTCGCCCGTCGCGGCGCCCTGGGGGGCCGCACGTCCCCCCCTCCTGTCACTCGTCGAGGCGCCCTGGGGGCGCGCGCGCAGCCCCGCTTCTGCTCACACATCGCCCCAGCTGCTGCCCCCGTTTTTGCCCTGCGTTTGGGGGTATGGGGGTGGCAAGTATGGGGTGGCGGGTGTGTGATCCGTCCCCTCCTCCTCCTCCTCCTCCTCCGTCTCCCACTGCTGCAGCTGCCGCTGAGGGGGGTGGGTGTGTGGGAGCCGAGGGTTTAGGGTTTAAGGGGGGTGACGTTGAAGTGAAGCTAGGGTTTCTGCAGGGGGTGTGTGTCAAGGGTGTGGGTCAGTTGGAGGAGGTTGTGTGGAGGTAGCTGTCGTGTCGCCTGCAGCGCCTGTAGTCCGTCGCCCTTGCTTCGGTAGCCAGTGAGCCTGTTGCACCAGTCGCCAGTGGGTCCGTTGCTCCTGCCGCTCGTCTTAGCCGCGGAGCCAGTCACTCCAGTAGTCCGTCGCCCTTGCTTCGGTAGCCACTGTGGGTCCGTCGCCCTTGCTTCGGTAACCTTGAGTCAGCAGCTCCTGTGCCCATGCCTCTACAGCTTCAGTCGTTGCCTCCCATCTTCTCTCCTTCCACAGTTCCTCCTCCTCCTCACTTGCCCGCTGTGATTACCTCTAGTTTTGCTTGTAATTGTGAACTATTACTATGCTTGCTTGTTGTGCTGATTACACCCCACTTTGGCTATGGGGGTGTGTCAGAATGTTATAATTGTCTAGCCTGCAGTGGGGTACTCCATAGTGAGTACAGCCCAATTAGGGTTTGCTATATGTATCCAACTGCTTGCTATTGAAACTCCTCCTTTCTTCAATTCTGTTTCTGCCTGCTAACTTTGACATTGTAGGCTATAGTGAGGCACTCCTTATGGGTTACAGCACTTCTAGGGTTAGTAGTTGTACCCCAACTCTTGCTAATCCAATCATTCCTGCACAGTTGATTCTGAAATGGTATTCAGAGCAGGAAACCGGTTAGTTTTTTAGGGCCCACCGATCGTTCCGCTAGTTCCTTCTCGAAGCGCCCTTGCGCTGTCCGGCCCTCTCGCACAGTGTCACGCTGCCCTGCAGCTACTTGCACTGCCTGCCCTAGCGCGCTGCCCTGCTGTCACGCGCGCCCCTGCTGCCCGCGAGCAGCTCCTGCCCCGAGCGCCCCTGATGCCCGCGAGCAGCCCCTGCCCCGCGCGCCACTGCTGCCCGCGAGCAGCCCCTGCCCCGCGCGCCACTGCTGCCCGCGAGCAGCCCCTGACCCGAGCGCCCCGGCTGCCCGCGAGCAGCCCCTGCCATGCGCGCCCCTTCTGCCCGCGAGCAGCCCCTGCCCCGCGCGCCACTGCTGCCCGCGAGCAGCCCCTGACCCGAGCGCCCCTGCTGCCCGCGAGCAGCCCCTGCCCTGCACGCCTCTTCTGCCCGCGAGCAGCCCCGCAGCCCAGCGCGCCCCGCAGCCCTAAACACGCCAGCGCGCCCCGCAGGCCAGCGCGCCAGCGCGCCCCGCTACTAAGCACGCCAGCGCGCCCCGCAGCCTAGCGCGCCAGTGAGCCCCGCAGCCCAGCGCGCCAGCGCGCCCCGCTGCTAAGCGCGCCAGCGCGCCCCGCTGCTAAGCGCGCCAGCGTGCCCCATTGCGAAGCGCGCCAGCGCGCCCCGCTGCTAAGCGCCAGCGCGCCCCGCAACCCTAAATAATAATAATAATAATAATAATAATAATAATAATAATAATAATAATAATAAATAAATAAATAAAAAAACCTCCAGCGCGCCCTGCTGCCCAGCGCGCTACTGTTGCACACGCTGCTACTGCTGCGTTATGCCCTGCCGAGCAGCGCTGCCCTGGCCGAGCCGCGCCGCCCAGCCCGAGCCGCCCTCCTGCGACTACTGCTATTGCTTCTGCTCGTGCTACTGCTGCTGCTGGTGGAGGTGCTGCTGGGAGTGCTGGAGGTGCCGCTGCCCAACCCCACCGAGCCGCCCTGCTGCTGCTACTGCTGCTGCTGCTGCTCGTGCTGCTACCGCTGCTGGTGGAGGTGCGACTGGGAGTACTGGAGGTGCTGCTGGTGCTGGAGGTGCTGGACCTACTACTGACCGTCACTGCCTGTCATGGCCACTATCACGGCAGTTGCAGCGGCTAGGGGTGGACAGCGGCGGTCACTGCCTCTCCCGGACGACCCCACCCCTCAGCAGCTTCGCGAGTGGGTTCTTCAGCGAGCCCGTCCAGGTGGTGGAGGCTTTGGCTTTCTGCGTACTGCACGGAGGCGGCAGCAGAGTCAGCAGGAGACCTTCTCCCCGCAGGTGCTTAGTGAGTTGGTTCCTCAGCGATGTGTCACTGGTTCTGTCGAGGCTGCTGCACTAGGTGCTAGTGAGTCTGCTGCCGCACTAGGTTCTAGTGAGTCTGCTGCCGCTCCAGGTGCTAGTGAGTCTGCTGCAGCTTTAGGTGCTCGTGCGTCTCCCGCCACAGGTCCTGCCTCAGCTGAGGCCTTGCACACTTTCACACTTGACTCAGGCGCGTCACGTTGCTTCTTTCGTGACTGCACCACACTCACACCACTTGCTGCACCGGTACCAGTATTACTGGCTGACCCCACTGGGGGCCCAGTAGTCGCACGAGTCTCCACTGTCCTCCCGTGTCCAGCAGCTGTCAGGTCTCCACCTCCCCACGTTCTCGACGAACTTGGTGAGCAACGCTGCCATTCAGGATGTCTGGGTTGATACCTTTATTCCTGGAGGGCAGCGCGTGGCGATCTGTACGTGCTCCCAGAGTGGCCGTCACCTTGCTACGTTCACTCGACGGCCTGGGTCTAGTTTGTACACACTGACCATTGCGTCTGCACAGGTGGCTGAGGCAGGTCAGGTGGCTGCGTCGAGTCAGGTGTCTGCGTCTGGTCAACTTGCAGCGTCTTGCTCGTGTCGGGTACTCTCCCACCAGACTCTCCTCTGGCACTACCGTCTCGGTCACCCCTCCCTGCCGCGTCTCCGCAGCATGCACTCCCGTCTCCTTGTCTCTGGCCTTCCCAGGTCCCTGCCCTCCCTCCCGCGCTCGCCTGCCCCGCCGTGCCTTCCCTGCGTCAAGGGGCGGCAGCGCGCCGCTCCTCACTCCTCCGAGTTTCCTCCGACCACTGCTCCTCTGCAGACTCTCCACATGGACGTTTGGGGCACGGCCCCCATCGGTGGAACGGACCAGGAGCGCTACTTCCTGCTGGTTGTTGACGACTACACACGTTACACCACTGTCTTCCCCTTGCGGCGCAAGGCGGACGTCAGCGGTGTTTTGATCCCCTGGATCCGTGCTACTCGTCGCCAGCTGCGCGAGCGGTTTCGTCGGGACTTCCCAGTCCTGCGTCTGCACTCGGCGGTAAGTTCTCTTCTGACCTCCTTGCGGAGTTCTGTCGAGACGAGGGCATCCGCCAGTCGTTCACGCTTCCGGCCTCTCCTCAGCATAATGGGATTGCTGAGCGTCTCATTGGCTTGATCATGGAGGTTGCTCGTACCTCCATGATCCATGCGGCTGTTCCCCATTTTATGTGACCGTTTGCAGTCCGATTCGCTGCGCATCAGCTCAACCTCTGGCCCCGTGTCTCTGAGCCAGAGACCTCGCCCACACTCCGGTGGACGGGGAAGGTTGGCAATGCGTCGGTGTTTCGGGTCTGGGGCGCGCTCTCCCTTGTTTGCGATGCCAAAGCGAGCAAGCTCTCCTCTCGCACTCTCCGTTGTGTCTTCCTTGGCTTCCCCACCGACGCCCCGCCGTGGCATTTCTACCACTTGCGCTCGCGTCGAGTCTTCTCCTCCCAGGACGTCACCTTTGACGAGTCTGTCTGTTTCTACAGGCTACACCCGCACGCGTCCCACCCGGTCCCCCTAGCGCCTCTTTTCTTGGTACCAGTCCCCCCCCCCCCGTAGACCCCCTCCCCCCACAGGGTCCTGCTCCCTCAGGTGTGTCTCAGGTAGACCCACCCCCCTTGGTTGAGCCTTTGGAGATCTCTTCTGACTCCTCTGGCCCAGCTGAGGGGGGTGACCCCGCCACTGACGACACGTCGGCCACTCGCCGCTCTTCACGCTTGGAGAGCCCCCCTGGTTTTCCACCTCGGCCGTCTTCGCCGCCTCCGCAGCCTGCTGCTGTAGACTCTGGAGCTGAGACTGCTGGTGCTGAGCCTGGGGGTGCTGAGACAGAGGGTGAGGGTTATGGGGGTGCTGCGACTGGGGGTGCTGGTTCTGGGGGTGCTGCGACTAAGGGTGCTGCATCTGGGGGTGCTGCGAGTCCTAGTGGCGGTGGAGCTGTGGGTGACCCTGCTGGAGGTCTTGGAGCTGGACAGCCACCGCAGCCTGATCTACTTGAGACGCTCTCGCCGCAGGCGATTCGTGCGTGGATCGTTCGGCGAGGCAGTCCTGGTGGTGGAGGGTACGGTCCTGCTGGTGCTTGAGCTGCTAGTCTTGGAGGTACTGCTGGTACTAGAGGTGCTGCTGGTGCTGGAGGTACTGTAGCTGCTAGTCCTGGAGGTACTGGAGGTGCTGCTGGTACTGGAGGTGCCGTAGCTACTAGTCGTGGAGGTGCTACTGGTGCTGGCGGTGCTAGACCTACTAGTCCTGGAGGTACAGCTAGTGCTGGAGGTGTTGGAGCTGCTGGCCCTAGAGGTGCTGGTGCGGCTGGTGCTGGAGGTGTTGGAGGTGCTGCTGGTGCTGGAGGAGCTAGAGCTGGAGGTACTGGAGGTGCTGGAGCTGCTGGTCCTGGAGGTGCTCGTACTGGAGGTGCTGGAGCTGCCGGAGCTGGTGGTGCTGCTGGTGCTGGAGGTGCTGGGGATACTGGAGCTGCTGGTGCTGGAGGTGCTGGTGCTACTGGTGCTGGAGCTGCGGGAGATGCTGGTCCTGGAGGTGCTCGTACTAGAGGTACTGGAGCTACCGGGGCTGGTGGTGCTGCTCGTGCTGGAGGTGCTACTGGAGCTGCTGGCACTGGAGGTGCTGGTGCTGCTGGTGCTGGAGGCGCTGGAGCTGGAGGTACTGGAGGTACTGGAGCTGCTGGTCCTGGAGGTGCTCGTACTAGAGGTGCTGGAGCTGCCGGAGCAGGTGGTGCTGCTGGTGCTGGAGGTGCTGGAGGTGCTACTGGAGCTGCTGGCACTGGAGGTGCTGGAGGTACTGCTGGTGCTAGAGGTGCTGGCGCAGCCAGAGCTCGTGGTGCTGCTGGTGCTGGAGGTGCTGGAGGTGCTACTGGAGCTGCTGGTGCTGGAGGTACTGGTGATGCTGGTGCTGGAGGAGCTGGAGCTGCTGGTCCTGCCCCGCGCCGACTGTTTTTCTGCCCGCAGCCGCAGTCATCCCTACCGCCGCCTAACTCGGTACTTCACCAGGTTATTAGTCTCCCGTCTTCCACTGGCCTCACTCCACCTCTCCTGTGTCCACCGACAGACCAGTCTCAGCCACAGCTACTGCCTGGCTCCCCGCTGCCTGCTCCTTCTCCTCACACTGAGGTGACTGAGTCCCTGACTGAGCGTCGTGAGCCTGAGACTTGTGCTTCCACACCTGTTTGTGCTCGTCGTGTCGCTCGTCCTCGTCCTCCTGCTGTCCCAGGCACTCACGGTATGGCACTTCGTCCTTCCTCTGTTCCACATCGTGTTTTCCTGCCTGAGCCTCCCGCGTCCTCTCTTTCGCACGTTCCTGACCCTGAGTCCGACATTGCTCGTGCTGCCAGTCCTACTGTCACTCGTCTCCTCGCTACTGTCGTCACTGACCCTGACTTTGAGTCTACTGCAGCGTTTGCCCTAGTCACTGAGCTGCTCGACTTTGCAGCTAGGAGTCGTCTCGACTACGTCGCGAGTCTTGTTACTGAGTCTGAGTCTGTCTGTCCTCCGTCCGTCGGGGGTGAGCCTGCCCTTAGCAGTGACGTCGTTGAGGACAGGCAGTTTGAGCTTGAGTGTCTTGCGACCGCTTTACCTCGTTTCGCATCCATGCTGCTTTGTCATGAGGGAGACACGGATGCACTTGACATCCCTACCCCGCGCTCTTACGCTGAGGCGATCGCGGGTGAGTACTCCTCTCAGTGGCAGACAGCCATGGACGCAGAGATGGCTTCCTGGAAGTCCACAGGCACCTACGTCGACGATGTTCCTCCTCCTTGGGCGAACATAGTCGATGGCATGTGGATTTTCCGAGTGAAGCGGCCGCCGGGTTCTCCGCCTGCCTTCAAGGCGCGTTACGTTGTTCGAGGCTTCAGTCAACGACAGGGGGTCGACTTCTTCCAGACCTTCTCCCCCACCCCGAAGATGACTACTCTTCGGGTGCTGCTGCACGTTGCAGCACAGCTTGACTACGAGCTGCACTCCCTCGACTTCTCCACAGCTTTCTTGCAGGGCAGCCTTCACGAGGAGATCTGGCTGCGCCGCCCACCTGGCTTCACTGGGTCGTTTCCTGCGGGTACCCAGTGGAGCCTCCGGCGGCCAGTCTACGGTCTTCGCCAGGCGCCCCGAGAGTGGCACGACACACTGAGGACTACACTTGCGGCTCTTGGATTTGCTCCTTCCTCTGCTGGCCCGTCGCTGTTTCTACGTACCGACCCTACCCTGCCGCCGTTCTACGTTCTCGTGTACGTCGGCGACTTGGTTTTTGCTATTGCTGACACTGAGGCGCTGGCCCTAGTGAAGGCGGAGCTGCAGGAGAGACACACCTGCATTGACCTGGGTGAGCTGCGTAGCTATCTTGGCTTGTAGATCACCCGGGACAGAGCACGGCGCAAAATCACCCTAACTCAGTCACACATGGTGCACCAGATCCTTTCGGCGCTTCGGCTTCACGTGGTCCTCGCCACAGCCTACTCCTCTGACTACCGGCCACTCCCTCTCAGCTCCACCTTTGGACGAGTCCGTAGAGCCGAGTGGTCCGTACCCAGAGCTTGTGGGTTGCCTCATGTACCTGATGACGTGTACTCGACCTGACCTCGCGTAACCTCTCAGCCTCCTGGCTCCCTACGTGGCTCCCGGTAGACACCGAAAGGTGCATTTTGATGCTGCGAAGATGGTACTGCGTTACTTGTGCAGTACATCGGGCATGGGGCTTGTGCTTGGAGGAGGGTTCAGTGGTACTCACAGGACACTCCGACGCTTCTTGGGCCGACGACCAGGCGACTCAGCGTTCGTCACAGGGTTACACCTTCAGTCTTGGCTCTGGTTCTGACTCGTGGAGGTCCACTCGTTCTTCTTCTGTGCTTGGTTCCAGCTGTGAGGCCGAGATCTACGCTGGGGCCATGGCTGCACAGGAGCTACGCTGGCTGACCTACCTGCTGACCGACTTGGGGGAGCGGCCTCGTTCTCCTCCAGTTCTGTACGTCGACAACAAGGCCATGCTTGCCTTGTGTCAGGAGCAGAGACTGGAGCACATAACGAAGCACATTGCTCTTCGCTACTTTCTTGCTCGAGAGCTGCAGCAGCGTGGTCAGCTTCGTCTTTCTTACGTGTCCTCTCGGGCCAACACTGCTGATGTCTTCACCAAGGCCCTCGGGTCTGGTGATCTTCAGCGTTTTTGCACTGCTCTTGGGCTTCTGCCCGTTCTACCTCACCTGCTTGTCACTTTATCTTGCACTTGTTGTACACTGATATCTATGTTTATACCTGCATGTTTCCTCTTACTAGGTTGTGATCAGTGTACTGCCTTGCTATTATAACTCTGCATGTGAACTGGCCTTGTGGCCGCTTGCTTGTGCTCGGATTGTGTGGTGTCCTTGAGATCCACCCTGAGCTTTGCTTTGCTTAGCTCTGTTGTCTTGCTGGTCTTGTGACCGTCTTGTTGTCCCCTACTTAGCCTATGGGGGTGTGTCAAAGTACAATCTTACTTGTAGGCTATAGTGGGGCACTCCTTATGGGGTACAGCACTTCTAGGGTTAGTACTTGTACCCCAACTCTTGCTAATCCAATCATTTCTGCACAGTTGATTCTGACACACACTAGAACACGTACGATGTGGATGAGTGCACATGCTTACTTATTTTCTAGTCTAATACCGCAACTTTGTACTTGAATTGTATGTTCTAAGTGGAAACTGAAGAAATCCCAAAACATCCGTTTTTTTACCAAATGGGTATTATTGAGTATGGGACCTAGGGTTTGGTGTTGTTCCACCAAACCATGCCATGTCGCCACTTGTCTCCTCTCAACTTAGCGAGCTGATTTCTGTTGTTTGCTGTGAGAACCGCTCGCCATTTCACAGAGAGTCCAACCATGGATACTAAAATCGAGGTTACCACAATATCAGATAGCCAGCCAAATTTGGTACGAGATAATGTGGACCCTAATTCAGCCGCCCCTGTCTTGCCTGTTTACGAGTTCACAGCAGCCGCCCAAATTAGAGCGACTTCCGACAATCATGATCCCACCACCAGTTATGACCCCACCCCGCCACGCGCATAGATCCACGAGCGAAACACGTCATGTTGGTTATCTATGCCGAACCTAGCCGTAGGCAAGGTTCCGTAAAGCACGGTGAGTTTCGGACCATTGGATTTGGGCTCATCCAACCGTATCGCGTCACCGACGAAAATGTGCTGGCAAAATTTCAATCCGTGGACGAATCGTGACCACAAACGCGTTTAGAAGCCGCGAACGCCGGTTAGCCATCCGATTTTCGTCAGATCTGGATGTAAACACGGCGAGCAGCAATGTGGACCACCCACCCGCCTCGAGTTGCCTTCGTAGCAAAGCAAACGGGCGGCCAGGATGCTATGCCGAAGCTCAGCTCCGTGAAACATTGCCGAACCAGTGCTGGGGCTTTGGCTCCTTCGTTAACGGGGAAAGTCCTTAGGTCCGAACGAGCAGTGCCGAGGCAACGTTTGGACGTCGCCTCCTTTCTTAGCGGGGGCTTCCTTGGCTCGACGTCAATAGAAATGGTGAGTTGACGGGACCATCCCTCTTCAGTCACAAGTTGTAATCACAGGCTGTTTCAGTCACACTCCTAGAGTTTGCTTCCTAAATCTGAGAAGGCTCTCAGCTCGGATGGAGTCAGTAAACCCGGAAACGGTTGTTGCCGTTGCTCTTGCTGCTGCCACGTGCTTCGGAAACTCAGCGAGGTACCTGTGGGAGGTACCGAGCTGGTTGGACTGCCCTGCACTGAACTCTCTTCCGTTTGATTGCCTTCACGAATGGACGGTGATGATGAAGCTCAGCTGAGAGCAGCACCGGCTGAACTCAGCGTGAGCGAGGAGCTGCTGCTCCTGTCTAAACTCACAGTAAGCTCCGCCGAGTTTATTACTGAGTGGACTGCTGATGACGAGGCTTATCTCAGATCTCCTGTCACAATTCGTCGTGCCACACTATCTGTGAGCGACGAGCTGCTGCTGCTGACAGGAATCGCAGTTAACTCCGATGATTTCATCACGGAGTGGACTGTTAAGGACGAAAAATATCTGAAAAGCGGATTTGTGAAACCGTGCTCTGGTTGGAATGTTGGCAAGTGGGTGGCTCAGCACGGTTCAGTGAACCCTGCTGAGTTCATCACCGAATGGACAGAGGAGGACGAAGCATATTTGAATGATCACACGGTTAAGATTTCTGCAAAACCGTATGAAGGCGAGCGGACGCTGCTGCTGGCGGCTTGCAAGCCTATGACCTCCGCGGATGTGGCTCGCAAGTTGGGCCGCTTTGCTGAGGCGAGCAAGAACTGCCGGGAGTATCGGTTTGGAGCGATGCTGGGCTTCTCGCCGTTGAGGACTGCTTTCATCACAACTGTTGCCTGTGCTGTGGGCGTGGTAGCTGCTGCTGCCAATGCTACTGCTGACGCTCTTGGTGCTGCTGTTGCCGCTGCTGTGCCTGCTGCGGCCGCTGCTGGTGCGGATGCTATTGCTGACGCCATTGGCGCCATTGCTGCTGCTTCTGCTGCTGTGCCTGCTGGTCCTTCGCCTCAAAAAGAGGCTTGCAAGCCATCAGCACGATCAACAGTGAAGCCATTGCAGTCACTGGCGAAGGGAGCAGAACGGACTGTGGCGAAGGCAGCAGCCTCTTCAACAGCTAAAGTACCGGCTGCGGTAAAGCCTGCTGCGTGCAAGCCATCAGCACGCGCAGCAGCTTCGCCGGCAGGACGACCAGCGGTGAAAGCAGCAACGAAATCAACCACACGACAGGCAGTGAAGCCATCTGTGAAGGCAGCAGCCTGTGGTGTAGCAGCGAGAGGGACTGGAAAGGGAGAGGCAAGCATGGTTGGTGCTGCAGAGAAAAGTGTTGGATGCAAGGGTAAGGTTTTTGAAGCGACAGTTAAAAAGTCAGCAAACAAGACATCAGAATCAAAGGCAAGACATGCTGCTCCGGCTGCCACTGCTGGGGGTGCTGCTGCCACGAGCAGATTGAGAAAAGGTTCAGTTTCAGGTGTGAAGGGGGAAGGGAAGAAGGGAGTGCAGGCAGCAGCAGGGAGCAACAGTGAGCTGCGAGGCCAGACTGCAACAGCAGCCTCGCAGAAACAACACCGTCAGCAACTCAGGTGGAGGTGACAAATATGACTTGCCACTAGCTCGTGTATAGGAAAAGTTGTACCTTGTATGATATAGTTCACTGATTGGGCTTAAGTTTGTTATTTGTAGGCCCATGTAAATTAGACGCTATTATGATTGATAATGTGTATATATCACAAAATCAAGACACAACTTGCAAGAAGTAAGGAGCTTGGTCTGTTGTATTGTATGGGCGGTTGATCTCGTTGTTTGGGGCAGTTGAGGAAGCAATTGTTTGGGTCACATTGTTTGTATGCATGGTTGTTCATGCTATATGAAGCACGTGTGTGCTGCATGAGTGTGCTGCTTGGCATGAATGTGCTGCTTCGCATGATCTTCACACTATGTTTAATTACCAACAAGGCATTTCCTTCTACATCACCTGTGAAATGCACGTTCCACATTGTGAAAGCACGTCCATCACTCTAATTGATCATGCTTGGGCTTCCAGAGTTCACCAGTGAGCACTGTGACCGTTACTGCAGCTCAGGGCTTTGATTATCTTTCCATGCCCACACCCCTTACCTCACCACTCATCCTCTCCCTGCCCTTTCCCCCTCCCTCTCTGCCTTCCTTCCCCCTCCTCATCCCCCTCCCTCCGTCAGTGAGGCAAAGCAGTGCTGACACTTTGCCGCTTTTGAAGTAGTGGTGGGCAACATTTCATTGGGTGCGACTTCTGACTGCGTCTGACACTTAGCCGCTTTCACTGCTCTCTGCTGGCCCGCAACGAGGTGAGCTTCGGTGAAATTTGACAAGACCACAAATCACCTTGCAATATCACTCAGGTGAGCCATGTGGCTACTTCTGACGCGAAGTTGAAACATGAAGATGGGGAGCAGAAACGGGAGAACGTTGGTGCTTTTGCGATGGGACTGATTCTTGTATCATTCGTGATTCTCCAGCTCTGTTTTGTACCTCGCCAAACCAGCCGCATCACTGGGACATCGCAACGATGACAGTGAAGGAGGCGCTGGCGATCTGGAAAGGCAAGGCGGTGAAGGCCGCCATGGACGAGGAGATTCGCAGCCTCATCGCAAACGGCACATGGAAACTGGTCGAACGTCCGCGCGGGGTGAACATCATGAAGAACCGGTGGGTGCTGACGACGAAGTACCACATCGACGATATGGTCGCTCGCGAGAAGGCACGCTTGGTCGTGAAGGGTTTCACGCAGGTGTACGGCGCTGACTACGATGAGATGTATGCGCCGGTCAGCAGCTACGTCACGCTGAGGATCTTCCTCGGCATCGTCGCCGTCCTCGACTTGCACCTGATGCAGCTCGACATGAAAAGTGCCTACTTGCAGAGTAAGCTGGACAGGGTGCTGTACATGTACCAGCCGGACTACTATAACGATGGAACCGGCCGGGTGTGCAAGCTGTTGAAGAGCCTCTACGGGCTGAAGCAGTCGCCGCTGCTGTGGTACAGGGCTCTTGACGGAGTGTTGCTGGACGCCGGCTGGAAGAAGAGCCAGGTTAACGAGGCCCTCTACTTCAAGGTCGGGGACGGAGGAGTGATGTGCTGGGTGCTCGTCTACGTCGACGACCTGCTCGCCTCCAGCAGCAGCCTCGGGATGCTGAAGGAGCTGAAGGAGCTGCTGGAGGCTGCCTTTGAGCTGCGCGAGATCAGCCCGGTCGAGAAGTACCTTGGGCTGGAGATCGTGACAGGTCGGCAAGGAAGCTGTGGCTGCACCAGCAGTCGTACGCTGACAAGCTGCGCAGGCTTTTCATCGACGAGGAGCAGACTGGACGGATCCCGCAGACGCCGGTCTCCGTCGACGCCTACGCGGAGCTGACATTCGATGACGAGGATGCTCAACGTCGCGAAGAGGAGGAATATCGGCAGAAGGTCGGCTTGCTGCAGTTTGCGGCGACGACGACGAGACCGGACATCGCCTTCGCGTGCAGCAAGCTGGGAAGCGGCCTGACGGTGCGGAGCGACAACCACTGGCGCGAGGTCGATCGTTGTCTGCACTACCTCGCCGACACTCGTGACACCGCCCTGGAGTTCGGCGGTGGACCAGAGTCGCTGTGCCTGGTCGGCTACGTGGACGCTGACGACGCAGGCGACAAGCAGAACCGGACGAGCACGGGCGGCTACATGTTCGTCCTCGGAGGGGTCGCAGTATCCTGGTCGAGCCAGCGCATCAAGTGCGCGACGCTCTCCTCGACCGAGTTAGAGTTCGTCGCGGCCACGGAAGCTGGCAAGGAGGCTCACCGACTCCGGTTCCTCCTTGCAGAGTTCAAGCTGTTGGATTCTGGGACGCCGACCGTCCTTCGTGTGGACAACCAGTCGGCCATCACTGTCGCGGAAGGCTTGGGGCTGAAGGGCAACCTCAAGCACATGGAGCGACGTTATACCTGGCTGCAGCAGATGGTGAAGCGCGGGAAGATTGCGCTGAAGTACATCCCTACCTCTGAGCAGCCGGCTGACTTCTTGACGAAGGCGCTGCACTTTCCGGCCTTCAACCGGTGCTCCGTCGCGATCGGCCAAGTTCGTCTGGCTGACGTCGGCGACGGTGACGGCGATGTGCAGCAGTAGGTGCCGTGCCCTTCTGCACGACACCTACTGCCGTGGCACACTACCTGCGGACGTTGCTTGTGGCACCGACCAGTGGCATTGCCAGCGGCCGACGTGATGTCAAGCTCGTCGACGAGGGTGCAAAGCCGCCGATGACAGGGGAGCAGCGGGCGGAAGAGATGCCGCCGACAGGGGAGCCGTTGAGGAAGGAAGCGGCTGCAGAGGATCCGCTGACAGGGGAGCAGCTCGACGATGGTTCGTCGAGCGACGTTGTGGAGGTCATTGGTGAACCTGACGTCGATGAAGGGGAGATGTCGGCAGGGGAGCAGTCCACTGACAGCGATGTGGTGGAAGTCAAATCAGACGAGCCTCCGCAGCGACGTTCCACTCGTGTCAACTTTGGCAAGCCTCACGAGAAGCTGAGCTACCTTGCCTGCCGCCGACCTCCTACAGTACGTTGCTTGACGATGCGCAGGACGACGTCGACCTGCCCGAGCTCGACCACGACGTGCACGCCGACCCAGAGCATCGCTGGGACATCGCGACGATGACAGTGAAGGAGGCGCAGGCGAGCTGGAAAGGCAAGGCGGTGAAGGCCGCCATGGACAAGGAGATTCGCAGCCTCATCGCCAACGGCACATGGGAGCTGGTCGAACGTCCGCGCGGGGTGAACATCATGAAGAACCGGTGGGTGCTGACAACGAGGTACCACATCGACGATACGGCCGCTCGCGAGAAGGCACGCTTGGTCGTGAAGGGTTTCACGCAGGTGTACGGCGCTGACTACGATGAGACGTATGCGCCGGTCAGCAGCTACGTCACGCTGAGGAACTTCCTCAGCATCGTCGCCGTCCTCGACTTGCACCTGATGCAGCTCGACAGGAAAAACGCCTTCTTGTAGAGTAAGCTGGGCAGGGTGTTGTACATGTACCAGCCGGACTACTATGACGATGGAA
This sequence comes from Closterium sp. Naga37s-1, assembly GCA_947471745.1. Lineage (NCBI taxonomy): Eukaryota > Viridiplantae > Streptophyta > Zygnematophyceae > Desmidiales > Closteriaceae > Closterium > Closterium sp. Naga37s-1. The sequence continues at coordinate 1,335,522 of CANJKZ010000166.1, forward strand.
CCGCCCGGGTGTGCAAGCTGTTGAAGAGCCTCTATGGGCTGAAGCAGTCGCCGCTGCTGTGGTACAGGGCTCTTGACGGAGTGTTGCTGGACGCCGGCTGGAAGAAGAGCCAGGTTAACGAGGCTCTCTACTTCAAGGTCGGGGACGGAGGAGTGATGTGCTGGGTGCTCGTCTACGTCGACGACCTGCTCGCCGCCAGCAGCAGCCTCGGGATGCATCGCGGAAGCGGCGACGGATCCCAATGCCAGCAGCGGCTGGTTCGACGCCAAGGGGGAGGAGAACGCTGATAAGTGCAGCTACGAGTACGGAGAGACGCAAACAGGTCAGAACGTGTATGGTGACGATGCGGAGTTCAACCTGGTGGGGCTCAACGGCATGAAGTTCATGGTGCAGCAGAACTGGGACGTGGCCACGGACTAGTGCGTATCGCAGACAACCGAATAGGGGATGCGATGATGGCTTGTGGAGCTTTTGCAAGGGTGACGAGAAGAAATGAGTAACTGGAAGGAAGGTAACTGTCGGGAGGGAAAGCTGCAGCTTTCCCTTTGCTGGAGCACCTAGGCCATGCTGCTGCTTTGAAACACAAGCCGCGCCAATAAATAACGGTGGTTGTGAATGACGAAAGGCCCAATAAGCGCCCGAAGGTTTGGAACAGTAGTCAGGAAGGAAAGTTTGCTTTTGTTTATGATGACAAATAAATGTTTGATTCCTGTTCAAGCAAACAGGTTTCCAGGGGGTGTGGTGGGTGAATGGGAATTGTGGTTTGAGGACAGGAGCGAGGGAAGTGAGTAGACTGGTGGGGAAGACATATCCAACAATGGTGTAAACAAAAATATTTTTATATATTTACAATAGCAAGAATGAAAGAGTCGGAATAATTTCACCTCATCCCATCCGACCATCTCTACTCCTCATCCCATCCCACCGTCTCTCCTCCTCATCCCATCCCACCATCTCTACTCCTCATCCCATCCCTCCATCTCTGCTCATCATCCCATCCCACCATCTCTGCTCCTCATGCCATCCCACCATCTCTGCTCCTCATCCCATCCCACCATCTCTGCTCATCATCCCATCCCACCATCGCTGCTCCTCATGCCATCCTACCATCTCTGCTCCTCATCCCATCCCACCATCTCTACTCATCATCCCATCCCACCATCTCTACTCCTCATCCCATCCCACCATCTCTTCTCCTCATCCATCCCTCCATCACTGCGCATCATCCCATCCCACCATCTCTGCTCCTCATCCCATCCCACCATCTCTGCTCCTCATCCCATCCCACCATCTCTGCTCATCATCCCATCCCACCATCTCTGCTCCTCATCTCATCCCACCACCTCTGCTCATCATCCCATCCCACCATCTCTGCTCCTCATCCCATCCCACCATCTCTGCTCATCATCCCATCCCACCATCTCTGCTCATCATCTCATCCCACCACCTCTGCTCATCATCCCATCTCTGATCGTAGCTCTGTGTGTGTACTCTAGGACTTGTGTTTTCACAGGGCAAAACAGCAAGAGTTTCACTAAGGAAAGTTGAGAATACAGAGTTCAGAATGATAACAAGCAATGGAAAAGATTGACTACATCACATGGAAGGTTTGCTAGTGCTCAGGCAGGTCGATCGCCATCACGACAAAGTCGTCGACCTGCCAACGCGGCATCTCCGCGGCCCGCCAACGCAGCTTGTGTGCGACTTGCCAACGCTGCAGAATGGCGGCCCGCCAACGCTGCACCCGCGCGGCTTGCCAACGCTGCATCCGCGCGGCTTGCTGCATCCGCATGTGATTGTACAAGGGTTGCCTGTACAAGGGCACGTCACCTACTGCTGCACATCGCCATCACCGTCGCCGACGTCAGCCAGACGAACTTGGCCGATCGCGACGGAGCACCGGTTGAAGGCCGGAAAGTGCAGCCCCTTCGTCAAGAAGTCAGCCGGCTTCTCAGAGGTAGGGATGTACTTCAGCGCAATCTTCCCGCGCTTCACCATCTGCTGCAGCCAGGCATAACGTCGCTCCATGTGCTTGAGGTTGCCCTTCAGCCCCAAGCCTTCCGCGACAGTGATGGCCGACTGGTTGTCCACACAAAGGACGGCCGGCGTCCCAGAATCCAACAGCTTGAACTCTGCAAGGAGGAACCGGAGTCGACGAGCCTCCTTGCCAGCTTTCGTGGCCGCGACGTACTCTGACTCGGTCGAGGAGAGCGTCGCGCACTTGATGCACTGGCTCGACCAGGATACTGCGACCCCTCCGAGGACGAACACGTAGCCGCCCGTGCTCGTCCGGTTCTGCTTGTCGCCTGCGTCGTCAGCGTCCACGTAGCCGACCAGGCACTGTGACTCTGGTCCACCGCCGAACTCGAGGGCGATGTCACGGGTGTCGGCGAGGTAGTGCAGACAACGATCGACCTCGCGCCAGTGGTTGTCGCTCCGCACCGTCAGGCCGCTTCCCAGCTTGCTGCACGCGAAGGCGATGTCCGGTCTCGTCGTCGTCGCCGCAAACTGCAGCAAGCCGACCTTCTGCCGATATTCCTCCTCTTCGCGACCTTGAGCATCCTCGTCATCGAATGTCAGCTCCGCGTAGGCGTCGACGGAGACCGGCGTCTTCGGGATCCGCCCAGTCTACTCCTCGTCGATGAAACGCCTGCACAGCTTGTCAGCGTACGACTGCTGGTGCAGCCACAGCTTCCTTGCCGACCTGTCACGATCTCTAGCCCAAGGTACTTCTCGACCGGGCTGATCTCGCGCAGCTCAAAGGCAGCCTCCAGCAGATCCTTCAGCTCCTCGTGAGCGATCGTCGAAACCATCGCGTCCAGCCACGGCTTCCCGTTGGGCGAAGTCTGCTTCGCACCGCAGTTTCCGGGGCACAATCCGTGATGACCCACGAGGGAATATGCAACGGGCTTCGATTTGAGAAGGTCCATCGTGTGATACCCGCAGTATTGTGTGCAGAATCCAGAGACCTTTATGTTGGTGCTGGTGAGCAGCGGGTAGATGCCATTGGCGTCGTACGGGAACGGCTTTCCGGAGCCAATCTTGCTCTTGACAACTGTGGTTTGAAGAGGGTTAGGACATTAGTACGATTCTGGGTAGGCAACAAATGATCACGGAAGGAGGTAAGTGGTATGACGGGTTTGTCGGCTAACGAACGGGATACAGGTACTAACGAAATGAATACACATGATGCTGGAAATCAAGCACACCTTTCCAGGGAGTGTTGGCGACAAACTTCTTCCCTTGAGACCCTTTGTCGTAGACTACCTTTGCCAGCTTTACCTGGGAAAGGAAGGGAATGGACTTTGGATTCAGTTTCAGCCGCCGTCCTTGTTCTGTTTGCGTAGATACAAATTGTACCTAGTAGTACGTTTTAAGATAGCGCGTTCAAGGTTCACAATAGTTTTGTTTTTCGCCAAACCGCCATTAGCAACCCTGGTCACACTGAAACTGCATCCAAGCAACTGCTTGCGCCAGGCTGGTCGTCCTGTGTTTTCCACACACATCCAGGATTCAACATCCCTATGCAAAAGGATTAAACGACGTACCTCATGGCTGACGGTGGGCGCGGACCCATCAGATGCCGGCGAGTAGTATTTCGAGCTCGTCGCCCACCAGTTGCTCACTTTCGGATCCGCGGCTTCCCCTTGCGCATCGGCGCCTCCTAGACTCAGCGACCGAATGAAATTCTCAATCACAGTCTGCGCGGATTGCTTTGGCCAGAAGCCGTAGTAGATTAAGTACACATTCAGCGTGTTGCCGCTCAGCACGGGACCGCCCCAGTATTGGATGGGAGGGGCGGACGACCCGTCCGACGCGGCGCCTCCCTGTTTGCGGAGCTCCTCCTCGCGGTGCTCCTTGTCGAAGCTGGCTTTCGTTTCGACCAGGTGCAGCGGAGGCCGAGAGCCGCGATCGACGATGTCGGTCAGTTTTCGCTCACGGTCGCTCAGCTGTCGCTGACGGAGGTACTCGTCGTGCGACTGTCGCGTGCAAGCGACGCGCACCGGGCTGGCAAATGCGGGGAGGAACATCGAAAGACAGACGAGTACCACCGAAAAGGAGAGCAGCAGGGGCTTGAGGATTTCTGCCATGGGATTTAGCAATTAGTAGCGAGACTACGAGGTTTGTCACTGACAGCTGATAGTAGTCGCTGATTTGGTGGTCTGATTGAGATAGAAAGCTATACTATCTTATGCTGTCAGCATATCCACGTAATCTTACATACTGACGGTAACGATAACGCGTGCTGCTTTGGCCACGACATGCCCATGATGAGAAGCTTCGCAGGTGCCTCGTCATGGCTTTAGAGCGACGTCGCGGCGAGGCGCACTAGCAAATTCACAAATGTGATGCTGGTGTGGAATTAGGACTGACGACGTTCAATCTACCGCCAATAATGGTGGCGGTTGCTGTGCATTGTTGGGAGTGGGTACATTGTGTAGAGAATTGAGATAAAGACAAAAGAGTATGATTGCACACTAGAATAAGACAAGAGTGAACAGTGGAATTGTAGCATATGTAGATGAGCTTGATGGAAGAGAAGATGATGCTTAGAACTCGTGACTATAAAGAGAAACTTGTGTAAGATGAAATGCTTGATGAGAGAAGAACTTAGAAGAGAAGAAGAGTGTGAGCTCGTTGAGAGAATACGAGAGGTGATAAACAATTACTTGAGAGAATCTTACTAGGGATAGTTGTAGAAGTAACTTGAAAGAAGAACTTGAACTTGTATGGTTTACTTGGGAGTGACTTCAAACCTTGGGTTGGATGATGATCCTCCCTTGAGCTTGTAGCTTGTAGCTTCCTTATACTCTTAAGGAGTATGAGGTGGACTACTCTTCACTTGATAACTACTTTGTAGACTATGTGAGATAGAGCTTTATGAGCATAAACTTATATTAAAGAGGGTATAGTACAAGCCTTATAGATCCATGAAGGGCATGCATAGAGAGAGTAGCCATCAATGGTAGCCTTGGAAGAGAGTAGCATGAGAGTATCAACTTTTGGAGACATTGAAACTTGGTTGCTAGTGAAGAGCCTTTGTAGTTGAAGAGGAGCTTGAAGAAGAAGCTTGGAAGGAGCTTGGAGGAAGCTTGAGAAGCATTGTTGTCAATGAAGAACCTTCTTGAGAAATTGTAGAGATGCTTGTTGGAGTTGAATAGTAGTAGAGCATGTGGTGATGGTTGAGCACTTGTTGAGTTGGAGTTGTAGGCCTTGTAGTGTTGGAAGAGAACTTGGGTGAATTCTGAAGGAATGAATAGAGGGGATAGGATAGATTTGGTGTCTTGGAAGAGAAGGTGATGTGGTAATCATGAATCCTTGAGAGATGAGTTGGCAACTTTGGTGACTTGGGAAAGGAAGGAAGGAAGGAATAAATGAGAGGCATGTGGATGTTGATGACTAGGAAGTGGAAACATGTGCTTGAAGACACATGGGAGGAGGATAATTGGAGGAAGTGGATGACTTGGGTATTATCTGATGAGTAGGAAGAGAAAGCACATGGAAAATCATGAGGAGTCATGTGCCTTATGGGTGGGGCTTGGAGGTGAATAGGAATTTTGGTTGAAGTCTTAGTTGAGTTGGATTAGGAATGGCTATGGTGGTTGGGAGTAATTAAAGAGGTGGTTGATAGGCTTGACTTGGAGAGGATGAGTTGGAAAAGGAAGTTTGTATCTTGAATGGTTGGAATAGGCTTTGTAGGAGTTGAGTGGTTTGGATGGGTTCTTAGGAAAATGTGTCGAGGGTGTTTGGAGGGGAAGGGGTTGGAGTGGTACAGTAGCGTGGCACGTAAAGAGCGTGCCATTCACAACACTCCCCCTCACTGCAAGCCCGTACCCTCAAATCCAGCAGCTGGGACTAACCCGGCTTGAACACGGTTGTTGATGAAGATGTCGCGTGCAACGACCTTGGTGAGGAAATCCGCCGCTTGCTCACTCGTGCGGCAAAACAGGGGCTCAACGATTTTCTGCTCCACAAGCTCTCGAACGTAGTGATACTGCGTCGCGATGTGCTTGGTCCTTCCATGAAAGACGGGGTTCTTGGAGAGAGCGATCGTCGACGTGTTGTCGATGAAGATGGGAGTGGGGCTCTCTTGTGGGAGGTAAAACTCATTCAAAAGACCTCTTATCCACACTGCTTCTCGGGCTCCTTGGGTCGTAGCCATGTACTCTGCCTCCGTGGATGATAAGGCCACACAACTCTGCTTCTTTGACTGCCAAGAGATGGCCGCCCCTTCAAACATGAAGATGTATCCTCCATTGGACCTGCGCGTAGTGATATCCCCAGCCCAATTTGCATCCGTGAAGCCATACAGCATGCTTGCACCCTCAAACCCTTGAAAGAGGAGACCAAAGGAAGAGGCTGATTTGAGATAGCGCAGAGCACGAAGTGCCCCACGCTGATGCATGCGAGTGGGTGATGTCATGCATTGAGAGAGCATGGCAACGGTATGGGCGAGATCGGGACGGGTGCAAATGGAGGCGTACATAAGGCTGCCGGCTCTGGTAGAGTGAGAGCTCAAGAGGTGTGATATGGGATGTGGAGTGTGGTGCATAGGTGTCATGATCAATGTCCTCAGGAGGCTCAAGGCTCTCGACCTCACCCTCAAACTCAGTGACCTCTGATTCAACTGTGGAAGGGTCAATGCTTTGCTCGTGCGAGCTCAGCGTGAAGTCTGAGGGGAGTGGGGTCTCAACTGGGGACCAAACCTCGAAAGGACCTTCTCAGTGTACCTCTGCTGTGAGATGAAGTGACTTGGTGGTGCGGTCCCTCACGATGTTCATACCAAGGTAGTGTGAGGGCTCACCCATGTCCGTCATGATAAAGTCTTGGGTGAGCATACCTTTGATGCGGGTGAGGAGACTCAGGGATGCTGACACAAGGAGGATGTCGTCCACATAGACTAGGAGCCACAAGGACTCCCCCTCACTTGTGCGTAGGATGTACAGTGAGGCATCAAACCGTGACTTGGTGAAACCTTGGGTGAGGAGTGATACCTCAAGAGTGTGGAACCAGACTCGCGGTGCTTGCTTTAGTCCATAGAGGGACTTCAGCAGCTTGGAGACCATGGTGGTACCATCAGAGTAACCCTCAGGCTGTACCATGTAGATCTCTTCGTCGAGCTTACCGTAAAGAAAGGCATTCTTCACATCCATTTGATGAATGTGGAGATCCTTTACCGTGGCCATTACCAAGAGGCACCTGACAGTGGTGTACTTGGCTACAGCAGAGAAGGTCTTTGTGTAGTCCGTGCCTGGCATCTGTGAGAAACCTTTGGCTACCAGGCGTGCCTTGAATTGGTCAAACGTACCATCTCCCTTCACTTTCACTCGGTATGGCCACTTAACCTTCAGTGCTCTCTTACCGGGAGGGAGTGGTGCAAGGACCCATGTACCTTGTGCAAGGAGGCTGTTAATCTCTTCTCTCTCTGCCTTTACCCACTCTGCCCTCTCAGCGCTTGCCAGTGCTTGCTTGCGAGTGGATGGCTCAGGTGGGAGGCAACTGATGGCGTGACACATGGCGACTACCTTACAGTCCATGCAATGAGGGTTGGTGCACTTGGCTGTGACTGGGAAGCTTGCACCGACTGCGAGGTTCAGGCGCTGCACTAGCTTGCATGCTCGCCTGGGGCGCTGTGCATACTCGGTGATACCTTCGTAACTCGTGTTACCATCAGGGATGGGTGGAGGTGCTGAAGGCGTGGTTGTCTCAGGAACATCATTTGGTGGTTGAACGGGTTGAGGCGGCTCGTCTGCTGCGTCAGGGATGATGGTTGAAGTGTTGACTGGAGGTGAAGAAGTAGATGGTACGGTTGAAGACAGCTTCTCTACGGCTGGCTGCTGCTCAGGTGTTGACTCTCGCGTTAAGGGCTGCTCCATCGAGGGTTGGAGTGAAGACGGCTCGTCGGTGAAGAGTGGTGGTGATGTGTGGTTTGGCTTAGGTTGACTCTGCTGCTGCTCATGAGGAGGTGTGTTGTTCTCAGGTACAGGTGGAGATGCTGTGGTATCTCTAGCAGGTGCACTTGGAGAGGGCTCCACTGCGGGTGTTGTGGTGAGTCCTGGTGGAGTGGGGAGAGGGTCTTCGAGAGAGGGAGAAGGAGGTAGATAGTTTAACTTCCATCGAGCGAGGGACATGTCTTCATGGAAGATCACGTCCCTGCTCACAATTTCCTTGGTAAGGAGAGGGTCCCAAAGAATCCAGCCCTTGCTCTCCTTACTCAAGCCAATGTGCACGGCCCAACGTGTCTTGCTCTCAAACTTTCCTCTCTTCTCATCGGGAATGCGATATTGCGCCATGCAACCAAACACACGCAACATGGAAACATCGGGCTTCTTCCCATGCCATGCTTTAAATGGGGTGATACCTGAGGGAAGAGCGATGGTTGGGCGACGATTCTTGAGGTGGACGGCGTGGTTCACAGCTTCTCCCCACCATGCATCGTCTAGCTTCATGTGCAAGAGAAGAGATCTTGCAATTTCCTGCAAAGTGCGGTTGAACCTTTCGGCGATGCCGTTCTGCTGAGGGGTGTAGGGGCATGAAAACTCTTGTGCAATGCCAATGGATGAGAGGTGATTGCGAAATGACTTACTAATGTATTCTCCCCCTCTGTCCGAGTGCAGAGTCTTGACTTGAAGGCCGGTTGTGTTCTTGATGTGTTCATGCCACACTTTGAATGCTTCGGGAACAAGGTCTTTGGACTCAAGAAGGAAGACCCATGCAAAACGTGTCTTATTATCGATGAGGGTCATGATGAATCGCTTGCCCGTGCGACTGAGCGTGCGAGCAGGACCAATGATGTCACTATGAACAAGGTCAAGAGGACTTGATACTTGAACATTGACAGGGGGATGAGGATGATGCACGTGCTTGGCTTCGACGCATGAAGGGCATGGAGAAAGTGAGGAGGAAGACTCGGAGCTTGGTGTGATGCGAAGACCTTCAAGACTTGCATGTGCGGTGATGGACTTTGAGGTTGATGCTCCAGGGTGACCCAAGCGACAATGCCAAATGTAGGGTATGGTAGCCGTACCTGGGTGAGGCTTTATAGTAGTTGATGCGGCGGCGGTGTAGCCATGGAGTCGACGATACTCCGGGTTCACGTCGAGCTTGAGGCGGTAGAGGCGACCAAATCGCTCGCCACGTGCAATGAGGAGTCCCTGGTAGCGTATCTGCACGGTACCACTTTCGAAGGAAAAGATGCAGTCTTTCTCCTCGAGTTGTCCAACCGACAATAGGTTGGCTCTAAGGTTGGGAATGAGGAGGACACCTGAGATGGAAACCGGCTTGCCGGTGGGGTTGAGAAAGGTGAGAATTCCTTCTCCCGCGGTGGGAGTTGACTCCTTGTTGGCGACGGTGACGGACTTAACTCCTGTGGTGGTGAGAGAATGTAAGAGGGAGAAGTTGGGAGTCATGTGTTGGTCGCACCCACTATCGAGGCACCAAAATTCGGGGTCGAACGACGATGTGGGCGCGGATGAGGTCATGGCAAAGCTTATGCCCTGTGGGGTGCTTTGGGAAGAAGAAGTGGGTGTAGAGTTGGAGGGAGAGACATGGGGTGCTTGAGGTAACGAAGGCGTAAAGCCTTGTGGTGGAGAAGGGTAAAACAAGGGCATTGGTTGCATGGGGTAATAGGGAAAGGGGTAGGATTGACTTGGGTAGAATTGGGATGATTGAGGTTGAGGTAAGGGGGATTGATAGGGCTCATTATGAGAGCTTACTGCATATGATAGGGCGGCTCGGCCCTTGGCGGTAAGAAGATGAGGAGGAGGGGTCCAATTGGGAGGTTTACGAGGGCACTTAAACCATGGATGTCCCCATTGATGACAAAAATGACAAGTGAAGTTGAACTTCCCGGATTGGGGCTTAGCGGGTTGAGAGGGATTAGATGAGAAGGGTTGATTGGATGAGGAGCTTGATGACGGGTAGCAACCAAGAAGAGATGGGTTAGAGGACTTACTTGCTTGTCGTTGGTTCTTGCCTTTGTTGTTATTGTTGTTGTAGTAGTTGTTGTTGTTGTTGTTGCCGTGACCTTGAGTAGAGACGGCGGCCGACCATGCGGGTTTGTTGTTCTCCTCCTTTGCCTTGGCAAGCTCGCGCGTTTGATGTTCGTTGATGAGGGTGTTGAAGATGAAGTCTCGCGTCTTTTGCTTCTCGAGAAACGCTTGAATCGTGCTCCGCATTTGAATCCACTCCGGTGAGAGCCCCGCGAGGAGAATGGTGATGAAGAGCTCCTCGGGAACGGTGACTTCGATGACATCGGCATCGTTGAGTAGAATCTCCGCGCGCTCCAAGTACTCGGGAATCGTCTCCTTTTGCTCCATCCGTAGGTTGGAGATCTTGCCCCACATTTCCGCCTTGGTGCTCTCGGTGCGAGGTTGATGAAGCCTTGTGAGCCTCTCCCATGCGCGCTTTGCACTGTCGGGATGACTCGCGCACGTGAGCAATGACTTGGCGTATTGGTCTTGGACGGAGTTGAGGAGGTAGAGATAAGCTTCGGCGTTCTTCTTGATCCATGCGGTTTGCTCTGTGGGAGGGGCTTCGGAGGTAGGAGGAGAGAGAGAACCAGAGTAAACGGGCCACCACTCTAGGAGAGTGGAGGCCAATTGGAAGCGAATTCGCCACGCTTGGAAATCCTTTCCATTGAACCGTGGCACTTCTAGCTTGGGAGTTAAAGAAGAGGGGGTAGACATTTGGGTGTAAATAGGAGAGGGAAGAGTAGGAGATGATGAGGTGTCTTTTCCTCCTGTGTTGCCGCTTACTTCGGGGGAGCTTGATTCTCCTTGCGAAGTGGCACTCTTTGGCTTAGAGCCCTTGGGAGTGGGAGTCATGGAGAGAGGGTATAAAGCTCTTGTTAAGAGGACACTAGCGAAAGCGAGGAGGTAAGTAGCTCTGATACCAGTAGAGAATTGAGATAAAGACAAAAGAGTATGATTGCACACTAGAATAAGACAAGAGTGGACAGTGGAATTGTAGCATATGTAGATGAGCTTGATGGAAGAGAAGATGATGCTTAGAACTCGTGACTATAAAGAGAAACTTGTGTAAGATGAAATGCTTGATGAGAGAAGAACTTAGAAGATAAGAAGAGTGTGAGCTCGTTGAGAGAATAAGAGAGGTGATAAACAATTACTTGAGTGAATCTTACTAGGGATAGTTGTAGAAGTAACTTGAAAGAAGAACTTGAACTTGTATGGTTTACTTGGGAGTGACTTCAAACCTTGGGTTTGATGATGATCCTCCCTTGAGCTTGTAGTTTGTAGCTTCCTTATACTCTTAAGGAGTATGAGGTAGACTACTCTTCACTTGATAACTACTTTGTAGACTATGTGAGAGAGAGCTTTATGAGCATAAACTTATATTAAAGAGAGTATAGTACAAGCCTTATATATCCATGAAGGATACATAGGCATGCATAGAGAGAGTAGCCATCAATGGTAGCCTTGGAAGAGAGTAGCATGAGAGTATCAACTTTTGGAGACATTGAAACTTGGTTGCTAGTGAAGAGCCTTTGTAGTTGAAGAGGAGCTTGAAGAAGAAGCTTGGAAGGAGCTTGGAGGAAGCTTGAGAAGCATTGTTGTCAATGAAGAACCTTCTTGAGAAATTGTAGAGATGCTTGTTGGAGTTGAATAGTAGTAGAGCATGTGGTGATGGTTGAGCACTTGTTCAGTTGGAGTTGTAGGCCTTGTAGTGTTGGAAGAGAACTTGGGTGACTTCTGAAGGAATGAATAGAGGGGATAGGATAGATTTGGTGTCTTGGAAGAGAAGGTGATGTGGTAATCATGAATCCTTGAGAGATGAGTTGGCAACTTTGGTGACTTGGGAAAGGAAGGAAGGAAGGAATAAATGAGAGGCATGTGGATGTTGATGACTAGGAAGTGGAAACATGTGCTTGAAGACACATGGGAGGAGGATAATTGGAGGAAGTGGATGACTTGGGTATTATTTGATGAGTAGGAAGAGAAAGCACATGGAAAATCATGAGGAGTCATGTGCCTTATGGGTGGGGCTTGGAGGTGAATATGAATTTTGGTTGAAGTTGAGTTGGATTAGGAATGGCTATGGTGGTTGGGAGTAATTAAAGAGGTGGTTGATAGGCTTGACTTGGAGAGGATGAGTTGGAAAAGGAAGTTTGTATCTTGAATGGTTGGAATAGGCTTTGTAGGAGTTGAGTGGTTTGGATGGGTTCTTAGGAAAATGTGTCGAGGGTGTTTGGAGGGGAAGGGGTTGGAGTGGTACAGTAGCGTGGCACGTGAAGAGCGTGCCATTCACAACACATTGAAGAATGCATTGGAGTAACGCAAGAGCATACTACGCTTGAAAGCGGTTCTGGTCAACCTTGCTAGTACCGCTTTCTACCGTGTGTACTTGACAATCTCTGCACACACAGAACCTGAAATTCTCGCTCGCGACTCGTTTGCGAAGATTCATGGCGACTCGTGGAGGCTGAATATAGTCGCCCCTTGAAACCACATCGACACTACGCATAGTTCTGTAGGCACCTAGTTTATAGATTATAACTCGCGATTAATTAGCCTCTAAACGTTGGCTGCTAACCTGAGATCTACCGACTCTACGCCTAGATTAATTTCGAAGCCTCGAGTGAGCAACAAAAATCTCTGTACATTTTTTGTGCCATTTTTTATGTTCAATTCGCTCACATTGTATTCTTGACCTCAATGGGGCAATCATCGTCCATTTGTTCCATTACACTAATAACACTTGTGTATCTCTTTGTATGACGAATGACAGCCTTTAAAGGGGTCATTTATTGCTCCTCCCTCCAACTCCACACCTTCCTCGCACCCCCCTCCACCCCCACTTCCTGCTTCCTTCAAATGCCACGTGCCCAAGGCTCGCGTCGCGCGTTCCATTTCAAGGGGCAGCGCTGTTCCGCTCGCAGCCAAACCCGCCGCAAGCAACCCCCCGTTTGCACTCCGCCCCACCCCACCCCATCCCTCCCTTCCCTTCCCGAGCGCACCCTCCCCCCCACACCGCACCCACCCAACACGATTCTTGCCCCGCCCCACTTCCCGCCGTCTGAGGTTGTTGCGTAGTCTCAAGTCTTACATTTGCACTAGCCTTCCGAGGGAACACGAAGTCTTGCTACAAATTACTGTCTAGAAATTAGTAGTTGTGTTATTTCACAATCCGTTACGAATCTAGCTCGACAGTCAAGCCTCCAAATACAAAGGTTGGTTCTGCTGCCTTCCCGCGCCCTTACCACGCCGCAAAAGTTTTTTTCGTGGTTCGTCTATCGTTGTGATGAACAGTCCCGTCCCGTCACGCCCTCCGTCGCTACGCGCGCCCGATGTCCCACCGCCAACACTGTCCAACTTACCATTTCCTCTCTTTCCTCCCTTCCCCCACCCGCATCGCTTTTTCCGCGCGCGTCGGTCTCTCCGCGCGCAGCGCCATCCGCCGTGTTATGGGCAACAGTTCTAGCAGCCACCATCGCAAGCACCACTGCGACCAGCGCCGCCCCGACAACCGCTACGCCTCCCACTCCGGCCCTCTTCCCCGCCCCGCTCAGTCCGCGCCTGCCGGCCCCGCGTATTCCGGTCCTGCTTGTTCCGGCCCCGCGTATTCCGGTCCCGCCAGCCCCGGCGCCGCGTGCCAGCACCACAGCGACGGCGCCAGCAGCGGCGGCGGCGGCGAGTCGTACAGTCGCAGCAGCTCGTTTGGATACTCGCGCGCGCTGCAGCAGAAGTACGGCATCATCCCCGACACCTTCCGCTCCATCGCGCAGGTGCGTCCGTTGGGCAGGTGATATATGGGTCAGGTTGTTTCTGGACGATTTCTTGGGCGACTTGAATTCGCGCGCTGCAGCAGAAGCACGGGATCATCCCCGACACCTTCCCCTCGATCGCAGCGCAGTGCAAGTACGGCGTTGTCCCCAACACCTTTCGCTCCATCTCACACTACCGTTGGACAGGCGCGTTGCCTAAGAGTCGTGTCAGTGGCGCGTGCACAGGCTGAATGAGAATTCCCAAGAAACAATGCGTATGTACAGGCTGCATGCTCTTTGCCACGTGCTGTGCTTGACACCTTTTCCGTCCTCGTCATCCTAGCGTGACACGTGTACGTTCTTCATGTCCCGTCCCTTCCGTCTGCCTCTCGCTGTCGCTGCCTTCCGCGCCCAGGTGCGAGCGTTGAGGCTCAAGTCGCACTGTGCTTTGTCTCACACCACCCCGACTCGTGCATTCTCACCCTCGGTGTCTCACCCTACCTACCGTGTCCGCCTCTCTGTGCCTCCCCCCTCTCGCCCTCCGCCCCGCGCCTCTTGCCGACTGCAGGTGCAGGAGAAGCTGCGGGAGGTGGGGTTGGAGTCGAGCAACCTCATAGTGGCCGTTGACTTCACCAAGAGCAACGAGTGGACTGGTGAGTCATGGGTGGACCGGCGCTCACCTGCTTGCTGCTTCAGTTGAATCTTGCTCAAATGGCTTTACAAGATTTGAGATGTGTAGCGTGTGTCGCTTACTGAGTCACTTCTTTACACCCTGAAAACAATTCTGTTACCCCTCTCCTCCCAGATATTTTATCCCTCCTCGCACTCAACGTTTTTTTCCCTCACTCCACCTCTTCCCCCCTCTGGCCTGCCACCCATCTCCCTCCCTCACACCACCCACCCCTTTCCGTCCTCCCCAGGCAAGCAGAGCTTCAATGGGCGTTCACTGCATGCAATAGCGCCAGGTGCATCGAACCCATACGAGCAGGCCATCGACATCATCGGCCAGACGCTCTCCGCCTTTGACGAGGACAACCTCATTCCCTGCTACGGCTTCGGTGATGGTACGCTGCCCCCTCTTGCTCCTATCTCCGGCTCGCTCCTTCCCTCTCCCACTCTCTCCTCCTCTCTCCCACTACTTCCATCTCTCCCCTTCTCTCCCTCCGCCTTTGACGAGCACAACCTCGTTCCCTGTACGGCTTTGGCGATGGTACGCTGCGCCCCTCTCTCTCCTTCCCTCTCCCACTCTTTCCATCTCTCTCTCCTTCCCTCTCCCCTTCTTTCCATCTCTCTCTCCTTCTCTCCCTCCGCTCTCTGTCTTCGATCAGCACAACCTCATCCCCTGCTACGGCTTCGGCAATGGTATGTCTCTTCATTCTCCTTCTCCCTCCCACTCGCTTTTCCTCTCCCCTTCTCTCTCCCTCTACTGACGGCCTTCCATGAGGACAACCTCAGCCCTTGCTGCAGCATCGGTGATGCTATGCTCTGTGACTCTGCCCATTCCCTACACACACCCCCCCTTGTTGAACCTCCTTGAAAGCCTGAACCCCCACGCAGCCGCCTCTCATGCAGGGGTAGGTACCGTACGCACGTGCCCCCTTCTCTTACACGGCGAGCGAGCAGGGATGCCATCGTCACGGACGGCTGCATGAGAGGGGGCCGCATGGGCAGTGCCACTGTCTGTCACCACTCGCGCTGGCTCCTCCCTGCCTCCCCTCGCAACCACTGCACTTGCAACGGGTCGAACTAAACGCGGGGACGCAGGCCGGTGTTCTAGTGCTCTCCTTGCCCTACCTACGCCTGCCCTATTACCCCCCAACACCCGCCCCCTTCCCCGTCCCCAACACCTGCCCCCTTCCGCTTCTTCCCAACGCCCCCACAGTCTCAACGCACGACAAGGCAGTGTTTGCGTTCAACGAGGGGCAGCGCCCGTGCAACGGCTTTGAGGAGGCGCTGCAGCGCTACCGTGCCATCGCCCCCCTCGTGCAGCTCTCAGGTATGCCTGCTTGCTTGCCCGCTTAAGCTGGGTTGGGTTGGGTTGGGTTGGGTTCGTTTGGGTCAGCTACCGCACGTGCAGTGCTCAAGTATCGCTGCCTGAATTGGAACACATGTTTCCCATGATTTGGAAGGAGGCTGTGCAGGCTGTGCTGTGCTGTGCCGGTGGAACAGCCTCAGGTGGCCGCCACCCTCCCCCTCACCTGGCCCCACTCCCCCCGTCACCCTTCACTTGACTCCTCTCCTGCACCCCATCGCCTGTCCTCTCCCCCTTCCCTTCCTCTGTTTGCTTCCGCGTAGGCCCCACGTCGTTTGCCCCGGCGATAGAGGCGGCAGTGAGGGCGGTGGAGGAGAGTGGCGGGCAGTACCTCTGCACTCGCCCCCTTCCTCTTCTCCCCGGGGCACCTGGTGCACTCCTCCCACTCCCTCCTCACCTGGCCCCACTCCTCCCAACCCCCACGTACCCCCTGTGCGTCCTATCAGGCCCCACGTCGTTTGCGCCGGCAATAGAGGCGGCAGTGAGGGCGGTGGAGGAGAGTGGCGGGCAGTACCACGTGCTGCTCATCATTGCTGATGGCCAGGTGCAGTGCGGTTCTGGGCTGTGCAGTGCGGTGCTTTGTGGTGATAGCAGGTAGCAGGTAGTGAGAGTGGCGGCCAGTACCCCTTGCTGCTCATCATTTCTAACGGCCAGGTGCAGTGGGGTGCTTTGGGGTGAATTGCGGTGCTGTGGGATGCCGTGCGGTAATGTGTATATATAAGGGTGTAAAAACGATTACGGATTCGAATACGGTTATCTAAAACGAATAATTGTCGAATACCTGGCTGTATTTGTATTTGTTAAATTACCTGTCCCTCCACGAATTCGAATACGATTCGAATACACGGTGTGTCGAATACGGTTTCGAATAGCATATTGTAGCTCAAACAAGGATCTCATGATTCACGGTGGGGCTTAAATGCATACTGAAGTATCATTCACACCCTTTTACTCTAACTCATTGGCCCCTTGCTCAGTTAGCATGGCTCTGACGGCCGTTCTGTAGAGTCCTTTGTATTGTTTACTCAAGATTTCGTGAATAATAGCGGCTGGTTTGAGTGGTTCAGTAACTTAAGAACGAATCGAATATGTATTCGAATAACCGCTTATCTAAACCGAATACTCGAATACTTGAACGTCGAATAATTTCGAATAGTAAGGGGCATTTGTATTTGATTTGTATTTGATATTTGTCGAATATCGAATACTAATACGAATACAGTGGTATTTGTTTACACCCTTATGTATATATGGCAGGTGCGTATGGCAGAGTGTGATGTGAGTGCCAATGTGTGGTCTTTAGTCCCTTTTTGTCTTGGTTGCCAGTGGGTGGTGATGCGTTGTGATGGGTGGTGATGGGTTGTGATGGGTGGCGCTGGGTGGAACTGGGAGGTGTTGGATGGTGATGGGTGGTGGTGAGTGGTGACATATGGTGCTGTGCTGTGTAGCTATGGCAGGTGATTGATTCATTATTTCCCAATGGTGGTGATGGATAGTCTATGCTCACCTTGATGCGCCCTACACCCTGGATTGGCGTGAGGGGCAGACTTTCCTCCTGGGTTCACCCAAAAAGAGGTGACTCCTGGGTCGAATCGAATGCCCCAACAGCAGTGCTGCATGTGGCTGGGCTGTTTCCTGTTTCTTCACCCCCTTCTCACTTGCCTCCCCCACCACAGGTCACTCGCAGTGTTGACACGCCGCCAGGAGTGTTCAGCAGACAGGAGCAGGCCACTGTTGACGCCATCGTTGCTGCCAGGTGGGTCTCTGTTGCTGCCAGGTGGGTCTCTGTTGCTGCCAGGTGGGTCTCTGTTGAGGCCAGGTGGGTCTCTGTTGCTGCCAGGTGGGTCTCTGTTGCTGCCAGGTGGGTCTCTGTTGCTGCCAGGTGGATTTCTACTGCTGCCTTGTGTTGTATCGGTTGCTGCCAGCCTGTGCGGCTCTTGCCAATCTTTGCAGCAGGACAGAAAGATAACACTCAACTGTTGTCTCTGCAGCAGGACATATGTGTCCTACTGCTGACCTTCTGTGCGCCTTCACTCGTGCATCTCTGCCCCTTCACTTGTACATCCCCCTTGCATGCGCCCGTTTCCCCCTGGAAGCACTACCTCTGGCAGGCAGCAGCAATGCACGTGGGCAGTATTGATGTGGACTGGGCAGCAGTCATGTGGAGCGCTTATCTGGTTACAGGGAATCTGGTTATCGGCTTATCTGTTTGTCGTTTTGTCCTCCTCCAATCAGTGCTCGCCGTCACGAGCCGTGAGACATGCTCATGCGTTGTCCCTTTCACATCCCTCCTTCGCTTCCACGCCCCTGTCACAGGAACTATGCGCTGTCGATAGTGATTGTGGGGGTGGGTGACGGCCCGTGAGACATTCTAATGTTGCTCCCTCCCCCCTTACCTCCATCCTTCTGTCCCTCCGCCCTCCTCTCACAGCAACTACGCGCTATCAATAGTGATGGTGGGGGTGGGCGACGGCCCGTGGGACACGATGGAGGAGTTTGACGATGCTCTGCCGCAGCGCAACTTTGATAACTTCCAGGTGGGCTCACCTGTTATTGGCCCATGTGCTGTTATTGGCCCATGTGCTGTTATTGGCCCATGTGCTGTTATTGGCCCATGTGCTGTTATTGGTCTGAGTGCTGTGGTGCATCCACCGTGGGACATGATGGAATGTCATGCCATGGCATCTCATGACGATGCTCTGCCGGTGAGACGCCATGTGCAACTTTGATAACTTCCAGGTCAGATGGATGGGCATGGCATGGTGTCAGTGTGCTGCCACTGTGCTGTCTTTCCATCCTCACCCCCCCACCGCTTCCCTCCCCCCTTTTGCCCCACATCTCAATTCGTCAACTTCACTCAGGTAATGGCATCATCATCACAATCACCAAAATCTATGAGTCGATTCAAAAATCCATTTCCCCCCCTCCCCCTCACACACATCTTTTTCTCTCCTCCCCCACACATCTCAGTTTGTGAACTTCACGCGAGTCATGGCATCATCGTGCGCAACACAGCAGCAGGTGGCGCTCTCTCAACTCTCGTGGTGATCCCTCTCCCTCCCTCTTCCCCCCACTTACTCTCCTCCCCCCCCACATCAGTTTGTCAACTTCACGAGGGTCATGGCATCATCGCGTGCACCAGAGCAGCGGGCGGCACTCTTTGCCCTCTCTGCGCTCATGGAGGTGCCTCATCAGTACCGCGCCTGCACCGAGCTGGGGCTGCTGGGGTGAGTTCTGCTGATTGGGGCTGCTGGGGTGAGTTGAGGGCTGCTGGGGTGAGTTGAGGGCTGCTGGGGTGAGTTGAGGGCTTCTGGGGTGAGTATTTTTAGCGCTGCGTGTGGAGGTGCTGAGAGGTCATGGAGTCAACTCGCTCTTTGCCCTCTCTGCGCTCATGGAGGTGCCTCATCAGTACCGTGCCTGCACCGAGCTGGGATTGTTGGGGTGAGGTCATTGCTGCTGCATGCTGCTTGTGCACTTGGGGTGCGTTGAGTGGGCTGGTGCTGCGGCATGTTGGGAGCGTAGGAAGTTGCTTCGCTCTTTGCCCTCTCAACGCTCATGTAGGTGCCTCTGCAGTACCAGAGTTGATCAGTGTTGCATGCTCTGTCCTGACTGAATTTATACTCAGGTAAGTGATTGTGAGTCCGCATAACGACGTGCCTTTGAAGTACGGTGCCCTGGTTATAGGGTTGAGGGAAGAAGAGTCGAGTGCTCTGTTGATGTGCAGCAATTGCTGTGCTTGGAGCGCTGCTAGCTCCACAAGTACGCGAGTGAAGAGTGGACCTAAGGAGATGTTAGATTTAGGCAGGTGAATCGGCAGGCACAAAAAGGTGGTTCCAACGAGGTTTGAACTCGTGACCTTTTGCGTGTAAAGCAAACGTGATGACCACTACACCATGGAACCATGCTTGAAGCTCTTCTTTCCCTATCATAGATGTATCGATCCTCGCCTCTGCCCTACCTCATGTTGGTAACATGCATCCCACTCTCCTCTCTCCCCCCCCTTCTCCTCCCCCCCCCCCCTTTCTCCTCTCCTTCCCCTTCTCTCCCCATCACCTCCTCGCTCCCTCCCCTCCAGTCGCCCCATGGGTCGCATGCCCCCATCAGTCCCCAAGGAGCCCCCTCCACGCGTGCGAGCAGCAGATACTGCAGCGGCCCAAGCAGCCTCCCTCGCTGCTGCTTCTGCCGCTCCTGTTGGTAACCCGCCCCCCTCTCTTCATTTCCCCCCACCCCCTCTCCTCTCCTCTTCACCCCCCCATCACCCTCCAGTCGCCCCATGGGTCGCATGCCACCATCAGCCCCCAAGGAGCCCCCGCCACGTGTGCGAGCAGCAGATACTGCAGCGGCCCAAGCTGCCTCCCTCGCTGCTGCCAACCTGCCCCCGCATCTCAACCCTAATAATCTCAACCCATCCGACTTCAACCCCGGCACCGCTCCTAACCCCTTTGGAAACCTCGTGGACTCAGCTCCTACGTATGGGTACGGTGCTGGACTCAGCACTGCTGCTGCTGACTCTGCGCCGGGCTCTGGGGGATCTGGGGGGGCGGCAGCAGGAGGGGGGACGGAGTGCCCGGTGTGCCTCATGTACCCCAAGAACACTGCCTTCCAGTGCGGCCACCAGGTGAGGCCTGCACCAGGTGAGACCTGTACCAGGCTAGGCCTGCCCCAGGTGAGGGCCACGCGCTCTTGAGTTCATGGGGCCGTGCAATGTGCCTCATGTACCCCAAGAACACTGCCTTCCAGTGCGGCCACCAGGTGAGGAGTGTGCAGCAGGTGAGGAGTGTGCAGCAGGTGAGGAGTGTGCAGCAGGTGAGGAGTGTGCAGCAGGTGAGGAGTGTGCAGCAGGTGACGCCTACAGCAGGTTAGGGCCACACACTCTTGAGTTCATAGGGTTGTGCCGTGTGCCACTTGAAAACACACTGCCTTCCAGTGCGACCACGAGGTGAGGACCACACACTCTTCACTGCACCAGGTAATGCCTTCCCCAGTTGAGGCCTGTGCACGCTGCTCACGACTTAAAAAAGCCACGTGTGTTTAGCTTGCCTCGCTCGAAGCATGCTGCATGCACTCCTCCTGCGTGGTCACTAGTGAGAATCATACACCGCACAGAAAAGCATTACATTACACTCGCTGGGTGCAGCCATATGTTTTGCATGTTGTTCCTGCCTCCACCCACTTCAGGTTTTTGCAGAATTCAATATGCTGCTGTGTGATGCCTTTCATGTGTAGCGTTTACCATGCGCATCAAGCTGTACAGTTAAATAAGTGCATGCATTCTAATGTGCACACCCAGCGTTGTCTAGTAGGGCGCTTGATGAGTCATAAAACGTAGTGGGTAGGAGCGGCTTAGGGTGCAGAGAGGAATCACTGGACTGATGGCGGGTGGGCAGGTCACCAAATTGGTTCTTGTGCCCAATCATCACCTCCATCACACATGGTGAGGCCATGTGACAAGCTGATCTCTTGTTGCTAAATTACACACACGTTGGCGAGGCCAACAAATAATAACAGTTGGTCCTTTCTGATTTATCTCTACGAAGCAATTATGGTAGCATGTCAGCATGTAATGGCAATAAAACATATAATTGAAAGCCAAAGAAACTCACAGCACTTGGTCTACCAAACCTTGAAGCACTGCCATCTGTGATTTTTTTCTGGTGTAGTCCCTCTGTATTCTCCCTCATTCTCCTTCCATCAACGGGCTACTGCACACCCCTATCTTTCCCTCCCCTCCCCTTCCCTCATGCCTTCACTCTTCCTTCCTTCCATCGACTTTGCCACCCTCCTTCCAGCTCTCCTCCCTGTTTCTTTCACACCTGTGCCCGGCACTGTCCTTGCACCTCCCTATGCAACTGACCCCGCCAATCTTCTCTCCACCATGCCCCCATCGTTCCTTACTACCACTCTCATCACTACCCTCACAAACACTCTCCGTGCCAACTCTCATGCGGCCATCTCTGCTCCCATCCTTAACTCTCTTCTTCCCGCCGCTACTGCCAGGGCATGTGAGCTTGTGGGAGGGCCAGTGCGCCTTTTGGCACTCTCTGCTGCAATACGCCACCTTGCCACACCCACCGCACCTCCTTAGCTTCTCTCCGCCACCCTCCACCATCCCACATTCCACAGCACCGCACACAAGGCCTTGGGCATCTGAAGCCGCAGCAGCAGCAGCAGCACCCATGCTTATTGCAGTGGGGGTGGGAGAGGCAGCAGGACGAGAAGACATAGCAGCAGCGGGATGGGTGGAAGAAGTAGCATGGGTGGACATAGCAGCAGGAGAGGCAGGGCGGTAGCACGGCTCCCCCAGCAGCATCTCTCGCAGACACGCCACCACATTGACCCCCCCCGGCCATGCCTTCAGATAAGCCGCCTCCTCCCCCTCCTTGCCCTTCTTCTCACTGCTGCTGCTGCTACTGCTGCTGCTGCTGTGGCTGCTGCTCGCAGTGCTGCTCCCCCTAGCAGGCACTCGCTGCCCCTGCAACCGCTCACAGTACCTCGGGACGACCGCCGCTGCAAGAGCCCACGTGATGTCGAGCCCCCCTGGCGCCCTCTCGCGCTCTCTGCTGCCTCTGCACTCCTCCTCGCTCCCTCCCTCCACCCTCAGCTTCGACATCCACGTCTTCATTGCTGCAAAGTACCACATTCGCACCTCCTCCCACACCTCCCCACCTTTTGCCTGATCCATCTCACCATCCCAGCCGCCTTGCACCTTCACACTGCCACCTTTTCCCGCTTCCTCCGCCGCACCTTTCCTCCGTGCACCTGACTGCACTCCCTGCCCTTTCTCTCCCTCCCCTCCGTCGAACCCAGCAAGATTGAGAAGAGGACGAGCGCACCACACGGCCGAGTGAATGAGGAAATACAGAGGCACCTGCTCGGCTCGTCTCAGCAGCATGTGCAGGTTCAGTGGCCTGGGGAGGCTTCCAGGAAGCTCCAGGCACTCAACCAGCTCGTCAAATCCAGGAGAGGAGGGCGGGAAGACGGAGAGCACACGGGAGAACAGATGGCTTACTGGACGGTAAGCAAAGTTGGCGATGAGAGCAGCCATGCACACGGATTGCATGAACTCTAAGGAGCACGTGCCGCACTGGGTGCAGGCAGGAGGGTCCATGATATGCCCGGCAATCCCCACCAGGAAGTCCACGTCTGCCCGGCAGCGAACGATAGGAAGCTTCCTTCTGGGGGGGGGCAGCATGGCTTTCTGCTCGTCTGTTCGAGATGCTTCAGCTGTCCCACGCGCTCTGCTCAGAATGGCTTCCATACCAGTTCTTGCTGCCTTACACGCTTTCCTCCTTGCGTTCCTGCTGATCCCCCCTGCTTCAGATGCTCCACACGCTCTGCTCTCTTCAGCTTCCTGGCTAGCTCCTTGACCTACTGCCTTGCTTCCCTTCTCCTTTGCACGGCTGCTGCCCCCTCCTGCTTCAGACGTGTGTTGCGGAGGATGCTGCGTCAGCTTCTCACCTGCTTCACCACGCTCCTCCACAATCCCAAGCCCAAAACACCTCTCCTTTCGGTTCCCAGGAAACCTTACAGCAGCTTCCTCGCCCCGAGGCCACTCCTCCCACTCCAAAAACCCGCTGCTTCCCTCTACAGGCTTGGGGATGGCGCCGAACCTGACCAGCAGGCTTGGGAGGTCTCGGAATGGGTGGCGCATGGGCAGGACCTTGCTCTGAGGGTCGTCCTGGAAGCATTGTGTCTCCGAGATGGAATCTGAGCCGTAGACTCGCACCCACTGCAAGATGCAGCCAGCACGATAGGTGAATGCGGCAACCACAGGGTTGGTATTGACAGGCACAAACCCATCCACATCCACGTGCCTAGCATTTGCAGTGATGGCTATAGGCAGCTGACCTACTCCTGTGTCTGCTCCTGCTCCCCCAAGCATATTCTCCCCCCTTTTCTGCTTCATGCGACGCAGCAGCCTCTTTCGGGCCACGTGAATAGCTGCATTCTTAATCCCTATCTTGCTCGCGTTGTTCCCATCATGGAAGAACAACACTGCATTCTCCCAGTGCTCTGGTTTAGATAACACTGTGGTGACAGCAAGGGCGAAATCGGTCGCACCTACACCAGTCACGTGCATACCATTCGGAGCACTGCTGCACGTATTGGTGCCTCCAGCTCCGTTGACGTTGTTGCTGCTGCCTCTGCTTCTGCTGCTGCTGCTGCTGCTGCTGCTGCTGCTGCTGCTGCTGCTGCTACTCCTGCTGTTGCTGCTACTGCTGCCCCTTCCACTGCAATGGCTGCCCCTGAACCGCCTCACTTCCCCCGCTCCATGCTCCAGAATCCATGACATGCCATCCACATACCTCCTCCACATGGGTCCTTTTAGATTCTCCCTCCAATTCACATCCTCCCTCAACCTCCCGCACTTGCCCGAAACCCCGTTGTTCTCTACCTTGCTCCGTGCCTCTTCCCCTCCGTGTCTCCTATCTTCCTTCCTATGTGACGCATCCACCAACCTCCCCACGGGCCTTCTCTCTCCCCGTTTGCCCCCACCAATATCCTGCTCCATCCCCCCCCAACCCCCCCTCTGCTCTGCAGGCCCTTCTCCTACACCCTCACCTCTCCCCTTCCCCCTCGCAACCGTCTTCTCTGCCGCCTCTCCCCTGTCTCCTCCTCCCCCTCTCTCCCCCGGGTGCGCCTTCTCCAGCCCGCCTGATAACAGATGCTGCACGTAGAACCCAAACCCGTCCCTCAGATCAGCACCCTCCTTCACCCCGAGAACCTGCACGAGCAGGGAAGCCAACGTGTCCCGCTCCCCCTGTCTGACTGCCCCCAGCTCAGCAACAATCGCTGGCCAGGAAGATGAGTGCGAGTCCAAGTGAGCTGCCCATAGAGTCACAAAACGGGAAGACCTCGCTACAAGCACGAGGAACGTTGAGAAGCTGACAGCACGGCGGTAGGCAGCCCAGCAGCTGCTGCAGCGCCAGCAACAAGACCACGCTGCAGCACCAGATGGGGCAGCAGCAGCAGTAGCAGATGGGTCAGCAGCAGCAGCAGCATTAGCAGCAGCAGCAGCAGCAGCAGCAGAAGCAGCAGCAGATGAAGCAGCGGAAGCAGCAGCAGATGAAGCAGGAGACGGTAGATCATCACGTGCAGCTCTTGCCCCATTCAAAATACCTGGCAGGCAGGATCTGATCCTCCCCAGATCCATGAGCACGCCCACACGAGGCTCCGCCATCCACTCGAGAAGCATGGCTTCTGCACAGAGGCGAGGCGCCCTCACCGCCTTCCATGCAAACTGTTCCGCAGGCGGGAATTTACGTCCCTCTTGTAGCGCCTGCACCAATGCCCCTTTAGAGTACTCGAAATTGGCCCGGTGCAGCTGCGCGAAATCTGCAGTGGGGATGCAACGAGGCTGTTCCTTGCAGAGGTGGCGACGCAAGTCTTCCAGGTTGTTGATGCCAAGTGCTCGCTGTGCTCGCGGGCCCACCGCACGGTCAAAGCAACACTCGCACACTGCAGTTGCGCGATCCTCCCATCCACTCGTCACGTCCAAGTAGTGAACCATGTCCGCTTGAGACAGCAACAGACGCGGCTCTGGACTGACCCCTGCTCTTGCTTTTGCTGCTACCCCTCCGTTTGCCTCTTCAGGCTGACC
This sequence comes from Closterium sp. Naga37s-1, assembly GCA_947471745.1. Lineage (NCBI taxonomy): Eukaryota > Viridiplantae > Streptophyta > Zygnematophyceae > Desmidiales > Closteriaceae > Closterium > Closterium sp. Naga37s-1. Next base: position 1,360,878 of record CANJKZ010000166.1, read on the forward strand.
TGCTCCACCCCAGTCAATCTGGGATGCAGAGCGGAGTACCCATTGCAGCATATCGACAGTCTTCAGCCGTTCCTCCGACTTGTCTTCTTCCTCTTCCTCTTCCGCTTGCTCTGCTGCCCCTCCTTTTGCTCCAGTGGACTCTCCCGGTCCACCGCTCTCAGTTTCGAGAGCCCGCTGCATCGCATCAAGAGTCTTCCAACACTCGTCCAACTTCTGAACGAACTGTGATAAGCCGGCATCAACCTCCTCCTCTTCCTTTTCCTTGCTACTGGCAGCGGCAGATTCACAGCACTTGAGCTCTGCTCCGCCAATGCCTGTCGGGACTCCTCTTTTTGGCTCCAGCACCTTGGCCTCCATACTGCTAGACTCAACAGGGTTCAAATTGGTGGTAAAAGAAGCATTCACAGGCATCAGGATTAGCAGGAGGAAGATATCCAGAAAGGCGAATCTGCTGGTGCAGATGCAGGAGTTGGAGCATTCACAGATTCCTCACCCTGGCTCCTTCAATTTCGATGTATTTTTCCAAAGGACGCGATTTTTATGGTTATACCTGTCTAAGGATTAGCTTGCTCAACGGTCAAGTCAGGAGAGGTTCTTCCGATTCTCAAAGTCCTGTTCCGATGCTTCCAATCCAGCACGACCTCCCTATGCTGCTGACGTGTCTCGCGTGGGAGGCAGCACTCGGGCAGGAGCGACTGATTTAGTTTGTTGAAAACCGATAAGAGAAGTTCAGATAGGAGTTACATTAAAGCCCGAGTTTCACATGGTATTTTTCAAATTCAAGTTTCTTGAAGTTGATTTCGTGAATAACCATGTTACCAGCTGGTTCAGAACAATCCGTCGGTTTCAAGCAGCAGAGGTGATCCGTGATTGGCCAGCGATAAACTGGAACAACAAGCAGGAAAAACGCCTCAGAGGAAAGCACTATTCACCTTGAGTAAACTTGAAAACCATCGGGAACGCTTGGACACGCATATTATGAGGCACGCTAGTAGTCGTTCTCCCGTCACATACGGGCAATCTTCAGTCTAAGTGCTCTGTTCAAAGACACGAATCAGGGACCTTTGGCGACTTTAGTTGCAACCGAGCCGCCGCCATTATGTTTCCTCTAACGCAACCGCCACGTTCTCTCCAAGTGTCGTTGCAGCGAGTAGTAGTCTCAGGCTTAGAAAGAAGCACACGCTCGCGCGTCGCGAAAGTATCCCCAGCCTTCCGCCTCCGCCGTCAATCTCTCGGCCAATGTAGACACCCCGACTTATTTTCCAGTCGTAGCACCTCGGTATGACAGCAACGCCACGGTGTATCGCGTTGCCTCACTCGGTCGCCCTGGCATCGCCCTTCCTCAAACATCACATTCGGCCCTATCGCCTTCTGCGTACCCTACGCACACGCCCACGCTTCCCCCCACCCTTTCCCTCACCTTCGCTCACGCTTCCCCTTTACCGTCGCTGCCTCCTGCTCCCTGGGTGCACCCACAATTCCGCTGACCATCGCGCACGCCTCCCCCCACATTCACACACGCTCATCGCCCACGCTTCACCGGACCGTCACCCCCGCTTCAGCCCACCGTCACCGACGCTTCCTCTTACCGTCGCCCACGCTTCCTCTTACCGTCGCCCACGCTTCCTCTTACCGTCCCCCACGCTTCCTCCCACCGTGGCCCACGCTTCCTCCCCGTCACCCACGCTTCCCCCCACCGTCGCCAACGCTTTTCCCCGCCGTCGCCAACGCTTTTCCCCACCGTCGCCAACTCTATTCCCCACCGTCGCCAACTTTTTTCCCCACCGTCGCCAACGCTTCTCCCCACCGTCGCCCACGCTTCCCCCCACCGTCGCCCACGTTTCCCCCCACCATCGCCCACGTTTCCCCCCACCGTCGCCCACGTTTCCCCCCACCGTCGCCCACGTTTCCCCCCACCGTCGCCCACGTTTCCCCCCACCGTCGCCCACGTTTCCCCCCACCGTCGCCCACGCTTCCCCCCACCGTCGCCCACGCTTCCCCCCACCGTCGCCCACGCTTCCCCCCACCGTCGCCCACGCTTCCCCCCACCGTCGCCCACGCTTCCCCTGCCATCGCCCTCCGTGTCGCCCGGGAATCCCCCCTCCCGCCGGCCTCCCTCCCCTCCCGCGAAAAACCCCCCCGTCCTCTCATTACCCCGGCCTCTCATCCCCCTGTCCCCTGTCCTCTCATCCCCTCGTCCTCTCATCCCCCCATCCTCTCATCCCCTCGTCCTCTCATCCCCTCGTCCTCTCATCCCCCCGTCCTCTCATCCCCCCGTCCTCTCATCCCCCCGTCCTCTCATCCCTCCGTCCTCTCATCCCCCTGTCCTCTCGTTCCCCCTGTCCTCTCATCCCTCTGTCCTCTCATCCCTCCGTCCTCTCATCCCCCTGTCCTCTCGTTCCCCCGTCCTCTCATCCCCCCATCCTCTCATCCCCCTGTTCTCTCATCCCCCCGTCCTCTCACCCCCCTGTCCCCTCATCCCCCTGTCCTCTCATCCCCCTGTCCTCTCATCCCTCTGTCCTCTCATCCCTCTGTCCTCTCATTCCCCCGTTCTCTCATCACTCTGTCCTCTCGTCCCCCTGTCCTCTCGTCCCCCTGTCCTCTCATCCCCCTGTCCTCTCATCCCCCTGTCCTCTCATCCCTCTGTCCTCTCATCCCCCCGTCCTCTCATCCCCCTGTTCCCTGTCCTCTCGTCCCCCCATCCTCTCATCCCCCCGTCCCCTGTCCTCTCGTCCGTCTGTCCTATCATCCCCCCGTCCTCTCATCCCCCTGTCCTCTCATCCCCCTGTCCTCTCGTCCCCCTGTCCTCTCATCCCCCTGTCCTCTCATCCCCCTGTCCTCTCATCCCCCTGTCTTCTCATCCCCCTGTCCTCTCATTACCCTGTCCTCTCATCCCCCCGTCCTCTCATCCCTCTGTCCTCTCGTTCCCCTGTCCTCTCGTCCCCCTGTCCTCTCATCCCCCGGTCCTCTCATCCCCCCGTCCCCTGTCCTCTCGTCCGTCTGTCCTATCATTCCCCCGTCCTCTCATCCCCCTGTCCTCTCATCCCCCTGTCCTCTCATCCACCTGTCCTCTCATCCCTCTGTCCTCTCATCCCCCTGTCCTCTCATCCCCCTGTCCTCTCATCCCCCTGTCCTCTCATCCCCCTGTCCTCTCATCCCCCTGTCCTCTCATCCCCCCGTCCTCTCATCCCCCTGTTCCCTGTCCTCTCATCCCCCCGTCCCCTGTCCTCTCGTCCGTCTGTCCTATCATCCCCCCGTCCTCTCATCCCCCTGTCCTCTCATCCCCCTGTCCTCTCATCCCCCTGTCCTCTCATCCCCCTGTCCTCTCATCCCCCTGTCCTCTCATTACCCTGTCCTCTCATCCCCCCGTCCTCTCATCCCTCTGTCCTCTCATCCCTCTGTCCTCTCATCCCCCTGTTCTCTCATCCCTCTGTCCTCTCATCCCCCTGTCCTCTCGTCCCTCTGTCCTCTCATCCCTCTGTCCTCTCATCCCTCTGTCCTCTCATCCCCCCGTTCTCTCGTCCCCCTGTCCTCTCGTCCCCCTGTCCTTTCATCCCCCTGTCCTCTCATCCCTCTGTCCTCTCATCCCCCTGTCCTCTCATCCCCCTGTCCTCTCATCCCCCTGTCCTCTCATCCCCCTGTCCTCTCATCCCCCCGTCCTCTCATCCCTCTGTCCTCTCATCCCTCTGTCCTCTCATCCCTCTGTCCCCTCACCCCCCCGTCCTCTCACCCCCCCGTTCTCTCATCCCCCCGTCCTCTCACCCCCCTGTCCCCTCATACCCCTGTCCTCTCATCCCCCTGTCCTCTCATCCCCCCGTCCTCTCATCCCCCTGTTCCCTGTCCTCTCGTCCCCCCATCCTCTCATCCCCCCGTCCCCTGTCCTCTCGTCCGCCTGTCCTATCATCCCCCGTCCTCTCATCCCCCTGTCCTCTCATCCCCCTGTCCTCTCATCCCTCTGTCCTCTCATCCCTCTGTCCTCTCATCCCCCTGTCCTCTCATCCCTCTGTCCTCTCATCCCTCTGTCCTCTCATCCCTCTGTCCTCTCATCCCTCTGTCCTCTCATCCCCCCGTTCTCTCATCCCTCTGTCCTCTCGTCCCCCTGTCCTCTCGTCCCCCTGTCCTTTCATCTCCCTGTCCTCTCATCCCTCTGTCCTCTCATCCCCCTGTCCTCTCATCCCTCTGTCCTCTCATCCCCCTGTCCTCTCATCCCCCTGTCCTCTCATCCCCCTGTCCTCTCATCCCCCTGTCCTCTCATCCCCCCGTCCTCTCATCCCCCCGTCCTCTCATCCCTCTGTCCTCTCATCCCCCCGTTCTCTCATCCCTCTGTCCTCTCGTCCCTCTGTCCTCTCGTCCCCCTGTCCTCTCATCCCTATGTCGTCTCGTCGCCCTGTCCTCTCATCCCCCCGTCCTCTCATCCCTCTGTCCTCTCATCCCCCCGTCCTCTCATCCCCCTGTCCTCTCATCCCCCTGTCCTCTCATCCACCTGTCCTCTCATCCCTCTGTCCTCTCATCCCCCTGTCCTCTCATCCCCCTGTCCTCTCATCCCCCTGTCCTCTCATCCCCCTGTCCTCTCATCCCCCTGTCCTCTCATCCCCCCGTCCCCTGTCCTCTCGTCCGTCTGTCCTATCATCCCCCCGTCCTCTCATCCCCCTGTCCTCTCATCCCCCCGTCCCCTGTCCTCTCGTCCGTCTGTCCTATCATCCCCCCGTCCTCTCATCCCCCTGTCCTCTCATCCCCCTGTCCTCTTATCCCCCTGTCCTCTCATCCCCCTGTCCTCTCATCCCCCTGTCCTCTCATTACCCTGTCCTCTCATCCCCCCGTCCTCTCATCCCTCTGTCCTCTCATCCCTCTGTCCTCTCATCCCCCTGTTCTCTCATCCCTCTGTCCTCTCATCCCCCTGTCCTCTCGTCCCTCTGTCCTCTCATCCCTCTGTCCTCTCATCCCTCTGTCCTCTCATCCCCCCGTTCTCTCGTCCCCCTGTCCTCTCGTCCCCCTGTCCTTTCATCCCCCTGTCCTCTCATCCCTCTGTCCTCTCATCCCCCTGTCCTCTCATCCCCCTGTCCTCTCATCCCCCTGTCCTCTCATCCCCCTGTCCTCTCATCCCCCCGTCCTCTCATCCCTCTGTCCTCTCATCCCTCTGTCCTCTCATCCCTCTGTCCTCGCACCCCCCCGTCCTCTCACCCCCCCGTTCTCTCATCCCCCCGTCCTCTCACCCCCCTGTCCCCTCATACCCCTGTCCTCTCATCCCCCTGTCCTCTCATCCCCCCGTCCTCTCATCCCCCTGTCCTCTCATCCCCCTGTCCTCTCATCCCTCTGTCCTCTCATCCCTCTGTCCTCTCATCCCCCTGTCCTCTCATCCCTCTGTCCTCTCATCCCTCTGTCCTCTCATCCCTCTGTCCTCTCATCCCTCTGTCCTCTCATCCCCCCGTTCTCTCATCCCTCTGTCCTCTCGTCCCCCTGTCCTCTCGTCCCCCTGTCCTTTCATCTCCCTGTCCTCTCATCCCTCTGTCCTCTCATCCCCCTGTCCTCTCATCCCTCTGTCCTCTCATCCCCCTGTCCTCTCATCCCCCTGTCCACCCTCCTCTCATCCCCCCGTCCTCTCATCCCTCTGTCCTCTCGTCCCCCCATCCTCTCATCCCCTCGTCCTCTCATCCGCCTGTCCTCTCATCCCCCCGTCCTCTCACCCCCCTGTCCCCTCATCCCCCTGTCCTCTCATCCCCCTGTCCTCTCATCCCTCTGTCCTCTCATCCCCCCGTTCTCTCATCCCTCTGTCCTCTCGTCCCCCTGTCCTCTCGTCCCCCTGTCCTCTCGTCCCCCTGTCCTCTCATCCCCCCGTCCTCTCACCCCTCTGTCCTCTCGTCCCCCTGTCCTCTCACCCCCCTGTCCCCTCATCCCCCTGTCCTCTCATCCCCCTTCCTCTCATTCTTATCCCCCTGTCCTCTCATCCCCCTGTCCTCTCATTCTCACCCCCCCGTCCTCTCATCCCCCTGTTCCCTGTCCTCTCGTCCACCCATCCTCTCATCCCCCCGTCCCCTGTCCTCTCGTCCGCCTGTCCTCTCATCCCCCCGTCCTCTCATCCCTCTGTCCTCTCGTCCCCCCATCCTCTCATCCCCTCGTCCTCTCATCCGCCTGTCCTCTCATCCCCCCGTCCTCTCATCCCCCCGTCCCCCTGACCTCTCGTCCCCCTGTCCTCTCGTCCTCTTGTCCTCACATGCCCCTGTCCTTTCATCCTCCCGTCCTCTCAGTTTATATTCTCTCTGTCCCCCTTCTCTCTGTTTCCCTTCTTCTTATCGCCTTTCTCCCTGTCCCTCGTCTTCCTCACCCCCTTCCCCGTATACCTATCCCCTACTACCACCATTGCCTTCCCTGCCCTTCCTCACCCTCCCTCCTATTTCCCCCCACCCTCTGCCTCCCTTTCCCTCACCATCTCCCCATGTGTGGCAACTGTCAGCAAGCTCATCGCCACCACACCTCCTCCCTCAACAGAGGACAATGCACTGATGTGGATGGAGACTGGGGGTTGTCCACCTCCAACACCACCTGTTGGCTCGTACACCATATGATGGCACTGAATTTTACCACCGTTGACTCTCACTGCAGGAGAGCTTATGTTGTGCCATTCTTGAAACCAAGACCATTGAGGCAAACATGTTTGGTGGACAAGTGCTCATTCGCATAAATGTGGATTCCAAAATTCGATGTAAAATCCTCTATACATGTATACGCCTGCTGTGACTTGAGCCACTTGACACACACGCGTGCTAATTATGGTGAGTCATGAGCAAAAACTACCGTACTTGCTTTAGAAGGTGCAACCTGTTGCTGCCAAAATCATGCAGGTAGGAGGAGTAGTATCTGTAGGCTACATGTACTCAATCGTGTGGTGGTAATGTCTTGTATGCGGTGAAAATTTCCAACAAACAAAAAAATGTTCCGGACACCAAATGGATCTGCAGTTCAGTGGAGCAAAACATGGAGAAGTAGAGCAAAGAAAGAGACGAATGGTAATGAGAGCACCACATTGGGAGCAATAAGGGGCCACTCCTGACCTTGAAAGCTGTTGACGTATAGTCCATGCGGCTGGTTGAACGCATGTGTGGGGAGGGGTGTGAGGCATGGGCAACATTAGTGCCATGATAGTGAAACGAGCACAAAAAGATAAATCAGTGGTTGTAGTATGCATCAAAGGTTAGAACCAAGAAGACGTGGAACCGGATGGAGTAGGAGCAGCCTGTATTTTGTTGCAAAGGGGATAATTGGGTAGTATCACAATGCATGCTAAGTCGACAAAGACGAACGAAGGGTTTACGAAAGATACCTGATGGTAAATGATAAATCAATGGTTTGCACTTGACTTACGCTGTCGCATGTACCGTTGATTCGCATGACTGATGGCACTCGCACCTATTGGTGGTTGAGGTTGTGCTCGGAGGGGTCCACGACTCGGCTGACATCAAAGGGCGCCAAGGCCTCCTTTGGGGTCAGGCGCGGAGACACCACCATGGCCCTCTACTCGTATGGCACCAACTCCACATCAGTATCCTTCCCTAAAAGCACGTCCAGGAGCTGAGAGAACAAGGTTGGAATGAGAGGGGAAAATAATGCTCTATGATTGACTGAGGTGGAGGGTTTAGAATGACTAGACTGGGGAATTGAAGCATGAGGGCGTGAGATGGGCATTGAAGGGAGTAGGATGGGAGCATGGGACAAGGCTGGGAGAGGGCACACCGGGTCTGAAAGTGAAGATAGAGGGCAAAGCGAGAGATGCACATGTTATGGGTGAAGGCAGCAGTGATATGGACAAGGATAGGCACTATTACCCTCAAAGGCGCTCACCGGCATCGCCTATATCTAAATTGACGTGGCGTGTTGGACAAAATGGTGATTTAGATCCCTCCACGTCGGCGTAAGTGTTTCCAAAACGTTTACCGAGGATGGTTGGTGGCATCACCTGCAACATGATCGCAAGAGGGAAGCGTCAAAATATATTACATAAGACAAGAGTAAGGGTTGGCGAGAATGTGGTTCGGATCTTACATAAAATACGTCGCCCAGCACCGCGCGTCGAAGTAAGGCCGCGGACTATGCCACCTTCTCGCACAGGAGTAACCGGCCCAACAACAGATGGGTGTCGCCCTCCACAAGGTAAGTCGACAGGATGTTGCGCCTGCCTCTTTGGGGCCGTCTCCATAATCTCATCGTCGACTCCAAACCCCAGCGATCGTTGCCAGTCCTCCATAATCCGATCAACCCAAGACCAATCCATAGGTCCGAGGGTTCGATCCTTGTTGCCCCGTCGCACTCGAGTTACTTGCAGTACACGAGTGCGATACGATGTGACAAGCCTGTCCATCGAGTTATTCCAATGCAGGACAGCCAGCCCCACTCGTGCCTCAAGACTACCTTTGAACCTGATACGCTTAGCAGCGTATTTGATGATCAGGGAATGGAAAGACTCGTTTATGGAACTGTTGGCTCCGTGAACATAGGGTTTCACCTTGTCTGGCGAACACCGTTTCTTGAACCATGCAAGAACCGCCTTGTGCGTTTCCGATCCAGGCTCATAAAGTGCACATTCCCTGCCCCACTTCTCGGTAACACACCTTGGAGGAATACTCCCGTTCCGTCCACACTCGGAGTGGTCACCTGCCCAGTGGTTAGGTGCCGTCCCAATTTCCTTTGCCACATCTTCGGGAGTCATAGGGGTGCCCGCTTTCAACAGCGCCGCGCAACGCATCATCACATGGACGAGGCGAAGCGCTGCGCCACCGTACTCTCCTCATCGCCGGCGTTTATCTCATCTCCGCCACGTTTCCGTTTTCGCCGCCCAGTCCAACGGGGCAAATTCTCTCCGACGTCACTTCCGTGGTTGTCGGTCTCACCCGCTGCACCATCGTTGTTGCAGCCAGTCATCGTCTCTGTCAGGTCAAAACGAGCAGTATGAACAATTTTAGGAAACAAGCGGCGTACTCCAATCTGAATATGGCATGGAAAGTAAGTTTCACAAAGCGTTCATACCAGTAGCTTCATCATTGTTGGCCCACGGAGTCGTCCCGCCGATAAATCGTAAGTTACTGCATGCACCCGCATGTGCGTGCACGATGAGAGAACTAGCCAATGACGATGGTCTCGCACCACGCACAGGATGGATATCGTATTGCCATAACTCCTCCACATCCGCCCACTGCACATCAACTTGGGTTGCACCCGCATCCGCCTCGTCAACCGCAGCATCTCGAACGATGGGCTGCATCTCTCCAGTAGTATCAGGACGCACCTCGCCATATCCCACTGGGACATCTACTGCCGCCCGTTCTCCTCCTAGCCGTCGGACTTTTCGCAACTCAGGAAACTTCCACTTTGCTTCATCAGGGGTCATCTTCACATATGCAATGGTACCCATGGCTTCACACACCGCCTTCACAAGTGATGCTTTGAGTGTCCCTTTCGCCTCTTTCTCCAATCCTTTGGTCCTCAACCACTGCTTTAACTCTTCCACCTTAGCCAACCATAGCTCCTCGACACAGCTAGCCTTGTCCACCTCCACAGCCATCCGCACCTGATCCTGAAGCTCCTTGCAGAAAAGATTGTACAGCGTCCGCTTCACGTGCCACCAATCCACCTGATGATCCAGCTTTCGCTCTGCCGCAGCGCCTCTAAACGTGGTTCCTTGATCCGAGATGATGCCCTTCACATCGAACCCCAACAGCTTCAGCTCATCAACCCCTCTGTCGAATGCCACCCGCTCCAATCGCACCGACGATTTATCATCCACCCCTTTACGTGTTGTTACACAGTACAAGATCTTCCGCGACGGTATGTCCATGAACGACACTGTGCACCACTCACCCTCTCGGACATGTGACCATCGGCCATCCACCGTCACGTATTCGGCTGGAATGTCACGTTTGCTCATCTCCTCCCGCACCAAAGCCATCGACTTATCCGCCTCCCTAAATATTGTTTTCCATAACCCATTATCGCCCCCAAGGTATCGATAGAACGTGTTTTTGCCAGGACATGGAATGCCAAAATTGCGGCTAAACTCCCACATCTGTTGATACCCCATCCCAGCGAGCGCGAATGCTCCCACATATTTTGAGTGTAGCATGGGCACTCGTGCACCAACCCCAACTCTCTTCTTGTCAAGGGTTCGATTGGTGCACGACCAGAATTCCACACCATGGGAACACTTATCGCATCTCCAAAACATGCCAACTGAAGCCCAAGAAAACTTCCACGACCTGAGAGACATAGCACCTCCGCATGTATCTTAATGCGAGCACACTAAGCGACACCTGTCAGAATGTTATTCTCTAGCCTGTAGTGGGGTGCTCTATAGCGAGTACAACCCATCTAGGGTTTGCTATATGTATCCTCATTGCTGCTAGTGAACTCCCCTCTTTTGCCTAAACTTCTCTTGCCTAGCTAGGACTTACCTAGCTATGGCTCCTAACTCTACCTACTATCTTCACAACACCCCTTGAAGAACCCGACAACGGTACGTGGTTCGACTAGACATACCCGTTGCTCAGGGATATCATCAACACTTGGTGATGTAGGCCAATGCCTGGGGACTGTCCCGCGCGCGCTCGCACGCGGATGGCTGTAAACAGGCCTTACGAGGGGTATAGAAAAAGGTCACAAATAGTGAGCGTATGGTTGCCGTGAAAGTGTAAAGAGCCTAAGTGGGACCAGATGATTTCATAAGGTTGTAACATGAATTCCAAATGTGTAGTAAATCAACTGCTCACCTGTCCTCTGGCATGCCATTCATCGTGCTCGGTGACGCTGTAGGCAATGACATGGTGCCGTTTGCATGATGTCCACCCCCCGCAGGCAAAGGAGGCACGGAAGGAGTAGAGGGTATGCCTTCGACATCACCACCACCCCCGACGGGCAGAGTAGGCACGGAAGAAGTAGAGAGTATGCCTTCGCCATCACCACCACCCCCGACGGGCAAAGGAGGCGCGGAAGGATGAGATGAAGCCGTAGCATTCTCCACCCCACCATCGTTCGTAGTGCCGCTACGAGCAGCGCGCTGTGCATTACCTGCACTTCAGCAATAGTGGTATGATAAGTGGATGTGGGCGTTGGGGCGACACGTCATCGTGAGACAGCATCACCCGTGTTCGGCTATGTAGCATGTTTGAAAGGCATTACCTCCTTGGCGTTGTAGAGCAAATGCCTTCCCGCGTCTTGCTCCTCCCCAAGACAAGCCCTCCACACGCCTTGGTCTCCCGCGATCATCTAACCGCATAAGCGGAAAGGCATATCTCACACCAAACAGCTCCCGATCCGGCCGTTGTAATAAATCAGTGACCTTCTCGAAGGGCACTTGAGCGTGGGCCTTGAAAATGCGATGGTACTCTTGGCGGTGCAACTCGACCGTGGCGCCCGTCTGTGAGCGTCCAGACTCAGCATCTGTGACGGATGGGAGTTGGGGGTGAAGGTAGAGTAAGGAAGAATTTGAAAGACACGTCACTGAATTTGGGTGCGAGGAGACGGCTGATGAGGCCCTTGGGCCCAATGTCCAGCGCGCTGGGGTGAGTGGGGGGGGCAGGGATGAGGGATGGGGAGTGTGGCGGGGTGGGAATAAGTCTCACAATGCAGGACAGACGCCGATGAATTTGGGTGCGAGGAGGCGGCTGATGAGACCCTTGAGACCCATGACCAACGCTATGGTCGGGCGCTGGGGTGAATGGGGGGGGCAGGGATGAGGGATGGGGAGTGTGGCGGGGTGGGAATAAGACAAGATCCGCAGGACTGACGTCATTGAATCTAGATGCGAGGAGACGGCTGATGAGGCCCTTGGGCCCCATGACCAGCGCTATGGTGGGGAGCTGGGGTGAATGGGGGGGGCAGGGATGAGGGATGGGGAGTGTGGCGGGGTGGGAATTAGACAAACAATGCAGGACAGACGTCATTGAATTTGGGTGCGAGGAGAGCCGACAATCCACAACCGGAGTCATCACATTTGGGTGTGATGAGGCCCTTGGGTCCCATGACCAGCGCTATCGTGGGGCGTTGGGGGGAAGGGGGGAAGGGGGGAGGGTAGAGGAAGGCAGATTTCAGAATACAGGTCATTGAAAAGTGTGGCCGCTTTCTTTGCGCACGCGCCTTGGTCCACGCGCGCGCCTTGGTCCGCGCGCCCTGATCCACACGCACGCCCAGGTGTGTGCGCGCGCCCCTGTGTTGACGCCTGCCCTGCATTCTCTGCCTTACCTCCCACTCCCCATCCCCACCCCCCACTTTCTCCCAACCTCCCCTCCCCCCTCCAGCGACCCACCATAGCTCTGGTGATGGGACCCAAGGGCCTCATCAGCCGCCTGCTCGACTCCAGACCTGCATTGCCTGCCCCACTCCCCCTCCTCTCTTCCCACTCTCCTCCCCCCAGTGCCCCACGATAGCGCTGGTGATGGGTCCCAAGGGTCTCATCAGCCGTCTCCTCGCGGTTACTCTTAACAACGCCTGCCCTGCAATTCCTCTCGTACTCCCTCTATCCCCTCCCCAACCCCCACTCCCGTGCCCCTCACACTTTCCCTCCCCTCACCACCCGACCATAGCGCTGGTCATGGGACCCAAGGGCCTCGTCAGCCGTCTCCTCGCTCCCAGATTCAATGACCTGTATTCTGAAATCTGCCTTCCTCTACCCTCCCCCCTTCCCCCCTTCCTGAAATATGCGGCTAGGCCATCCCTGATGAGCCGTGACGTAGCCTCAGGTGCTGCCTCCGCTAAGAAATGAATCACGTCGTCGGCCGTCGCCCCCCTCTCGCCAGCAAACAAGGCGGACAACCCTACGCGTAACACGCACAGTAACGGTCGCATGTGCCGCGATATGTTCACGCTTCCCGTCGTTGCATCTTTGCATGCTTGCGTTGCCGCATGTAACCCTGCACTTGTCGCTGGAGCCATGAGTAGCAAGCTGCACCTCCATGATGGGAGGCAATGTCATTATGGGCAACAGAGGGATACAGAGCAGAAGTGAGCACATGCTGTGAGAGGCGGAGCAGTAGCCTCACACTTTGAAACGAGCATCAGAATGCTATTGCTGAGACATCAATGGCGAAGGCCACGAGCTGTGACAAAAGCAGCAATGAGCACATGGTGACGACATCAGCAGCAGTGAGCACGTAATGTGACAAGAGCAGCAGTGGTATGATGCTGTGACATATAGAGCAGTAATCCGATTTTGTGGCATATAGTAGTAGACGCATCACATGTTGTGACTTGGCAACAGTGTAGCCTCATGCTATGACCCCAGCAGAAGAACCTACATCATGTGACACCAGCAGCAGTCTCAAGCTGTGACATGAGCATTTGCTATATGAAGCTGTGACATGAGCATTTGCTATATGAAGCTGTGTCATGAGCAGCAGCTATATGAAGCTGTGACATGAGCAGCAGCTATATGAAGCTGTGACATGAGCAGCAGCTATATGAAGCTGTGACATGAGCAGCAGCTATATGAAGCTGTGACATGAGCAGCAGCTATATGAAGCTGTCACATGAGCAGCAGATATATGAAGCTGTGACATGAGCAGCAGCTATATGAAGCTGTGACATGAGCAGCAGCTATATGAAGCTGTGACATGAGCAGCAGCTATATGAAGCTGTGACATGAGCAGCAGCTATGCGAAGCCGTGACAGGAAGGATTAGAAAGCATTGATGAGATACCGTGACAGGTTACAACAGTGACCTTATGCTTTGACATGGCAGCAGTGTCGGCTCATGTTGTGACGCCAGCAGTAGACATTGCATGCTTTGACATAGGGCAGCAGATATATGATGCCGTGACATGAGAAGGAGTGGCAAAAAAAGCAGTGATGAGATGCTGTGACATAAACAGCAGTGACCTTGCGCTCTAAACGCCAGCAGTAGACACTACATGCCTTGCCATGAGCCGCAGGGGTATGATGTTGTGACATGTGCACGAGTGAGCACATGCTCAGGCATAAAGAGCAATGATGATGATATGATGCTGTGACATTAGCAGGAGTGATATGATGCTGTGACATTAGCAGGAGTGATATGATGCTGTGACATGAGCAGGAGTGATATGATGCTGTGACATGAGCAGGAGTGATATGATGCTGTGACATGAGCAGGAGTGATATGATGCTGTGACATGAGCAGGAGTGATATGATGCTGTGACATGAGCAGGAGTGATATGATGCTGTGACATGAGCAGGAGTGATATGATGCTGTGACATGAGCAGGAGTGATATGATGCTGTGACATGAGCAGGAGTGATATGATGCTGTGACATGAGCAGGAGTGATATGATGCTGTGACATGAGCAGGAGTGATATGATGCTGTGACATGAGCAGGAGTGATATGATGCTGTGACATGAGCAGGAGTGATATGATGCTGTGACATGAGCAGGAGTGATATGATGCTGTGACATGAGCAGGAGTGATATGATGCTGTGACATGAGCAGGAGTGATATGATGCTGTGACATGAGCAGGAGTGATATGATGCTGTGACATGAGCAGGAGTGATATGATGCTGTGACATGAGCAGGAGTGATATGATGCTGTGACATGAGCAGGAGTGATATGATGCTGTGACATGAGCAGGAGTGATATGATGCTGTGACATGAGCAGGAGTGATATGATGCTGTGACATGAGCAGGAGTGATATGATGCTGTGACATGAGCAGGAGTGATATGATGCTGTGACATGAGCAGGAGTGATATGATGCTGTGACATGAGCAGGAGTGATATGATGCTGTGACATGAGCAGGAGTGATATGATGCTGTGACATGAGCAGGAGTGATATGATGCTGTGACATGAGCAGGAGTGATATGATGCTGTGACATGAGCAGGAGTGATATGATGCTGTGACATGAGCAGGAGTGATATGATGCTGTGACATGAGCAGGAGTGATATGATGCTGTGACATGAGCAGGAGTGATATGATGCTGTGACATGAGCAGGAGTGATATGATGCTGTGACATGAGCAGGAGTGATATGATGCTGTGACATGAGCAGGAGTGATATGATGCTGTGACATGAGCAGGAGTGATATGATGCTGTGACATGAGCAGGAGTGATATGATGCTGTGACATGAGCAGGAGTGATATGATGCTGTGACATGAGCAGGAGTGATATGATGCTGTGACATGAGCAGGAGTGATATGATGCTGTGACATGAGCAGGAGTGATATGATGCTGTGACATGAGCAGGAGTGATATGATGCTGTGACATGAGCAGGAGTGATATGATGCTGTGACATGAGCAGGAGTGATATGATGCTGTGACATGAGCAGGAGTGATATGATGCTGTGACATGAGCAGGAGTGATATGATGCTGTGACATGAGCAGGAGTGATATGATGCTGTGACATGAGCAGGAGTGATATGATGCTGTGACATGAGCAGGAGTGATATGATGCTGTGACATGAGCAGGAGTGATATGATGCTGTGACATGAGCAGGAGTGATATGATGCTGTGACATGAGCAGGAGTGATATGATGCTGTGACATGAGCAGGAGTGATATGATGCTGTGACATGAGCAGGAGTGATATGATGCTGTGACATGAGCAGGAGTGATATGATGCTGTGACATGAGCAGGAGTGATATGATGCTGTGACATGAGCAGGAGTGATATGATGCTGTGACATGAGCAGGAGTGATATGATGCTGTGACATGAGCAGGAGTGATATGATGCTGTGACATGAGCAGGAGTGATATGATGCTGTGACATGAGCAGGAGTGATATGATGCTGTGACATAAACAGGAAATAGACCTTATGCTGTGACTTGGCAGCAGTGGTGCATCATGTTGTGACGCCAACAGTAGACACCACATGCTTTGACATGAGCAGCAGGGATAGGATGCTGTGACATGAGGAGGAGTGAGCACCCTTGCTGTCATAAGAATCAGTGACCAGAGGATTTGACATAAAACGTCAAATTAACATAATGCTGTGACTTGGCAGCAGTGTCAGCTCATGTTGGGATGCCAGCAGCAGAGGCTACATGCTTTGACACGAGCCGCAGTGTGCAGTTGCCGTGACATTATCAGCAGTGACACCGCACTCTATGATGTGGGCAGCAGTAACCATATGATGTGCCATGAGCAGCAGTGACACCGCACCTTATGACGTGGGCAGCAGTGACCATACGATGTGAGCACATGCACCGGTGACACCGCACGCTATGACGTGGGCAGCAGTGACCATGTGATGTGATCACATGCAGCAGTGACACCGCACGTTATTACGTGAGGAGCAGTGACCATATGATGTGACATAAGCTCCAGTGACACCGCACGCTATGACGTGTGCAGCAGTACTTATATGATGTGGCATAAGCAGCAGTGACACCGCACGCTATGACGTGGGCAATAGTAACCATATGACGGGACCTAAGCAGCGGTGACACCGCACGCTATGACGTGGGCAATAGTAACCATATGACGGGACCTAAGCAGCGGTGACACCGCACGCTATGACGTGAGCAGAAGTGTGGTCTCTCATAAGCAGCAGTGACACCGCTCGCTATGACGTGCCTCGCAGTGACCTTATGCTGTGACACAAGCATATGTGACGCCGCATGCTGTGACTGGGACAGCAGTGACGCCGCATGCTGTGACTAGGACAGCAGTGACGCCGCATGCTGTGACTTGGGCAGCAGTGACGCAGCATGCTATGACCATGCTGTGACTTGGACAGCAGTGACGCCGCATGCTGTGACTTGGACAGCAGTGACGCCGCATGCTGAGGCACCAGGGCGATGGCGCGCATGCGTTATGCGGGACGAACCTCAGGTTGGAACCGTGGCTCTGACAGTGGCTACGACAGAGGGTGACAACACGCTCGACTTCAGCAGCCCGTCTACAGCTGTGTATGCCACCGACAGCCACTGAAACTACAGCTTGAGTGAGACAACACTACAACCGGTGCTCAAGATTGCGTTTATCGTCTCTTACAGTTGGGTGCCGATGTACAAAATGTAGTGCAGGACGTTGGCCTTGAATCCCGTTCACCTATCGTCTTTCTCCATACCGGCAACGGTTTAGGCCTTTCCCTCGCGCATTCCCGTGGTCGCCCTGTCGAAGATTACTGTCGCAAGTCAGGCCGTAGATGTTACACCCGCAGGTATTAAAGGTTCTACCAACCTTTCCTATTGTCTACGTATGGTTAGGACCCACCCGAAATGAACTTTTCCTCTCTAGAATACCCCTACAATGCTCGTACTTCGTGGAACGCAACTACTCTTCTCGGCAAATCGTGCTCCTTACACTCAGGCCCTGAACGTCGCGTTTAGCTGTTGACATCTCCTGCGACGCGGCGTCCTAGTGCCAGCGCGTCGCGACAATATTTCGTGCTGTGACCTGCCTACTATCAAGCAAGGTTGGTAGTCGTGCTATGCGTTGATTCCGTCATCGAGCACGTTTTGCGAGGCTGTAGGTGTTTTAGGTCGCTATTGAGGTTGGTGTCAAATGTTTACCTACCACTCGTTTTGGTGGTTCAATTCAACACTTCACCGGACTGTAACCCCCCTATTCCCTCTATACCCCCTCGCTGTTCGGATGCGATGCGAGTATTTTTTTTCGGTGGTGCTGATTGGCTGCGCTTCTGCACCATTCGAGGCGACAGAATGGTCGCACGCAGTATTTTCGTGCAATGGTGGTCATCTCTGGGGGAAGCAGGCCAATCTGAGTGTGGCGAGGTGATGATTGATTTCGCGACTCTGAGAGTGCGTCGCCAGGGTTGGTTCTACGAAAAAGGTTTTTGCTCCCTCTCGCTAACCCTGTTTCATGTTCAGGAAACTTGGTATTCAGCCATGTGAAACTCGGGCTTTAAGAGAGAGGGCCACGTGTGATGCAGTCGGCTTGATCCCGAAACGGCTGTCACTCAAGCGATCGACTTCATCATCCGTGACACAATCTGCTGACTCGCCACTGCTGGTACTCGTCGGTCGCAAAAGACCCACGGTTCGTCTGAGAAGCAAGCTGGGAACTTCGAATCTAACCTCGAAAGCAATGTCAGGATGTTATAGATGTTGTCGATGTGCTTATTACCGGTCGAAGCCAGCCACTGATTTGACGTAGTGATATAACGGTCAACTGAAGTTTAACGAGACTCTGTGATCGCCGAGCGGTAAAGCTGGGGCTACGAGAGCAATGAGATGCTGTCCTTACGAAAACGCTATCATGTGACGGTCTGCGACACTGTACTACTTACCACGAGTCAAGGGAGGCTTCGCCGTCACTGAACCATCGTTCGTGGGAGAGCATGCCACCACCCAATCGAATTCAGTTTGATTGGCTAGAAAATTGCTGGAGGATTCTCTCTTATCTCGGAACCTTGTGAATCCCAGGGCCTCGGGTGTGTCGTATGGGCCCGTTCCGTGCTGCCATGGAACGGGAGACCATCCAGTCAAAATCGTGACTGGAAAGGCACGATCGGACCGTCCGTTTTGAGACAAGTCTAATCCGGTGGAAGTAAGACTTTCAGCGCGATGCGATTGCTGATGTGAGCTGTCGACTCGGGACGACCTTGAGAGTTTGCTTGGGGCCAGCTTAGATGTTGCCATGGCTGCAACGTGAATCCCTGACGAGACATACATATTCAGCACTCTGAACTAAGAAATAATCCGTCATCGGACGACGAATCTACTCCGGCCGCGTCTCCTAGTTGTAAGATCGAAAATGGTTCACTATAAGGGAACTAGTCATAAAATTTCTGTATAAAACTAACAAGAACACTCTTCGCAATACCGTATCTTGATTCTCTGACTTTCTGCTGACATTCAACAAGAAGCTGAACAGTAAGCCTAATACTGTGTCACGCTTCCCTCCCAACCCTTCATGCTTCGCTCCTTAACCCAGCTCCTCTTCTCTTCTCCCTCTCTACTCTGCACTCCACTCCACCAACAAACCCCTCTCTAACTTCCTCTTCTTCCATCCATCTCCACTCCACACTCTTCTGCACTGGGCGGTACTGCAAATGAGAACACCACCATTAGCATCTAATCCACTATCCACCTGATATTCAATGCACTTACTGTATGTTCGCATCTTGTACTGTATGCAGTTGCACTTGAATACCGTAACATGATTCATGAACCAACAAATGTACACAGCGACGCTTGCAGCTACCCCACATGGAATGCAACAGGTCGGATATACCAGAATGCAGGCCCTAGTCATACGGTACTACTTTAGCTTGACTCGATCTGCCTCCATGGATACATCTGCTACTACACGGTAAGACACAGCAATAATAAAATCGATGCTGCCCAGGGCAGAAAGACATCCTCTGGTAGTGGGTGGCGTGGCGAGGCGAGGCGAGGCGATATGCATGCAGCGGCATATACGGTACTAGGTAGAAACAAGATGCTCAGGTGGTGGGGCCGCTTGTCTTGTGCAGCTAATACTGGTGAGTACGTGGTGTCTTCAAAGGAATCGTAAAAAGGCAGTATCACTTGGTGTAGAGCACGTCCTCCCACGGGTGGCGGTACAGCGGCTGCTTGAGACGCTTCTGGTCAAACGTGTGCCTGGAGGAAGGTGCATAGGATGGCGGAGCATGGAGCAGACAACAAGGTGAGTAACAGGTGACTGAAGCCATAGTAGCACATGGAGCATGCAACGCAGTGGCAGCAGAATTACTGCTGAGATAAGAGCACCACTGATTGTTTACCAGTCCCAAGACGTGAGGAGGTCCAGGAAGAGCGCGTCCATTGCCATGCCAGTAAACCGCCCCAACAACCCAGACCGTTTCTCACTCACCCGATAAGCCCGATGCTCCTGGAGAGCACAAAGAGCCCGTTGAGGTACCCCACGGCCACGATGTCGTCAATCTCCTCCTTGGTGAACATGGCGCACGACGTGAGCAGGTCCAGGAAGAGCGCCCCGATGCAGCCATCCACGTTGAGCACCAGGTTGGCGGCCTTGGTGAGCGTGTATGTCTCCACGGCCACGGCGTAGTCCATGTGCTTCACTGAGGGGAAGGAGGCGCGCGCGTAGGCCTGCAGCAGCTCCACTCGCTTGTCACGGTTGTCACGGCTCTTGATGCTGGGGTGGGTGGTGGGAGTGAGGTGAAGGATGGGGGGTGGGGACGGGAAGAGGGAAAGAACTGAGGGGAACGGGTGACGGAGCGAGGAGATGCAGCCATCCACATTGAGCGCGAGGTTGGCGGCCTTGGTGAGCGTGTATGTCTCCACGGCCACGGCGTAGTCCATGTGCTTCACTGAAGGGAAGGAGGAACGCGCGTAGGCCTGCAGCAGCTCGACTCGCTTGTCCCGGTTGTCACGACTCTTGATGCTGGCGCGGGTGGTGGGAGTGGAACGGATATGCCAAGGCGAAGCGAGTGGGATGGGATGGGAAGGGAAGTGGTGAAGGATAGGGAGTGAGTCTGTGCACAGGCAGTCAGTCAGTGTGAAGAATATGGGCTTGCGCGTCAGATCACATGACACCCCAGCATGCCTCAGTAGAAGAAAGCATTAACGTGGTATGGATGCACCAACCATCAACCCAAAACGACACGCCGTGCCTGCCACATCAGCACCCAGACGACCACGTGACATGTCATGCCACTATGTACCGAAGGCTACTGCCACATCACGTACCGATGGCCGATGCCGGGCACTCGGATGCCCTTCCTCTTCATTCCCTCCACAAAGTCATACGGACTGAGACCCTGCACACCCATGCCATGGAATTGCAGGTCGTGCAAGGTGATGCATGCATGGTAGAGAAACACGGAGAAGACATGCCTTGTTATAGACGGCATGAAGAGAGGGAGCGGCATAGCCCATGCAGCGACGCAGGTGATGCCACGAGGTGAACAACGAGGTCAAACAAAAGGCAATGCGGGGCAGGTGGGGAGATGAGGACGCCCTCTTTACATGAGACTGACGGGAGGACAGACAACAAGCTGCCCTGCAGGCAGGCACTCACCCGCTCCACGGCGCCCTTGAAGTAGCGAACCGACTTTCAAATCCACTCACACGGACGCCTTTCACAAACAGGCACTCACCCGCTCCACAGCATCCTTGAAGTAGCGCGCCGCATCATCAATGGCTCCTCCAAAGCGCGGGCCGATGGTGAGCAGCCCTGCGAGACAGAGGAGGCAACATGGCGGAGGAAACAAGATTATATGATAGATTAGGAGGGGATTCACATGCAAGAGCAAGCTGCATGGCCAGCAGTGAGGTGATGAGGAGATGTGACAAGAATGGAACAGGATCAGACGGCCGCAGCAGTGTTGCAATACCAAGTGGTGCTACGGTTGGCAAAAGGGGGAGCGGAGGGGGGGGCGCACCAGAGACGAGGCAGGAGATGAGGTCCTTGCCGGCTCGTGAGGTGACAATGGAGTTGTGTGCTCCCGACACACAGGGACCGTGATCCGCACATAGCACCACACACATCTGCAAAGAGTCAAGGTGTACGAGTAAGAATGGGATGTTAACGGGGGAGATGGTGGTGATGGGTGGGGGGGAGATGGTAGAGATGGGAGAAATTCACAGCAAGAGACAAGACATGCTCACTTAGAAGAGTAATCATGCAGGGGGAGGAGTGTGGCTGCAACTATTGACTGGGCGAGGGAGAAAAGGAGAGCACCTCAATGAACTTGGTGCAGTAGGCGGGGAGGGAGCGCTTGAACCAGAGCAGGCACATGACGTCCCCCACTCCAAAGCCCTTCTCCACTATGGTCGAGATGGGCACCCCCGCGTATGTCGGCTCCTCGCCTGCAGCGAGCAGAGGTGGGGGTGGGAAGAAAGAAGGGCATGAGCACATACAGAGGAGAGGAGAGTGCGTCACAGAAGCAGGCACATGACATGGGCCACATTAAAGCCCTTGTCCACTATGGTCGAGATGGACAGGGAACCCCCGAGTATGTGGGCTCCTCGCTTGCAGAGAGAAGGGGGAGGAAGGTAGATAGGCATGTGCATGTTCACATGCACAGGAGAGCGCAGGTATGCATGCAGGTTCAAGGTTAGACTCGTGTCGAGTGACCGACAAAGTGATTGGCACAGACTACCACACAGTGTGAACTGACTTTCATAATGACGACACCCCTATGCCATATGGTCTACAGGCTACTGCTCGCGTCATGTTGACTCACTCACCTCTGTCGTCACAGATGGTGGAGACGATGTGCGTGGGGGCGCGCACTTTGCCCGCCTTGATGGCGGCTGTGAGGTCCTCCGGCACTGTGGGCGGCTGCTTCTCCGCCACCGGCTGGATGGCGCCCTCTGCCACCTGGGGAACACAATGAAAGGTGGGGTTGGGTTGAGAAGGAGGGGGGAGTGAGAGAAATGACGGGGACGAAGGCTGTGATAAAAGGCCCTCCGGTACTGTGGGTGGGTGGCTGCTTCTCTGCCACCGGCCGGCTGGATGGCCCCCTCTGCTACCTGGGGAACAGCAGCAAGGGGTGTTAAGAGAAGAAAAGGGGCGAAAAAGGGAGAGAGGGGGGGAGGAAAGGGGGGTTGGAAGGTGGGGGAGGGTGTGGAGGGGGTTAGAGAGAGTTGAGGAAATTGAAGGTCCTCCGCGGCTTCTTCTCTGCCAATGGCTGGATAGCGCCCTCTGCTGCATGGGGATCAACAGAAAGGAGCGACGTAGGGAGGTGCGAGGGTTGAGAGGTACGGAGGCTGTGATCAGAGGTGCTGGACAAATCCGTCTGGTACAGCACTGCTGGAGCATGTTCCTCTGCCACGGTCTGGACAAGGCCGTCTGGCACCTAGGAAAAACGGAAGTGGTGGGAGCAGCAGCAAATGATGGGAGAAGGTGGGAAATGGTTACAAGTGGAGCTGTGAGCAGCTACTGGCCCTCAGGATCTGCATACGGATTCGTTTTCGGCCATGGGCTGGTTGGCGCCCTCGGTCCGTCCCCGGGGAACACCAGCATGGGCGGCACATGATGCGGTGCGATAAAGTGGCAAGCTGTAGAGATGCTGCTGCCTGTGCTGAGTGGTGAGTGGTACTGTGAGCCGTGGCTTCTCTGTCACGAGATGGATATATGGTGCCGTCAACCTTCTCAAGGGGTTTTTGGCAAGATAAGAGGCCTTTGGGCAACTGTGGCGGCTGCTACTCTGCCTGCCACTGCCTCTCCTGCCTCCTGGGAGATACCAGAATCAACAGCAAGTGACGAGCGGTGGGGCGAGAGTCGAGGCCACAGAGGGGAAAATGAGGAAGGGAAGGCACTATGCTGTGTTGGTCAGCAACCAACTGGATTTAAAAAGAACTCGTGGGCGCGCACATAGTGACTTTGATTTGTGAAACGAGAGAAAGCCAGGCTGGTAAATGATAGCTCGTCTCTCACTCATTGAGTGCAGCTCTATCTATCTTGTGATCGCAAGCTGTGTGTGTGCAACTCACGAGCTTCTCATAGGTGGCGCGGATGACGGCCTCCAGGTCCTCAAACGACGCCAGTACATAGTGACACTAATTTGATAAACCAGAGAGAGCCAGGCTGGCACTGAGGGCAGCTGTATGTAACTTGCGTCTAAGCTGTGCGTGAGAGAGACTCACGAGCTTCTCATAGGTGGCGCGGATGACGGTCTCCAGGTCCTCAAACGACGTCGGCACGATGGCGCCTGCTGCCTTCAGCGCCGCGTTCTTCGCCTGCGCTGACTCGCTCTCCCCTCCGCTCTTGGCGCCCTGGGGGAACAATCGTGGAGGGGGGGCATCAGGGTTACAGAGGTGAGCTGCCACGTGCCTCTCAACCCAACAGAACGGCTCCTCCTGCTGCCTTCCTTCGCCTGCACTGATTCGCTCATGACGCCCTGGATGAACAATTGGTGGGGGGATCAGGGTTTCTGAGTCAACACATGGTGACACGCCTTTCTTTGCACAGTGGCCCCCACTCTTCGGGTGCCACAACTAATGCCCACACTGCGTAGCTCTCACCTCCACCCTTGGCACCTCCAGAGGACAACAAGGGAAGGATGAAATGTACCGTGTGGGTTGTGAGTCAAAGGCGTTGCGTTGTGTTGGGGTGGGGTGCAGTGTGGTGTGGTGGCTTACAGCGTGGCCGAACTGCACTTCGGACTTGAAGAGAGTGGCGCAGGTGCCGCTGACCCACGCCACCACGGGCTTGTTGACGCGCCCCTCCTTCAACGCATCCACCAGTGAGTACTCGTCCGCCCCGCCCAGCTCGCCCAGCACCACTATCATGCGGATCTGATCAAACAAGGGAGGGTGGAGGGGAAGGAGAAGGGGTGAGAGGGTGGAGGGTGGGCAGAGCACATGTTTGAACCTTTCCAACTTCAGCGCGGTGAATACTCGTCCGCTCCGCTCAGCTCGCCCAACACCAATATCATGCGGATCTGACACAGAGGAGGGGTTGCGTGCGTGGGGGGTGGAGGAGGGGGATGAGCATGCAGAAGCAATCATGCCACCGCATGACTCTCCTGGCTGGCCCAAACTGACTAGAGAATGATGAAACACACACACACAGACAGAAACGTGCAGCTGGTGCTGACCACAACTCTCATACCTGCGGGATGTTGTTAAATCTCAGGACATGGTCTGAGAGCGTGGAGCCAGGGAAGCCATCACCACCAATGGCGATACCTGGATGGGAGATGCGGGGACACAGCAGTGCAGCAAGTGAGCATCGCAACTGTTCTTGAGACGTCTCAACTCAACAATGACGTGGGCGATTACCACTACTGATGAACAAACGGGACAAGAGGGAAGCGTTCGCTGCGGGACGAACATTGCCAACACTCGAGATAAACACCTGAAAACGGTTGTCATGACCTGGGTCACGACTGACAGGCAATCTTGAATGACTTCTAAATCATCCAGTCCACCCGTTTCCTCCCTCACCTTCGTAGAGCCCATCCGTGGTGCGCGCCAGCACGTTGTACATCTCGTTCGACATGCCTCCCTGCAGCCACGGCACGGCAACCAGAAACACAACAAACAGATTGAAACAAGAAAAGGAGAAATGAGAAATGAGAAAAGGAGAAATGAGAAATGAGAAAAAGGATGCACATGGCAGAATCAGCAACGACATGGAAGAAATGACCGGGGACCCACATCCACGAAATCGAAGCGGCCTTGCAGGCACTGCAAGGCGTGTGTGTGTCTCACCGACTTGGAGACGAAGCCGACGGAGCCAGGGCGGTAGAGCTTGCAGCTGATGATGTTGTCCAGCGTGCCCGCTGTGTCGCCGATCTTGAACGCCCCCGCCTGGATGCCGCCCACCGTTGCTGGGCCAATAATCACCTGTTGCCCCCAAGCACCACGGCCCACAGCACAGCGGATGTCAGTCAGCTGACTACTTGGTAACTCTGGGGAGAAACAGTCAGGAAGATTTGACGGTTTTGCCACAATGGGGCTGAGGATTGTGAACGGGGACGTGAAACGGGTGAGCGATGAGATGAGATGAGGTATGCTGGGATGTGGATGGACAGGTGGTGCTGGTGCGGGTACCTTGTTGTTGGCGCGCGCGTAGGCGATGAGCGTTTTCGCGTCAGCCTCTGGCACGCCCTCGGCGATGATGGCCACCACTCGGATGGTGGGCTGCTTCAACGCCTCGAACGACGACTCGAACGCACTGTAGGGAGGGATGGGAGGGGAGGGTCAAGCGCACGGGATGTGAAGACAACGAACGACGACTCTGCGATGATGGCCACCACGTGGATGGTGGGCTGCTTCAACGCCTCGAACGACGACTCGAACGCACTGCCGCGAGGGATGGGAGGGTCAAGTGCACGGGATGTGAAGGCAGAATGGTACCAATAACGCGTAACCATGTACGGCAGTGCGTCGTTGAGCTGTGAGTTGTGTGCAACATGCGCAGTGCCGAGTGGTAACACCATCATTTATTCCCGCAAGCCACACCTTCGGAACGAGGCGAAGTTGACGAAGACGTCAGCCGTTGGATGCGCCTTGCAGGCGGCCGTGATGCTGTATCGAGAACAAACACAGGGGCGGAACAAAAGCATTCGAAGGAGATGAGATGAGGATGGCTGCATAAATGGCAGTCGTCGTGTTGTGATCCGGATTAGGCTCAGCATGGCGTGCATACAAACGAGCGATGCTGACTGCGACGCAGGAGCGGATTCAATCTTTATTTGTGAAATGATACTCACCTGGGGTGGACCGGAAGCGCGATCTCCTCTTGGCCGAAGAAGAGCTTGTGAAAGCCATCAGATCCCGGTGTGACGATGCCGGCAACAGAGGGTAGATTTCGGCCTGGGCAAGAGCGGAAGAGAGAAGGAACAGACGCGTGAATTCGGTGTCGAAGTAATCTAGCCAGCAAGAGTTGAGTGTGGAGCATCCGCTTTAGCTGGAAGGCAGACTGCATACGCGCTACTACAACCCTTAAATGACAAGCGGAACTCAGAAAACCACATCCGCCGCTGGCGCTAGGCACGTTTCGCACCGCATAAGAAGTCGAAATCCAGCATCCGTTGGACCGGGTTCTGCTTATAGTTGTAGAACAGAGCCTGGGTGTTCTTCGAAAACAGTTGGCCGGTCGACATTTTGGCTCCACGCTACTATGCAAGACCAGAGGAGATTAAGTTTAGTCCACTTCCTGGTAAACTAACCAGTCAGTAACAAAGGCGATCAGACTTTGAGAGCAAGCCCCTGATTGATGGGAAAGCCTTGCTCGCAGAATTTCAAATGTGACGGAGATCTCAAGGCAGGCGGATTATACAGCACAGCCGTTTCCCTGGTTTTGGTTTGGTGGGTGCCTCTCTGTAACCGTGGCTGGTGCGAGCCCTGGGAGCGGTGTGGGTGTGGGTGGGAGATTCAAGTGATGTCTGGCGCGGGTGGGCCTCTGATCTGAGTCAGCCGTGCCTGGGAGGGTGGGACCACACGGGGAAATGTCCACTGATAAAGCCCCCCCACACTCGGCCACGTGGAGCTGAAAATTGACAGCCTCGAGAAAATCGGCGTAGAGCTGGGTTGGTGGGTCATCGGGTTTCTCAATTCGGGCCCAACACCACCAATACATCTGGTGCTCTACATGGAATATGTTGCTACGCAGTATGTAGTAATCATCAGTTTAGTTGCTGTGAAGGAAAAGGTGCTCTGGGGAGGGATTACTGACCGCTTGAGAGAGTACGATGGAAAAAACAAATACGTTATAATTTTTATCTATCATAAATATGTTTATACAGGATATATAGCTGGCAAATTCTTTCAAAATTACCCACCATATCTCTATTCATTATGTTTTAATAATCGATTATTTCATCTTGCAGCAATGTTCTTCTATTCAGTGGAGCACATTCAAGGGTTCCAATGATTTTCATCACAGTCATTCTTTTTGCAAAACTTGGTGAGCTTATTCATATCCCATCCGTGAGATTGCGGAGCTGCAACTAACGAAACACCTTGCTCGATCCTCACACTCCCCCACCATGGCACCCACTCATTCTGCCGCTTTTTCCTCCCAGCACCTCAGGTAAAGGCGGTCCGCGATCTAGGGGCCAGCACGTAGTTACGAGCGTTCAGCAATGGACGCCTCACAAGTGGTCGAGGCCGTTTCCATTCTCTACACCGACCCCTCCCCCGATCGCAAGTCCCAGGCCAACGCATGGCTCACCTCCTTCGCCGCAACCCCCGCCGCATGGGGCGTCGCCGCGAGTCTCGTCGAGTCAGCGCAGTCAATGGAAGTCCGTTACTTCTGCGCCAATCTCCTGCTTTCGAAAGCGCGCTCCGATCTCTCTGCTCTCCCCCCAGACTCGCGCGCGGAGCTCGGCGCGCATCTGCTGCGCCTCGTCGCGTCCTACATGACCAATAGCAGCGTGCCACCTGTCGTCCTCTCCCGAGTCTGCCTCGTCGTGGCGGCGGTCGCGCTGCGGTCGGCCAATCAGCACGCGCTGAATGCCATTATGCTATTGGACGTCGTGCTGCGCGCCGCTGACGTGGCAGAGAAGAGCGAGGGGGGATCTGGCGCGCAAGGGCTGGGGGGCGGGGGTGGCGGCGGGGGAGGCGGCGGAGGGGGGAGCGCAAGCGACCAGGCGCTGGCGGTGGTGGTGGCGGTGCTGCAGGGGGTGGCGGAAGAGGCGGAGCAGCTGGACAGGCGCAACACAGAGATCACCCTCGCGCTCATCCGGGTACGCGCGCACTAGCGGAGGCATTCTCCCCTCACAGCGGCTGTAGGAGGGGTGGGCAGGCCGCAGGGGAGTAGAGGGAAGGAGAGGGGAGGGGAGGCTGCAATAGGAGTGCATGCGTTGACTGGCGTTGACCAGCGTCGACCAGCATTTGACTGTCGTTGGTCATGAAGTTGATTTCTCCTATGGGTGGCCTGGCTGGCTGTTGTGCATCGCACGCCTGCTGCTGCTTTCGGGGCGCTTCTAAAGCAGACTCAAACCCACCTCCCTCCCCATTCTGCCACATTCCTTTCCCAACAACAACAACCATCCCACCCCCATACCCTCCCATCCCCAACGCCTGCATCCGTCATGTCTCTGCTTGCCTCGGACCCATGCCCCCTCCATCCCTCCCTCCGGCCGTCCGTCCGTCCGTCCCTGCCTTCATCCCTCCACCCCTCCATCCCTCCGTCCTCCATCCCCCTCATGCCTGGAGACCCGCTTCCTAGACCTCCTGCAGATCATGCAAACGTACACGCAGCGCCTCTGCCCCTCCCTCCCTCCTCATTGCCTACATCATTGACTTCTCTCCTTGCCTTTGCCCCCTGGCCCCCTCCCTCCCTCCATCCTCCCCATGCCTCCAGACCCGCTTCCCAGACCTCCTGCAGATCATCCAGACATACACGCAGCGCCACAGCGCTTCCCTCTCCTCCCCCTCCTTCCCCGCCCACCCCCCACCCATGCTCTCCGCCTTCCTCCGCCTGCTCCTCACCTGGCTGCACCTCGACTTCGCCTCCGTGGCCCAGCACCCAATCACAGCGTGCCAGCTCAGCACCGCCTTCCCATTCCTCTGGCACTTTGTTCTCCGCTCGCTCGCATCGCCCCACCCGCCTGTCGCCGCCACCAGTGCCGATATTTTGGTGGCGCTTGTCAGCCAATCAGAGGCCCAAGGTGGGTGGGTTCATTTCTTGTCAATCAAATCAACCACAACCAAGGTGGGTCACTTCCTGATGCGCTGCGCCTCACAAGTTGCTCGCTCGCATTCCCCATTCCCCCACCCACCTATCACTGCCACCAGCGCCAATTATTCTGGTGGCTCTTGTCATGTCAGCCAATCAGAGCCGCAAGGTAAGTCAGTTTCACATGTCATATGTGGCAATTCGCAGTATTGAACATCACATCACATGTCACATGCGAGAAACCTCTAAATTATACTCACCTCCTCCCTGCCTCCCCCTCCCCCCAGCACCAGACGCGCCAACACCAGTCATCCTGCCCGTTCAATGGCTCTCCTTCACGCCTGGGATGTGGCCCAGGCACATTCACAATCACAGGCGCACTTATAGTCACGCTCAGGCGCAGGCACACGCGCATGGACTCACGAGGTCAGGCGGGCAGTGCAGTGCAGAGGCGGCTGAGAAGCCTCAGCCGCCTCTGGCAAAGGAGCAACCAGACATTCCTCACATGCCTCCCCTCCCCCTATCCCCCCCACAGCACCAGATGCTTCAGCGCCAGTCGTATCCTCCGTTCTAAAGGCCCTGTTAGACGCCTGGGACGTGGGCCCCCACGGCCCACCCAGAGCACCCTTCATCCCTCCCTCCACTCCCCCCACTCCCTCCTTCCTCCCCCTTCCCCTCCCCAGCACCAGACGCATCAGCACCAGTCATATCGTCCGTTCTAAAGGCCCTGTTAGACGCCTGGGACGTGGCTTAGGCAAACTCGGGCACATGGTCACATGAAGTGAGGCGGGTGGTGCAGAGGGGACTGAGCGCCGTGGCAGTGGCCGTAGCAGAGGAGCACCCAGAGGCGCTCACATGCCTCCCCTCCCCTCCCTTCCCCCCTCCCCCCGTTCCCCCCCCAGCACCAGATGCATCAACACCTGTAATATCCTCCGTGCTCAAGGCTCTTCTCGACGCGTGGGACGTAGCACAGGCACAGTCAGGCCAATGGTCTCACGAGGCCAGGCGGGCAGTGCAGAGGGGGCTGAGCGCCGGGGCAGTGGCCGTGGCGGAGGAGCACCCAGAGGCGCTCACAGACCCGCGTGCCCCCGAGGCCTCATCCCTTCCTCCCTTCCTTCCCCTCCGTCCCCGCAGCTCCAGATGCATCAGCACCCGTAATATCCTCTGTGCTCAAGGCCCTCCTAGACGCCTGGGACGTGGCCCAGGCACAGGCAGGCACATGGTCCCACGAGGCGAGGCGCGCGGTGCAGAGGGGACTGAGCGCCGTGGCAGTGGCTGTAGCAGAGGAGCACCCAGAGGCGCTCACGGACCCCCGTGCGCCCGAGGCTTCATCCCTCCCTTCACTTCCCCCACTCCCTCCCTCCCTCCTCCCCCCTCCCCCCAGCAGCAGACGCGTCAGCGCCAGTCATCTCGTCCGTGCTGAAAGCCCTGCTAGACGCATGGGACGTGGCGCAGGCACACTCAGGCACGTGGTCACACGAGGCGAAGAGAGCAGTGCAGCGAGGACTGAGCGCCGTGGCAGTGGCGGTGGCAGAGGAGCACCCAGAGGCGCTCACGGACCCGCGTGCGCCCGAGGGCGTGGCTGTGGGGGAGGTCGTGCTGGCGTGCGCTGCAGGGGGCGGGGGGGCGTGGGGGGGAGGGGAGGGCGGGGAGGGGGAGAGCGCGGAGGAGGTGGAGGCGAGTGCTGATGGCGTGGTGGAGTTCTTTTCAGCGGTGAATATTGTGCCGGTGAATGAGAGGAGCGAGGGGTACCGGGGAGCGCTGTTTCTACGGCTGGCCGAAGTGTTGACCACCAAGGTGAGCCATGGTGATGGCGTGGGTGGGAGAGAGTGCAGGAGGGGAGGGGAGCGGAGGAGGTGGAGTGGAGGCGAGTGCAGGTGCCGAGGCGAAGTGCTTTTTGCTGTCAAAACGGCGCCGGTGAATGAGAGTCTTTGAGTGGCTTGCGGTTGAGTCAACTCAGGAGACACCTCTTACACTCCCTCCTTTGTTTCCTTCCCTCTGTCCCCCATCTGCAGGCAGCCTATCGCCCATCATTCACATCGTGTCATAGAGTGCCTAGATCAGCTTAAATTAAAGCAGTACCCCTTTGCTCTCTTCCTCTCTGCCCTCCCTCTCTCCCTTCCCCTCCTCTCCCCCACCTGCAGGCAGCCTATCCGCCATCATTCACATCGTGGGCTGACAACCAGGAAGATGCTGACGCATTCTACCGCTTCAGGGATCAGGTGATTGCA
This sequence comes from Closterium sp. Naga37s-1, assembly GCA_947471745.1. Lineage (NCBI taxonomy): Eukaryota > Viridiplantae > Streptophyta > Zygnematophyceae > Desmidiales > Closteriaceae > Closterium > Closterium sp. Naga37s-1. Next base: position 1,392,096 of record CANJKZ010000166.1, read on the forward strand.
ACAGAGGCCAGGTGATTGCAACAGAGACCAGGTGATTGCAACAGGGACCAGGTGATTCCAACAGAGGCTAGGTGGTTGCAGCAGAGAGCTGGGAATTGCAGCAAAGACCAGGTGATTGCAACAGAGGTGATACCAATACGAAAAGGAATGAGGTGATATGCTTGCAGGACAGGTGATTGCAATCATTTTTCCCTCTTGACTTGTGTCGACAAACTGGTTACTCTTTGGTTACGTGTGGTCATCTCATTTCATGCGATGACTTGTGAGTCACCTGGTTGCTATTTGAACCTATCCAATGCCATCACATGAGCCGCTGCACAAACACTTTCATTTCTCAAGTTGTTTTGATTTCACCTGGCATACCACCTGGTCTCTGTTGTTTTCACCTGGCAGCTAGCAGCGGACGGGCTGCACATGGCGTTTGGGCTGCTGCCAGTGGAATACATGGATCGTGTGGGGGCGTCCCTGCAGGTGCGTGTGGGCACCAAGGGACCCTGACCCCGATACCCTGACTTGAGACAGGGGTAGGCGTGATGGCATTGCATCAACCCGTTTGGGCTCCTGCCAGTGGAGTATATGGACCGCGTGGGGTCCTCCCTGCAGGTGCGAGCAAGGCCAAGGGGACTTATTGATGTCGTGACAGGGGTAACCTGGATGGCATTGCATTACCCAGTTTGGGCTGCACATGGCGTTTGGGCTGCTGCCAGTGGAATACATGGACCGCGTGGGGTCCTCCCTGCAGGTGCGAGCGAGTGAGACCACGGGACATGATTTCAATGATGTCGTGACTTGAGACAGGGGTAACGAACAATGATGGCAAACTGTGTTCACCACTGTGGGCTGCTGCCAGTGGAGTATATGGACCGCGTGGGGTCCTCCCTGCAGGTGCGAACCAGACCAAGGGACTGGTTGATGTGATGAGTCGAGACAGGGGTGACCTGGATGGCATTGCACTAACCAGTTTGGGCTGCTGCCAGTGGAATACATGGACCGCGTGGGGCCCTCCCTGCAGGTGGGGCCAAGAACCCAGGGACTTTGATGCCTGACATGTGCTTGAAGCGACCACACTGTGTGTGTCACCCCATGCCATCCCATGCCACACCATGCCACCACACCATGCTACCCAAGGCCACGACATGCTATGCCATTACAACCCATCTCGTACCCATCCCATGCGTCACCATCCATGCAACCCCATGCATGCATGCATCACAACAGAGTGCGGGCACATGGCAGGCAGCAGAGGCGTCGCTCTTTGAAAGCTTTTCATGCCGTTATGTGATTCTTCCCATACACCATTCCATCCCATACACCATTCCATCCCATACACCATTCCATCCCATACACCATTCCATCCCATACACCATTCCATCCCATACACCATTCCATCCCATACACCATTCCATCCCATACACCATTCCATCCCATACACCATTCCATCCCCATACACCATTCCATCCCAATACACCATTCCATCCCATACACCATTCCATCCATACACCATTCCATCCCATACACCATTCCATCCCATACACCATTCCATCCATACACCATTCCATCCCATACACCATTCCATCCCATACACCATTCCATCCATACACCATTCCATCCCATACACCATTCCATCCCATACACCATTCCATCCCATACACCATTCCATCCCATACACCATTCCATCCCATACACCATTCCATCCCATACACCATTCCATCCCATACACCATTCCATCCCATACACCATTCCATCCCATACACCATTCCATCCCATACACCATTCCATCCCATACACCATTCCATCCCATACACCATTCCATCCCATACACCATTCCATCCCATACACCATTCCATCCCATACACCATTCCATCCCATACACCATTCCATCCCATACACCATTCCATCCCATACACCATTCCATCCCATACACCATTCCATCCCATACACCATTCCATCCCATACACCATTCCATCCCATACACCATTCCATCCCATACACCATTCCATCCCATACACCATTCCATCCCATACACCATTCCATCCCATACACCATTCCATCCCATACACCATTCCATCCCATACACCATTCCATCCCATACACCATTCCATCCCATACACCATTCCATCCCATACACCATTCCATCCCATACACCATTCCATCCCATACACCATTCCATCCCATACACCATTCCATCCCATACACCATTCCATCCCATACACCATTCCATCCCATACACCATTCCATCCCATACACCATTCCATCCCATACACCATTCCATCCCATACACCATTCCATCCCATACACCATTCCATCCCATACACCATTCCATCCCATACACCATTCCATCCCATACACCATTCCATCCCATACACCATTCCATCCCATACACCATTCCATCCCATACACCATTCCATCCCATACACCATTCCATCCCATACACCATTCCATCCCATACACCATTCCATCCCATACACCATTCCATCCCATACACCATTCCATCCCATACACCATTCCATCCCATACACCATTCCATCCCATACACCATTCCATCCCATACACCATTCCATCCCATACACCATTCCATCCCATACACCATTCCATCCCATACACCATTCCATCCCATACACCATTCCATCCCATACACCATTCCATCCCATACACCATTCCATCCCATACACCATTCCATCCCATACACCATTCCATCCCATACACCATTCCATCCCATACACCATTCCATCCCATACACCATTCCATCCCATACACCATTCCATCCCATACACCATTCCATCCCATACACCATTCCATCCCATACACCATTCCATCCCATACACCATTCCATCCCATACACCATTCCATCCCATACACCATTCCATCCCATACACCATTCCATCCCATACACCATTCCATCCCATACACCATTCCATCCCATACACCATTCCATCCCATACACCATTCCATCCCATACACCATTCCATCCCATACACCATTCCATCCCATACACCATTCCATCCCATACACCATTCCATCCCATACACCATTCCATCCCATACACCATTCCATCCCATACACCATTCCATCCCATACACCATTCCATCCCATACACCATTCCATCCCATACACCATTCCATCCCATACACCATTCCATCCCATACACCATTCCATCCCATACACCATTCCATCCCATACACCATTCCATCCCATACACCATTCCATCCCATACACCATTCCATCCCATACACCATTCCATCCCATACACCATTCCATCCCATACACCATTCCATCCCATACACCATTCCATCCCATACACCATTCCATCCCATACACCATTCCATCCCATACACCATTCCATCCCATACACCATTCCATCCCATACACCATTCCATCCCATACACCATTCCATCCCATACACCATTCCATCCCATACACCATTCCATCCCATACACCATTCCATCCCATACACCATTCCATCCCATACACCATTCCATCCCATACACCATTCCATCCCATACACCATTCCATCCCATACACCATTCCATCCCATACACCATTCCATCCATACACCATTCCATCCCATACACCATTCCATCCCATACACCATTCCATCCCATACACCATTCCATCCCATACACCATTCCATCCCATACACCATTCCATCCCATACACCATTCCATCCCATACACCATTCCATCCCATACACCATTCCATCCCATACACCATTCCATCCCATACACCATTCCATCCCATACACCATTCCATCCCATACACCATTCCATCCCATACACCATTCCATCCCATACACCATTCCATCCCATACACCATTCCATCCCATACACCATTCCATCCCATACACCATTCCATCCCATACACCATTCCATCCCATACACCATTCCATCCCATACACCATTCCATCCCATACACCATTCCATCCCATACACCACCATTCCATCCCATACACCATTCCATCCCATACACCATTCCATCCCATACACCATTCCATCCCATACACCATTCCATCCCATACACCATTCCATCCCATACACCATTCCATCCCATACACCATTCCATCCCATACACCATTCCATCCCATACACCATTCCATCCCATACACCATTCCATCCCATACACCATTCCATCCCATACACCATTCCATCCCATACACCATTCCATCCCATACACCATTCCATCCCATACACCATTCCATCCCATACACCATTCCATCCCATACACCATTCCATCCCATACACCATTCCATCCCATACACCATTCCATCCCATACACCATTCCATCCCATACACCATTCCATCCCATACACCATTCCATCCCATACACCATTCCATCCCATACACCATTCCATCCCATACACCATTCCATCCCATACACCATTCCATCCCATACACCATTCCATCCCATACACCATTCCATCCCATACACCATTCCATCCCATACACCATTCCATCCCATACACCATTCCATCCCATACACCATTCCATCCCATACACCATTCCATCCCATACACCATTCCATCCCATACACCATTCCATCCCATACACCATTCCATCCCATACACCATTCCATCCCATACACCATTCCATCCCATACACCATTCCATCCCATACACCATTCCATCCCATACACCATTCCATCCCATACACCATTCCATCCCATACACCATTCCATCCCATACACCATTCCATCCCATACACCATTCCATCCCATACACCATTCCATCCCATACACCATTCCATCCCATACACCATTCCATCCCATACACCATTCCATCCCATACACCATTCCATCCCATACACCATTCCATCCCATACACCATTCCATCCCATACACCATTCCATCCCATACACCATTCCATCCCATACACCATTCCATCCCATACACCATTCCATCCCATACACCATTCCATCCCATACACCATTCCATCCCATACACCATTCCATCCCATACACCATTCCATCCCATACACCATTCCATCCCATACACCATTCCATCCCATACACCATTCCATCCCATACACCATTCCATCCCATACACCATTCCATCCCATACACCATTCCATCCCATACACCATTCCATCCCATACACCATTCCATCCCATACACCATTCCATCCCATACACCAATTCCATCCCATACACCATTCCATCCCATACACCATTCCATCCCATACACCATTCCATCCCATACACCATTCCATCCCATACACCATTCCATCCCATACACCATTCCATCCCATACACCATTCCATCCCATACACCATTCCATCCCATACACCATTCCATCCCATACACCATTCCATCCCATACACCATTCCATCCCATACACCATTCCATCCATACACCATTCCATCCCATACACCATTCCATCCCATACACCATTCCATCCCATACACCATTCCATCCCATACACCATTCCATCCCATACACCATTCCATCCCATACACCATTTTCCATCCCATACACCATTCCATCCCATACACCATTCCATCCCATACACCATTCCATCCCATACACCATTCCATCCCATACACCATTCCATCCCATACACCATTCCATCCCATACACCATTCCATCCCATACACCATTCCATCCCATACACCATTCCATCCCATACACCATTCCATCCCATACACCATTCCATCCCATACACCATTCCATCCCATACACCATTCCATCCCATACACCATTCCATCCCATACACCATTCCATCCCATACACCATTCCATCCCATACACCATTCCATCCCATACACCATTCCATCCCATACACCATTCCATCCCATACACCATTCCATCCCATACACCATTCCATCCCATACACCATTCCATCCCATACACCATTCCATCCCATACACCATTCCATCCCATACACCATTCCATCCCATACACCATTCCATCCCATACACCATTCCATCCCATACACCATTCCATCCCATACACCATTCCATCCCATACACCATTCCATCCCATACACCATTCCATCCCATACACCATTCCATCCCATACACCATTCCATCCCATACACCATTCCATCCCATACACCATTCCATCCCATACACCATTCCATCCCATACACCATTCCATCCCATACACCATTCCATCCCATACACCATTCCATCCCATACACCATTCCATCCCATACACCATTCCATCCCATACACCATTCCATCCCATACACCATTCCATCCCATACACCATTCCATCCCATACACCATTCCATCCCATACACCATTCCATCCCATACACCATTCCATCCCATACACCATTCCATCCCATACACCATTCCATCCCATACACCATTCCATCCCATACACCATTCCATCCCATACACCATTCCATCCCATACACCATTCCATTCCATTCCATCCCATACACCATTCCATTCCATTCCATCCCATACACCATTCCATTCCATTCCATCCCATACACCATTCCATTCCATTCCATCCCATACACCATTCCATTCCATTCCATCCCATACACCATTCCATTCCATTCCATCCCATACACCATTCCATTCCATTCCATCCCATACACCATTCCATTCCATTCCATCCCATACACCATTCCATTCCATTCCATCCCATACACCATTCCATTCCATTCCATCCCATACACCATTCCATTCCATTCCATCCCATACACCATTCCATTCCATTCCATCCCATACACCATTCCATTCCATTCCATCCCATACACCATTCCATTCCATTCCATCCCATACACCATTCCATTCCATTCCATCCCATACACCATTCCATTCCATTCCATCCCATACACCATTCCATTCCATTCCATCCCATACACCATTCCATTCCATTCCATCCCATACACCATTCCATTCCATTCCATCCCATACACCATTCCATTCCATTCCATCCCATACACCATTCCATTCCATTCCATCCCATACACCATTCCATTCCATTCCATCCCATACACCATTCCATTCCATTCCATCCCATACACCATTCCATTCCATTCCATCCCATACACCATTCCATTCCATTCCATCCCATACACCATTCCATTCCATTCCATCCCATACACCATTCCATTCCATTCCATCCCATACACCATTCCATTCCATTCCATCCCATACACCATTCCATTCCATTCCATCCCATACACCATTCCATTCCATTCCATCCCATACACCATTCCATTCCATTCCATCCCATACACCATTCCATTCCATTCCATCCCATACACCATTCCATTCCATTCCATCCCATACACCATTCCATTCCATTCCATCCCATACACCATTCCATTCCATTCCATCCCATACACCATTCCATTCCATTCCATCCCATACACCATTCCATTCCATTCCATCCCATACACCATTCCATTCCATTCCATCCCATACACCATTCCATTCCATTCCATCCCATACACCATTCCATTCCATTCCATCCCATACACCATTCCATTCCATTCCATCCCATACACCATTCCATTCCATTCCATCCCATACACCATTCCATTCCATTCCATCCCATACACCATTCCATTCCATTCCATCCCATACACCATTCCATTCCATTCCATCCCATACACCATTCCATTCCATTCCATCCCATACACCATTCCATTCCATTCCATCCCATACACCATTCCATTCCATTCCATCCCATACACCATTCCATTCCATTCCATCCCATACACCATTCCATTCCATTCCATCCCATACACCATTCCATTCCATTCCATCCCATACACCATTCCATTCCATTCCATCCCATACACCATTCCATTCCATTCCATCCCATACACCATTCCATTCCATTCCATCCCATACACCATTCCATTCCATTCCATCCCATACACCATTCCATTCCATTCCATCCCATACACCATTCCATTCCATTCCATCCCATACACCATTCCATTCCATTCCATCCCATACACCATTCCATTCCATTCCATCCCATACACCATTCCATTCCATTCCATCCCATACACCATTCCATTCCATTCCATCCCATACACCATTCCATTCCATTCCATCCCATACACCATTCCATTCCATTCCATCCCATACACCATTCCATTCCATTCCATCCCATACACCATTCCATTCCATTCCATCCCATACACCATTCCATTCCATTCCATCCCATACACCATTCCATTCCATTCCATCCCATACACCATTCCATTCCATTCCATCCCATACACCATTCCATTCCATTCCATCCCATACACCATTCCATTCCATTCCATCCCATACACCATTCCATTCCATTCCATCCCATACACCATTCCATTCCATTCCATCCCATACACCATTCCATTCCATTCCATCCCATACACCATTCCATTCCATTCCATCCCATACACCATTCCATTCCATTCCATCCCATACACCATTCCATTCCATTCCATCCCATACACCATTCCATTCCATTCCATCCCATACACCATTCCATTCCATTCCATCCCATACACCATTCCATTCCATTCCATCCCATACACCATTCCATTCCATTCCATCCCATACACCATTCCATTCCATTCCATCCCATACACCATTCCATTCCATTCCATCCCATACACCATTCCATTCCATTCCATCCCATACACCATTCCATTCCATTCCATCCCATACACCATTCCATTCCATTCCATCCCATACACCATTCCATTCCATTCCATCCCATACACCATTCCATTCCATTCCATCCCATACACCATTCCATTCCATTCCATCCCATACACCATTCCATTCCATTCCATCCCATACACCATTCCATTCCATTCCATCCCATACACCATTCCATTCCATTCCATCCCATACACCATTCCATTCCATTCCATCCCATACACCATTCCATTCCATTCCATCCCATACACCATTCCATTCCATTCCATCCCATACACCATTCCATTCCATTCCATCCCATACACCATTCCATTCCATTCCTTCCCATACACCATTCCATTCCATTCCATCCCATACACCATTCCATTCCATTCCTTCCCATACACCATTCCATTCCATTCCATCCCATACACCATTCCATTCCATTCCATCCCATACACCATTCCATTCCATTCCATCCCATACACCATTCCATTCCATTCCATCCCATACACCATTCCATTCCATTCCATCCCATACACCATTCCATTCCATTCCATCCCATACACCATTCCATTCCATTCCTTCCCATACACCATTCCATTCCATTCCATCCCATACACCATTCCATTCCATTCCATCCCATACACCATTCCATTCCATTCCATCCCATACACCATTCCATTCCATTCCATCCCATACACCATTCCATTCCATTCCATCCCATACACCATTCCATTCCATTCCATCCCATACACCATTCCATTCCATTCCATCCCATACACCATTCCATTCCATTCCATCCCATACACCATTCCATTCCATTCCATCCCATACACCATTCCATTCCATTCCATCCCATACACCATTCCATTCCATTCCATCCCATACACCATTCCATTCCATTCCTTCCCATACACCATTCCATTCCATTCCATCCCATACACCATTCCATTCCATTCCATCCCATACACCATTCCATTCCATTCCATCCCATACACCATTCCATTCCATTCCTTCCCATACACCATTCCATTCCATTCCATCCCATACACCATTCCATTCCATTCCATCCCATACACCATTCCATTCCATTCCATCCCATACACCATTCCATTCCATTCCATCCCATACACCATTCCATTCCATTCCATCCCATACACCATTCCATTCCATTCCTTCCCATACACCATTCCATTCCATTCCATCCCATACACCATTCCATTCCATTCCTTCCCATACACCATTCCATTCCATTCCATCCCATACACCATTCCATTCCATTCCATCCCATACACCATTCCATTCCATTCCATCCCATACACCATTCCATTCCATTCCTTCCCATACACCATTCCATTCCATTCCATCCCATACACCATTCCATTCCATTCCTTCCCATACACCATTCCATTCCATTCCATCCCATACACCATTCCATTCCATTCCTTCCCATACACCATTCCATTCCATTCCATCCCATACACCATTCCATTCCATTCCATCCCATACACCATTCCATTCCATTCCTTCCCATACACCATTCCATTCCATTCCATCCCATACACCATTCCATTCCATTCCATCCCATACACCATTCCATTCCATTCCATCCCATACACCATTCCATTCCATTCCATCCCATACACCATTCCATTCCATTCCATCCCATACACCATTCCATTCCATTCCATCCCATACACCATTCCATTCCATTCCATCCCATACACCATTCCATTCCATTCCATCCCATACACCATTCCATTCCATTCCATCCCATACACCATTCCATTCCATTCCATCCCATACACCATTCCATTCCATTCCATCCCATACACCATTCCATTCCATTCCATCCCATACACCATTCCATTCCATTCCATCCCATACACCATTCCATTCCATTCCATCCCATACACCATTCCATTCCATTCCATCCCATACACCATTCCATTCCATTCCATCCCATACACCATTCCATTCCATTCCATCCCATACACCATTCCATTCCATTCCATCCCATACACCATTCCATTCCATTCCATCCCATACACCATTCCATTCCATTCCATCCCATACACCATTCCATTCCATTCCATCCCATACACCATTCCATTCCATTCCATCCCATACACCATTCCATTCCATTCCATCCCATACACCATTCCATTCCATTCCATCCCATACACCATTCCATTCCATTCCATCCCATACACCATTCCATTCCATTCCATCCCATACACCATTCCATTCCATTCCATCCCATACACCATTCCATTCCATTCCATCCCATACACCATTCCATTCCATTCCATCCCATACACCATTCCATTCCATTCCATCCCATACACCATTCCATTCCATTCCATCCCATACACCATTCCATTCCATTCCATCCCATACACCATTCCATTCCATTCCATCCCATACACCATTCCATTCCATTCCATCCCATACACCATTCCATTCCATTCCTTCCCATACACCATTCCATTCCATTCCATCCCATACACCATTCCATTCCATTCCTTCCCATACACCATTCCATTCCATTCCATCCCATACACCATTCCATTCCATTCCATCCCATACACCATTCCATTCCATTCCATCCCATACACCATTCCATTCCATTCCTTCCCATACACCATTCCATTCCATTCCATCCCATACACCATTCCATTCCATTCCTTCCCATACACCATTCCATTCCATTCCATCCCATACACCATTCCATTCCATTCCTTCCCATACACCATTCCATTCCATTCCTTCCCATACACCATTCCATTCCATTCCATCCCATACACCATTCCATTCCATTCCATCCCATACACCATTCCATTCCATTCCATCCCATACACCATTCCATTCCATTCCATTCCATTCCATCCCATACACCATTCCATTCCATTCCATTCCATTCCATTCCATTCCATTCCATTCCATTCCATTCCATTCCATTCCATTCCATTCCATTCCATTCCATTCCATTCCATTCCATTCCATTCCATTCCATTCCATTCCATTCCATTCCATTCCATTCCATTCCATTCCATTCCATTCCATTCCATTCCATTCCATTCCATTCCATACCATCCCATGCAATCCCATGCATCACCATGATGCAGGGTGCGGGCACATGGCAGGCAGCAGAGGCATCGCTCTTCATGCTGCGATCCGCTGCACAGGCAGGTAAGGCTGCTCGCCTGCCACCTCACACTGCTCGCCTGCCACCTCACGCTGCTCGCCTGCCACCTCACGCTGCTCGCCTGCCACCTCACGCTGCTCGCCTGCCACCTCACGCTGCTCGCCTGCCACCTCACGCTCACCTCACCTCACTCATGTCAGTTGCATCGCACCCCTCCCTTGCATCATGGCGGTTTAGAAACTTCTCAAAGGGATTGCCTACGTCAGAGCAACCCGCAGTGGTATGGCAAGGGGAAGCATGTGTGTGTGCTCTGCTACCCTGGCTTGCTCGCTGCCCTTGCGTTGCTCGCCCCCACCCACGTTTTTGTCAGTTGCATCGCACTTTTGGTGCTCCGCTGCTCTAGCTACAATAATGCTCTTTTGGTGCCCCCCAAGTTTCTTTACCCCATGAAGCCCCTTTGCACCCCATCTCTCCCAACTTCCCCCCTCTAGTGCTCCCCACCAGTGAAGAAGCGGCTACTGAATCGGGAGGAATACGGGGAGAGGGAGCAGTGCATGGCAGCAGTGCTGGGGGGAGTGATGGTGCGGGTGAGCCGAGACGCGGAGACAGGATGCTTCCTGGCGTCGCACCCCCTAAGCACCCCATGTCCCATCCCACCCCCATGCTTCCCCCAATGCCCCCCCAATGCCCCCCCAATGCTCCCTCTAATTCTCCTCCCCAGTGAAGAAGCGGCTACTAAACCTGGAGGCATACGGGGAGAGGGAGCAGCGCATGGCAGCCGTGCTGGGGGGGGTGATGATGCGGGTGAGCCGGGACGCGGAGACAGGGGGGTTTCTGGCGTCGCACCCCCTGCTGGTGGACACGTGTTGCCTCCTCATTGGCTCCTTCGCTGACTGGCTCAACCTTCAGCCCGACTGCCTGCTGGGCGTCATTGGCTACCTCCTTAAAGCCCTGCAAGTAAGTCTCCTAAATTTCTGGACATAATCCCTCAAATCCCTGAAGGTAGTCTTTTAAATCCCTGCAGTGACCTGTTTTAGTCCGAGAAAGTGAGGAAGAATTGTGGATGCATTAAAAGAAGAGTCTGTATACATAGTTGTGAGTAGGAAGGAGTGGGGTGGGTGGGTTCGGCCCTAGGTCATTTGGTCGTACCACTATGTTGAGATGGGTACTTATCGGAGGGACGTGCAGCAGATGCATTCGGAGCCATGTGTGCCCGCTGTGCCGTGCACTATGCATCCACCCTCACTTCTTCCTCTCTCGCCTCTCCACGTCTCTCTCTGCTTCTTCGCCTTCCCCTTCACGACATCCCCTCGCTCCCACCCCCCACCAGGTACCAGAGGCAGTGCGCAGTGCAGCATGTGCGTTCAGAGCCGTGTGCGCCCGCTGCGCCTCCTGCCTCAACTTCCTTTTCCTGTACGCTGTCCCCTCGCCCCTCCTCCCCCCATCATTCAGGTACCAGAGGCACTGCGCAGTGCAGAAGGTGCGTTCGTAGCCGTGTGTGCCCCTCGCCTCAACGCCCATTCTTTATTTCTTCCACGTATTCTCCTTCCGTCCTCCTCCCCTCAACCCCCCGTTTCTCCCCTCCAGGTACCAGAGGCAGTGCGCAGTGCAGCAGGGGCATTCAGGGCCGTGTGCGCCCGCTGTGCCCCGCGTCTCAACGCCCCGTCCCTGCTCCAACACCTCATGTCCGCCACCCTCTCCGCCCTCCCCTCCACCTCCCTCATCGCCTCTCGCCCCCGCGGCACCGCCCACCTCCCTTCCTCCTTCTCCTCCTCCCTCTCCTCCTCCTCCTTCTCCTCCTTCTCATCCTCCTCCTCCTTCTCCTTCCCCTCGTCGCACTCTCACGCGCCCGCCTCCCACCCCGCCTCCCCTCACTCCGTAGACCTGGAGATTAGACAGGCCCTAATGGAAGGGCAGGCACGGGTCATCGCCTCCCTCCCCCCCTCCACCGCTGCCCCTCTCGCTCTCAGCCTCACCTCGCTGCACATACAGCTGGCAGCACAGCTGGCACAGATGCAGACGAATGAAGCCAGTGGGTTTGGATCGAGCAGTGACGGTGGTGGGAGGAGTAGCACTGGTGGTGGGATTGGCGCGGTTGGGAGTGGTGGGAGTGGGGGTGAGGCGGTGGGAGAGTCGCTGTCGACGCAGCTGCTGCTGCTGGCTGCTGCTGTGCGTTTTCTTGAGTTTGACGACGCCTTGAGACGCATGCCGCCCTCCCAGCAACAACAACAGCAGCACGAAGCAATGAGGAACGGAGGAGCACACATACCAGAACAACAACAATCACAGAACCACCAACAGCAGCAGCAGCAGCAGCAGCAGCAGCAGCAGCAGCAGCAGCACCCGTGCATAGCAGTGATGGAAGCAGCAGCACCACTGGTATCAGAGCTCCTCTCCTCCCCCCGATGGCGCTCCCACCCGCAAGTCATCACCGCCCTCTGCCACCTCTTCCGCCACTCCCTGCTCTGCCTCAAGCACCCCTCTCCACCCATCCTGCCGTCCATCGCACCGCTTGTCACCGCATTCGAGGAGCACCAGCACCCGGCCGTGTTAGAGGTGCTGGCTTTGGTGCTGGAGCTCAGTGCTTCTGCAGCGTCTGCTGGGGGTGCTGCTGGGGATCTCTCCCTCTGTCACTCCGCCCTGCAAGCTTGCTCCATCAGTGCTTTCTCGCTCATTCAGGTGAGCCTGTCTCACGTCTCTGTGATTCGGCATTCGAGGAGCACCAGCACCCGGCCGTGCTCGAGGTGCTGGCTTTGGTGCTGGAGCTCAGTGTTGCTGCGGCGTCTGCTGGGGGTGCTGCTGGGGATCTCTCCCTCTGTCACTCTGCACTGCAGGCCTGCTCCATCAGTGCATTCTCTCTCATTCAGGTGAGCCTGTCTCCCTTCACTGCGTTCAGCATGCTGCGTTCAGCACCTGCACCTGCACCTGCACGCCTGTTTCGTCTGAGCTTTCTCTCTCATGCTTAGTAATAAGAGGAAGACAGAGGCCCTGGCTTGAGTAACCTTCTCAAGCCTCCCTCCTTCTCCCCTCCCATCCACACAGTGCGGTCATCTCCCCCACCACCTTGAGGTCCTAATATCGCTCTTCCACATGGCGTATCGCTGTCTGCTCTTCCATTCACACCTGCTGTTGCAGGCGCCCGTCCGACGCCTCTCACCCCACCATCCACTCCCCTACCTTCCCATGCTTTCCTCCTGCCCCCCTCCCATCCACACAGCGCGGTCATCTCCCCCATCGCCCAGAGGCCCTCTCGGCGCTCTTCGACATGGCGTACCGCTACCTGCTCTTCGCACCACATCTGCTGCAGAAACCTTCCCTTCCAACCCCATCTAAACTCCTTCCCATACCTCCCCTCCTGCTTCCCTCCCATCCACACAGAGAGGTCATCTCCCCCATCGGCCAGAGGTCCTGTCAGCCCTCTTCGACATGGCGTACCGCTACCTGCTCTTCGCACCACATCTGCTGCAGAAACCTTCCCTTCCAACCCCATCTAAACTCCTTCCCATACCTCCCCTCCTGCTTCCCTCCCATCCACACAGAGAGGTCATCTCCCCCATCGGCCAGAGGTCCTGTCAGCCCTCTTCGACATGGCGTACCGCTACCTGCTCTTCGCACCACATCTGCTGCAGAAACCTTCCCTTCCAACCCCATCTAAACTCCTTCCCATACCTCCCCTCCTGCTTCCCTCCCATCCACACAGAGAGGTCATCTCCCCCATCGGCCAGAGGTCCTGTCAGCCCTCTTCGACATGGCGTACCGCTACCTGCTCTTCGCACCACATCTGCTGCAGAAACGTTCCCTTCCAACCCCATCTAAACTCCTTCCCATACCTCCCCTCCTGCTTCCCTCCCATCCACACAGAGAGGTCATCTCCCCCATCGGCCAGAGGTCCTGTCAGCCCTCTTCGACATGGCGTATCGCTACCTGCTCTTCGCGCCGCACCTGCTGCTGCAGGCGCCCTTCCTGGGGGCACTGCTGGACGCAGCAGCAGCGACAGTGGCACACGGGGAGAGAGATTCCGCCAAGTCAGCGCTCACGCTGCTCTGCTTCCTGCTCTCCCCGGGGAAGAAGGCGCTCTCGTCCCCCGCCTGGATCAGGTAAGACACACACTGTCACTCGTTCACACCGAGTCTGAGACGGTGCAAGGGCGCTCGCTTGAGATTGAGAGCGATCTCATTCCTCAATCTCACTCTTGCTCTCACCGTGTGCTCACCCTACTCTGCGTGCTGCTGTCTCTGGGAGCAAGGGCGCTCTCGTCCCCCACCTGGATCAGGTGACACGATCATTTCGCCTCTCCCCTCATCCGTCCCCCCTCGCCTCCCCGCTTCCCTCTCCCCTCATCCGTCCCCCCTCGCCTCCCCGCTTCCCTCTCCCCTTCGCCCCTCGTCCCTTCCCTCCCGCCCCAGTGCCCGCCTCGTGATTATAACGAGTCTCCCCTCCCCTCTCCCCTCCTGTCTTCCATCCCCCCTCCCTTCTCCCCCCTCCCCTCACCTCTCACCCTCGCCTCTCCTCTCTCTCCTCGCACCCCCATCCCCCCCAGTGCTCAACCCGTGATTATAACAAGTCTGCAGCACCAAGGCCAATCAGTCATCTCCTCCCTCCTCCTAGCAGCCGCGGGAAAAGCCCCCAGAGACCTACTCAGACCCATCGCCACCACTCTCTACCACCTCATCCTCCTCCCCGACCTCCACCCGCTCCTCCCCAACTGGCTGGTTACCGCGTTACGCTCTTCAGACTTTCAACGGGGGGTGCCAGAGGCGGTGGGGGAGGGGGAGATGCAGCTGTTTTGTGAGTTGGTGTTGAGACAGCCCCCGCTGCCAAGGCAGCGGTTTGAAGCGCTGGTGGCGGATTTTGCTGCCCTTTGCCGCTCTGAAGGGACAGCTGATGCGCTGTTGGGCTACCAGATGTAGTGCTGCTGATGGGTGTCGCTGTGTGTGCAACGAGCTACGGTACCGTATGTGTGTGGCTGCAGCGGCAGTGGGGGAGGGGGAGACGCAGCTGTTTTGTGAGTTGGTGCTGCGGCAGCCCCTGCTGCCCCGGCAGCGATTTGAAGCGCTGGTGGCGGATTTTGCTGCTATTTGCCGTTCTGAGGGGACAGCTGATGTGCTGCTGGGGTACCAGACGTAGTGCTACCGCTTCGATAGGGCGCGGATGCCCTGCTGAACCGATGACCTGCTGAGCTGATGCGCATGCCCGATGCGCTGCTTGGGTATCAGGTGTGGTGTAGTGTCACTGATGGGTGCTGCTGTGCTTGTAGCCATGTATGTTGCTGTGTGGTTTAGGAGTAGCAGCTAAGCGGTTAGTATGCCACGTGTTTAGCCATCTATCTTGCTGCGCATGTTGAGATTGCGAGTAACCTTTTTAGTGGTTAGCTTATCTACGCATTCTATTTATCGCTTTGTTTACATCCGTGATTGTAGAATAAGCAGGAAGAAGAAAGCACTTTGGTTGCGGTGAGGAACAGGAATCCCAGAAATTATGTGCAGAAACAGGTGAGTAGTAATGTAGAGTGGTTCGTGGATCTAGTGCTGATATTGGGGATCCGTCCTGAGATATATAAACAGAACTGCACATGGTGTACAGGAGAGGAGAATACAATGTTGGTTAATTACAATTACTGTGTAATTACAATTACCGCAGAACAGTACCCGCCATTACGTCCTTCCCTTGCTTCGGTGAGCACTTTCCAAGGCGATGATTGGTGGTAGGAAGCGGCCTAGCGGCCCTTCCAAACCGAACCCAGCCGATAGATTCTAGCAGCAGCTTCCGTACCACCCCATCGCAAGCGCAATGCAAACAAGCGGCTGGTTGACTGCGGCCGCTATTGATACCTTCTCGAATAGGCGGTTCGCGGCTTGTCCTTCCGAGTCGCTTCGCTCATCGTCCAGTAGCCGAGCCGCTCCATGCATGCTTCGTCAACTAATCCGACGAGACAGTAGAGTACAAATGTTAGGAATTTGGAGATTTCAATCATTCAAGTTAATCTATTCCTTGGAGTTACTGGTTCACAAGTTCTCGACATTTCCACTCGACTGAAGTCGCCCTTGTCTTCATCAATCTAGCTGCTTTCCGCCATGGCTGCGAAGTCGGTCTCCGCGTTCTCTCTGCTTGTCCTCGCGCTCTTGAGCCTGTCACTGACCGCTGACGCGGCTCGTCCGTACTGCCGCTTCGATGGGAAGCTGGTGGTGAGCAACCTGATGAGGGAGCTGCGGGCCGCCAAGAATTACACCACCTTTGTCGACGGGCTGAAAACAACAGGTCAGATTCCGCAACATCCGATTCACAGCAAATCACATTGAATGTTCGTCGTTGTGATATTACACGCCCTTCAACTCAGCATTTTCATGTTTTTCGTTAGCTAATTTTCCGAGCCTCACGTCACGTTCTCTTCACGTTTTCCGTCTGCCGTTATCCGTCAGGGCTGGACGAGGACCTGACGGACCTGTTCCACTGCTACGAGGCGACCGTCTTCGCTCCCACCGACGCCGCGTTTGCGAACCTTTCGAGCGACTTCAAATCGGAGCTCCGCGAAAGGAAGGTGCTTCGCGAGGTGCTGCTGCTGCACGTCGTCAAGGGCAAGGTCAACGGCGCCACGTTGGCCGGGCAGAAGGAGGGACTGCAGGTGAGAAAAGGGACACGGCGGAGCGACAAACGAGTCAATAATTACGCGATGTCCTCACTTCTGGAATATTGTTTTTGCTTCTGCTCGATCCGATGTACCCCCAGCATCCCACCCACCCCTACCCATAATCCTACTCCCAGTCGATTTGTTGATTTATGTCTGGAGAGCCAGTCGTGCTTGAGAAACGTGTTGTAGTCAACTCGTACCCACACTCTCTCAAATCACCTAGTAACCCTGCTTTTTCCCCTCCCTCCAGTACATGGCCGCGGCTGATTCGTGCAAGGCGCAGCTGGTGAAGGTTTCAGCTGCAGGGGTCAAGCCGGTTCAGCTCAAGGCTACGGACGGTGCGGACGAAGCTTCCGTGGTGGCTCCTGACGTCACATCGCTGCGAGTGGTGCAGGTGCATGGCGTGGATGACGTCATCCTGCCCAAGACTCTGAGCAAGGGCGACGACGACAGCCTCAAGCCCCGCAAATGCACCGCCTGGTGGTGTTACCACGCTACCAGCCAGGTGGTTACCAGCTCGGTGACCAGCCTAGTTCGTTACTGGGCTAGATGGTGAATTTCTTACGCGGCGCTGGAGAGCTAGCTGGGACCACACAATGAGACGGCTGTCATACGATGCTGACTCTGCAGGAAGAATGTGGGTGGTTTGCAAATAGGGCTTTCTTTTACCTGCACCATGCGTGTCACAGGGTGTGTATCCAGTTTGCCCACTTGATACTACGAATCGCCTTTGGATGTGACGTTAAACCCCGTAACAATAAGAAGCCAGTGATCGTTTGAAGAAACACTAATGTGCTCGGTTCGCCAACTTTACGACGGTATGCATCGCGCAGGGCTTACCTGGGTGTAACGCGAGACAGGTCACCAAGTCAATGCTCCTGAAAGGACCTGCCTTGATAGGTCGCCCAGGTGATGTAACGCGGCGTCCGAGCCTCGAACAGCCTCGAATGGTTGCAGCTCACCCATCCTTACCTGGTAACACCGCCACTGATGGCAGATGTTGGCACAGATGCGAAAGTGGCTCGAGAGTCGAAGTACAGCTAATTGAGACTCGCATGACAGGCACTGCGAGCGAAGCCTTTATGAACACGGATGACTTTCAGCAGGGTTGGAGATTAAAAACTGGCCGCATGGGCAAATGCGCTAAGCTACGGAAACAGGAAAGGTTGGGAGGTACTGTGAGAGCCGCAGGGGGAGAAATGCTAGTGCTGTCCCGACGCACATCGGCTGTTCTTGAAGGCTCCTCCTCGATTTCGACTCAATTGCACTCGCTCAGGGTTCTAGTGTCGGGCTACAGTGGTAGCGAACCATTTGTGATCTTCCCTTCCACAAGTCGCGGTTTGGGCAATTTCGTGGGTTGGTTGGTTGGATGGAGCAGGCGGTTTGGCCCGTCGATTTGCATGCAGCGTGAATGCCGGTCTGCTTCTGATTGTGTGGACAATGCTGTGAGGTGTGGAAGAACAAGCCAACATGAACACTATAACCTGGAATTCTTTTATAAAAACATGAAAACGTGAACAACGGTGAGCAGAATGATGTTGTTTTCCTCGTCTGATTTGTTTGTCCCCAACCCCACTCGGCTGCTTTCTTCTCATTTGATATTTACGGCGTGTTGCAATTGCCGGTGCACTGCATCGGCTCGGGACGTTTGGAAGGCTCCAGGCAGGCGGGAGGCCAAACACGGGCACTGGTTCGGGTAAGAAAAGTTTCAAGTTGGTGATTCAAAGAGTTATTTACAAAGGTTATATTAGGGCATTGATTCTTTCTGCGCGTTTCTTGTGCCAAATTTACGGCCTCTTGCGTTCCTGGAGCCTTCCTAAACCCGTGCCACGAGCCGAGCCGATGCAGTGCACCGCGAATTGCAACACGCCATTAGCGAACTTCCCCCCAGCAGCTCACCGTTCCTTCCCGCTTGATCGCGCTTCTGCACGTCAGCTTGAACAGGTGTGCGTTGCAAAGTGTCTCCCCGCACTCCACTTCGCCTGAACGCCCTCCACCAGTAGCTCCACCAATCCTCAGCGCTTTCAGCGCTTACGCAAGTCAGCATGAACAGGCGCCTAGCAGCTACACGATTAGCACTGGCTACTTCCCCTTCCCCCCACTCCGCTTGGCCTGCACGCCCATGCCCCCCAGCAGCTACACCCTTCGCTCTGCCACGTCCCCCTGTCAGCACAGCACGAGAGCATGGGGACGAAAAATGGGCAGGGAGGGAGGGAGGGACAGGGGGAGGACGGTTAAAGATTGGTTCTGTAAAATCCCCCTCCCTCCCTCCCTCGCTCCCAGAACTCGGGTCACGGAACGTGAAGGAGGAGGTGCCATTCTTCTGCTGAGAAGCAGTCCCTCCCAACATTCCCTTTGCCACGCACAGCCTGCAACCCATGCGTGAACAGTCTGGAGCGAACAACGCGTGCACAGGGCATCCCATGAGGTGCCACCAGTGCAAACTGCTGCCCTGTGCACACTGCTGGTCGTTGCAGCACAGAGAGGGAAAATAGTTTCTTGTGGTGGAGGTCTGGTGATTACTGCCAGGTTAATGTGGGCTAATGTGGGTGAAGGCAGATTTTTGTGATTGAATGCCAGTGAATGCGAGTCAGGTTGAAGGCCATGCCATGAGGAGCATTCGCGCGTCACACATGCACCATCACACATGCACCATCACACATGCACCATCACACATGCACCATCACACATGCACCATCACACATGCACCATCACACATGCACCATCACACATGCACCATCACACATGCACCATCACACATGCACCATCACACATGCACCATCACACATGCACCATCACACATGCACCATCACACATGCACCATCACACATGCACCATCACACATGCACCATCGCACATGCACCATCGCACATGCACCATCGCACATGCACCATCGCACATGCACCACCACACATGCACCATCACACATGCACCATCACACATGCACCATCACACATGCACCTTCACACATGCACCATCACACATGCACCACCACACATGCACCACTACACATGCACCACCACACATGCACCATCGCACATGCACCATCGCACATGCACCATCGCACATGCACCATCGCACATGCACCATCACACATGCACCACCACAC
Organism: Closterium sp. Naga37s-1; assembly: GCA_947471745.1. Lineage (NCBI taxonomy): Eukaryota > Viridiplantae > Streptophyta > Zygnematophyceae > Desmidiales > Closteriaceae > Closterium > Closterium sp. Naga37s-1. Next base: position 1,413,571 of record CANJKZ010000166.1, read on the forward strand.
ATGCACCACCACACATGCACCATCACACATGCACCATCACACATGCACCATCACACATGCACCATCACACTTGCATCATGAACCATACGCCATGAGCCATGACACATGCACCACCACACATGCGCCACACATGCACCATCACACATGCACCATCACACATGCACCATCACACATGCACCATCACACATGCACCATCACACATGCACCATCACACATGCACCACCACACATGCACCACCACACATACGCCACACATGCACCATCACACATGCACCATCACACATGCACCATCACACATGCACCATCACACATGCGCATCACACATGCACCATCACACATGCACCATCACACATGCACCATCACACATGCACCAACACACATGCACCATCACACATGCACCATCGCACATGCACCATCACACATGCACCACCACACATGCACCACCACACATGCACCATCACACATGCACCAACACACATGCACCATCACACATGCACCATCACACATGCACCACCACACATGCACCACCACACATGCGCCACACATGCACCATCACACATGCACCATCACACATGCACCATCACACATGCACCATCACACATGCACCATCACACATGCACCATCACACATGCACCATCACACATGCACCACCACACATGCGCCACACATGCACCATCACACATGCACCATCACACATGCACCACCACACATGCGCCACACATGCACCATCACACATGCACCATCACACATGCACCATCACACATGCACCACCACACATGCACCACCACACATGCGCCACACATGCACCATCACACATGCACCATCACACATGCACCATCACACATGCACCATCACACATGCACCATCACACATGCACCATCACACATGCACCATCACACATGCACCACCACACATGCGCCACACATGCACAATCACACATGCACCATCACACATGCACCATCACACATGCACCATCACACATGCACCACCACACATGCGCCACACATGCACCATCACACATGCACCATCACACATGCACCATCACACATGCACCATCACACATGCACCATCACACATGCACCATCACACATGCACCACCACACATGCGCCACACATGCACCATCACACATGCACCATCACACATGCACCATCACACATGCACCACCACACATGCACCACCACACATGCGCCACACATGCACCATCACACATGCACCATCACACATGCACCATCACACATGCAACATCACACATGCACCATCACACATGCACCATCACACATGCACCATCACACATGCACCATCACACATGCACCATCACACATGCACCATCACACATGCACCATCACACATGCACCACCACACATGCGCCACACATGCACAATCACACATGCACCATCACACATGCACCATCACACATGCACCATCACACATGCACCACCACACATGCGCCACACATGCACCATCACACATGCACCATCACACATGCACCATCACACATGCACCATCACACATGCGCCACACATCCACCATCACACATGCACCATCACACACGCACCATCACACATGCACCATCACACATGCACCATCACACATGCACCATCACACATGCACCATCACACACGCACCATCACACATGCACCATCACACATGCACCATCACACATGCACCATCACACATGCACCATCACACTTGCATCATGAACCATACGCCATGAGCCATGACACATGCACACCTGCACCACAAGCCATGAGCCATGCACTATGCACCATTAGCCAGGAATCACAGGTCATGCTCCATGCAGCATGCACCATCCACCATGCACACCCCATGAACCACGCACGCCCCATGAATGCAGCATGCACCACGATACATGCGCTATGCACCATGCTGCATGCAGCCTGAACAATGCGATGATTGGGTGGCTCAAGGGATGCCTGTGCGTGCAGGCAGGCAGCACATGGATGCATGCACTGGCAGCAGCCGATGGGGTCCCAATCGTACTCCACTCCAGTGTGGGTGGGGATTCAAGGGGAGGGTGGTGGTAAGCTCAGTGGGGAAAATAGTGGAGAGTCGAGCGAAGGAGAGGAGAGTGATATGAGAAGGGGAGAATATGAGATGCGGTGATATGGGAAGGGGAGAATATGAGATGCGGTGATATGAGAAGGGGAGAATATGAGATGCGGTGATATGAGAAGGGGAGAATATGAGATGCGGTGATATGAGAAGCGGAGAATATGAGATGCGGTGATATGAGAAGGGGAGAATATGAGATGCGGTGATATGAGAAGGGGAGAATATGAGATGCGGTGATATGAGAAGGGGAGAATATGAGATGCGGTGATATGAGAAGGGGAGAATATGAGATGCGGTGATATGAGAAGGGGGGATTTCGAGATGCGGTGATATGAGAAGGGGAGAATATGAGATGCGGTGATATGAGAAGCGGAGAATAGGAGATGCGGTGATATGAGAAGGGGAGAATATGAGATGCGGTAATATGAGAAGGGGGGATTTCGAGATGCGGTGATATGAGAAGGGGAGAATATGAGATGCGGTGATATGAGAAGGGGAGAATATGAGATGCGGTGATATGAGAAGCGGAGAATACGAGATGCGGTGATATGAGAAGGGGAGAATATGAGATGCGGTGATATGAGAAGGGGAGAATATGAGATGCGGTGATATGAGAAGGGGAGAATATGAGATGCGGTGATATGAGAAGGGGAGAATATGAGATGCATATGAGAAGGGGAGAATATGAGATGCGGTGATATGAGAAGGGGAGAATATGAGATGCGGTGATATGAGAAGGGGGGATTTCGAGATGCGGTGATATGAGAAGGGGAGAATATGAGATGCGGTGATATGAGAAGGGGAGAATATGAGATGCGGTGATATGAGAAGCGGAGAATACGAGATGCGGTGATATGAGAAGCGGAGAATATGAGATGCGGTGATATGAGAAGGGGAGAATATGAGATGCGGTGATATGAGAAGGGGAGAATATGAGATGCGGTGATATGAGAAGGGGAGATTACGAGATGCGGTGATATGAGAAGCGGAGAATATGAGATGCGGTGATATGAGAAGGGGAGAATATGAGATGCGGTGATATGAGAAGGGGAGAATATGAGATGCGGTGATATGAGAAGGGGAGAATATGAGATGCGGTGATATGAGAAGGGGAGCTTTCGAGATGCGGTGATATGAGAAGCGGAGAATATGAGATGCGGTGATATGAGAAGGGGAGAATATGAGATGCGGTGATATGAGAAGGGGAGAATATGAGATGCGGTGATATGAGAAGCGGAGAATACGAGATGCGGTGATATGAGAAGCGGAGAATATGAGATGCGGTGATATGAGAAGGGGAGAATATGAGATGCGGTGATATGAGAAGGGGAGAATATGAGATGCGGTGATATGAGAAGGGGGGATTTCGAGATGCGGTGATATGAGAAGGGGAGAATATGAGATGCGGTGATATGAGAAGCGGAGAATATGAGATGCGGTGATATGAGAAGGGGAGAATATGAGATGCGGTAATATGAGAAGGGGGGATTTCGAGATGCGGTGATATGAGAAGGGGAGAATATGAGATGCGGTGATATGAGAAGGGGAGAATATGAGATGCGGTGATATGAGAAGCGGAGAATACGAGCTGCGGTGATATGAGAAGGGGAGAATATGAGATGCGGTGATATGAGAAGGGGAGAATATGAGATGCGGTGATATGAGAAGGGGAGAATATGAGATGCGGTGATATGAGAAGCGGAGAATACGAGATGCGGTGATATGAGAAGCGGAGAATATGAGATGCGGTGATATGAGAAGGGGAGAATATGAGATGCGGTGATATGAGAAGGGGAGAATATGAGATGCGGTGATATGAGAAGGGGGGATTTCGAGATGCGGTGATATGAGAAGGGGAGAATATGAGATGCGGTGATATGAGAAGCGGAGAATATGAGATGCGGTGATATGAGAAGGGGAGAATATGAGATGCGGTAATATGAGAAGGGGGGATTTCGAGATGCGGTGATATGAGAAGGGGAGAATATGAGATGCGGTGATATGAGAAGCGGAGAATATGAGATGCGGTGATATGAGAAGGGGAGAATATGAGATGCGGTGATATGAGAAGCGGAGAATACGAGATGCGGTGATATGAGAAGGGGAGAATATGAGATGCGGTGATATGAGAAGGGGAGAATATGAGATGCGGTGATATGAGAAGGGGAGAATATGAGATGCGGTGATATGAGAAGGGGGGATTTCGAGATGCGGTGATATGAGAAGGGGAGAATATGAGATGCGGTGATATGAGAAGGGGAGAATATGAGATGCGGTGATATGAGAAGCGGAGAATACGAGATGCGGTGATATGAGAAGCGGAGAATATGAGATGCGGTGATATGAGAAGGGGAGAATATGAGATGCGGTGATATGAGAAGGGGAGAATATGAGATGCGGTGATATGAGAAGGGGAGATTACGAGATGCGGTGATATGAGAAGCGGAGAATATGAGATGCGGTGATATGAGAAGGGGAGAATATGAGATGCGGTGATATGAGAAGGGGAGAATATGAGATGCAGTGATATGAGAAGGGGAGAATATGAGATGCGGTGATATGAGAAGGGGAGCTTTCGAGATGCGGTGATATGAGAAGCGGAGAATATGAGATGCGGTGATATGAGAAGCGGAGAATATGAGATGCGGTGATATGAGAAGGGGAGAATATGAGATGCGGTGATATGAGAAGGGGAGAATATGAGATGCGGTGATATGCGAAGGGGAGAATATGAGATGCGGTGATATGCGAAGGGGAGAATATGAGATGCGGTGATATGAGAAGGGGAGAATATGAGATGCGGTGATATAAGAAGGGGAGAATATGAGATGCGGTGATATGAGAAGGGGAGAATATGAGATGCGGTGATATGAGAAGGGGAGAATATGAGATGCGGTGATATGAGAAGGGGAGAATATGAGATGCGGTGATATGAGAAGGGGAGAATATGAGATGCGGTGATATGAGAAGGGGATAATATGAGATGCGGTGATATGAGAAGGGGGGATTTCGAGATGCGGTGATATGAGAAGGGGAGAATATGAGATGCGGTGATATGAGAAGCGGAGAATATGAGATGCGGTGATATGAGAAGGGGAGAATATGAGATGCGGTAATATGAGAAGGGGGGATTTCGAGATGCGGTGATATGAGAAGCGGAGAATACGAGATGCGGTGATATGAGAAGCGGAGAATATGAGATGTGGTGATATGAGAAGGGGAGAATATGAGATGCGGTGATATGAGAAGGGGAGAATATGAGATGCGGTGATATGAGAAGCGGAGAATACGAGATGCGGTGATATGAGAAGCGGAGAATATGAGATGCGGTCATATGAGAAGGGGAGAATATGAGATGCGGTGATATGAGAAGCGGAGAATACGGGATGCGGTGATATGAGAAGGGGAGAATATGAGATGCGGTGATATGAGAAGGGGAGAATATGAGATGCGGTGATATGAGAAGGGGAGAATATGAGATGCGGTGATATGAGAAGGGGAGAATATGAGATGCATATGAGAAGGGGAGAATATGAGATGCGGTGATATGAGAAGGGGAGAATATGAGATGCGGTGATATGAGAAGGGGGGATTTCGAGATGCGGTGATATGAGAAGGGGAGAATATGAGATGCGGTGATATGAGAAGGGGAGAATATGAGATGCGGTGATATGAGAAGCGGAGAATACGAGATGCGGTGATATGAGAAGCGGAGAATATGAGATGCGGTGATATGAGAAGGGGAGAATATGAGATGCGGTGATATGAGAAGGGGAGAATATGAGATGCGGTGATATGAGAAGGGGAGATTACGAGATGCGGTGATATGAGAAGCGGAGAATATGAGATGCGGTGATATGAGAAGGGGAGAATATGAGATGCGGTGATATGAGAAGGGGAGAATATGAGATGCGGTGATATGAGAAGGGGAGAATATGAGATGCGGTGATATGAGAAGGGGAGCTTTCGAGATGCGGTGATATGAGAAGCGGAGAATATGAGATGCGGTGATATGAGAAGGGGAGAATATGAGATGCGGTGATATGAGAAGGGGAGAATATGAGATGCATATGAGAAGGGGAGAATATGAGATGCGGTGATATGAGAAGGGGAGAATATGAGATGCGGTGATATGAGAAGGGGGGATTTCGAGATGCGGTGATATGAGAAGGGGAGAATATGAGATGCGGTGATATGAGAAGGGGAGAATATGAGATGCGGTGATATGAGAAGCGGAGAATACGAGATGCGGTGATATGAGAAGCGGAGAATATGAGATGCGGTGATATGAGAAGGGGAGAATATGAGATGCGGTGATATGAGAAGGGGAGAATATGAGATGCGGTGATATGAGAAGGGGAGATTACGAGATGCGGTGATATGAGAAGCGGAGAATATGAGATGCGGTGATATGAGAAGGGGAGAATATGAGATGCGGTGATATGAGAAGGGGAGAATACGAGATGCGGTGATATGAGAAGGGGAGAATATGAGATGCGGTGATATGAGAAGGGGAGCTTTCGAGATGCGGTGATATGAGAAGCGGAGAATATGAGATGCGGTGATATGAGAAGGGGAGAATATGAGATGCGGTGATATGAGAAGGGGAGAATATGAGATGCGGTGATATGAGAAGGGGAGAATATGAGATGCGGTGATATGCGAAGGGGAGAATATGAGATGCGGTGATATGAGAAGGGGAGAATATGAGATGCGGTGATATGAGAAGGGGAGAATATGAGATGCGGTGATATGAGAAGGGGAGAATATGAGATGCGGTGATATGAGAAGGAGAGAATATGAGATGCGGTGATATGAGAAGGGGAGAATATGAGATGCGGTGATATGAGAAGGGGAGAATATGAGATGCGGTGATATGAGAAGGGGAGAATATGAGATGCGGTGATATGAGAAGGGGAGAATATGAGATGCGGTGATATGAGAAGGGGGGATTTCGAGATGCGGTGATATGAGAAGGGGAGAATATGAGATGCGGTGATATGAGAAGCGGAGAATATGAGATGCGGTGATATGAGAAGGGGAGAATATGAGATGCGGTAATATGAGAAGGGGGGATTTCGAGATGCGGTGATATGAGAAGGGGAGAATATTAGATGCGGTCATATGAGAAGGGGAGAATATGAGATGCGGTGATATGAGAAGCGGAGAATACGGGATGCGGTGATATGAGAAGCGGAGAATATGAGATGCGGTGATATGAGAAGGGGAGAATATGAGATGCGGTGATATGAGAAGGGGAGAATATGAGATGCGGTGATATGAGAAGGGGAGAATATGAGATGCATATGAGAAGGGGAGAATATGAGATGCGGTGATATGAGAAGGGGAGAATATGAGATGCGGTGATATGAGAAGGGGGGATTTCGAGATGCGGTGATATGAGAAGGGGAGAATATGAGATGCGGTGATATGAGAAGGGGAGAATATGAGATGCGGTGATATGAGAAGCGGAGAATACGAGATGCGGTGATATGAGAAGCGGAGAATATGAGATGCGGTGATATGAGAAGGGGAGAATATGAGATGCGGTGATATGAGAAGGGGAGAATATGAGATGCGGTGATATGAGAAGGGGAGATTACGAGATGCGGTGATATGAGAAGCGGAGAATATGAGATGCGGTGATATGAGAAGGGGAGAATATGAGATGCGGTGATATGAGAAGGGGAGAATATGAGATGCGGTGATATGAGAAGGGGAGAATATGAGATGCGGTGATATGAGAAGGGGAGCTTTCGAGATGCGGTGATATGAGAAGCGGAGAATATGAGATGCGGTGATATGAGAAGGGGAGAATATGAGATGCGGTGATATGAGAAGGGGAGAATATGAGATGCGGTGATATGAGAAGCGGAGAATACGAGATGCGGTGATATGAGAAGCGGAGAATATGAGATGCGGTGATATGAGAAGGGGAGAATATGAGATGCGGTGATATGAGAAGGGGAGAATATGAGATGCGGTGATATGAGAAGGGGGGATTTCGAGATGCGGTGATATGAGAAGGGGAGAATATGAGATGCGGTGATATGAGAAGCGGAGAATATGAGATGCGGTGATATGAGAAGGGGAGAATATGAGATGCGGTAATATGAGAAGGGGGGATTTCGAGATGCGGTGATATGAGAAGGGGAGAATATGAGATGCGGTGATATGAGAAGGGGAGAATATGAGATGCGGTGATATGAGAAGCGGAGAATACGAGATGCGGTGATATGAGAAGCGGAGAATATGAGATGTGGTGATATGAGAAGGGGAGAATATGAGATGCGGTGATATGAGAAGGGGAGAATATGAGATGCGGTGATATGAGAAGCGGAGAATACGAGATGCGGTGATATGAGAAGCGGAGAATATGAGATGCGGTGATATGAGAAGGGGAGAATATGAGATGCGGTGATATGAGAAGGGGAGAATATGAGATGCGGTGATATGAGAAGGGGGGATTTCGAGATGCGGTGATATGAGAAGGGGAGAATATGAGATGCGGTGATATGAGAAGCGGAGAATATGAGATGCGGTGATATGAGAAGGGGAGAATATGAGATGCGGTAATATGAGAAGGGGGGATTTCGAGATGCGGTGATATGAGAAGGGGAGAATATGAGATGCGGTGATATGAGAAGCGGAGAATATGAGATGCGGTGATATGAGAAGGGGAGAATATGAGATGCGGTGATATGAGAAGCGGAGAATACGAGATGCGGTGATATGAGAAGGGGAGAATATGAGATGCGGTGATATGAGAAGGGGAGAATATGAGATGCGGTGATATGAGAAGGGGAGAATATGAGATGCGGTGATATGAGAAGGGGAGAATATGAGATGCGGTGATATGAGAAGGGGAGAATATGAGATGCGGTGATATGAGAAGCGGAGAATACGAGATGCGGTGATATGAGAAGCGGAGAATATGAGATGCGGTGATATGAGAAGGGGGGATTTCGAGATGCGGTGATATGAGAAGGGGAGAATATGAGATGCGGTGATATGAGAAGGGGAGAATATGAGATGCGGTGATATGAGAAGCGGAGAATACGAGATGCGGTGATATGAGAAGCGGAGAATATGAGATGCGGTGATATGAGAAGGGGAGAATATGAGATGCGGTGATATGAGAAGGGGAGAATATGAGATGCGGTGATATGAGAAGGGGAGATTACGAGATGCGGTGATATGAGAAGGGGAGAATATGAGATGCGGTGATATGAGAAGGGGAGAATATGAGATGCGGTGATATGAGAAGGGGAGAATATGAGATGCGGTGATATGAGAAGGGGAGAATATGAGATGCGGTGATATGAGAAGGCGAGCTTTCGAGATGCGGTGATATGAGAAGCGGAGAATATGAGATGCGGTGATATGAGAAGGGGAGAATATGAGATGCGGTGATATGAGAAGGGGAGAATATGAGATGCGGTGATATGAGAAGGGGAGAATATGAGATGCGGTGATATGCGAAGGGGAGAATATGAGATGCGGTGATATGAGAAGGGGAGAATATGAGATGCGGTGATATGAGAAGGGGAGAATATGAGATGCGGTGATATGAGAAGGGGAGAATATGAGATGCGGTGATATGAGAAGGGGAGAATATGAGATGCGGTGATATGAGAAGGGGAGAATATGAGATGCGGTGATATGAGAAGGGGAGAATATGAGATGCGGTGATATGAGAAGGGGAGAATATGAGATGCGGTGATATGAGAAGGGGAGAATATGAGATGCGGTGATATGAGAAGGGGAGAATATGAGATGCGGTGATATGAGAAGGGGGGATTTCGAGATGCGGTGATATGAGAAGGGGAGAATATGAGATGCGGTGATATGAGAAGCGGAGAATATGAGATGCGGTGATATGAGAAGGGGAGAATATGAGATGCGGTAATATGAGAAGGGGGGATTTCGAGATGCGGTGATATGAGAAGGGGAGAATATGAGATGCGGTGATATGAGAAGGGGAGAATATGAGATGCGGTGATATGAGAAGCGGAGAATACGAGATGCGGTGATATGAGAAGGGGAGAATATGAGATGCGGTGATATGAGAAGGGGAGAATATGAGATGCGGTGATATGAGAAGGGGAGAATATGAGATGCGGTGATATGAGAAGGGGAGAATATGAGATGCATATGAGAAGGGGAGAATATGAGATGCGGTGATATGAGAAGGGGAGAATATGAGATGCGGTGATATGAGAAGGGGGGATTTCGAGATGCGGTGATATGAGAAGGGGAGAATATGAGATGCGGTGATATGAGAAGGGGAGAATATGAGATGCGGTGATATGAGAAGCGGAGAATACGAGATGCGGTGATATGAGAAGCGGAGAATATGAGATGCGGTGATATGAGAAGGGGAGAATATGAGATGCGGTGATATGAGAAGGGGAGAATATGAGATGCGGTGATATGAGAAGGGGAGATTACGAGATGCGGTGATATGAGAAGCGGAGAATATGAGATGCGGTGATATGAGAAGGGGAGAATATGAGATGCGGTGATATGAGAAGGGGAGAATATGAGATGCGGTGATATGAGAAGGGGAGCTTTCGAGATGCGGTGATATGAGAAGCGGAGAATATGAGATGCGGTGATATGAGAAGGGGAGAATATGAGATGCGGTGATATGAGAAGGGGAGAATATGAGATGCGGTGATATGAGAAGCGGAGAATACGAGATGCGGTGATATGAGAAGCGGAGAATATGAGATGCGGTGATATGAGAAGGGGAGAATATGAGATGCGGTGATATGAGAAGCGGAGAATACGGGATGCGGTGATATGAGAAGGGGAGAATATGAGATGCGGTGATATGAGAAGGGGAGATTACGAGATGCGGTGATATGAGAAGCGGAGATTACGAGATGCGGTGATATGAGAAGCGGAGATTATGAGATGCGGTGATATGAGAAGGGGAGAATATGAGATGCGGTGATATGAGAAGGGGAGAATATGAGATGCGGTGATATGAGAAGCGGAGAATACGAGATGCGGTGATATGAGAAGCGGAGAATACGAGATGCGGTGATATGAGAAGCGGAGAATATGAGATGCGGTGATATGAGAAGGGGAGAATATGAGATGCGGTGATATGAGAAGGGGAGAATATGAGATGCGGTGATATGAGAAGGGGAGATTACGAGATGCGGTGATATGAGAAGCGGAGAATATGAGATGCGGTGATATGAGAAGGGGAGAATATGAGATGCGGTGATATGAGAAGGGGAGAATATGAGATGCGGTGATATGAGAAGGGGAGAATATGAGATGCGGTGATATGAGAAGGGGAGCTTTCGAGATGCGGTGATATGAGAAGGGGAGAATATGAGATGCGGTGATATGAGAAGGGGAGCTTTCGAGATGCGGTGATATGAGGCAGGGGGCTGTGGATGCATGTGGAGGCAGGGGGCTGTGGATGCATGTGGAGGCAGGGGGCTGTGGATGCATGTGGAGGCAGGGGACTGTGGATGCATGTGGAGGCAGGGGACTGTGGATGCATGTGGAGGCAGGGGACTGTGGATGCATGTGGAGGCAGGGGGCTGTGGATGCATGTGGAGGCAGGGGGCTGTGGATGCATGTGGAGGCAGGGGGCTGTGGATGCATGTGGAGGCAGGGGGCTGTGGATGCATGTGGAGGCAGGGGGCTGTGGATGCATGTGGAAGCAGGGGACTGTGGATGCATGTGGAGGCAGGGGGCTGTGGATGCATGTGGAGGCAGGGGACTGTGGATGCATGTGGAGGCAGGGGACTGTGGATGCATGTGGAGGCAGGGGGCTGTGGATGCATGTGGAGGCAGGGGACTGTGGATGCATGTGGAGGCAGGGGGCTGTGGATGCATGTGGAGGCAGGGGGCTGTGGATGCATGTGGAGGCAGGGGGCTGTGGATGCATGTGGAGGCAGGGGGCTGTGGATGCATGTGGAGGCAGGGGGCTGTGGATGCATGTGGAGGCAGGGGGCTGTGGATGCATGTGGAGGCAGGGGGCTGTGGATGCATGTGGAGGCAGGGGGCTGTGGATGCATGTGGAGGCAGGGGGCTGTGGATGCATGTGGAGGCAGGGGGCTGTGGATGCATGTGGAGGCAGGGGGCTGTGGATGCATGTGGAGGCAGGGGGCTGTGGATGCATGTGGAGGCAGGGGGCTGTGGATGCATGTGGAGGCAGGGGGCTGTGGATGCATGTGGAGGCAGGGGGCTGTGGATGCATGTGGAGGCAGGGGGCTGTGGATGCATGTGGAGGCAGGGGGCTGTGGATGCATGTGGAGGCAGGGGGCTGTGGATGCATGTGGAGGCAGGGGGCTGTGGATGCATGTGGAGGCAGGGGGCTGTGGATGCATGTGGAGGCAGGGGGCTGTGGATGCATGTGGAGGCAGGGGGCTGTGGATGCATGTGGAGGCAGGGGGCTGTGGATGCATGTGGAGGCAGGGGGCTGTGGATGCATGTGGAGGCAGGGGGCTGTGGATGCATGTGGAGGCAGGGGGCTGTGGATGCATGTGGAGGCAGGGGGCTGTGGATGCATGTGGAGGCAGGGGGCTGTGGATGCATGTGGAGGCAGGGGGCTGTGGATGCATGTGGAGGCAGGGGGCTGTGGATGCATGTGGAGGCAGGGGGCTGTGGATGCATGTGGAGGCAGGGGGCTGTGGATGCATGTGGAGGCAGGGGGCTGTGGATGCATGTGGAGGCAGGGGGCTGTGGATGCATGTGGAGGCAGGGGGCTGTGGATGCATGTGGAGGCAGGGGGCTGTGGATGCATGTGGAGGCAGGGGGCTGTGGATGCATGTGGAGGCAGGGGGCTGTGGATGCATGTGGAGGCAGGGGGCTGTGGATGCATGTGGAGGCAGGGGGCTGTGGATGCATGTGGAGGCAGGGGGCTGTGGATGCATGTGGAGGCAGGGGGCTGTGGATGCATGTGGAGGCAGGGGGCTGTGGATGCATGTGGAGGCAGGGGGCTGTGGATGCATGTGGAGGCAGGGGGCTGTGGATGCATGTGGAGGCAGGGGGCTGTGGATGCATGTGGAGGCAGGGGGCTGTGGATGCATGTGGAGGCAGGGGGCTGTGGATGCATGTGGAGGCAGGGGGCTGTGGATGCATGTGGAGGCAGGGGGCTGTGGATGCATGTGGAGGCAGGGGGCTGTGGATGCATGTGGAGGCAGGGGGCTGTGGATGCATGTGGAGGCAGGGGGCTGTGGATGCATGTGGAGGCAGGGGGCTGTGGATGCATGTGGAGGCAGGGGGCTGTGGATGCATGTGGAGGCAGGGGGCTGTGGATGCATGTGGAGGCAGGGGGCTGTGGATGCATGTGGAGGCAGGGGGCTGTGGATGCATGTGGAGGCAGGGGGCTGTGGATGCATGTGGAGGCAGGGGGCTGTGGATGCATGTGGAGGCAGGGGGCTGTGGATGCATGTGGAGGCAGGGGGCTGTGGATGCATGTGGAGGCAGGGGGCTGTGGATGCATGTGGAGGCAGGGGGCTGTGGATGCATGTGGAGGCAGGGGGCTGTGGATGCATGTGGAGGCAGGGGGCTGTGGATGCATGTGGAGGCAGGGGGCTGTGGATGCATGTGGAGGCAGGGGGCTGTGGATGCATGTGGAGGCAGGGGGCTGTGGATGCATGTGGAGGCAGGGGGCTGTGGATGCATGTGGAGGCAGGGGGCTGTGGATGCATGTGGAGGCAGGGGGCTGTGGATGCATGTGGAGGCAGGGGGCTGTGGATGCATGTGGAGGCAGGGGGCTGTGGATGCATGTGGAGGCAGGGGGCTGTGGATGCATGTGGAGGCAGGGGGCTGTGGATGCATGTGGAGGCAGGGGGCTGTGGATGCATGTGGAGGCAGGGGGCTGTGGATGCATGTGGAGGCAGGGGGCTGTGGATGCATGTGGAGGCAGGGGGCTGTGGATGCATGTGGAGGCAGGGGGCTGTGGATGCATGTGGAGGCAGGGGGCTGTGGATGCATGTGGAGGCAGGGGGCTGTGGATGCATGTGGAGGCAGGGGGCTGTGGATGCATGTGGAGGCAGGGGGCTGTGGATGCATGTGGAGGCAGGGGGCTGTGGATGCATGTGGAGGCAGGGGGCTGTGGATGCATGTGGAGGCAGGGGGCTGTGGATGCATGTGGAGGCAGGGGGCTGTGGATGCATGTGGAGGCAGGGGGCTGTGGATGCATGTGGAGGCAGGGGGCTGTGGATGCATGTGGAGGCAGGGGGCTGTGGATGCATGTGGAGGCAGGGGGCTGTGGATGCATGTGGAGGCAGGGGGCTGTGGATGCATGTGGAGGCAGGGGGCTGTGGATGCATGTGGAGGCAGGGGGCTGTGGATGCATGTGGAGGCAGGGGGCTGTGGATGCATGTGGAGGCAGGGGGCTGTGGATGCATGTGGAGGCAGGGGGCTGTGGATGCATGTGGAGGCAGGGGGCTGTGGATGCATGTGGAGGCAGGGGGCTGTGGATGCATGTGGAGGCAGGGGGCTGTGGATGCATGTGGAGGCAGGGGGCTGTGGATGCATGTGGAGGCAGGGGGCTGTGGATGCATGTGGAGGCAGGGGGCTGTGGATGCATGTGGAGGCAGGGGGCTGTGGATGCATGTGGAGGCAGGGGGCTGTGGATGCATGTGGAGGCAGGGGGCTGTGGATGCATGTGGAGGCAGGGGGCTGTGGATGCATGTGGAGGCAGGGGGCTGTGGATGCATGTGGAGGCAGGGGGCTGTGGATGCATGTGGAGGCAGGGGGCTGTGGATGCATGTGGAGGCAGGGGGCTGTGGATGCATGTGGAGGCAGGGGGCTGTGGATGCATGTGGAGGCAGGGGGCTGTGGATGCATGTGGAGGCAGGGGGCTGTGGATGCATGTGGAGGCAGGGGGCTGTGGATGCATGTGGAGGCAGGGGGCTGTGGATGCATGTGGAGGCAGGGGGCTGTGGATGCATGTGGAGGCAGGGGGCTGTGGATGCATGTGGAGGCAGGGGGCTGTGGATGCATGTGGAGGCAGGGGGCTGTGGATGCATGTGGAGGCAGGGGGCTGTGGATGCATGTGGAGGCAGGGGGCTGTGGATGCATGTGGAGGCAGGGGGCTGTGGATGCATGTGGAGGCAGGGGGCTGTGGATGCATGTGGAGGCAGGGGGCTGTGGATGCATGTGGAGGCAGGGGGCTGTGGATGCATGTGGAGGCAGGGGGCTGTGGATGCATGTGGAGGCAGGGGGCTGTGGATGCATGTGGAGGCAGGGGGCTGTGGATGCATGTGGAGGCAGGGGGCTGTGGATGCATGTGGAGGCAGGGGGCTGTGGATGCATGTGGAGGCAGGGGGCTGTGGATGCATGTGGAGGCAGGGGGCTGTGGATGCATGTGGAGGCAGGGGGCTGTGGATGCATGTGGAGGCAGGGGGCTGTGGATGCATGTGGAGGCAGGGGGCTGTGGATGCATGTGGAGGCAGGGGGCTGTGGATGCATGTGGAGGCAGGGGGCTGTGGATGCATGTGGAGGCAGGGGGCTGTGGATGCATGTGGAGGCAGGGGGCTGTGGATGCATGTGGAGGCAGGGGGCTGTGGATGCATGTGGAGGCAGGGGGCTGTGGATGCATGTGGAGGCAGGGGGCTGTGGATGCATGTGGAGGCAGGGGGCTGTGGATGCATGTGGAGGCAGGGGGCTGTGGATGCATGTGGAGGCAGGGGGCTGTGGATGCATGTGGAGGCAGGGGGCTGTGGATGCATGTGGAGGCAGGGGGCTGTGGATGCATGTGGAGGCAGGGGGCTGTGGATGCATGTGGAGGCAGGGGGCTGTGGATGCATGTGGAGGCAGGGGGCTGTGGATGCATGTGGAGGCAGGGGGCTGTGGATGCATGTGGAGGCAGGGGGCTGTGGATGCATGTGGAGGCAGGGGGCTGTGGATGCATGTGGAGGCAGGGGGCTGTGGATGCATGTGGAGGCAGGGGGCTGTGGATGCATGTGGAGGCAGGGGGCTGTGGATGCATGTGGAGGCAGGGGGCTGTGGATGCATGTGGAGGCAGGGGGCTGTGGATGCATGTGGAGGCAGGGGGCTGTGGATGCATGTGGAGGCAGGGGGCTGTGGATGCATGTGGAGGCAGGGGGCTGTGGATGCATGTGGAGGCAGGGGGCTGTGGATGCATGTGGAGGCAGGGGGCTGTGGATGCATGTGGAGGCAGGGGGCTGTGGATGCATGTGGAGGCAGGGGGCTGTGGATGCATGTGGAGGCAGGGGGCTGTGGATGCATGTGGAGGCAGGGGGCTGTGGATGCATGTGGAGGCAGGGGGCTGTGGATGCATGTGGAGGCAGGGGGCTGTGGATGCATGTGGAGGCAGGGGGCTGTGGATGCATGTGGAGGCAGGGGGCTGTGGATGCATGTGGAGGCAGGGGGCTGTGGATGCATGTGGAGGCAGGGGGCTGTGGATGCATGTGGAGGCAGGGGGCTGTGGATGCATGTGGAGGCAGGGGGCTGTGGATGCATGTGGAGGCAGGGGGCTGTGGATGCATGTGGAGGCAGGGGGCTGTGGATGCATGTGGAGGCAGGGGGCTGTGGATGCATGTGGAGGCAGGGGGCTGTGGATGCATGTGGAGGCAGGGGGCTGTGGATGCATGTGGAGGCAGGGGGCTGTGGATGCATGTGGAGGCAGGGGGCTGTGGATGCATGTGGAGGCAGGGGCTGTGGATGCATGTGGAGGCAGGGGGCTGTGGATGCATGTGGAGGCAGGGGGCTGTGGATGCATGTGGAGGCAGGGGCTGTGGATGCATGTGGAGGCAGGGGGCTGTGGATGCATGTGGAGGCAGGGGGCTGTGGATGCATGTGGAGGCAGGGGGCTGTGGATGCATGTGGAGGCAGGGGGCTGTGGATGCATGTGGAGGCAGGGGGCTGTGGATGCATGTGGAGGCAGGGGGCTGTGGATGCATGTGGAGGCAGGGGGCTGTGGATGCATGTGGAGGCAGGGGGCTGTGGATGCATGTGGAGGCAGGGGGCTGTGGATGCATGTGGAGGCAGGGGGCTGTGGATGCATGTGGAGGCAGGGGGCTGTGGATGCATGTGGAGGCAGGGGGCTGTGGATGCATGTGGAGGCAGGGGGCTGTGGATGCATGTGGAGGCAGGGGGCTGTGGATGCATGTGGAGGCAGGGGGCTGTGGATGCATGTGGAGGCAGGGGGCTGTGGATGCA
The DNA here is from genome assembly GCA_947471745.1 of Closterium sp. Naga37s-1. NCBI lineage: Eukaryota > Viridiplantae > Streptophyta > Zygnematophyceae > Desmidiales > Closteriaceae > Closterium > Closterium sp. Naga37s-1. The sequence continues at coordinate 1,430,806 of CANJKZ010000166.1, forward strand.
TGTGGAGGCAGGGGGCTGTGGATGCATGTGGAGGCAGGGGGCTGTGGATGCATGTGGAGGCAGGGGGCTGTGGATGCATGTGGAGGCAGGGGGCTGTGGATGCATGTGGAGGCAGGGGGCTGTGGATGCATGTGGAGGCAGGGGGCTGTGGATGCATGTGGAGGCAGGGGGCTGTGGATGCATGTGGAGGCAGGGGGCTGTGGATGCATGTGGAGGCAGGGGGCTGTGGATGCATGTGGAGGCAGGGGGCTGTGGATGCATGTGGAGGCAGGGGGCTGTGGATGCATGTGGAGGCAGGGGGCTGTGGATGCATGTGGAGGCAGGGGGCTGTGGATGCATGTGGAGGCAGGGGGCTGTGGATGCATGTGGAGGCAGGGGGCTGTGGATGCATGTGGAGGCAGGGGGCTGTGGATGCATGTGGAGGCAGGGGGCTGTGGATGCATGTGGAGGCAGGGGGCTGTGGATGCATGTGGAGGCAGGGGGCTGTGGATGCATGTGGAGGCAGGGGGCTGTGGATGCATGTGGAGGCAGGGGGCTGTGGATGCATGTGGAGGCAGGGGGCTGTGGATGCATGTGGAGGCAGGGGGCTGTGGATGCATGTGGAGGCAGGGGGCTGTGGATGCATGTGGAGGCAGGGGGCTGTGGATGCATGTGGAGGCAGGGGGCTGTGGATGCATGTGGAGGCAGGGGGCTGTGGATGCATGTGGAGGCAGGGGGCTGTGGATGCATGTGGAGGCAGGGGGCTGTGGATGCATGTGGAGGCAGGGGGCTGTGGATGCATGTGGAGGCAGGGGGCTGTGGATGCATGTGGAGGCAGGGGGCTGTGGATGCATGTGGAGGCAGGGGGCTGTGGATGCATGTGGAGGCAGGGGGCTGTGGATGCATGTGGAGGCAGGGGGCTGTGGATGCATGTGGAGGCAGGGGGCTGTGGATGCATGTGGAGGCAGGGGGCTGTGGATGCATGTGGAGGCAGGGGGCTGTGGATGCATGTGGAGGCAGGGGGCTGTGGATGCATGTGGAGGCAGGGGGCTGTGGATGCATGTGGAGGCAGGGGGCTGTGGATGCATGTGGAGGCAGGGGGCTGTGGATGCATGTGGAGGCAGGGGGCTGTGGATGCATGTGGAGGCAGGGGGCTGTGGATGCATGTGGAGGCAGGGGGCTGTGGATGCATGTGGAGGCAGGGGGCTGTGGATGCATGTGGAGGCAGGGGGCTGTGGATGCATGTGGAGGCAGGGGGCTGTGGATGCATGTGGAGGCAGGGGGCTGTGGATGCATGTGGAGGCAGGGGGCTGTGGATGCATGTGGAGGCAGGGGGCTGTGGATGCATGTGGAGGCAGGGGGCTGTGGATGCATGTGGAGGCAGGGGGCTGTGGATGCATGTGGAGGCAGGGGGCTGTGGATGCATGTGGAGGCAGGGGGCTGTGGATGCATGTGGAGGCAGGGGGCTGTGGATGCATGTGGAGGCAGGGGGCTGTGGATGCATGTGGAGGCAGGGGGCTGTGGATGCATGTGGAGGCAGGGGGCTGTGGATGCATGTGGAGGCAGGGGGCTGTGGATGCATGTGGAGGCAGGGGGCTGTGGATGCATGTGGAGGCAGGGGGCTGTGGATGCATGTGGAGGCAGGGGGCTGTGGATGCATGTGGAGGCAGGGGGCTGTGGATGCATGTGGAGGCAGGGGGCTGTGGATGCATGTGGAGGCAGGGGGCTGTGGATGCATGTGGAGGCAGGGGGCTGTGGATGCATGTGGAGGCAGGGGGCTGTGGATGCATGTGGAGGCAGGGGGCTGTGGATGCATGTGGAGGCAGGGGGCTGTGGATGCATGTGGAGGCAGGGGGCTGTGGATGCATGTGGAGGCAGGGGGCTGTGGATGCATGTGGAGGCAGGGGGCTGTGGATGCATGTGGAGGCAGGGGGCTGTGGATGCATGTGGAGGCAGGGGGCTGTGGATGCATGTGGAGGCAGGGGGCTGTGGATGCATGTGGAGGCAGGGGGCTGTGGATGCATGTGGAGGCAGGGGGCTGTGGATGCATGTGGAGGCAGGGGGCTGTGGATGCATGTGGAGGCAGGGGGCTGTGGATGCATGTGGAGGCAGGGGGCTGTGGATGCATGTGGAGGCAGGGGGCTGTGGATGCATGTGGAGGCAGGGGGCTGTGGATGCATGTGGAGGCAGGGGGCTGTGGATGCATGTGGAGGCAGGGGGCTGTGGATGCATGTGGAGGCAGGGGGCTGTGGATGCATGTGGAGGCAGGGGGCTGTGGATGCATGTGGAGGCAGGGGGCTGTGGATGCATGTGGAGGCAGGGGGCTGTGGATGCATGTGGAGGCAGGGGGCTGTGGATGCATGTGGAGGCAGGGGGCTGTGGATGCATGTGGAGGCAGGGGGCTGTGGATGCATGTGGAGGCAGGGGGCTGTGGATGCATGTGGAGGCAGGGGGCTGTGGATGCATGTGGAGGCAGGGGGCTGTGGATGCATGTGGAGGCAGGGGGCTGTGGATGCATGTGGAGGCAGGGGGCTGTGGATGCATGTGGAGGCAGGGGGCTGTGGATGCATGTGGAGGCAGGGGGCTGTGGATGCATGTGGAGGCAGGGGGCTGTGGATGCATGTGGAGGCAGGGGGCTGTGGATGCATGTGGAGGCAGGGGGCTGTGGATGCATGTGGAGGCAGGGGGCTGTGGATGCATGTGGAGGCAGGGGGCTGTGGATGCATGTGGAGGCAGGGGGCTGTGGATGCATGTGGAGGCAGGGGGCTGTGGATGCATGTGGAGGCAGGGGGCTGTGGATGCATGTGGAGGCAGGGGGCTGTGGATGCATGTGGAGGCAGGGGGCTGTGGATGCATGTGGAGGCAGGGGGCTGTGGATGCATGTGGAGGCAGGGGGCTGTGGATGCATGTGGAGGCAGGGGGCTGTGGATGCATGTGGAGGCAGGGGGCTGTGGATGCATGTGGAGGCAGGGGGCTGTGGATGCATGTGGAGGCAGGGGGCTGTGGATGCATGTGGAGGCAGGGGGCTGTGGATGCATGTGGAGGCAGGGGGCTGTGGATGCATGTGGAGGCAGGGGGCTGTGGATGCATGTGGAGGCAGGGGGCTGTGGATGCATGTGGAGGCAGGGGGCTGTGGATGCATGTGGAGGCAGGGGGCTGTGGATGCATGTGGAGGCAGGGGGCTGTGGATGCATGTGGAGGCAGGGGGCTGTGGATGCATGTGGAGGCAGGGGGCTGTGGATGCATGTGGAGGCAGGGGGCTGTGGATGCATGTGGAGGCAGGGGGCTGTGGATGCATGTGGAGGCAGGGGGCTGTGGATGCATGTGGAGGCAGGGGGCTGTGGATGCATGTGGAGGCAGGGGGCTGTGGATGCATGTGGAGGCAGGGGGCTGTGGATGCATGTGGAGGCAGGGGGCTGTGGATGCATGTGGAGGCAGGGGGCTGTGGATGCATGTGGAGGCAGGGGGCTGTGGATGCATGTGGAGGCAGGGGGCTGTGGATGCATGTGGAGGCAGGGGGCTGTGGATGCATGTGGAGGCAGGGGGCTGTGGATGCATGTGGAGGCAGGGGGCTGTGGATGCATGTGGAGGCAGGGGGCTGTGGATGCATGTGGAGGCAGGGGGCTGTGGATGCATGTGGAGGCAGGGGGCTGTGGATGCATGTGGAGGCAGGGGGCTGTGGATGCATGTGGAGGCAGGGGGCTGTGGATGCATGTGGAGGCAGGGGGCTGTGGATGCATGTGGAGGCAGGGGGCTGTGGATGCATGTGGAGGCAGGGGGCTGTGGATGCATGTGGAGGCAGGGGGCTGTGGATGCATGTGGAGGCAGGGGGCTGTGGATGCATGTGGAGGCAGGGGGCTGTGGATGCATGTGGAGGCAGGGGGCTGTGGATGCATGTGGAGGCAGGGGGCTGTGGATGCATGTGGAGGCAGGGGGCTGTGGATGCATGTGGAGGCAGGGGGCTGTGGATGCATGTGGAGGCAGGGGGCTGTGGATGCATGTGGAGGCAGGGGGCTGTGGATGCATGTGGAGGCAGGGGGCTGTGGATGCATGTGGAGGCAGGGGGCTGTGGATGCATGTGGAGGCAGGGGGCTGTGGATGCATGTGGAGGCAGGGGGCTGTGGATGCATGTGGAGGCAGGGGGCTGTGGATGCATGTGGAGGCAGGGGGCTGTGGATGCATGTGGAGGCAGGGGGCTGTGGATGCATGTGGAGGCAGGGGGCTGTGGATGCATGTGGAGGCAGGGGGCTGTGGATGCATGTGGAGGCAGGGGGCTGTGGATGCATGTGGAGGCAGGGGGCTGTGGATGCATGTGGAGGCAGGGGGCTGTGGATGCATGTGGAGGCAGGGGGCTGTGGATGCATGTGGAGGCAGGGGGCTGTGGATGCATGTGGAGGCAGGGGGCTGTGGATGCATGTGGAGGCAGGGGGCTGTGGATGCATGTGGAGGCAGGGGGCTGTGGATGCATGTGGAGGCAGGGGGCTGTGGATGCATGTGGAGGCAGGGGGCTGTGGATGCATGTGGAGGCAGGGGGCTGTGGATGCATGTGGAGGCAGGGGGCTGTGGATGCATGTGGAGGCAGGGGGCTGTGGATGCATGTGGAGGCAGGGGGCTGTGGATGCATGTGGAGGCAGGGGGCTGTGGATGCATGTGGAGGCAGGGGGCTGTGGATGCATGTGGAGGCAGGGGGCTGTGGATGCATGTGGAGGCAGGGGGCTGTGGATGCATGTGGAGGCAGGGGGCTGTGGATGCATGTGGAGGCAGGGGGCTGTGGATGCATGTGGAGGCAGGGGGCTGTGGATGCATGTGGAGGCAGGGGGCTGTGGATGCATGTGGAGGCAGGGGGCTGTGGATGCATGTGGAGGCAGGGGGCTGTGGATGCATGTGGAGGCAGGGGCTGTGGATGCATGTGGAGGCAGGGGGCTGTGGATGCATGTGGAGGCAGGGGGCTGTGGATGCATGTGGAGGCAGGGGGCTGTGGATGCATGTGGAGGCAGGGGGCTGTGGATGCATGTGGAGGCAGGGGGCTGTGGATGCATGTGGAGGCAGGGGGCTGTGGATGCATGTGGAGGCAGGGGGCTGTGGATGCATGTGGAGGCAGGGGGCTGTGGATGCATGTGGAGGCAGGGGGCTGTGGATGCATGTGGAGGCAGGGGGCTGTGGATGCATGTGGAGGCAGGGGGCTGTGGATGCATGTGGAGGCAGGGGGCTGTGGATGCATGTGGAGGCAGGGGGCTGTGGATGCATGTGGAGGCAGGGGGCTGTGGATGCATGTGGAGGCAGGGGGCTGTGGATGCATGTGGAGGCAGGGGGCTGTGGATGCATGTGGAGGCAGGGGGCTGTGGATGCATGTGGAGGCAGGGGGCTGTGGATGCATGTGGAGGCAGGGGGCTGTGGATGCATGTGGAGGCAGGGGGCTGTGGATGCATGTGGAGGCAGGGGGCTGTGGATGCATGTGGAGGCAGGGGGCTGTGGATGCATGTGGAGGCAGGGGGGCTGTGGATGCATGTGGAGGCAGGGGGCTGTGGATGCATGTGGAGGCAGGGGGCTGTGGATGCATGTGGAGGCAGGGGGCTGTGGATGCATGTGGAGGCAGGGGGCTGTGGATGCATGTGGAGGCAGGGGGCTGTGGATGCATGTGGAGGCAGGGGGCTGTGGATGCATGTGGAGGCAGGGGGCTGTGGATGCATGTGGAGGCAGGGGGCTGTGGATGCATGTGGAGGCAGGGGGCTGTGGATGCATGTGGAGGCAGGGGGCTGTGGATGCATGTGGAGGCAGGGGGCTGTGGATGCATGTGGAGGCAGGGGGCTGTGGATGCATGTGGAGGCAGGGGGCTGTGGATGCATGTGGAGGCAGGGGGCTGTGGATGCATGTGGAGGCAGGGGGCTGTGGATGCATGTGGAGGCAGGGGGCTGTGGATGCATGTGGAGGCAGGGGGCTGTGGATGCATGTGGAGGCAGGGGGCTGTGGATGCATGTGGAGGCAGGGGGCTGTGGATGCATGTGGAGGCAGGGGGCTGTGGATGCATGTGGAGGCAGGGGGCTGTGGATGCATGTGGAGGCAGGGGGCTGTGGATGCATGTGGAGGCAGGGGGCTGTGGATGCATGTGGAGGCAGGGGGCTGTGGATGCATGTGGAGGCAGGGGGCTGTGGATGCATGTGGAGGCAGGGGGCTGTGGATGCATGTGGAGGCAGGGGGCTGTGGATGCATGTGGAGGCAGGGGGCTGTGGATGCATGTGGAGGCAGGGGGCTGTGGATGCATGTGGAGGCAGGGGGCTGTGGATGCATGTGGAGGCAGGGGGCTGTGGATGCATGTGGAGGCAGGGGGCTGTGGATGCATGTGGAGGCAGGGGGCTGTGGATGCATGTGGAGGCAGGGGGCTGTGGATGCATGTGGAGGCAGGGGGCTGTGGATGCATGTGGAGGCAGGGGGCTGTGGATGCATGTGGAGGCAGGGGGCTGTGGATGCATGTGGAGGCAGGGGGCTGTGGATGCATGTGGAGGCAGGGGGCTGTGGATGCATGTGGAGGCAGGGGGCTGTGGATGCATGTGGAGGCAGGGGGCTGTGGATGCATGTGGAGGCAGGGGGCTGTGGATGCATGTGGAGGCAGGGGGCTGTGGATGCATGTGGAGGCAGGGGGCTGTGGATGCATGTGGAGGCAGGGGGCTGTGGATGCATGTGGAGGCAGGGGGCTGTGGATGCATGTGGAGGCAGGGGGCTGTGGATGCATGTGGAGGCAGGGGGCTGTGGATGCATGTGGAGGCAGGGGGCTGTGGATGCATGTGGAGGCAGGGGGCTGTGGATGCATGTGGAGGCAGGGGGCTGTGGATGCATGTGGAGGCAGGGGGCTGTGGATGCATGTGGAGGCAGGGGGCTGTGGATGCATGTGGAGGCAGGGGGCTGTGGATGCATGTGGAGGCAGGGGGCTGTGGATGCATGTGGAGGCAGGGGGCTGTGGATGCATGTGGAGGCAGGGGGCTGTGGATGCATGTGGAGGCAGGGGGCTGTGGATGCATGTGGAGGCAGGGGGCTGTGGATGCATGTGGAGGCAGGGGGCTGTGGATGCATGTGGAGGCAGGGGGCTGTGGATGCATGTGGAGGCAGGGGGCTGTGGATGCATGTGGAGGCAGGGGGCTGTGGATGCATGTGGAGGCAGGGGGCTGTGGATGCATGTGGAGGCAGGGGGCTGTGGATGCATGTGGAGGCAGGGGGCTGTGGATGCATGTGGAGGCAGGGGGCTGTGGATGCATGTGGAGGCAGGGGGCTGTGGATGCATGTGGAGGCAGGGGGCTGTGGATGCATGTGGAGGCAGGGGGCTGTGGATGCATGTGGAGGCAGGGGGCTGTGGATGCATGTGGAGGCAGGGGGCTGTGGATGCATGTGGAGGCAGGGGGCTGTGGATGCATGTGGAGGCAGGGGGCTGTGGATGCATGTGGAGGCAGGGGGCTGTGGATGCATGTGGAGGCAGGGGGCTGTGGATGCATGTGGAGGCAGGGGCTGTGGATGCATGTGGAGGCAGGGGGCTGTGGATGCATGTGGAGGCAGGGGGCTGTGGATGCATGTGGAGGCAGGGGGCTGTGGATGCATGTGGAGGCAGGGGGCTGTGGATGCATGTGGAGGCAGGGGGCTGTGGATGCATGTGGAGGCAGGGGGCTGTGGATGCATGTGGAGGCAGGGGGCTGTGGATGCATGTGGAGGCAGGGGGCTGTGGATGCATGTGGAGGCAGGGGGCTGTGGATGCATGTGGAGGCAGGGGGCTGTGGATGCATGTGGAGGCAGGGGGCTGTGGATGCATGTGGAGGCAGGGGGCTGTGGATGCATGTGGAGGCAGGGGGCTGTGGATGCATGTGGAGGCAGGGGGCTGTGGATGCATGTGGAGGCAGGGGGCTGTGGATGCATGTGGAGGCAGGGGGCTGTGGATGCATGTGGAGGCAGGGGGCTGTGGATGCATGTGGAGGCAGGGGGCTGTGGATGCATGTGGAGGCAGGGGGCTGTGGATGCATGTGGAGGCAGGGGGCTGTGGATGCATGTGGAGGCAGGGGGCTGTGGATGCATGTGGAGGCAGGGGGCTGTGGATGCATGTGGAGGCAGGGGGCTGTGGATGCATGTGGAGGCAGGGGGCTGTGGATGCATGTGGAGGCAGGGGGCTGTGGATGCATGTGGAGGCAGGGGGCTGTGGATGCATGTGGAGGCAGGGGGCTGTGGATGCATGTGGAGGCAGGGGGGAGCATGTGGATGCAGGGGCTGTGGATGTGGAGGCAGGGGGCTGTGGATGCATGTGGAGGCAGGGGGCTGTGGATGCATGTGGAGGCAGGGGGCTGTGGATGCATGTGGAGGCAGGGGGCTGTGGATGCATGTGGAGGCAGGGGGCTGTGGATGCATGTGGAGGCAGGGGGCTGTGGATGCATGTGGAGGCAGGGGGCTGTGGATGCATGTGGAGGCAGGGGGCTGTGGATGCATGTGGAGGCAGGGGGCTGTGGATGCATGTGGAGGCAGGGGGCTGTGGATGCATGTGGAGGCAGGGGGCTGTGGATGCATGTGGAGGCAGGGGGCTGTGGATGCATGTGGAGGCAGGGGGCTGTGGATGCATGTGGAGGCAGGGGGCTGTGGATGCATGTGGAGGCAGGGGGCTGTGGATGCATGTGGAGGCAGGGGGCTGTGGATGCATGTGGAGGCAGGGGGCTGTGGATGCATGTGGAGGCAGGGGGCTGTGGATGCATGTGGAGGCAGGGGGCTGTGGATGCATGTGGAGGCAGGGGGCTTGTGGATGCATGTGGAGGCAGGGGGCTGTGGATGCATGTGGAGGCAGGGGGCTGTGGATGCATGTGGAGGCAGGGGGCTGTGGATGCATGTGGAGGCAGGGGGCTGTGGATGCATGTGGAGGCAGGGGGTGTGGATGCATGTGGAGGCAGGGGGCTGTGGATGCATGTGGAGGCAGGGGGCTGTGGATGCATGTGGAGGCAGGGGGCTGTGGATGCATGTGGAGGCAGGGGGCTGTGGATGCATGTGGAGGCAGGGGGCTGTGGATGCATGTGGAGGCAGGGGGCTGTGGATGCATGTGGAGGCAGGGGGCTGTGGATGCATGTGGAGGCAGGGGGGCTGTGGATGCATGTGGAGGCAGGGGGCTGTGGATGCATGTGGAGGCAGGGGGCTGTGGATGCATGTGGAGGCAGGGGGCTGTGGATGCATGTGGAGGCAGGGGGCTGTGGATGCATGTGGAGGCAGGGGGCTGTGGATGCATGTGGAGGCAGGGGGCTGTGGATGCATGTGGAGGCAGGGGGCTGTGGATGCATGTGGAGGCAGGGGGCTGTGGATGCATGTGGAGGCAGGGGGCTGTGGATGCATGTGGAGGCAGGGGGCTGTGGATGCATGTGGAGGCAGGGGGCTGTGGATGCATGTGGAGGCAGGGGGCTGTGGATGCATGTGGAGGCAGGGGGCTGTGGATGCATGTGGAGGCAGGGGGCTGTGGATGCATGTGGAGGCAGGGGGCTGTGGATGCATGTGGAGGCAGGGGGCTGTGGATGCATGTGGAGGCAGGGGGCTGTGGATGCATGTGGAGGCAGGGGGCTGTGGATGCATGTGGAGGCAGGGGGCTGTGGATGCATGTGGAGGCAGGGGGCTGTGGATGCATGTGGAGGCAGGGGGCTGTGGATGCATGTGGAGGCAGGGGGCTGTGGATGCATGTGGAGGCAGGGGGCTGTGGATGCATGTGGAGGCAGGGGGCTGTGGATGCATGTGGAGGCAGGGGGCTGTGGATGCATGTGGAGGCAGGGGGCTGTGGATGCATGTGGAGGCAGGGGGCTGTGGATGCATGTGGAGGCAGGGGGCTGTGGATGCATGTGGAGGCAGGGGGCTGTGGATGCATGTGGAGGCAGGGGCTGTGGATGCATGTGGAGGCAGGGGGCTGTGGATGCATGTGGAGGCAGGGGGCTGTGGATGCATGTGGAGGCAGGGGGCTGTGGATGCATGTGGAGGCAGGGGGCTGTGGATGCATGTGGAGGCAGGGGGCTGTGGATGCATGTGGAGGCAGGGGGCTGTGGATGCATGTGGAGGCAGGGGGCTGTGGATGCATGTGGAGGCAGGGGGCTGTGGATGCATGTGGAGGCAGGGGGCTGTGGATGCATGTGGAGGCAGGGGGCTGTGGATGCATGTGGAGGCAGGGGGCTGTGGATGCATGTGGAGGCAGGGGGCTGTGGATGCATGTGGAGGCAGGGGGCTGTGGATGCATGTGGAGGCAGGGGGCTGTGGATGCATGTGGAGGCAGGGGGCTGTGGATGCATGTGGAGGCAGGGGGCTGTGGATGCATGTGGAGGCAGGGGGCTGTGGATGCATGTGGAGGCAGGGGGCTGTGGATGCATGTGGAGGCAGGGGGCTGTGGATGCATGTGGAGGCAGGGGGCTGTGGATGCATGTGGAGGCAGGGGGCTGTGGATGCATGTGGAGGCAGGGGGCTGTGGATGCATGTGGAGGCAGGGGGCTGTGGATGCATGTGGAGGCAGGGGGCTGTGGATGCATGTGGAGGCAGGGGGCTGTGGATGCATGTGGAGGCAGGGGGCTGTGGATGCATGTGGAGGCAGGGGGCTGTGGATGCATGTGGAGGCAGGGGGCTGTGGATGCATGTCATGCACCTGCAGAAGCCGATATGGTCCCGTTTGCGGTTGCAAGGGGGGGTGGGTGGCATTCTCAGGCGGGGGGTAGCAAGTTTAGTGGGGGGGTAGCAAGCTCAGTGGGGAGGAGGGGGGGATCTCAGTGGCGGGTGGGGGGGGATCTCAGTGGCGGGAGGGGGGGGAGCTCAGTGGGGGGGACGAGCTCAGTGGGGGGGGTGAGCTCAGTGGGGCAGGGGAGGAGAGTGAAGATCGGTGGAGAGGGAGAGGAGAGTGGGGAAGAGAGAAGTTAAGGGGATGGGAGGATGAGTGGAGGAATACAGGGGAAGCGTGAGGCAGGAGGAGGTGATGATGCTTAGGTGAGGATGAGGGGAGAGATGGTTAAATGCAAAAGGGAGCGTAGGCTGAGCGGGTAGAGAAGCAAAACGATCGCGTCAGCCTGACATGCCCGCCAGGGACTAACTCTTCGGTGGATAACGGGTTGTGGATCATCCTCTCCGTCGGAGAATTCATTTCATCGCCAGCGAGATTCGAACCCTGACCGTCAACTGAAAACGTGTAAGGCACTTCACACCACCTCACAGTTTAGCAAGGCAGGTAAGGGGGTGTATTCAAATAGCCCTCACATCGCTATTGCTATAATAGCCTTCAGTCGTAGCTATAAGGACCGCAACAAATACAAGATACTGGTGTACTCAAGGACTCCTCACAAAGCATTATGGTGCACTCAAGCTTCCTTAGACTCAAAAAGCTCAAGGTTCTCACCTTGGAATACCCTATGGCTCAAGGTTCTCACCTTGGAATACCCTATGGCTCAAGGTTCTCATTTTGGAATACCCTATGGCTCAAGGTTCTTGCACTGCAACCTGTAAGAACACTCTGATAACTCACAAACTCCTTAATTTGCCCACTGTGCGTTGTGGTGTGCATGGTGCCAGGAACAAGAAAGATCGTACCCAGTTGCTCTCTGCGGCTGCGCTGAACGCCGGCCCCACGTTCCCTTCATCATCACTCCCTCACTCTCTCCCTCACTCTCTCCCTCACATTCAATTCAATACACCCGTCCTTTGCGGCCTCGCCACTCCCTCCCCCTCTCTCTCCTTCCCCCTCTCTCTCCCTCATACCCTCCGCCAATCCTTCCCTCCAGCCCTCGCACTGCCCCCCTCACCTGCAGTTCAATGCATCCGTCTTTCACGGCGCCGCCACTCCCGAGCGCCACTTTCAGCTTCTTCAGCAGAGCTGCCACCTCAGCATCGCCGCCGGCCAATCGCAGCCCCTCCACCACCGTCACCGTTTTCCCGCCACGTCCGCGCCGCGTCGCCTCCACCGTTACCCCGCCACCTTCGCCGAAACGCGCTCTTTCCTCCTTGCTGGCTTCCGCTTTTCCCGGAAGGTGCGCTTTGGCTCGGCGCGCTTCCTCGCTTACCGCCTCCGCAGAGAAGGGGGGAGGAGCACAAGGGGGTGCGGCGGGCAGAGAAGGGGGGAGGAGCACAAGGGGGTGCGGCGGGCAGAGAAGGGGGGAGGAGCACAAGGGGGTGCGGCGGGCAGAGAAGGGGGGAGGAGCACAAGGGGGTGCGGCGGGCAGAGAAGGGGGGAGGAGCACAAGGGGGTGCGGCGGGCAGAGAAGGGGGGAGGAGCACAAGGGGGTGCGGCGGGCAGAGAAGGGGGGAGGAGCACAAGGGGGTGCGGCGGGCAGAGAAGGGGGGAGGAGCACAAGGGGGTGCGGCGGGCAGAGAAGGGGGGAGGAGCACAAGGGGGTGCGGCGGGCAGAGAAGGGGGGAGGAGCACAAGGGGGTGCGGCGGGCAGAGAAGGGGGGAGGAGCACAAGGGGGTGCGGCGGGCAGAGAAGGGGGGGATGGGAGGCTGGCCGGAAGGGAACGTGGGCAGAGGATCAGGTGCTCTCTCCTCTCCATTAGAGCTTGATGATTCAGCTGCGCGCAGATAGGAGGGGCGAAAGGGTTAGCAGAGAGAAGAGGATGAGGGCGGCAATGCTTGGGAGGGGGAGGGAAGGGGGGAAATGGCGATTGGAATGGCAATGGCGATGACGATGGCGCGAGACGGCGGTGATGAAGGGCGGAACTGGTAGGAGCTCTTTGCAGTCGCTCTGGAACTGATAACGAACGGACTCCTGGCGCGCACGACGCAGGACGGACCCCGTGGAGAAGCGCGACTCGCTGAGGGTGGGGCGCAAGGCGCACGAGACGAAGAGCAGGGGGGGGAGGGAGACGGCGGGCAGGCGGAAGGGCAGGGGGGATGAGAAACGAGAGGCGAATACAGAGGTAAAAAGGCACGGGGAAGAGAAAACGAGACCGAATACGAAACGCAAGGAGAAGGGGAAAGCGAGAGGAGAATACAGAGCAGAAGGGGAGGGGGAAGACGGGAGCGGAGGGCAGGGATGAGGAAGAGGCGGATAAAACAGGGAAAAAACGAGGAAAAAAATCACGCACACGGAAAGGCGCGCACGGAGCATTGCAGGAAGAAAATCGAGGGGAAGGCAGGCAGGGGGAAAGCGGCGGAGGGGCGAACTGAGGATAAGGAAGGTGCACTCGGAGCATCCAGGGGAAAAACCGACGGGTAAAGCGAGGCCAAGGAGATGGGGTTGGCGGGTGTACGGGGAGAACGGATTTCACGGGGATGAAGTTGGACGGTTGAAATGTAGGGTTTCGTTGATAGACGAATAAAATACTATAAGTACGGTACGGACGGAGTGGCGGAAGCAGGGTTGCGTGGAAGCAGCTCCTTGAATATAGCTGAGCGTGAATCGAGGGGGCTAACTAACGACTTGCGCAGAACGGTAGCTAGAATACGGGAAGTGTGAGCAACGAAGCACAAAGTGGCTTGGGTGCATCGTGCGCTCCTAGCGTACCAGAGTGGACCAGGCTCTCAGGACGCGTCACAATTGCAACACCGGCGAGGATCAAGGTCGCACACCGAAGCTGTGAACATCAATCTCGTCCGAGCCACATGTGTCGCGATCGTCCTCACGATCCTGATTTTTACGGGGTTAGAAACGTTTCGGAAAATTGTAAATGATTATGCTTGATTTGAGTACGGTGACAGATCGATCTGGAAGAGACATCTCTCTTGGTGACGTGACTCGAGTCTTAGCGAAGCTTTGCGGAATAAGGATACACAGGTCTACGAAGTACTGTACACCCCGAACGTGTTGCAATTGTGACGCGTCCTCAACCGTGTCTCCCCACACCCCCCTACTGTGTATCCCACCCACCCGTTCAACTCTTGATCCAACGGCTCAAACTCCAACCCTTCAACATTTTACCGGATTGGTTACGGTGATGCTGATGACGCAAGTTCATCTATTCTTTTCCCGTAGCCGTCAGATGTAGCATCGATGAGCGATCGATGGTGTGTGTTGCTCGACACATTCAGACTCGAGCGCATTTATCATCCATCCATACATGAACACGTGGGCAGACTCTTTTAGTCTCCACTCTTAGGGAAGGCACAGCAGAAGCGGGAGGAGAAATGGGAGGAAACACAATGTTTGACATTCTCAGATACGAATGTGTTAGTGGTACTGTACAATTGTTGTCTACGAGGTATATCGAACCCAATTGCATGTATTGCTATTTTGACCATGTCGGGTCTTGAATTTCGTTCCCTTCCAATACCTTCCTCCCTGGGCTCTATAAGTAGTTGGCTACATCTTTCAGGATGTCCTGAAACATTTGGTCGTTCTACCGTGTGGTCTCTTCCTTTTCTCACCAATCCTTCACATTCTCTCTTAGCCATGGTGTTTGTCGATAACAATCGGGATGCTGATGCGCCTGTTTCTGAGCTCAAGAAGAAGACAGACGCGAATGTAGGCTATGCAATTGTTGTATGTCTGTTTGAAGTTTCATGTATTCTAACCATGCGTAATATTTCACAGGACACGATTTCATTGCGTTTGGAGTTTATAAGCCCAGAAAGCAAACCTCAGGATGCAGGAGAACCAGAGGTACGCTTTCAAAAGTCGTATCATCTTTCTTCTTCATTCCAACGAATAGTCCTTTTTTGCAATGTTAGGGTTCACGTTCAAGAAAGCGCCGCCGTACTGTTAATGATACAACGAATGCTTGGCTTATAAAGAGAGCTAATACGCCGGAAAACCCAACACTAAAAGAGACATTTGTAAAATATCCGTCAACCTTGCGCAACAGTGGTGCTCGTTCAAGCAGTGCTGCTGATGCTAGTTGTGGTGGTACACGTACTCGTGCTCGTACTCGTTATTCTGTTGCTGGTACTCGTACTCGTGCACGCAAAGCTGCAGCTGCTGAAGCTGCCAAACGCGCTGCCACTGATCTTGGCCTGGCCGTTAAAGCTGCAAAACGTGCTGCCAATGATCTTCTTCTGGCCGCTAAAGCTGCTGACGCTGCTATTGCGACTCTTGGTGGTGGTAACTAATGCCTTTTTCCTGTTTGTGTGTTTTCTTTAGTTAATATTGTATATTGGATTCTGCTGACATCGATTATGACTCGCATTTTCAAAGGGGTTTCAAACTTTTCAGTAAAAAAATACATAACCAAACAAATTGTGTAAAATAGGTAAATTGATATAATTGAGGCATTTTTGATTTCTTTGTTTTAGTTTACTACCATGTTCTTCCAACTAGCTTTCTTTAAATGCTTCGCATTGAACTGAGTAGTAGTGGACCGTGCTATTGTAGTGAGGAGGCAATTGGAAGAGACATAGGAAGCGCCAGACCAGAGTCAGGGCCCAAAATTGGTTTAGGCCTACCCTTACGAATCAGGGTACCAGCCCCTCCATAGGCAGACCCCTAGGGTAAAAAATCTCATACCCTGTTTTCAGCAGGGTAACTCTGCCACTAGCCTGATTCGAGCAGGATAGTTTTAGGCTAATCCTGGTTTTGTGTCTATTTTGAGAGTTTCCTTACTTTTGGTGACATATTCAAGTTTTCCTTATACAGTCCTTGAAATCCACGCACGCCAGGCCCTACGATATCAGGATTTTTGTCAAATGTTGAACATTGATATGATAGGTTGTAGTGAGTTGCACTCTAGGGGGTACAGTTTCTAGGGTTGCTTATTTGTACCCCACTCGTTTCTATTCCCAACATTCCGTTGCTAACCACTCTTGAGATGGTATCACGAGCAGGACCGTTCCTAGCCCGTTCCTAGCCTAGTGTTCACCCTCCGCGCCCTCCGCGCCCTCCGCGCTTAGCTCGCACCTCCGCACCCATTGTGCCTCCGCGCCTAAACCGCGCCACTCCACCCTCCGCGCCTAAACCGCGCCACTCCACCCTCCGCGCCTAGCCCGCGCCCTGCCCCTAGCCCGCGCGACGCCCGTAGGCTCTGCCCCAGCCCGTCGCGACGCCCGTAGGCTCTGCCCCAGCCCGTCGCGACGCCCGTAGGCTCTGCCCCAGCCCGTCGCGACGCCCCTAGGCTCTGCCCCAGCCCGTCGCGACGCCCGTAGGCTCTGCCCCAGCCCGTCGCGACGCCCGTAGGCTCTGCCCCAGCCCGTCGCGACGCCCGTAGGCTCTGCCCCAGCCCGTCGCGACGCCCGTAGGCTCTGCCCCAGCCCGTCGCGACGCCCGTAGGCTCTGCCCCAGCCCGTCGCGACGCCCGTAGGCTCTGCCCCAGCCCGTCGCGACGCCCGTAGGCTCTGCCCCAGCCCGTCGCGACGCCCGTAGGCTCTGCCCCAGCCCGTCGCGGCGCCCGTGCGCCCTGCCCGTCGCCCCAGCCTTCGACCTAGCCCGTATTCCCACCGTCAAACCGCCCTCCCCGCCCATTCCCACCGTCAAAACCGCCCTCCCGCCCATTCCCACCGTCAAAACCGCCCTCCCGCCCATTCCCACCGTCAAAACCGCCCTACCCGCCCATTCCCACCGTCAAAACCGCCCTCCCCGCCCATTTCCACCGTCGCAAACTCCCCCCCCGCCCCTCTCTTCCTGTTACCCACCCTTGGCACGCGCCCTAGCCCCGCCACCGCCTTGTGCGCGGGGCCCTCCCCAGCTCTACTGACACTGGTCATTTCCTAGCGGCTGGCAGCCGCTCTCTCTCGCCGCCCGCCTAGGTTCGAGCCGTTTAGCCGCTAGTATCGCGCCCCTAGCCGTTGTAGCTGGAGATCCTCCGTTTCACGCCTAGCCTATGTCACTCAGTGCTCCTAGCCTCTCACTCCGCCGTTCTCCCTCCTGGCGCTCCGTAGGTTTCCTCCTCGTTCTTAGCTCAGCCTCTGCCGAGCTCCAGCCGCCTCTAGCATGGCATCAGTCATGGAGTCTCGTCGCCTCCGTTTCGACGCGGAGGGACGCCCGATAGAGTTTAGCACCTGGCAGCGCCAGACCACGCGCTTCCTCACCAGCCAGCGGCAGGACGGCGCCACTCTGTGGGCTCACGCGTCTGGTGCCCTACAGGCCCCCCCGTCCCCCGCCGCCCTGCCGACCGCCCCGGAGCCGACCCCTACGGCCCAGGCGGACTACGACCGTCGGGTCCTGGCCAGGGACGTGTGGCTCTCGCGTGACGCAGCCGCCGCTCTCACTCTGTCGGAGCTTCTCCCCCCGACTGAGGCCGCCCACTTTGACCAGGTGGAGACTGCACAGGGGGTTTGGGAGGCTATTATTGCTCGCTACTCCACCCCCTCCTCTGCCTCCCTCAGTCGCCTCCTCATGCCGTTTGTGTTTCCCGACCTAGGCTCGTTTGCGACTGTTTCCGACCTAGTGACTCACCTCCGCTCGCTTGACGCCGGTTTCCGCGCTGCCTGTACCGACGCACAGCTTCTTGTTGCTCCCCCCCCCATGTGGCTCACTGTTCACTGGTTAGTCACCCGCCTCCCTGACCGCCTTGCCACTGCCCGCGACGCGCTTCTTCAGAAGCACCCCACTGAGCTCACTATCGACCTCCTAGCGACTGCTCTAGGGACCATCGAGAGCAGTCTCCTCACCGTTGCCTCCGCCACTGATGCGGTGGCCCCCCGTCTCTTTGCGGGGTGTGCCGCCCCTCAGCTTCCCACTTTCACCGCTACCCGCGCTTCTGCTGCTGTGTCGGTCTCTGAGGACACTGCTGCCGTTTCTGCCGCAGACTGGCAGAAACGGGGCAAGAGTGGCAAGAAGGGCGGGAAGGGGGGAGGTGGGGGCGGTGGAGGCGGCGGTGGAGGTGGCGGTGGAGGTGGGAGCGGCGGTGGTGGCGGAGGCGGCGGCGGCGGCGGTGGTGGTGCACCAGGGGGAGGGGGCCTTGGAGGAGGTGCAGGACAGACAGGCCCACCCACAGGTGGTGGCCCGACCGGTGGGGGCGTTGCCCCCCAGCAGCAGCAGCCACAGCAGCACCAGCCACAGCAGGGACAGCAGCAGCAGCTGGGACAGCAGCAGCAGCAGGCACCGCAGCAGTTCCAGCAGTGGGGGCCCCCGCTGCAGTGGGGTCCGCAGCAGCACTGGGGTCCCCCGCCGCAGTGGGGTCCGGGAGGCCCTGGGAGCACCGGCCGCAGCAGCAGCTCTTCCAGCTGGGCCCCTCGCCCCCCTCGCCGTGACGCTGGCCCCTGCACCCACTGGTGCGTCACCGGGCCGGGCAGCCCCTGTCTCTGTGGTCGCGACGACCACTCTGCCGCGCGGTGCTTCCGCCGCCTCGACGACCTCTACCGGGCTCGTTGGGGCCCTCTGGCGGTCACGACTCGCTGGTCTCGTCTGTTAGCCCGTAAGATTGATGTCTTTGATCTGTCCATGGACGATGCGCGTCAGCATGCTTTGTATGTTGATGCTGACTTTAGTGCTGATGGATCTGTGTGCTCGCGTGTTTGTAGGTTAGCCTGCTTGCCTCCTGCTAGTGTAGCCTTGTGCCTGTCTAGCTTAGGTGCTTGTGTTGCTGCTCTAGGTGCTTGTGTAGCGACTGGGTCTGGTGACCCTCCGACTGAGGCCTCTCTGTCGTTCACGCTGGACTCGGGCGCGTCTCAGTGCTTCTTCCGCGACCACACGACCCTTACGCCACTCCTCACACCTGTGTCGGTGGCTCTGGCTGATCCTACCTCTGGACCAGCCGTTGCGCGTAGCTCCACCACCCTCCCGTGCCCTGTGGTCCCCTCTGGTGTCCTGTGCGGCCTCCACATCCCCTCGTTCACTCGGGACTTGGTGGGTGTTGGATACCTCCAGGACAGGGGGATCACGGTTACCTTCGTGGGGGGTGGGCGGACTGCAGTCTGTACAGACGCTACCACAGGTGCTGTTCTGGCCACGTTCACCAGGGAGCCCCGCTCCGGTCTCTACGTCCTCCACACCGAGCGCTCCCCGGTCGCGTCCTCCCCTCAGGTCGTTGCGTCCCCTCCGGCCCAGGTCCCCAGTCCAGTTGCTGTGTCTAGCCAGGTAGTAGTGTCCGGTCCGGTCACTGTGTCCAGTCCAGTCGCTGCGTCTTGCTTCTGTCGCTCTCTCACCCACCGCACCGTCCTGTGGCACCACCGCCTTGGCCACCCGTCGCTCCCTCGCCTAAGTGGCATGCTCAGTCAGGGACTTGTCTCAGGTCTCCCACGCACCTTCCCGTCGCTCCCTCTCTCGCCTGCCCCTCCTTGCTCTCCGTGCGTCGCCGGTCGCTTACGCGCCACTCCCCACTCCTCCTCCCTTCGTCCGGCCACCGCTCCCTTCGAGACTCTCCACTTGGACGTCTGGGGCCCTGCCCCGACGCAGGGGTCTGGGAGGGAGCGTTACTTTCTGGTGGTCGTCGACGACTTCTCCAGGTACACCACAGTGTTCCCTCTTGCGAAGAAGTCCGAGGTGACTGCTACGCTGATCAGGTGGCTTCTAGCCACTGAGGGCACTCGTGGTCGTCGAGTCAGTTGTCTCCACTCCGACCGTGGGGGCGAGTTTCGCTCCGGCATTCTCGGCGGATTCTGCGGCGAACAGGGCATCACCCAGTCCTGGACGCTGCCAGAGTCCCCACAGCAGAATGGGGTTGCTGAGCGCCGCATAGGCTTGGTCATGGACATCGCCCGCACGTCCATGATCCATGCCCGTGCGCCCCATTTTCTGTGGCCCCACGCGGTTCGCTACGCCGCACACCAGCTGAACCTCCAGCCGCATGTCTCGCGGCCCGAGGATTCACCGACCAGTCTTTGGACTGGTTCCCCTGGTGTCGGGTCGGCCTTTCGAGTCTGGGGCTGCCTTGCCCTTGTTCGCGACACCTCCGCGGACAAGCTCTCGGCACGCGCCGTCCCCTGTGTCTTCCTTGGTTTCCCAGTGGACTCTGCCGACTGGTCCTTTTACCACCCTCCCCTCCACCAGTTCCTCGACTCCCGTGACGTCCGGTTTGACGAGTCCGTGTCCTACTACACCCGGTACCCCTGTCGAGGTCTCCCGGTACCCCCTCCCCCTCTTTTCCTCGCACCCTCTCCTCCTCCTGCTCCCGCTCCTCCGGTACCCCCGCCCCCCCCTAGTCCTGCCCCGTCTGGTGTGTCCCACGTTACCCCTCTACCCTCGGTCGCGCGTCAGGTAGCGTCTCCCTCCCCGCAGTCCTCCTCAAAGTCCCCTCAGCAGCCTTCGGCACTTCCGCGACAGGTTACTGTGGACTCGGTTGGTGTTGGAGCTGGAGGTGCAGCCACTGGCGGTGCTAGGTCTGGGGGTACTCGGTCGCGGGGTGCTGGAGCTGGAGGTGCTGGCGCAGGTGGCGCTAGCTCTGGGGGTGCTGGAGCTGGAGGTGCTGGCGCAGGTGGCGCTAGCTCTGGGGGTGCTGGAGCTGGAGGTGCTGGCACTGGTGGTGCTAGTTCTGGGGGTGCTGGAGTTGGAGGTGCTGGCACTGGTGGTGCTAGTTCTGGGGGTGCTGGAGTTGGAGGTCCTGGCACTGGAGGTGCTGGTTCTGGAGGTGCTGGAGTTGGAGGTCCTGGCACTGGAGGTGCTGGTTCTGGGGGTGCTGAGTCTGAGGAGTCTGACCCTGGTTCTGCGGAGTCCACTCCGCCTCCCCACCGCCACGACACACGACTCCAGGCTGCCCGCCGGCGTGAGCGTGAGGAGCAGGAGCGGTTGGAGAGGGAGCGGCAGGAGCTGCGGGTGCTGGACCTTCTGGAGCAGCAGCGGCA
Organism: Closterium sp. Naga37s-1; assembly: GCA_947471745.1. Lineage (NCBI taxonomy): Eukaryota > Viridiplantae > Streptophyta > Zygnematophyceae > Desmidiales > Closteriaceae > Closterium > Closterium sp. Naga37s-1. The sequence continues at coordinate 1,451,399 of CANJKZ010000166.1, forward strand.
GCAGCAGTAGCAGCAGCAGCAGCAGCAGCAGCAGCAGCAGCAGCAGCAGCAGCAGCAGCAGCCGCAGCAGCAGCCGCAGCAGCAGCAGCCGCAGCCGCAGCCGCCGCCGCAGCAGCAGCAGCCGCAGCCGCCGCCGCAGCTTCCTCTGGAGCGGCAGTTGTTCCCACCTGTGAGTGGCCTGCGGGCCCTTGGCTTTTCCTCCTCTCCTCCTGTCCGCTCCCAGTCTCCTCCTGTGTTTGTTCCTCCGTTGCCTCCTCCTGACGACCGTCCGGCGGTCTGGTCTTCTCCTCCTCCCTAGTCTCCTCCTCCTTCGGTCCGTCGCGACTTGGTCACTCGTTGTCCTCCGCGTGCTCGTCACTCGTCCCCTGTTACTGACCTCCACACTGCCCTCCTTTGTACGTCTCGTCGTCGTTCTCTTTCTCCTGTGTCCGTTCTCCCGTCTCCTCCTCCGTCCTCTCTCCCAGCCCTCCCCACTCCTATCACTGACTACTACCGCACTGTTCGTCCTGTTGCCGCACGTGTTCTCGCCACTCTTGTCACCGACTCTCGTTTCCCTCCGTCGTCGGTCTCTGCTCTCACTGCCGTTGTCGCTGAGTTTGCTGCCGCCAGCCGCCTTGACTACGCCACCCGTGTGGTGCCAGCTCCTCCCTACCGTCCTCTGTCCGTCGGGGGTGAGTTTGCCCTTGGCTGTGACGTCCTAGAGGACAGAGAGTCTGAGCTGGAGTACTGGGCAGCCGCTTCTCCCTCTGTGTGTGCCATGCTGCTCTCCCCTGAGGGAGACCCCGACGCCCTTGACATACCGACTCCTCGCACTTACCGCGAGGCAGTGTCAGTGGCGTGGGCCTCTCAGTGGAAAGCGGCTATGGACTCAGAGTTGGCGTCTTGGAGATCCACAGGCACCTACGTCGACGCAGTTCCCCCTCCCAGGGCGAACGTAGTCGATCGCATGTGGCTCTTCAAGGTGAAGCGGCCGCCTGGAGCACCGCCGGTGTTCAAGGCGCGCTACGTGACTAGGGGCTTCAATCAGCGTGAGGGAGTTGACTTCTTCCAGACCTTTGCCCCGACCCCGAAGATGACTACTCTTCGGGTGTTACTCCACATAGCAGCGCAGCGAGACTACGAGCTGCACTCCCTCGACTTCTCCACTGCGTTCCTCCAGGGCCGACTGCACGAGGAGATCTGGCTGCGCCGTCCTCCTGGCTTCACTGACACCTTCCCCCCTGGGACCCAGTGGAGCCTGAGGCGACCAGTCTACGGTCTCCGCCAGTCGCCCCGTGAGTGGCACGACACTCTTCGCTCCACGCTTCGTGACCTTGGGTTCAGCCCATCCTCCGCCGACCCGTCGCTGTTTGTTCGAGCGGGTTCTACTCCCTTCTTTATCCTTGTCTACGTCGACGACTTGGTGTTTGCTACAGCAGACAGGGCAGCCCTGGCTCAGGTGAAGTCCGAACTGCAGAAGAGACACAAGTGCACTGACCTGGGTGAGCTGCAGCGTTACCTTGGCTTGCAGATCACCCGGGACAGAGCCGCTCGCACCATCACACTGACGCAGTCACACATGGTGCAGCAGGTCCTTCGGCGGTTCGACTTCCAGTTCTCCACCACACAGCCCACTCCTCTTGCTGTTGACCACAGACTCACTGGCCCCTTTCTCGACGAGCCTTTTGAGTCCAGTGGTCCCTACGTAGAGCTGGTGGGCTGCCTCATGTACCTGATGACTTGTACTCGGCCGGACCTCGCCTTTCCCCTCAGCGTCCTCTCTCGCTTTGTTGCGACTGGGAGACACCGTCCTGTCCACTGGACAACTGCTGTGAGGGTGGCGAAGTACCTGGCGACTACATCAGGCATGGGGCTTGTGCTTGGAGGGACTCAGCCAGTGGCGTTGACTGGTCACTGCGACTCTTCCTACGCTGACGACGTGGAGACTCAGCGCTCGACTCAGGGTTACTGCTTCAGTCTGGGAGCTGGTGCTGTGTCGTGGAGGTCTACACGGTCGTCGTCTATGGCTACTTCCAGTGCAGAGGCAGAGATCTACGCTAGTGCCATGGCGGCACAGGAGCTTCTCTGGTTGACCTTCTTGCTCGCCGACCTTGGTGAGCGGCCTCGCTCTGCACCGACCTTGTACGCTGACAACAAGGCCATGATCCTCCTCTGTCGAGAGCCTCGACTGGAGAGCATAGTGAAGCATATTGACGTGAGGTACTTCCTCCTGCGAGAGCTGCAGCGACGCGGCCAGGCACGCCTGGACTTTGTGGCCTTAGAGGCCAACACTGCAGACCTTTTCACCAAGGCCCTGGCGCTTGGTGACCACCACAGGTTCTGTGTGCAGTTGGGGCTTGTTGAGGTAGGCCCTCGGTTGCTGTAGACTTGGTGCTTTCTCTGCTTGTTGTGTTTTCCTATATATATCCTAGTGACCTCTTGAACTGGCCTTGTGGCCGCTTGCTTGTGCTCGGAATTTGTGTGGTGTCCTTGAGATCCACCCTGAGCTTGTCTTGGTTCTTGCTTTGACTGGTCTTGTGACCGTTTGTTCACCTTGCTTGCTTTGATGCCCCTCACTTAGCCTATGGGGGTGTGTCAAATGTTGAACATTGATATGATAGGTTGTAGTGAGTTGTACTCTAGGGGGTACAGTTTCTAGGGTTGCTTATTTGTACCCCACTCGTTTCTATTCCCAACATTCCGTTGCTAACCACTCTTGAGAATTTTTTCCCTGAAATTCCTGATTTTCAGCCTAATTTTGTGTACCTACCCTGATATTTCAGTGTGTAGATTTTTGTGAGGCTGATTTTTCAGCCTTCATTTCGTAGTGAACACTGAGTTTTCAGTCTTTTATCGAAGTTGACACTGAATGCACATTCGGACTCCTTCCTGAAAAACGCCCGAGGTGACCAGCACTCAAACAGATTTTGGTCGAATAAATTGCAAACTAATATAGGAAGTCTTCGAGTGTCTTAGTTGTTAGTGAATTCGCTGTCGAAGGTGAAAGTCGGAGGTTTGATTACCAAAGCTGGCACAGTAGGCTTAGATAAGTGTTTCTTTTGAGGATATCTTGTGGAAAATAATCAGTGTTCTTTTTTCGAGAACCCTGGAAAATCAGGCTTTTTTTTTGTAGTAACACTGAAAATCAGCCTTTTTTTCACAGGGACCCTGATGCATCAACGTCCCAAAAAGTGAATCTGAGGGTGCGTCGCACGCACCACATGCATGCACAACGAGGGCCAAGCGAGAGACCCCCTCGTAGAGAAGGCGCCTCTGGCAGCCTCGACAGGGCAGTATGTTCCACGGGGCGGGCCCTGTGATGGCCAGCAAGGCAGCACTGAGGCTGCAACTGGCTTAAAGCTGTCCTTGACAGCCAATTCTGCTGTGATGGCGGTGGGCGTGGCGAAAACTGACGAGGTGCAATCATTGGTGGCAGCCCTGCGGCAGAAACAACCAATGCGGATTTTTGGCGTGATGCCAAGTACCGTACGCAGCAAGTTTCCGTGCGCGTGGGCACGAGCGACAACGGGTGTTTGTGGGGGTGTTGTACGTTTTGTCACCACGCGGACTATAGTCAGGTTCGCGTTAGAACAGATTCGGTAACAGGGTAGTGTACACCCAACCCTGATTCCGCCAGGGTAAGCTAAAAACCTATCAGGGTAAAAAAAAAACATGCACTTTTATGAGAAGGGTAACTATAGCGCAATCCTGATTTCGGCAGGGTAATCCTGAAAAAGGGACAGCCCCCCAGGGTAATCAGGGCGTTTTACCCGGATCCAGAGTTTTCTTAGCACTTACAGTTTCTTGCTACTTCCACCTTCCAAGCTCCAGTCCGTCCTGCTAGCGGCTGAGTCCTTCAGTCGTTGTACTGCTGTTTTGAAAATCTTTTTAGGCCTCGTTCTCATCTGGCAGAAAATATTCTTGCCAGTGTGCAGAAAAGTTTCTTGCCAGCGCCACATAGATTTTTCTTGCAAGCGCCACACAAATTCAACAAACCCCAACGAAACCTTCCTGCATTCCCCACTGTCAACTCAAATTCTAAGTTTGTCTCGTCTTGGTTTCTTGAATTTGAACACCTGCTCTACTCTGCTCTCTCTGCCCTTTTCTCCCCAACCTAACCATCGCCCATCCTGCCGTCGCCACTCCCACCCAGCTATTGCGTTCTACCGTAGTAACACCTTGCCGTCGTCACCTCTCACTCCCACTTTGCCGTCGCCTCTCCCTCACTCCCCACCGTCGCCTCTCCCTCACTCCCCACCCTCGCCTCTCCCTCACTCCCCTCCGTATCCTCTCCCCCCACCGTCGCCTTTCCTTCACACCCCGCCGCCGCCACCCCCACCATCGCTCCTCCCCGTAAGGCGCAGGCGCCGTTGGGCACTGCCTGCCGCGTAAGGCGCAGGCGAGATTGGGCACTGGCGCCTTTCACGCTGGCGCCGTTGCGAGCGGGCGCTGCGAGCGCAGGCGCCGTTAGGCGCTGGCTGGCGCCATTGGGCGTTGGAAAATGCATACTTCCCTTTGCACCCACTCTGCTTTTCCCCTTATCGCTTCTGCATAACAGATTGAACACGAATCTAGAAAAATGTATAATTCCCCTTCCCACCGCTCCTCTTGGCCTGCACGCCGATTCCCTCCCAGCAGCTCCACCACTCGCTCTGCCACTCCCCCCTTCCAGCACAGCAGGAGAGCACGGGGAAAGAATGGGTGGCAGGGAGGGGAGGGAGGGAGGGAAGGAGGAGGGAGGTGGAGGGGGATCTGGGCGGAGAAGAGGGAGGGGTAAAGGGAAAAAGGAAAGGAAGGATTGTAAGGAACTCGGTGGTTGTAGATAGGAGGGGTTTCTTCCAAACGTGTGCTCTCAAGCTAAATTCCTTTCCTCCCACGCAGCAGTCGCTTTGCCACTCTGCCTGCAACCCACACGTAGACAGTGCGCCATGCGCCCTACCCGCCATGTGAGCGCATTGGTGGTTTTTACGAGCATAGACAGCAGATGAACAGCTTCTTGAGGGCCATGAGGGTCAACACGGCTAACTGCAAGCTACTGCAGGTTGTTGTGGGTCGGTGTGAGCCAATACGGATAACTGCTTGTTACTGCAGGTCAATGTGGGTCCATCTTGGTTCAATGCGAGAAAAATCAGATGTACTGCAGGTCAATGGAGGTCAACGAGGGTCACGGCGGCAAGGAGGTAATATACATGTGATTGAATCATCAAGAGAGGGGGCGAGGGCAGGTATTGCAGATGAGGCATGAGTCATGAGGCATGACGCATGAGACATGAGCCATAGCCATGCATGATGCAAATGCGCAATGCACCATGCAACATGCAACACACACCATGCACCATTCACCATGCACCATGCACCATGCACCATGCACCATGCATCATGCACCATGCATCATGCACCATGCATCATGCACCATGCATCATGCACCATGCAACATGCAACACACACCATGCACCATGCACCATGCAACATGCAACACACACCATGCACCATGCACCATGCACCATGCACCATCCACCATGCGCGATGACCCATGCACCATGCACCATGCACCATACGCCATGCACCATGCACCATGCACCATGCCCCATGCACCATCACCATGGATCATGCATCATGCATCATGCACCATGCACCATGACCTATGCTCAAGGATGGCTGTGGAGGCAGTGGATGGATGCAAGAACCAGAGAGAGGAGGGCAACGAAGAGGAGAGCGAGGGAGAGGTGAGGGAGAGGGGAGTGGGATAGTTATTGGGAGGCTATAGTGGGAACGGGAAGATTAGTGGTAGGCAGTATAAGGAAAACTGTGTCAGACGCGATGCTTATGAAAGGTGAGGATGAGGGCGAGACAGCACAATGCACAAGAATCTCCAACTTTGTCGCAAAGAGGGGCATAGCGCGAGCTGGAAATGGAAGTATGGGTGAACAAATGATAATGGCAGGGAAAGTGTGCAAAAAATGGTGGCTCATATTGGTCTCCGTTCCTCGTCAGCCTGACATGCCCGCCAGGGACTAACTCTTCGGTGGATAACGGGTTGGGTATCATCCACTCCGTCGGAGAACTCATTTCATCGCCAGCGAGATTTGAACCCTGACCGTCAACTTCGGAACAGGTCACGTGAAAACCAGTCTGAAAATGACCTAGTACAATGAATTTTGAAATGGTTATTGCACAATGTTTGACTTGTATGGCTAGGACGAGGAAGATAATCACCTCAGGATTATCCTAGTCGCGGTTCTTGCACATCTCCTGTTGCCACACTCTGATAAATCTCATAACTCCTCATTCTGCCCACTCTTGTTTACCAGTCAGTCATACCAGAAGCGTTGAGCTGTGCCCTGTGTCAGAGGCCCCAGTCGCCCTCTGTGGCTGCCCTGAATATACCTGATGGTGCGTTTACTTCCCCTTCCCCCCACTCCTCTTAGCCTGAACGCCCATGCCCCCCAGCAGCTCCACCACTCGCTCTGCCACGTCCCCCTGCCATCACAGCACGAGAGCATGGGGAAGCGATGGGGGCAGGGAGGGAGGGAGGGAGGGGAGGGGGGAAGGAGAGAGAGGGAAGGAGGGAGAGAGAGAGGAAAGGGAGGCAGGGGGGAAGTGCCAGCTTCAGTATTTAACAGGTGCATAAAAGAGTAGTTTCTACCTCCCCTCCCCCCCACTCCTCTTAGCCTCAACGCCCATCCCTCCCAGCAGCTCCACCACTCGTTCTGCCACGTCCCCCTGCCAGCACAGCATGATGGGATGGGGACTGGATGGGGGCGAGAGGGCGGGAGTGAGGGGGGGAAGATGGGGGAAGGGTGACACAGGGAGAGGGGAGAGAGTGTCAGCTTCAGTATCTAACAGGTGCATAAAATAGCAGTGTCTATTTCTCCTTCCCCACACTCCTCTTGGCTTGAACAGCCAACGTTTGCTTCGCCACACACTGCCTGCAATGTAACCTTGAGCAAACAGCTGTAAGCGTATTGTGCGCCCTGCTGCCCAGGGCGCATCAGGGCAGCATGACGCACAGTGTCTTGTGCACCCAGGGACGGTATGAGAAGAGCACTGCTCATTGCCAGCCAGAAAGTTCTAAGAGAAGGTTCGTGTGGCGGAGGGCTGGTGATCCCTGTGGTCAATGCTGGTAACGGCGGTTACTGCGGGTCACTGTGGGTTACTGGGGATGGGTCACGGGTGTGCGTGATGCAGGTCAGTGCAGGTCAATGCAGGTCAATGCAGGTCAATGCAGGTCAATGAGGCCAATCAAACCGGCCAATGCGGATCACTGCAGCCAATGCGGATCACTGCAGCCAATGCGGATCACTGCAGCCAATGCGGATCACTGCAGCCAATGCGGATCACTGCAGCCAATGCGGATCACTGCAGCCAATGCGGATCACTGCAGCCAATGCGGATCACTGCAGCCAATGCGGATCACTGCAGCCAATGCGGATCACTGCAGCCAATGCGGATCACTGCATCTCCTCCACCATGCATCCGTGACCCATGCACCATGCATTATGCATCATGTATCATGACCATGCGCCATGACCCATGCACCATGCATTATGCACCATGTATCATGACCATGCGCCATGACCCATGCACCATGCATTATGCACCATGTATCATGACCATGTGCCATGACCCATGCACCATGCATTATGCATCATGTATCATGACCATGCGCCATGACCCATGAACCATGCATTATGCACCATGTATCATGACCATGCGTCATGACGCATGCACCATGCATCATGCATCATGTATCATGACCATGCGTCATGACCCGTGCACCATGCATTATGCACCATGTGTCATGACCATTCGTCATGACCCATGCACCATGCATTATGCACCATGTGTCATGACCATTCGTCATGACCCATGCGCAATGACCCATGCGCAATGACCCATGCAATGATTGAGTGACCTAGGGGATGCATGTGGGTGGAAGCCAATTATGAGCGGGTGTGCGGCAGCCAGCAATTCTAGATCTTACTCCATTTCAGCGAGGAAGATGCAAGGGGAGGAAGGGGTGACAGGATTAGGAGAGAGTGCGAAGGAGAGGAGAGCAAGAACGGGGGGAGGGCGTGGGAGGATAGAAGGGAGGTTATGGTAGGGATGGGAGTGTTGAAGGGGCATACAGGGGGTAGGGGTGATAATAAGTAAAGGAGGTGATGGTGCGTACAGGTGAGGATGTGAGAGAGTTAGCACAAACAACACAGAAGAAATACTTCTAAAACGGGGTCATGGGAGGAAAGGAAGGGCAAGAAGGTAAAAGCTACTAAACAGAAGGGTAAGAAGGCAAAAGCTGATGGCTCATATGGGTCTCCGTTCCTCGTCAGCCTGACATGCCCGCCAGGGACTAACTCTTCGGTGGATAACGGGTTGTGGATCATCCACTCCGTCGGAGAATTCATTTCATCGCCAGCGAGATTCGAACTCTGACCGTCAACTTGGGATCAGGTCCTGTCAGAGGAATGAGAAAACGGTATATATAGGTTGGAGACCCCTTCCATCAATACATTAACCAAGATGATTTGGAAGTGTTCTATGTTAAAAGAAACGTGGCTGGAAGGAGCACAAAGGAAAGAGAATAATGACAAGGCAGTAGTGCATACTCCAGCCTTCTTGAACTTCTTAGCTCCAGCTTCTTACCTCTGGATTATCTAAAGAGCTTTAGGTTCTTGCACTGCATCTGTGAGCATGGTCCAATAGTTCTCATAACATTCTATTTTGTCCACTCTTGTTTACCACTCAAAGCCGAACCCCAATCGCCTCCAGTGGCTGCCATGACCGCAGGCTTAATCTGCCCCTCCCCACACTCTCACCGCCACTCTCACCCTCTCTCCCTCCCACACGCTCTCCCTCACTCCCTCAGTGCCTCATTCACTCAATCCCCCACCAGCACTTCCAAGCACTGGTCCTTCAAGACCAAACTTTCCCTCCCCTCACTCCTTCTGTCACTCCCTTCCCTCACTCCCTCTCTCACTCCCTTCCCTTCTCCCCCCCCTGCCCCGCTACTCCCTCAAATCACTCCCTCACTCCCTCCTTCACCTCACTCCACCCCTCACTGCCCCCCTCAGCTGCAGTTTGATGCATCCGTCTTTCACGCCTCCGCCACTCCCTTTCCCAAGTCTCCCATTCCCTTCCCCCATCCCTGACTCCTTCCCCTCCCTCACTCCCCCCCTCACCTGCAGTTCAATGCATCCGTCTTTCACGGCCCCGCCACTCCCGAGCGCCACTTTAAGCTTCTTCAGCAGAGCTGCCACCTCAGCATCGCCGCCCGCCAATCGCAGCCCCTCCACCACCGTCACCGTTTTCCCGCCACGTCCGCGTCGCGTCGCCTGCACCGTTACTCCGCCACCCTTCGCCGGGGCTGGGCTCTTTCCTCCTTGTTGGCTTCCGCTTTTCCCGGAAGGTGCGCTTCGGCTCGGCGCGCTTCCTCGCTTACCGCCTCCGCCACCCGCGGTTCGTGACTCTCGACCTGTACTTCCGCTAGAATCACTTTTGCGAATAATCACGAAATCGTCGGCGTCCCTTTTAGAGCCGCCAATACCCAAATCGCTATCGTCTCGCCCGTCCAATGGTTCTGCCGCGCTGCTGCCAAGCGGAAAGCTTCGCTTCAGGTCGGCGAAAGGGTTGCCGCCTTGCGACGTCGACGCACCCTGCGACTGACGACCGGCAAATGCGGTAACCACAGGGTAGGAAGAAGAAGAGCCTGCGGAGGAAAAAGCGATCGACGGCGAAGCTGCCGGACGGAGGCCGGCACGCTCTCCGCAGATTGCGGAGGCTGCGAAGCTGGAGGGTACCAGTGAAAGTGAAGCCATACTGGTGAATCCGCTTTAGCGAAAACAGACAGCTTTGGTAAGAAATTGTACGCACTAGAGGAGTAGATGCGTTGAGCATGTCCTAATCTCGTTTCACGAAAACACTTCACTGAAAACTCTAAACAGAACATTTTTATTCTCCTACTCGTTAGGTCAGGTGGCAAAAGCATTTCTAGTGGTTGGAAATTGCCACTTTCCTGTCCACGTCTTGCTGCTCTTGATACACGTCCCCATCCGCTTCGATCACCGTCCATTTCAGCTTCAGTCCGTAATAATCTTTTGAACCAAATGACATGGCAGTCCAGTCAGCATCTTACAACGGCTGCCACGCACTCACGGGAACGTGGATCACGGATGTTCCAGAGAGCTCGGCGACTTGACTCTAACGAGGGTTGACGCACGACGACGAGAAGCAGAACGCCATTTCAGAAGCAGCACGAGCAGCTTCGCCCGCCATCGCCAATCGCACTTGCCACGCGATACAAGAAAAACTAGTGCTAATTTCACCGTTGCGTAATGCGTGAAAACGTACCTGTATTCAAAGTACCGTTCCCCACCGTAATTAACCGCAATATTACAAAGAATGTTCTGATGAAGTTCCACTTTCCTGCTCATTCATGCTGAACGACTGACCAACCAACGGTAAAGAGGAGCTGAGCTGCTTCCTGTCTCATTCCAAGAACGAGTCTCTTGTTTACCAGCATACCTGCTGTTCTATGGTGTCTGTTCTCCCGTCATCATCTTTCCTTCATTACCTGATTTAATTTGGACTAGCTTGCGTCGCCGCCGTTGATCTAGTCCGTGAGAAGCTGTGGTTGAAGGACAGGGGACCATGGACACGCTTCGCGTTTCCGCTCCCACCGCATTGTCGTCCCTAGTGTTATCCCCGTTACGAGCGCCTTCGTTAGTGTCACCGAATCTTGGCGCAGTTTCGGGTCTGGCCCCACGCTTCTGCGTCTCGGCCGCCATCCATCATTCAGACAGCAACAGAGCTCCTCTCTCCGAAGCTTCCGCGCTGTCGCACCGGCACGCCTCGTCCCCGCTCTCCGACCCTCTCCCCCCTCGCAGCATCTGCCACGCGACGAAAAGACCAATCACCAGACGCCACGTGGCGACGAAAGACGCAGTGGACGGAGGCTCCGCCAGCGGCGGCGGCGGCGGCGGGAGCGGGGAGGAGAGTGACGAGGACGAGGAGGTGGCGACGCTGGTGCGAGGGATGACTTTCGCGGAGCTGTGCGATGATTTCGAGTGCGTGAGCAGTCCCGCCGTTGAGCGAACGGCGAAACAGCTGGCGAGAGACATTCACGACATGCGCGAAGACAAGCGGACGCTCTCGTGTTTCGCCATTGATTTAAAATACTCGGTAAGGCCATACGTGCTTCAAACCAGTGTACAGTTAGCGCGTTAAGATATTACACGTCTGTTCCCGGCGAAACATTCTCCTTGAAAAATGACAGCATTCGGGATAAGTTTCGTCTCTAAACACACTTTCCTACTAGCTTCTCCGGACTGTTAACAGCCTCAAGTTTTACAATTCCCCGCATGCAATGTCCCGACTTCCTAACACGGTTTGAGGCTTCTCCAGTCAGGTGTACGAATCTAAAAGTCGTATGTCTCCTGCTCTTCCATCTGTTCACATCGTTGCTCCGACAGGATTCGATTCGGTCCTTCACGGGTCGCGACAAATACCGCCGCCTTTCGTGGATCCGCGCCGCGCTTCAGAACTCCTCAGTGGTAAGCGTAGCAGGCTTGGCAGCAGCGCGCTTCGTATTCTCATCTCTTGTTTTTCCACAGTAATGTTATTCCGACTTGTGTGGCGCTGCCGTGTGACATGATGACCAAAAATAAGTTAGAGACTTAATTATCTAATAGCCTCGTCAATTAGGGGCTTTCGGACGCGATGTGTGCGTACTTGGAAGCAGATAACCTAGGCTTGAGGCGTCTGAAAACACTAGGCTAGCAACACTAGGGGTCTCGTTTCAGGGTCGTTCATTGCGATTCATAACGACACAGCAGGTTGCAACTCGACCATCCCCCTTCTCGCCTTCATCCTTTCGCTTTCCATCATCGTCTCCCCCATCCCTCCACCCCCTCCCCCTTCCTTCCCCCCACCGCCCCTTCCCATTCCCCACCCCCTTCCCCCCTCCCCCCCCACCCCCGTTTTACTTACACCCGCTCCCTTCGAGCACATGCTGGGAATGGCAATGGAATCCACGAGCTCAACCGTCTGGACTTTCCCCCTACCCCCCCCTTCCCCTCCCCCTCCCCCCCCCTCCCCCTCCCTCCCTCCCCGCCCATCCCCGACCTCCCCCATCGCAGCACATGCTGGGAATGTAAATGGAATCGACGAGCACACACTGTTTGGCCTTCCCCCCTTGCCCCTCCCTTCTCCCCCTCCCCTCCCCGCCTCCCCACGTGGCAGCACATGCTGGGAATGTCAATGGAGTCAACGAGCGTCCTCGTGATCACCTGGCAGCTGCGCGGGTACCTCGTCATCCCGGGCGGCTTGCTGGACGCGCGCGTGACGTCAACCTTCACGCTCAACCAGATCAGCGGCCAGGTCATCCAGCACCGCGACCAATGGGACGTCGCCAGCTCAGCGCTGCCCATCCAGCTGGCGTTCTGGGCGTCGCGCCTCGCGTGGGCCGCGTCGGAGGCGATTAAAGACGTCACGGAGAAGTCGGGGGAGGGGAGCAAGAGCGGGGGCGGCGACTCGAATTATATTTATCCGCACCCGTCCGGCGACCCTAGACGAGTAGGTGACGGGGCGTGCTAATGCGCGTGTATAGTAGTGCGGGGCGTATGTGTAGCGGTGGTGTGTATGCGTGCCTGTGGTGGTCTGTGCGTGCGTGCATGTGTGGCTGTGTGGGATGAGAAGGTGCGAGGTCGAGGGTGGGTTGGGAGATGGAGCAATAGCTGCTGGCTCGTATGAGGGAGGGAGTTTAGAGGAGGACGAATGAGGGAAGATGAGGAGGGAGGGATGGGGGAATCGGGGGCGAGGGATGAGGGGAGTTGAGGAGGAATGGGGAAAGCAACATGCGCTAGGCATCCACATCCCGGATCCCTGTCTTTCTTACGCAACCAGTCAGACAAGTGAGACTTCTCAAAGTTTATCCACACAAACATCCATCAAGCAACAGCGGTCGTGCCTTACTGTCATCCCATCATCCCATCATCCCCATCCAATCCAGCCACCGCTGCCATTTCCATTAACCTCACCGAACTCCCCTCGCCCCACCATCCCCTCCACCCCAACCCATCATCGCCCTCGTACCATGCCGGTTCTGGTTTTGAGACCTCTCAACTCTCAAACCACATCAGCATGCTGTGTTCGTAGCGTCTCACAACTTGCACCAGTCGCCGCATTCATCTAACTCCCGTTCCTGCCATCCCAACCATCGTAGCTTAGCTTCCCTCGCCATGCTCACTGCCCCCCCAGGTCGCCCCCATTGCAGTTCACCTCATGCTTGCCTTGCTATCTTCCGAACCACTCCCAGCACCTCCTCTGCAGTTCATCTAGCAGAGCGGCCCCATCAGGACCTTTACCAGGCAGCCTTGTTCATCTGCACCACGCCTCTTTCAACTCCTCTATACCCCTATCACTCCCCCTATCACTCCCCCTATCCCTCCCCCTATCACTCCCCTTATTACTCCCCTATCACTCCCCCTGTCACTCCCCCAGCCCTATCATTCCCCCTATCACTCCCACTATCACTCCTATCACTCCCCCTATCACTCCCACTATCACTCCTATCACTCCCCCTATCACTCCCACTATCACTCCTATCACTCCCCCTATCCCTCCCCCTATCACGCCCCTCAACCCCTCGACCCTCTCTGAAGTTCATCCAGCAGGGCGACCCCAACAAGGACCTCTACCAGGCGGCCTTGTGTTCACTCGTGCCTTGTTTCTCCCAAACCAATCCTCTCATCCCACCACCATCCCTTCACTCTTCACCCCCCTCCCCTTCACCCCTCGCTGCAGTTCATCCAGCAGGGCGACCCCAACAAGGACCTGTACCAGGCGGCCTTCTTCATCGCTCTGCTCTACCTGGTCGTGCAGGCCGTGCAGCTCATCATCTGATCCCACACGCCTCCTCCTTGCTCGCTTTGGAGAGGGAGAGCAAAGCAGACCAACTTCAGTAACGCTCGCGCCGCGACGCGACGCTTGGCGTTTTGAAAGAGAGGGGGTGGTAATGGTAATGCTGGGCTGGGCAATGATCCTCCTGCTTGCAACATGCAACATAGCATGGATGTCCCCATGTGCATTGTGGACTGCATGCAAGGTACATGAGACTTGACGACAGCAAGGCGGCAGCAAAGCAAACGCTCCAACAAGTGTTCCAGGGATTTTGTGTCCATTTTTATACTGCTGGCTTGGAGGTTGTGGATTTGAGGCAAAACTGTTTTCTGTGTGTGAGTCTGTCTGTCTGTTCACGTGTGTGTGTACATTGCTGATTTTGTTTGACCAATGGGTTGCTTGACATAGTCCCAAACCCTTGGGGGAGTGAATCATCTTATGGTACCGTAGACCTCTTGATATGTCGAGTGCTTTCAATATGCTGTCTGCCAAGAATATAGTCCCATACTTCTCCCACCTACTGCACTAGACAAGTCCTCCATGCCGGGTAGTAGTAGATAATGCATTATCATACATTGCTCGGTTCAGTGTACTGTACTCTAATCAAACCTCTGGCCTTGGGACTCCAGCCAAATGAATTCTGCACTCTCGAGGTTAGGAAATACCTCCCACACAAGTGCACGCAGACACGCGACGCGAGTTCCCAAGCCCTCATCCCTTGGGTGCCATGCGAGCGTACGTGGCTTCTTGAAAGTTGTCGCTCACATACACCTCCACGAACCCGTTCCGCTGCAGCGCGCGCAGGCACGCGCCCTTTCGCGCCTTCGCATCCGTCACCATGCGATCGTGAAACTCGATCAAAATCTGGCCGAACGGCAGCGGCGATCGCATGCGAAGCCACGCGTCGCACACATCGAACTCCACCCCTTCGACATCCATTTTCAACACATCCACGAATCCGTGCCCGTTCGCGCACATAAACGTTGGCAATCGCAGCACCGGCGCCGGCATCCCCTGACTCTCGAACCGGCCGGCAAGTTTCTCTGGCTTGACGGCCGTCATGGACTGCACGCGCGGGTTCTTGGAGTGGAAGAAGGTGACGATGCCATCCGTGCCGGCCAGGCCGAGTTGACGGAACTGGAAGGCGGCCGGCTGGTCGCGACTGTGATGGTCCTTGAACATGGCTTGCACGCGCTCGGGGGGAACTGTGGGGTCAAATCCAAACACCTGCAGAAAAAAAATGGGGAGAGAATTGGAAGAGAGAGACATGGAGTGCGAATGGAACTGGAACATGGCCTGTAAACCCCAGATTTTTTTTTTAATTGTGGTGGTCCTTGAACATGGCTTGCACGCGCTCGGGAGGGACTGTGGGGACGAATCCGAACACCTGGAGGAGAGATGGGGGAGAGGATGAAAAGAGAGAAGAAAGCCGAGAAGACAGGTGTGAGAAAGGAGAAATAAGACGGGGTGCCAATCCCGGATGTGTGGTGCATGTGATGCATGTGGTGCATGTGATGCATGTGATGCATGTGGTGCATGTGATGCATGTGATGCATGTGGTGCATGTGGTGCATGTGATGCATGTGGTGCATGTGATGCATGTGATGCATGTGGTGCATGTGGTGCATGTGATGCATGTGGTGCATGTGATGCATGTGATGCATGTGGTGCATGTGATGCATGTGATGCATGTGATGCATGTGATGCATGTGATGCATGTGATGCATGT
Organism: Closterium sp. Naga37s-1; assembly: GCA_947471745.1. Lineage (NCBI taxonomy): Eukaryota > Viridiplantae > Streptophyta > Zygnematophyceae > Desmidiales > Closteriaceae > Closterium > Closterium sp. Naga37s-1. The sequence continues at coordinate 1,467,003 of CANJKZ010000166.1, forward strand.
GGTGCATGTGATGCATGTGATGCATGTGATGCATGTGGTGCATGTGGTGCATGTGATGCATGTGATGCATGTGATGCATGTGACGCATGTGGTGCATGTGGTGCATGTGACGCATGTGGTGCATGTGGTGCATGTGATGCATGTGATGCATGTGGTGCATGTGACGCATGTGGTGCATGTGGTGCATGTGATGCATGTGGTGCATGTGATGCATGTGATGCATGTGGTGCATGTGATGCATGTGATGCATGTGGTGCATGTGGTGCATGTGATGCATGTGGTGCATGTGATGCATGTGATGCATGTGGTGCATGTGATGCATGTGATGCATGTGGTGCATGTGGTGCATGTGATGCATGTGGTGCATGTGATGCATGTGATGCATGTGGTGCATGTGATGCATGTGATGCATGTGGTGCATGTGGTGCATGTGATGCATGTGGTGCATGTGATGCATGTGATGCATGTGATGCATGTGACGCATGTGGTGCATGTGGTGCATGTGACGCATGTGGTGCATGTGGTGCATGTGATGCATGTGACGCATGTGGTGCATGTGACGCATGTGGTGCATGTGGTGCATGTGATGCATGTGATGCATGTGGTGCATGTGGTGCATGTGGTGCATGTGATGCATGTGGTGCATGTGATGCATGTGATGCATGTGGTGCATGTGATGCATGTGATGCATGTGGTGCATGTGATGCATGTGGTGCATGTGATGCATGTGACGCATGTGGTGCATGTGGTGCATGTGATGCATGTGGTGCATGTGGTGCATGTGATGCATGTGGTGCATGTGATGCATGTGATGCATGTGGTGCATGTGATGCATGTGATGCATGTGGTGCATGTGATGCATGTGGTGCATGTGATGCATGTGATGCATGTGGTGCATGTGGTGCATGTGTTGCATGTGATGCATGTGATGCATGTGGTGCATGTGATGCATGTGATGCATGTGGTGCATGTGATGCATGTGGTGCATGCGGTGCACGCGGTGCACGTGTTGAGCATCACGCAACCCAGAAAGCCAAAAACAGGAAACAACCGATTGTTTTGTCTCTACACCAATGTGCGTCCAGCATGGGCCATGAAGCACAATGCAATGAGGAACACACTACAAGACAATCACAGACCTTATGCCTCCCACTCCCCCCACTCCAACTGATAAAGAAACAAGCACGCACCTTATGGCCGCGGTTCACCATCCCGTTGTCAAAGGACACGTCAGCGCCGATGCCAAACGAGTACACGACGCCACCTGGCCGCACGTGATTGGTGCAGAGGCTCCACGCACCGTAGTCGTCCCCCCCTCGCCCCCCCACCTTCTCCAGCTTGCACGTGTCGTGCCGCACGAGATGCAGCTGAGACTCGTCCGCCCTGTCAAAAGCAGAAGAACATGGGCAAGGAGAAGGTTGAACATGGGCAAGGAGAAGGTTCCACCAAAGTGGTTTTCTACCATCCTTCCTTTACCGCTGCTCCAGCGTGCACGTGTGTGTGATGCCGCACCAGATGCATCTGGGATTCGTCCACTCTGCCAGGAGGACGGAAGGACTCGAACAGGAATTATGAATCCACGTTTTTGGAACGTTGAGTGTGGTTTTACCATCGCTCACCGACTCTCCAGCTTGCACGAGCCGTGCCGCACCAGATGCAGCTGAGATGGGCAGAGAGTGAGGACCCAAGGGGCGGCGAAGAGCGGAATGAGTAAAAAAAGGAAGGAGGCACAAGATTCGGAATGCCCTGCCTCCAACCAACCTGGGTGCATCCGACCTCTGTGCCTCACACCGAGCACGTGAGTCGTGACGTGGGCCTGACGTTGGGGCGAGCCATACAAGAGGCTTGGGAGTCGGGACAGAAACCCCGGTGAGGCCCCTTACGGCGAGTCAACGAGGTAAGTGGAGTGAAAGGGGAGGTGGAGTGAAAGGGGAGGTGGAGTGAAAGGGGAGGTGGAGTGAAAGGGGAGGTGGAGTGAAAGGGGAGGTGGAGTGAAAGGGGAGGTGGAGTGAAAGGGGAGGTGGAGTGAAAGGGGAGGAGTGAAAGGGGAGGTGGAGCGAAAGGGGAGGTGGAGTGAAAGGGGAGGTGGAGTGAAAGGGGAGGTGGAGTGAAAGGGGAGGTGGAGTGAAAGGGGAGGTGGAGTGAAAAGGGGAGGTGGAGTGAAAGAGGAGGAGGAGTGAAAGGGGAGGAGGAGTGAAAGGGGAGGTGGAGTGAAAGGGGAGGTGGAGTGAAAGGGGAGGTGGAGCGAAAGGGGAGGTGGAGTGAAAAGGGGAGGTGGAGTGAAAGGGGAGGTGGAGCGAAAGGGGAGGTGGAGTGAAGTGAAAGAGGAGGTGGAGGGAAAGTGAAAGGGGAGGTGGAGTGAAAGGGGAGGTGGAGTGAAAGAGGAGGTGGAGTGAAATGGGAGGTGGAGTGAAAGGGGAGGTGGAGTGAAAGGGGAGGTGGAGTGAAAGGGGAGGTGGAGTGAAAGGGGAGGTGGAGTGAAAGGGGAGGTGGAGTGAAAGGGGAGGTGGAGTGAAAGGGCAGGTGGAGTGAAAGGGGAGGTGGAGTGAAAGGGCAGGTGGAGTGAAAGGGGAGGTGGAGTGAAAGGGGAGGTGGAGTGAAAGGGCAGGTGGAGTGAAAGGGCAGGTGGAGTGAAAGGGGAGGTGGAGTGAAAGGGCAGGTGGAGTGAAAGAGGAGGTGGAGTGAAAGGGGAGGTGGAGTGAAAGGGGAGATGGAGTGAAAGGGGAGATGGAGTGAAAGGGGAGATGGAGTGAAAGGGGAGGTGGAGCGAAAGGGGAGGTGGAGCGAAAGGGGAGGTGGAGTGTAAGGGGAGGTGGAGTGAAAGGGGAGGTGGAGTGAAAGGGGAGGTGGAGTGAAAGGGGAGGTGGAGTGAAAGGGGAGGTGGAGTGAAAGGGGAGGTGGAGCGAAAGGGGAGGTGGAGCGAAAGGGGAGGTGGAGTGGAAGGGGAGGTGGAGTGAAAGGGGAGGTGGAGTGAAAGGGGAGGTGGAGTGAAAGGGGAGGTGGAGTGAAAGGGGAGGTGGAGTGAAAGGGGAGGTGGAGTGAGACAACCAGGGACGTAGAAACCAAAGAAGGAAGCCAAGACAAACAAGCCAAGCGCGGCTGATGCTACATGTAAAGGGCGACACTCCCCAACGAGTGCCATTCTCTGGACCAGGTCATTGTTTACCCGTTTGATCAAGGGTAATCTCTGCACATACCCGTTAAGATCTCGTGGCTGGGGCTCCATTTGAGATGTCTTCTGCTCGTTCCGTTGCTGCTGACGTGGATCGCCTTGATTAGTCAGTTGACGAGCCTGCTCTTGCTGGTGCTGCTTCCGCTCCTCCTGCCCCACTGCCTGCTGCTGCTGCTGTTGTTGTTGAAAGGGTTGTCGTTGCTCCTGTTGCTGATTTTGCCGCTGCTGCTGCTGGTAGTTTTGCTGTGAATTCAATTCCTGCCCGTTCTGCCAGGAAGTCTCCAGCTGCCCGCGGTGCGGAATCCCCCCTCCCATTCCATCACCCCGCCATCCGTTCGCGTCATTGGCTCCCTGCTGAGAAGTGACGGCAGAACCGTACGAGCCCTGCTGCGCGCCGGCGCCGGCGGAGTTGGAACCGTACTGTAACGCGTACGCTTCGTGGCGGCACTTGCAACCGAGCTCGTACTGGCGGAAGATGTAGAGCTGCGTCGCGAGGCCCAGAACGCACAGGATGTGCCACGGCTTTATCTGCGCGGTCGCGTAGTTAAACGCCGAAAGTGACGTCGGCGTCGCGGACCGCGCGTGCAGCGGCCTTCGCAGAAGGTTCTGATGGCCGCGATGCCATGATGACGATGACATCGATGGTGCTGACGTGTGCACGAAGTGCTAAAGTTTTAGGTCGTTTGGAAACAAAACGAAAAAGGCCGGCGTATGAAAGGAATAACGGATTTAGCAATATATAAACATGTAAAATGTCGAAGGAGAGCTACAGTAGCTTTGACCAAGGTCCGACATTTGAATAAAGGCCTCTAGGCGTTGGGAACGCATTGGCGCAGCTTGAATAGCAGCCGCTGTCCTCAGCAATATTATCTTTGGTACATCATAGCTCCTGGCAGGAGATCCGAGATCGGAGCGCAATTCACGGAAGCAAAGCTGGCGCAGAAAATAGGTGCACCTGAACTGAAACTAGTTGGTGGTGGTGGTGGTGGTGGAGGTGGTGGTGCTGCTCTGCTCAATTGTCGTACAAACGTCGTACGGACATCCTCCTTCACAGGGCTGAATTGGCGAGATAAGTGCAGGCGCCGAAGTATCACTCAGTTGTGTTTCGATTGTAACTTATTTGAGTGGCCTGTTTCACGAAAGAGGCCTGACAGTAACGCGGACAGAGGTGACTGATTTACCTACCGCATCCACCTTCCTGTCAGATGTCTTGTTCAGCGGCAAGGAACAGCTTCCCATCAGATACTTGTTCAGCGGCAACTGTACTCGTTATTTGCACTTCTCTACACTTCATGCCTATGAATTTGAATATAGGTGAAGAATGATGGTACAAATTTTGAATGATGTCATCTTGATCCTACGTGTACATTGTGACATAGTTACGGGTAAAAACGAAATATAACGAGGTTAGCGAAGGCTTCATTGTGTGGTAGTGTGACAACCGCGTGATCTGCTGAACAGTAATTCGGTGGCGCAGCAAGATCTCTGACGGTGACAGTGTTGCCCGAATCATTAGTACGCGGCATGAAGAACTGTACAATCGCGTTGGAAGCCGCGTTTGCCACATCGCGCAGCTCGTTGTCTGGAGAATGCGCGGCTCGGAATTTTCGAGATCCTACAAATAGCCCAAGCATCGAATTTCGTAGTTCAACAGTTCCGGCTAAAACACAAGCCGCCAATCTCCCTTCACGTCTCCTTATCCCCGCCTCCTCCGTGAACCCGCTGAGCGAAAAGCCGTGAATTTGCAAAAATCAGACAGAGAATACTTGCTCGTTTTAACGAGCCTTGACGTCGGAATGTCCTTCGCTGGCGCGCCCACAAATGAAGACAGCGAGAGCTCGCTTCCACCTGGATTCAGGTTCCATCCCACAGATGAGGAGCTCCTCTCCTTTTACCTACCCCGCAAAATCGGCAACCAGCCCATCCCGCTGAACGCGATCGGCGACATTGACATGTACGGATTCGAGCCGTGGGAGCTTCCAGGAAAGGCGATGGTGTCGCTCAACGGTAGCGATGAGTGGTTCTTCTTCGCGTCGCGCGACAGAAAGTACCTCATGGGCACGCGCGCCAATCGGATGACGTCATCCGGCTACTGGAAGGCCACGGGGAAAGACCGGCCCGTGTACGCCTCGCGAAAGGAGGGAAACGAATCCCAAGGCGGCCGGGAGGAGAGCGAGTCGGTTAAAGATGCCAAAAGCGGCCGCATTGTCGGGTATAAGAAGGGCCACGTGGTCTACAAAGGCAGGGCGCCGCGGGGGGAAAAGACGGCTTGGGTGATGCACGAGTACCGCCTCGTAGAGCCTAGTGACGACCCGGACTCGCTGATCGGTAGTACCGTTGAGGAAGCTTCGCATGGTGGCGCCGTTAGTGGCAAGTCAAGTGAGGGCGGTAGGAAAGCAGCGTCGGGACGAGCTGGGGTTCCTCCCCAGGCGATACAGCGACAGAAGCAGCAGCAACAGCTCCTGCGGCAGCAGCAGCAGGGGACGTCCACGTGGGTCGTGATTCGCCTCTACAAACGCGACGCGATCCCGTTTCAGGGCGACACGGCGAAGCGAAGCAAGCTGGGCAATCTGAGGAAGGGGCTTTCAACATCGCACCACGTCAAGTCGATGTCCTTGCCTTCGTCCCCGCAGGAACTCGCATCCGCCAAGTCGTGGCCCGCTTCGGACTCCCTCGATGACGGTGTGGATGCGGAATCTGCGGAGGATGACATCACCGCTGCCGAGGAGAGTGATGGAATGAATGTGGCGCCTGTAGGCGAGGGACCCAATGACGCGGATCTACTGCATGGTAGTAGCAGATTCGTGACGCGGGTTACTACAGCGAGCTCTGATATCGTCGGCAGGCACAGCGAGGAGGGTACATTCTCCGGAGACGACGGGAGAATCAGCGGAGCGAAAAGTGCGGGGGAGGCTAGTAATATTTGGATGAGGTTGGACAGTGACGGAGGGAGCGTTCCTGACAGTGGACTCTTCTCAACGGAACCACGAAATGCGAACGCTCAGCCGCAACTTGCGATCACTGCGAGTGGCAGCAGCGAAAACCCACCGACCTGGAGTTATCTTGGGTCAGTGCCGGTGGCTCGAGTGCCATCGGCTCACACCATCGCGTCGTTGGAAGCGCTTCTGCTGGCAGATGATAATCCCGATGTCACGGAACAAGTGAGCCACGACGCGATGACGTGGACCCCACATGACGTGTCCCATCAAGTGGATGTGACCCCGGATGCGGCTTGGTGGTCTACACCCACGCAGAACGATGGGCCGTCGGGAGTTGCTGGCGCTCAAGCGGGCTATGAAACCGCATCAGTTGCTCTCCTCCCAGGGGTGCAGTTTTCCACTCCACAGGAGCAGCTTGACAAGGAAGTCGCCGAAGCGCTGCAGCAAGTGTCGCACATGCCTCACTTGCCTCACATGCAGCACACGACGACAGAATCATCCAACCTGGCCTCCCTCCTGTTCGCAAACCTTGCATCGCCTCCCATCTTCCAGTCCGTCCCCTTCGTGTCATTTCCATCATCCATGCCCTTCACTCAGTCCGCGCCAACCACCACCTCTCATGGATCGTTCACCCAGCCAAGGGTTGAAAGCACGGAAAAGCAAATCCAAGACGCTGGTGAAGGAGCGACAATGTCGGGTGGAGGAGGTTCTGTTGATTCACCACCTGGGTTGCGGTCGAAAGGCAGGAGGTCACCAAAGAGGGACCGAGAGGGAAAGCTACTCGAATAAGTAATGATTCGAAGAGATATCAATTTTGAGTAGTGGTAATAACAGTTTTTTTTTTGTTGTTTTTTTTCGTCGTAGATTTATGTTCACGCTTTTCGAAGATTAGGTTGATAGGTTGAATTCAGCCACGATCAACCCAGCATGGGTTGTCTGTTGTTCTCTTACTCTGATTCTGTTGCACGTCAGGTTGCACAACTTCAGTGAGCTCCCTGCAGTCAACTTAGTTTCGTGACGGTGCAAAACGATAAGCATTGAGAGCCGCTTCACACCGTGTGAAACCGTCATGAGCCACGATACAAGAACTGTATATGCGCGAGAGACGTAGAACCTGAAGTCGCCACCAGTGAATGTCTGGGGATTTCTGAATCCCACAACACAATCAACTTTATGCTCCGCCACGAAGGTTGATTTCTCGAGGCGCGCATGTGCGCGTGGTTTTGAGCTTCCTGGCTCCAGCATTTCAGATGCAAGGAAGGACGCTTTGCTCATCTCGCAGCGCGGTTGACCGCAAAGACGAGCACCAACCAGGAAGGTCAGTGCGATGCTGTCGCACCACAAGCTGCACGAAGGTGCTGCTGCCTCCCATCTCTGTGCAACTGGTGCTGCGATGCTGCATTCCCGTTATCCTTCCAAGCACCAGTCGCGATAATGTTATTGCCACGTTGGTTTATGAATTTGAAAATATTACTGTATTTTCCTCATAGCATCTAAGAAGTTTGCTAATTATCGTAATGACGCACCCCTGCATGGGTTTGCAGGAAGCACTGCAGGGTAGCCTCTTTTCAAGGGGATTACATAGAGAGGCATCAACCCTGAACGCATTGCCGCGTGGTATTTATGGTTAACGCATCCACGATGCCACACCGTAGGTTTAGTTTCATTCCTGCTTCTCGACGACGCTTACACCAACTGTGCTCACTGGCACAATTTGATGAGGATGTTGGAAACAGTAATTGAACGCTCCTGTTGTGTCGAAATGCAAACGAGTCGAATCACAGCGAAGCAACGGCGAATCAACCGAGGAGGTTGACAGAAAGTAACAGCTGGAGGTTACGGGAAGGTCAAAGGTCAGCGACCTTGACTCAACGGAATACAGCGCGACAGCAAGGATAAACAACTGACTCGGTATTGAGCAGTTGCCCGAGTCGTCACTGTATCGAACCGCAACAGCAAAACAGTTAGTTGCACCTCTTCATATTCCTTGTAATCATATAAAAGCCTTTGTATTACCTTGCTATAATTAATCTCTTCCTCCTACACACCAGTGCAAGGTGGTTCATGTCAAACTGTATGTTTGTGTTATCTCTAGGCTGTAGTGGGTTAGCTTACAAGGGGTACAACACTTTAGGGTTAGGTACTTGTACTCATGCATGCTACCTAGTCTACCATTCCTGCCTGCTTATTCTAACATGGTATCAGAGCAGAATCGTTCCTAGGGCCCACCGAACGTTCCGCCCTTCCCTAACCGTAAAATTTTTCTTCCTACGCTGCCCCTGCAGCCGCGCTGCCCTAGCAGCCCGCGTGCTGCCCCTGCGACCGCGCTGCCCCTGCAGCCGTGCTCGCCCCTGCGATCGTGCTGCCCCTGCAGCCGTGCTCGCCCCTGCGACCGTGCTGCCCCTGCAGCCGTACTCGCCCCTGCGACCGTGCTGCCCCTGCAGCCGTGCCTGCCCCTGTGGCCCGCGTGCTGCCCCTGCAGCCCGCGAGTTCGCCCCTGCAGCCCGTGGGCGCTGCCCCTGCAGCCCGCGCGCCGCCCTGCCGAGCCGCGCGTTGCCCCTGCAGCCCATGGGCGCTGCCCCTGCAGCCCGTACGCCGCCCTGCAGAGCCGCGCGTCGCCCCTGCAGCCCGTACGCCGCCCTGCAGAGCCGCGCGTCGCCCCTGCAGCCCGCGCGCCGCCCTACCGAGCCGAGCGTCGCCCCTGCAGCCCGTGGGCGCTGCCCCTGCAGCCCGTACGCCGCCCTGCAGAGCCGCGCGTCGCCCCTGCAGCCCGTACACCGCCCTGCAGAGCCGCACGTCGCCCCTGCAGCCAGTGGGCGCTGCCCCTGCAGCCCGCGCGCCGCCCTGCCGAGCCGAGCGTCGCCCCTGCAGCCTGGGCGCCGCCCTGCTGAGCCGCGCGCCGCCCCTACAGCCCGCGCGCCGCCCTGCCGAGCTGCGCGTCGTCCCTGCAGCCCGTGGGCGCTGCCCCTGCAGCCCGCGCGCCGCCCTGCCGAGCCGCGCGTCGCCCCTGCAGCCCGTGGGCCGCACGCAACCCTGGAGGTGCTGCTGTTGCTGGAGGAGCTGGAGGTGCTGGACCTCCTCCTGACCGTCGCTGTCTGTAATGGCCACTATCGCGGCAGTTGCTGCGGCCAGGGGTGGACAGCAGCGGGCACTGCCTCTCCCGGACGACCCCACCCCTCAGCAGCTTCGTGAGTGGGTTGTTCAGCGAGGCAGGCCTTGTCAAATGTTATATGTGCTACAGCTTGTTTAGGCTGTAGTGGGGTAGTTACTATGGGGTACAGTAAGTTTAGGGTTTCCTACTTGTACCCAATTCTTTCCTAGTTCAATCACTCTTGTTGATTTTGACATGGTATCACGAGCCTAGGTTAGCCACCTAGGACCGCTTACTACTACGGGCCCACTATTCCGCTAGACGCGCCCTCGTGCGCCCTACCTTTCGTGCGCCCTCGTGCGCCTTTCTCTGCTCGTGCGCCCTCGTGCGCCTTCTTTCTGCTAGTGCGCCCTCGCGCGCCCCGCCCTTCGTTCTGCCCGCGCGTCGTCCTCTGCCCGTGCGCACGCAGCCCGCTAGCCGCCCACGCAGTTCGTACCGGCCTCGCGCGGCCCCTCGAGCCGCCCGCGACCTGCCTGCACGTAGGCCGCCGCCCGTAGGCTGCCCGTCGCCCGCCGTCGCCCGTAGGCCGCCCTTACGCTGCTCGTAGGCCGCCCGTACGCCGCCCGTAGGCCGCTGCCGCCCGTAGGCAGCCCGTACGCCGCCCGTAGGCCGCTGCCGCCCGTAGGCAGCCCGTAGGCAGCCTGTAGGCAGCCCGTAGGCAGCCCGTATGCCGCCCGTAGGCCGCTCGCGCGCAGGCCGTAACCCGCGCGCCGCGGCTGCTGCACGCCGGCGCCTGCAGTCCGCCGGGACCCGCGCGCGTCGCCCCCTGCCTCTTCGCGACGCCTCTGCGGGACCCGCGCGTCGCCCCCGCCTCTTCGCGACGCCCTTACGGGACCCGCGCATCGCCCCCTGCCTCTTCTCGACGCCTCTGCGGGACCCGCACGTCCCCCCCCCGCCTCGTCGCGACGCCTATGCGGGACCCGCGCGTCGCCCCTGCCTCTTCGCGACGCCCTTGCGGGACCCGCGAGGCGCGGCTCCTGCGCGTCGCGCCGCCCCAGCGGGACCCGGGCGTCGCCCCCGCTCGTCGCGACGCCCCTGCGGGGCCCGCGCGGCGTCGCCCCTGCCCACCGCGTCGCCCTGCCCTATCCCGCGCCCGCCCTTTGGACGGCCGCCCCTGCCTCGCCCTGTAGCAGCTGCCTTCCCGGCCCTGCCCCACCCTACAGCAGCTGCCGTCGCGGACTGCCCCGCCCTGCCGTAGCTGCCGTCGCGGACTGCCCCGCCCTGCAGCAGCTGCCGTCACGGCCCCGCCCCACCCTGCAGCAGCGGCCGTCGCGGCCCTGTCCCTGCCCTGCACCAGCTGCCGTTGCGGCCCGGTCCCGCCCTGCAGCTCCTGCCGCGAAGCCCCTAGCCGCAGTCGTCGCCCCGCCCTGCAGCAGCTGCTGCGGAGCTCCCTGCCGCGGTCGCGGCCCCGCCCTGCCGCTGTAGCGGCCCCGCAGTCGCCTCCGCCGAGCGCCTGCCCTTCCCACCACTGGTGAGCACTGCCCTGCCCGCGCTGCTACCGCTACTCCTGCTGCTACTGCTTCTACTGCTGCTCCTGGCGTGGCCAGATGCAGCTCCAGGGCCGTCCGCGTGTGTCCCTCACGCCCCCGCAGCTTCGTGAGTGGTACGCCAGTTGGGGTTGTCGGGGTGGCCGTAGTGGGAGTCGTCCTGGAGTGGGTAGTTCGGGAGCTTCTTGTAGTGGCCCGGTGCAGCAGCAGCATCGTCCGCGCGAGACTCTTTCGCCCCAGCAGCTTCGTGAGTGGTACGCTCAGAGTCGAGGGTCGCTGAGTACTGCTCGCTGCCCGTACGTTATTAGCACGGGTGTCCGGACTGGTCAGCCTTGCGGGACGCGTGGTCACACAGAGTCCCGCTGCTTCGCCCGTCTGAGCGACGCTTGGCGTACAGAGTTTGGCGACGACGCTGAGCTTCCCGACTGGGTGGAGCTGCTTAGGCAGAGGGTAGATATCTTTGCTCTTGACTATCATGCTATTCTCACTGCAATGTATGCATTGTCTACTAGTGCCGAGGGAGCCTGTCACCTGTGTGTGCCGCCTGACCCCGGTATCCAGTCTGCTGCTCCAGGTGCTGGTGAGGCTGCCGCTCTAGGTGCTAGTGCGTCTGCTGCCCCTGGTCCTGGTGAGGCTGCTGCTCTAGGTGCAGGTGTGTCTGCTGCTTCAGGTGCTTGTGAGTCTGCGCCTTCAGGTACTGAGTCTACTGAGGCACTGCACACTTTCACACTGGACTCAGGTGCTTCTCGCTGTTTCTTTCGCGACTGCACTGCCCTCGAGCAGCTCCCTAGGCCGGTTGCTGTCTCCCTGGCTGACCCCTCAGGGGGTCCGGTCCTTGCGACCTCCACCACTGCCCTCCCTTGTCCTGCTGTCCCGTCCGGCACACTGACGGGCCTTTACCTCCCCTCGTTCTCTACGAACTTGGTGGCAGGTTCTGCGCTCCAGGACGCGGGTGTTCACCAGTTCACCCCTGCCTACGAGCGTGTGACACACTGCACGTGTGCCCAGACGGGTCGTCACCTGGCTACCTTCACTAGGCAGCCGGGGTCGGACTTGTACACATTGACCACTGAGTCCCCTCAGGTAGCGGCGTCTGCGTCTGCGTCAGGTCAGTTGTCCGCCCCCTGCTCGTGTCGCACCCTGTCACACCGGACGGTCCTCTGGCACCACCGCCTTGGTCACCCTTCGATGCAGCGCCTTCGTGGCATGCACTCTCGTTTCCTTTTCTCGGGTCTCCCCAGGTCACTGCCTCCCCTGCCACCGTCCCCGGCCCCTCCTTGCCTTCCCAATGTCGAGGGGCGGCAGCGTGCCACCCCTCACTTCTCTGAGTTTCCCCCGACAGAGGCTCCTCTGCAGACCCTTCACATGGACGTGTGGGGCCCAGCCCGCGTTCGTGGACAGGGTGGAGAGCGCTACTTCCTGCTGGTAGTGGACGACTACACGCGTTACACCACGGTCTTCCCCTTGCGCACCAAGGAGAGGTCCCTGCTGTCTTGATCCCTTGGATCCGCGCTACCCGTCTCCAGCTGGAGAGGCGCTTTCGCACGGACCTTCCCGTCCTGCGACTGCACTCTGACAGAGGTGGTGAGTTTTCCTCCGGCCTCTAGGAGACCTTCTGTCAGGGGGAGGGCATTCAGCAGACGTTCACGCTTCTGGCCTCTCCTCAGCAGAATGGGGTTGCTGAGCACCGCATTGGCTTGGTCATGGAGGTCGCTCGTACCTCCTTGGTCCATGCGGCTGCCCCCCATTTTCTGTGGCCGTTTGCGGTCCGGTACGCCGCGCACCAGCTCAACCTCTGGCCCCGTGTGTCCGTTCCGGAAGCCTCGCCGACACTGCGTTGGACGGGAGAGGTTGGCGATGCGTCTGTGTTCCGGGTCTGGGGATCTCATGCCTTTGTCCGCGATACGTCTGCGGACAAGCTCTCCTCCCGCGCCGTTCCTTGTGTCTTCCTGGGCTTTGTCCCTGACGCGCCTGGTTGGCAGTTTTACCACCCCACCTCGCGCCGTGTCTTCCCCTCTCAGGACGTCACGTTTGACGAGTCGGTCCCCTTCTACCGTCTCTTCCCCTACCGCACTGCCCCGCTCCCCCCTCCGCCGCTCTTCCTCACGCCAGGTGCTGCTTTGGTAGACCCCCTGCCTCCCCAGGGTCCTGCTCCCTCAGGTGTTTCCCAGGTAGACCCGGTCGAGCCTGTCGAGGTAGCTGTCGACTCTGGTCCTGCGCGAGGTACTGAGCGTGCTGAGCCTGAGCGTGCTGAGCCTGGTGGTGCTGGGTCTGGGGGTACTGAGACTGGGGGTACTGAGCCTGGGGGTGCGGAGACTGGGGGTGCTGAGCCTGGGGGTGCGGAGACTGCGGGTGCTGACCCTGGGGGTGCGGAGACTGCGGGTGCTGAGCCTGGGGGTACTGAGCCTGGGGGTGCTGTGCCTGGGGGTGCTGAGCCTGGAGGTCCTGAGCCTGGGGGTGTTGCGCCTGGGGGCGCTCTCTCTTCCCAGCAGCTGCGTGAGTGGTACTCTCGGTACTGTCGCCGCCGCCGTGGTGCTGTGGACGCTGGAGGTGCTACTGGAGCTGGAGCTGAGGACGCTGGGCCTACTGGAGTTGGTGTAGCTGCTGACCCTGGGGTTGGCGCTGGAGGTGCTGGAGCCACTGGTCCTGGAGGTGCTCGTACTGGCGGTACTGGAGCTGCTGGGACTGGGGGTGCTACTGGAGCTGCTGGAGCTGGTCCTGCTGGAGGTGCTGCTGGTGCTGCTGGAGGTACTGGAGCTGCTGGAGGTGCTACTAGTGCTGGTCCTGCTGGAGATGCTGCTGGTGCTGCTGGAGGTACTGGAGCTGCTGGTGGTACTGAGGGAGTTGGAGCTGCTGCTGGAGGCTCTGGTGCTGTCTCTGCTGGTTCTGGGGGCACTTCACGGCCACAGCCGTACTTCGTTCCCCTCCTTCAGCAGGTTCTTGGTCAGCCGCCTCCTCCTTGTCCTGCTCCCTCCTTAGAGTGTCCTCCGCCTGTCCAGTCGCTGTCACAGCTACCGCCTGCCTCGCCACTTCCTGGTCCTTCTCCCTACACTGGTCCAACAGGAGGTCTTACGGAGCGTCGTGAGCCTGAGTCTCGTCCTGTGTCGCCTGAGTCTCGTTCTGCGTTACCTATTCGTGCTGCTCGCACTGGTCGTCGTGTCCCGCGTCAGCGTCCTCCTGCTGTCCCAGGCACTCACCAGATGACGCTTCGTCCTTCCACTGCTCCACAGCGTGTCCCGCTGCCTTCTCCTCCTGCGTCCTCTCTTCCTGCCCTTGCTGACCCGGAGTCTGACTCTCTTCGTGCTGCTAGTCCTACTGACACGCGTCTCCTGGCCACTGCTGTCACTGACCCTTCTTTTGAGTCAGCTGCTGCGTCTGCCTTAGTTGCTGAGCTTGTCGACTTTGCTGGTCACTGTCGTCTAGACTACGCTGCGAGTCTTGTTGCTGAGTCTGAGTCTGAGTCTGTCTGTCCTCCATCCGTCGGGGGTGAGTGTGCTCTTGGCACGGACGTCCTTGAGGACAGGCAGGAGGAGTTTGAGTGCTTTGCCGCTGCTGTACCTCATCTCGTGTCCATGCTGATTGCACCTGAGGGAGACCCGGATGCACCAGACATCCCGACCCCGCGCTCTTACGCTGAGGCGATCGCGGGTGAGTACTCCTCTCAGTGGCAGACAGCCATGGACGCAGAGATGGCATCCTGGAAGTCCACTGGCACTTACGTCGACGAGGTTCCCCCTCCTGGGGCGAACATCGTCAATGGCATGTGGATTTTCAGGGTGAAGCGGCCGCCAGGTTCTCCGCCTGTCTTCAAGGCTCGTTACGTTGCTCGAGGCTTCAGTCAGCGAGAGGGAGTAGACTTCTTCCAGACCTTCTCCCCCACCCCGAAGATGACCACTCTTCGGGTGCTGCTGCACGTTGCCGCTCAGCGTGACTACGAGCTCCACTCTCTTGACTTCAGCACAGCTTTCTTGCAGGGCAGCCTGCACGAGGAGATCTGGCTGCGCCGCCCCCCTGGCTTCACTGGGTCGTTCCCTCCTGGTACCCAGTGGAGCCTCCGGCGGCCGGTCTACGGTCTCCGCCAGGCGCCACGTGAGTGGCACGACACACTGAGGACTACACTTGCGGCTCTTGGGTTTGCGCCTTCTACTGCTGACCCATCGCTGTTTCTACGCACCGACACTTCGCTGCCGCCGTTCTACATCCTCGTGTACGTCGACGACTTAGTCTTTGCCACTGCTGACACTGAGGCTCTCGCCCTGGTGAAGTCGGAGCTGCAGAAGAGACACACGTGCACAGACCTGGGTGAACTGCGCAGCTACCTTGGCTTGCAGATCACCCGGGACAGAGCACGCCGCACCATCACCCTGACTCAGTCACACATGGTGCAGCAGGTCCTTCAGCGCTTCGGCTTCACCTGGTCCTCGGCACAGGCCACTCCTCTGGCTACAGGTCACTCGCTCTCAGCTCCACCTTCGGACGAGTCCGTAGAGCCGAGTGGTCCTTACCCAGAGCTAGTTGGCTGCCTCATGTACCTGATGACTTGCACTCGTCCTGACCTCGCGTACCCTCTTGGCCTTCTGGCTCGCTACGTGGCTCCTGGTCGGCACCGAAAGGTGCACATGGATGCTGCTAAGAGGGTACTGCGCTACTTGTGCAGTACATCAGGCATGGGGCTCGTGCTTGGAGGGAGGAGCTCAGTTGTTCTCACTGGGCACTCAGACGCTTCTTGGGTTGACGACCAGGCTACTCAGCGGTCGTCACAGGGTTACACCTTCAGCCTTGGCTCTGGCTTAGTTTCTTGGCGTT
Organism: Closterium sp. Naga37s-1; assembly: GCA_947471745.1. Classification (NCBI taxonomy): domain Eukaryota; kingdom Viridiplantae; phylum Streptophyta; class Zygnematophyceae; order Desmidiales; family Closteriaceae; genus Closterium; species Closterium sp. Naga37s-1. The sequence continues at coordinate 1,482,558 of CANJKZ010000166.1, forward strand.
CTACACGCTCGTCTTCAGTTCTCAGCTCCAGTTGTGAGGCTGAGATCTACGCCATAGCCATGGCTGCACAGGAGTTACGCTGGCTCACCTACCTGCTGACTGACTTGGGAGAGCGGCCTCGTTCTCCTCCAGTGCTGTACGTCGACAACAAGGCTACCATTGCCTTGTGTGAGGAGCACAGACTGGAGCACAGAACGAAGCACATCGCTCTGCGTTACTTCATGGCTCGAGAGTTGCAGCAGCGTGGTCAGCTTCGTCTGCGTTACGTGGCCACTCGGGCCAACACTGATGATATATTCACCAAGGCACTTCAGTCTGGTGATCATCAGCGTTTCTGCACTATGCTAGGGCTTGTGCCCACTTTTCCTCACCTGCTGTAGGCTTTGCTTGTACTGTGATCTATATATATACCTGCATGCTTGCTTTGCTAGGTAGAGATCACTGTGCTGTTTGTGTTGCATATATGCCTCTGCATGTGAACTGGCCTTGTGGCTCTTTGCTTGTGCTCAGAGTGTGTGGTGACGTTGTGATCCACCCTGAGCTTGCTTTGCCTCTCTTGACTGGTCTTGTGACCCCTTGCTCTCCCCCACTTTGCCTATGGGGGTGTGTCAAATGTTATATCTGCTACAGTTTGTTTAGGCTGTAGTGGGGTAGTTTCTATGGGGTACAGTAAGTTTAGGGTTTCCTACTTGTACCCAATTCTTTCCTAGTTCAATCACTCTTGTTGATTTTGACAGGCCTGGTGGTGGAGGTTATCGTTGTGTTAAGGCTGCTGCTCTTGGTGCTAGTGAGTCTACTGCCACTCCAGGTGCTAGTGAGTCTGCTGCCGCTCCAGGTGCTAGTGAGTCTGCTGCTGCTCTAGGTGCCCGTGAGTCTGCCGACGCTCTAGGTGCTAGTGCGTCTACTGCCACAGGTCCAGCCTCCGCTGAGGTCTTGCACACTTTCACACTTGACTCAGGCGCGTCACGTTGCTTCTTTCGTGATTGCACCACAGTCACACCACTCACAGCACCTGTCCCAGTCTCACTGGCTGACCCCTCTGGGGGCCCAGTAGTTGCGAGAGCCTCCACGGTCCTCCCTTGTCCAGCAGTCCCCTCCGGTTCTCTGTCAGGTCTCCACCTCCCCACGTTCTCGACGAACTTGGTGAGCAACGCTGCCATTCAGGATGTCTGGGTTGATACCTTTATTCCTGGAGGGCAGCGTGTGGCGATCTGTACGTGCTCCCGGACTGGCCGTCACCTGGCTACGTTCACTCGACAGCCTGGGTCTAGTCTGTACACACTGACCACTGCGTCTGCACAGGTGGCTGCGTCGAGTCGGGCGTCTGCGTCGGGACAGTTAGCTGCGTCTTGCTCGTGCAGAGTACTCACGCACGAGACTCAGCGCTGGCACCACCGTCTTGGTCACCCCTCCCTGCCGCGTCTACGCAGTATGCACTCCCGTCTCCTTGTCTCTGGCCTCCCCAGGACCCTGCCCCCCCTGCCGCGCTCGCTTGCCCCGCCGTGCCTTCCTTGCGTCGAGGGGCGGCAGCGCGCCGCTCCTCACTCCTCCGAGTTTCCTCCGACCACTGCTCCTCTGCAGACTCTCCACCTGGACGTGTGGGGCCCGGCCCCAGTCGGTGGAACGGACCAGGAGCGCTACTTCCTGCTGGTTGTTGACGACTACACACTCTACACCACCGTCTTCCCCTTGCGGCGCAAGGCAGACGTCGGCGGTGTTTTGATCCCCTAGATCCGTGCTACTCGTCTCCATCTGCACGAGCGTTTTCAGCAGGACTTCCCAGTCATGCGTCTGCACTCTGACAGGGGTGGTGAGTTCTCCTCTGGCGTCCTTGAGACGTTCTGTCAGGACGAGTGCATCACCCAGTCGTTCACGCTTCCGGCCTCTCCGCAGAAAAATGGGATCGCTGAGCGTCACATTGGCCTGATCATGGAGGTTGCTCGTACCTCCATGATCCATGCGGCTGCTCCCCATTTCCTGTGGCCGTTTGCGGTCCGATACGCCGCGCATCAGCTCAACCTCTGGCCCCGTGTCTCTGCTCCAGAGACCTCGCCCACACTCCGTTGAACGGGACAGCCTGGTGATGCGTCGTCGTTTCGGGTCTGGGGCACGCTCTCCCTTGTTCGCGATACCAAAAGAGCAAGCTCTCTCCTCGCACTCTCCGCTGTGTCTTCCTGGGCTTCCCCACCGACGCCCCGCTCTGGCAGTTCTACCTTCCTGCCTCGCGTCGTGTTCTATCCTCTCAGGACGTCACCTTCGACGAGTCGGTCTGTTACTACCGACATCACCCACACGCATCCCACCCGGTCCCCCTCGCGCCTCTCTTCCTGGTACCAGTCCCCCCCCCCCCCCGGTAGACCCCCTTCCCCCACAGGGTCCTGCTCCCTCAGGTGTGTCTCAGGTAGACCCACCCCCCTTGGATGAGCCAGTGGAGATCTCTTTTGACTCCTCTGACCCAGCTGAGGGGGGTGACACCGCCGCCGACGACACGGCGACCACTCGCCGCACTCCTCGCTTGGAGACCCCCCCGGGTTTCCCGCCTCGGCCGTCTTCGCCACCTCCGCAGCCTGCTGCTGTGGACTCTGGAGCTGAGGCTGCTGGAGCTGGGCCTGGGGTTGGTACGTCAGGGGGTGTCCGCTCTCCTCGTTTGGCTACCCCCCCCTGTTTCCCGCCTCTGCAGCCTTCTGCAGTGGACACTGGAGCTGAGACTGAGGGTGCAGGGACTGAGAGTACTGAGCCTGCGGGTGCTGGGATTGAGGGCACTGAGCCTGCGGGTGCTGGGACTGAGGGTACTGAGACTTTGGGTGCTGACTCTGGGGGTGCTGAGACTTCGGGTGCTGACTCTGGGGGTGCTGCGAGTCCTTCTGGAGGTCCTGGAGCTGGAGGTACTGGAGCTACTAGGCCTGGAGGTACTAGTGGAGGTACTAGTGGAGGTACTCGAGGTACTACTGGTGCTGGAGGTACTGGAGCTGCTGCTGGTGCTGGAGGTGCTAGAGCTACCACTACTGGAGACACTGGAGCTGGACAGCCACCGCAGCCTGCTCTACTTGAGACGCTCTCGCCGCAGGCGATTCGTTCGTGGGTCGTTCGGCGAGGCAGTCCTGGTGGTGGAGGGTACGGTCCTGCTGGTGCTGGAGCTACTAGTCCAGGAGGTGCTGCTGGTGCTGGAGGTGCTGGAGGCACTACTGGAGGTACTAAAGGTGCTACGAGTGCTGGAGGTACTGGAGCTGCTAGGCCTGGAGGTGCTGAAGGTGCTGCTGGTGCTGGGGGTACTGGAGCTGCTGCTGGTGCTGGAGGTACTTGAGCTGCTAGTACTGGAGGTACTGCCGGTGCTGGAGGTACTGGACCTGCTGGTGCTGGAGGTACTACTGTTACTGGAGGTGCTGGGGGTGCTGGAGCTGCTGGCACTGGAGGTGCTGGTGCTACTGGTGCTGGAGCTGCGGGAGCTGCTGACCCTGGAGGTGCTGGTGCTGCTGGTGCTGGAGGCGTTGGAGCTGGAGGTACTGGAGGTGCTGGAGCTACTGGTCCCGGAGGTGCTCGTACTGGAGGTGCTGGAGCTGCCGGAGCAGGTGGTGCTGCTGGTGCTGGAGGTACTGGAGGTGCTACTGGAGCTGCTGGCACGGGAGGTACTGGAGGTACTACTGGTGCTGGAGGCGCTGGAGCTGGAGCTGGAGGCACTGGAGGTGCTGGAGGTACTACTGGTGCTCGAGGTGCTGGCGCTGTCGGAGCTTGTGGTGCTGGAGGTGCTGGTGCTACTGGTGCTGGAGGTGTTGCTGGGGGTACTGGAGGAGCTGCTCGTGCTGGAGGTACGGGAGCTGCTGGTGCTCTTCGCCACCTTCTCAGTCTTCCGCCCGGTGCTACTGACTTCCCTGTGGCAGGTACTACTCCTCAGTTGCTGTTTCCACCGGTGGACCAGTCACAGCCGCCGCTGCTACCGCACTCCCCACTGCCTGCTCTTGCTCCTTACACTGCGGTGACACAGTCCCTGACTGAGCGTCGAGAGCCTGAGACTCGTGCTTCCACCCCTGAGCGTCGAGAGCCTGAGTCTAGCTTTGACCTTGAGCCTGAGCCTAGAGCTGCTGTCCGTGCTTATGTTCCTCGTGTTCGTCGTCCGCGTGACCCGGCTGTCCCCGGCACTCACGATATGACACTCCGTCCTTCCTCTGTTCCGCAGCGTGTTGTCCTACCGTTACCTCCAGCGTCCTCTCTTCCTGACGTTGCCGACCCTCCGTCTGACCTTGCTCGTGCGTCCAGTCCGACTGTTACTCGCTTCCTTGCTATGGTTGTGACGGACCCTACGTTCTCGTCTCCTGCTGCGTCTGCCTTAGTCACTGAGCTCGTTGACTTTGCTGCTGTGTACCGCCTAGACTACCTTGCGAGTCTTGTCTCTGACCCTGTCCCTGCCTGTCCTCCGTCCGTCGGGGGTGAGACTGCCCTTGGTTGTACTGCCCTTGGCTGTGACGTTCTTGAGGACAGACAGGAGGAGCTGGAGTGGCTTGCGGCCGCATCACCCCATCACGCGGCCATGCTGCTTGCCCCTGAGGGAGACCCGGATGCACTTGACATCCCCACCCCGCGCTCCTATAGGGAGGCGATTTCGGGTGAGTACTCCTCTCAGTGGCAGACAGCCATGGACGCAGAGATGGCTTCCTGGAAGTCCACAGGCACCTACGTCGACGAGGTTCCCCACATGGGGCGAACATCGTCAGTGGCATGTGGATTTTCAGGGTGAAGCGGCCGCCGGGTTCTCCGCCTGCCTTCAAGGCACGTTACGTTGCTCGAGGCTTCAGTCAGCGTGAGGGGGTCGACTTCTTTCAGACCTTCTCCCCCACCCCGAAGATGACCACTCTTCAGGTGTTGCTACACGTTGCAGCTCAGCGTGACTACGAGCTGCACTCCCTCAACTTCTCGACAGCTTTCTTGCAGGGTAGCCTTCACGAGGCCATCTGGTTGCGCCGTCCACAGGGCTTCACTGGGTCGTTTCCTAAGGGTACCCAGTGGAGCCTACGGCGACCAGTGTACGGCCTGCGTCAGGCGCCCCGCGAGTGGCACGACACACTGAGGACGACACTTGCGGCTCTTGGGTGTGCTCCTTCGACTGCTGACCCGTCGCTGTTTCTACGTACCGACACTACTCTGCCGCCGTTCTACATCCTCGTGTACGTCGACGACTTGGTTTTTGCTACTGCTGACACTGAGGCACTGGCCCTAGTGAAGGCGGAGCTGCAGGAGAGACACACCTGCACTGACTTGGGTGAGCTGCAGAGCTATCTTGGCTTGCAGATCACCCGGGACAGAGCACGGCGCACCATCACCCTCACTCAGTCACACATGGTGCACCAGGTCCTTCAGCGCTTCCGCTTCACGTACTCCTCGCCACAGCCCACTCCTCTGGCTACCGGCCACTCGCTCTCAGCTCCACCTTCGGACGAGTCCGTAGAGCCGAGTGGTCCATACCCAGAGCTTGTGGGTTGCCTCATGTACCTGATGACGTGCACACGACCTGACCTCGCGTACCCTCTCAGCCTCTTGGCTCGCTACGTGGCACCTGGTCGACACCGAAAGGTGCACTTTGATGCTGCGAAGAAGGTACTGCGTTACTTGTGCTGTACATCGGGCATGGGGCTCGTGCTTGGAGGACGGGGTTCAGTGGTACTCACAGGACACTCTGACGCTTCTTGGGCCGACGACCAGGCGACTCAGCGTTCGTCACAAAGTTACACCTTCAGTCTTGGCTCTGGTTCTGTCTCGTGGAGGTCCACTCGTTCTTCTTCTGTGCTTGGTTCCCGCCGAGATCTACGCTGGGGCCATGGCTGCACAGGAGCTACGCTGGATGACGTACCTGCTGACCGACATGGGGGAGCGGCCTCGTTCTCCTCCAGTTCTGTACGTCGACAACAAGGCAATGCTTGCCTTGTGTCGCGAGCAGAGACTGGAGCACAGAACGAAGCACATTGCTCTTTGTTCCTTTCTTGCTCGGGAGCTGCAGCAGCGTGGTCAGCTGCGCCTTGCTTACGTGGCCTCTCGGGCCAACACTGCTGATGTTTTCACCAAGGCCCTTGGGTCTGGTGATCATCAGCGTTTTTGCACTGCTCTTGGGCTTGTGCCCACTCTGCCTCACCTGCTGGTTGCTTGACTTGCTCTTGTTGTACACTGATATATATCTTTATACCTGCTTGTTTACTCTTGCTAGGTTGTGATCAGTGTACTGCCTTGCTATTATAACTCTGCATGTGAACTGGCCTTGTGGCCGCTTGCTTGTGCTCAGATTGTGTGGTGTCCTTGAGATCCACCCTGAGCTTTGCTTTGCTTTGCTTGTTCTCTTGCTTGACTGGTCTTGTGACCGTCTGTTGTGTTTGCTATCTCCCACTTAGCCTGTGGGGGTGTGTCAAACTGTATGTTTGTGTTATTTCTAGGCTATAGTGGGTTAGCCTACAAGGGGTACAACACTTTAGGGTTAGGTACTTGTACTCATGCATGCTACCTAGTCCACCATTCCTGCCTGCTTATTCTAACAGTTCAATAGTTCTCTAAGAACGCTTCCGCTATTACATTATTCCTACTCAGGGTCTTAGCCTTGCAAACGATCCTAAGGGCTTTTCTCAGCCCAACAGAGGAACCTCAATTTCCGCTCAGATATGAAAACATTAGAGCAGTATTGGGATAGTTGTCGATATGGTAACGCATGTTAGAGTTAAATTTCTATATATAAATGCATGTAAAATAGTTAGTGTAGTATTATGTTAGATTTATATCTATAGGTGGTGTACCGCCCTTGCCACCTTCCTGTCCTATAACATGTTCGCATTGCCATTCGTGGAATCTTTTTTTTTTTCTGCAAACCCTATCGAGCTCAGGACTTAGCTAGGGATCGGCTCAGGGTTGTTTGCAGGTAGTGTTGCATCGGAAGTGTTGCCATCAGGTCAGAGTGTATGTAAAACGACTGACAAAATAAAGCATGCATACATCGTGTATATATAAGAAATTCAAGGAATGCGAAACGACCTACTAGCCATGTACTCTAAGAGGTACATTCACTTATTTTCAAATTCAAACCGTGCGGCGCGGGAACTGTTTCAAACCTATTCCCGCCTTTTTCACTTTGAATGTTTTTTCCTGCAGCGGTCTCGATATGACGGTTGCTGATGACGCTTCGACTCTCCTAAGTCCTCGACTTCGTACTCGGTAGAGTCAACTCCTGCAGCGTACAGGAATGCTTTCTCATAAAGTTTCATATCTCAACACTCCCTCTTGTTACTCTCGTTTTTAGCATGGTTCTTAGTTTCCTAGCCTCCATGACAAAATAATGTTCTCACAATTCGCAAATTATCCAATCCATGCGCAATCGTCACGACGGTGGGGCTCACATTTGATCCTATGCACCTTCTGAGAAGAAACGAGAGTGGATGAACTATGAATGAAGTGGGTACAAGTACTAACCCTAATTGGGTTGTACCCCCTATGGGATACCCCACTACAGCCTACACAAAAGTATAAGCTATAATGTTCTGACACACCCCCATAGGCAAAGTGGGGGAGAACAAGGGGTCACAAGACCAGTCAAGCAAAGCAAAGCAAGGCAAGCTCAGGGTGGATCACAACGTCACCACACATTCTGAGCACAAGTTCAAGGCCACAAGGCCAGTTCACATGCAGGAGTACATATATATATATGTAAGGCTAGACAAGCAAGAGCAGGTATATATATAAGTAACAGTACAAGCAAGATCAAGGGGTGAGCAAGTGAGGCAAGACAGGGACAAGACCCAGCTGAGTGCAGAAGCGCTGATGATCACAAGGCGGAAGTGCCTTGGTGAAAACATCAGCAGTGTTGGCCTCAGAGGCCACGTACGCAAGCCGCAACTGACCACGCTGCTGTAGCTCACGAGCAAGGAAGTAGCGAAGAGCAATGTGCTTAGTTCTGTGCTCCAGTCTCTGCTCTCGACACAAGGCCAGCATGGCCTTGTTGTCTACGTACAGGACTGGAGGAGAACGAGCCGGCTCTCCAAGGTCGGTCAGCAGGTAGGTGAGCCAGCGAAGCTCCTGGGCAGCCATGGCCCCAGCGTAGATCTCAGCCTCACAACTGGAGCCGAGAACAGAAGACGAGCGAGTAGCCCGCCACGAAACAGAGCCGGAACCGAGGCTGAAGGTGTAACCCTGGGACGACCGCTGCGTAGCCTGGTCGTCAGCCCAAGAAGCGTCCGCGTGCCCAGTGAGGACCACTGGACTCCGCCCTCCAAGCACTAGCCCCATGCCCGACGTACTGCACAAGTAGCGCAACACCCTCTTCGCTGCAGCCATGTGCTCTGGTCGGTGTCTCCCAGGAGCAACATAGCGTGCAAGAATGCTAAGAGGGTATGCAAGGTCAGGTCGTGTGCAGGTCATCAGGTACATGAGGCAGCCAACAAGCTCTGGATACGGGCCACTCGACTCTACGGACTCATCCGAAGGCAGAGCTGAGAGTGAGTGGCGAGTAGGCAGAGGAGTGGCCTGAGGCGAGGAGTACGTGAAGCCGAAGCGCTGAAGGACCTGCTGCACCATGTGTGACTGAGTCAGGGTAATGGTGCGGCGTGCTCTGTCCCGGGTGATCTGCAGGCCAAGGTAGCTGCGCAGTTCACCCAGGTCTGTGCACGTGTGTCTCTTCTGCAGCTCGGACTTCACGTGGGCGAGTCCAGCAGTGTCTTCTTCGGGGTGGGGGAGAAGGTCTGAAAGTAGTCAACTCCCTGCCTCTGACTGAAGCCACGAGCCACGTAACGTGCCTTGAAGACAGGCGGAGAACCAGGCGGCCGCTTCACCCTGAAGATCCACATGCCACTGACGATGTTCGCCCCAGGAGGGGGGACAGCGTCAACGTAGGTGCCTGTGGATTTCCAGGAAGCCATCTCTGCATCCATAGCTGCCTGCCACTGAGAGGAGTAGGGACCCTCTATCGCCTCCGCGTAAGAGCGCGGAGTCGGGATGTCAAGTGCATCCGGGTCTCCCTCAGGGGTAAGCAGTACGGACACGAGATGAGGTGAAACAGCTGCCAGACACTGGAACTCCTCCTGCCTGTCCTCAAGAACGTCCGTGCCAAGGGCACACTCACCCCCGACGGACGGAGGACAGACAGACCCAGACTCAGCGACAAGACTAGCAGCGTAGTCTAGGCGACAGCGAGCAGCAAAGTCGACGAGCTCAGCAACTAGGGCAGACGCAGCAGTAGACTCGAAAGAAGGGTCAGTGACGACAGTAGCAAGGAGACGCGTGACAGTAGGACTGGCAGCACGAAGAGAGTCCGACTCCGGGTCGGGAAGAGCAGGAAGAGAGGACTCAGGAGGAGAAGGCAAAGGGGCACGCAGAGGAGCAGTGGACGGACGTAGAGACATCCTGTGTGTGCCAGGGACAGGAGGAGGACGCGGACGCGAACCACGACCACTAGCGCGAGCAGCACGGACAGGCGACGCAGGGCGAGACGCAGGCTCACGACGCTCAGTAAACCTCCAGTAGGACCAGCGTAGGGAGAAGGAGCAGGCAAAGGAGAGGTAGGCTGTAGCTGTGACTGTGACGGGACAGGCGGTGGACCCTCCAAGGGAGGAGGAGGAACAGTAGAAAGCGGAAGACCAAGAACCTGCTGCAGGAGTGGAACGAAGTACGGTCGAGGCCGCGCAGCGACGCCAGAAACAGCAGGGACAGCACCAGTACCCCCAGCAGGAGCACCCGCTCCAGCAGCACCTCCAGCAGCTCCAGAACCTCCAGCAACACTAGGAGCACCCCCAGCAGGACCGCCAGTGGTAGTCTCAGCGCCAACACCCTCAGCAGCACCAGCTCCAGTCGAACCTGCAGGCCCAGCAGCTCCAGTACTCCCAGTACGAGCACCTCCGGGACCCGCAACAGCAGCACCCTCAGTAGCCGAAGAACCTCCAGCACCAGCAGCACGGCTCCAGCGCCGGGCAAACCACTCGCGCAGCTCCTGTGGAGAGAGTGGCTCCCGGTGAGACGAAGCACGCGGAGAGCCTCCAGACTCAGCACCCCCAGGCCCAGCACCCCCAGGCACAGCACCCCCAGGCACAGCACCCCCAGGCGTAGCACCCCCACACTCAGCACCCCCAGGCTCAGCACCCCCAGGCGTAGCACCCCCAGACTCAGCACCCCCAGGCCCAGCACCCCCAGGCTCAGCACCTCCAGGCTCAGCACCCTCAGCAGCACCAGAGTCACCAGTGACCTCGACAGGCTCGACTGCGTCTACCTGGGACACACCTGAAGGGGCAGGACCCTGAGGGGGGAGGGGGTCTACCGGGGGGGGGACCTGGTACAAGGAAGAGTGGGGGCGGGGGGAGGGACGGAGTGCGGTAGGGGAAGAGGCGGTAGTAGGGGACCGACTCGTCGAACGTGACGTCCTGGGAGGACAGAACACGGCGAGAGGTGGGGTGGTAGAACTGCCACCCAGGCGCGTCGGGGGGGAACCCCAGGAAGACGCAAGGAGCAGCACGAGGGGACAGCTTGTCCGCAGACAAGTCGCGGACAAACGCTCTAGATCCCCAGACCCGGAACGCCGACGCATCGCCAACCTTCCCCGTCCACAGCAAGGCTGGGGAGGTCTCCGGCCTGGAGACCCTGGGGTGAAGGTTGAGCTGGTGCGCCGCGTACCTCACCGCAAACGGCCACAGAAAATGGGGGGCAGCCGCATGCATCATAGACGTACGAGCGACGTCCATGACCATGCCAATGCGGCGCTCAGCAATCCCATTTTGCTGCGGAGAGTCCGGAAGCGTGAAGGTCTGACGGATGCCTCGTGCACGACAGTAGGCTCGCAGAAGGCCAGAGGAGAACTCCCCGCCTCTGTCCGAGTGCAGACGCAGAACAGGAAAGTCGGAGCCAAAGCTCTGCCGGAGCTGGAGACGAGCTGCGCGGATCCAGTCGATCAGCACCTCAGTGACATCACCCTTGCTGCGCAAGGGGAAGACTGCGGTGTAACGCGAGTAGTCGTCAACAACTAGTAGGAAGAAGCGCTCGTGACCCTGCCCACGGACGCGGGCTGGGCCCCACACGTCCATGTGAAGCGTCTGCAACGGGGCCTCTGTCGGAGGAAACTGGGAGGAGTGAGGGGCAGCACGCTGGCGCCCCTCGACACAGGGGACACAGGTAGGGGCAGGGCCCTGAGGAAGGGGAGGGAGGGACCGGGGGAGACCAGACACTAGAAGGCGGGAGGCCATGCCTCTGAGCCGAAGCAGAGAGGGGTGACCAAGACGGTGGTGCCAGAGGAGAGTCTCGTGAGACAGGAGACGACACGAACAGGGGGCAGACTCAGGACCAGACCTGGACGCTCCAGCAAACACCCGACCCGACGAAGCGACTCTACCAGACTCAGTAACGGGAGGAGACGCAGTGGTCAGTGTGTACAGGCTCGACCCCGGCTGACGGGTAAACGTAGCCAGGTGTCGGCCTGTGCTAGCCTCTGTACAGTGGGTCACCCGCTGACGTGCAGGAGTGAACTGGTGTACACCCGCATCCTGGAGGTCAGCACCACTCACCAGGTTCGTAGAGAACGAGGGGAGGTAGAGACCAGACAGGGTGCCAGAGGGAGCCGCCGGACACGGGAGGACTGTGGAGAAGTGAGACAGGACAGGACCCCTAGAGGGGTCAGCCAGAGACACTGCAACCGGTCGACTCAGCGGTGTGAGTGTGGTGCGGTCCCGAAAGAAGGAGCGAGACGCCCCAGAGTCAAGGGTGAAGGTGAGGGAGGCCGAAGCCGACGTAGTACCTGAGAGCGCAGACTCACCAGTACCTGAGGACGCAGACACACGAGCACCTAGAGCAGCAGCGTCGCAAGCACCTAGGACAGCAGCCTCACCAGGACCTAGAGCAGCAGTCTCAATGCCCGGATCGGGCGGGAAACACCGGTAACAGTCACCCTCATCACTAATAGACACAGCAGACATGGCAGAGAGAATAGCATCAAAGTCAAGATCATAGATGGCAACACCCGCCCTAGACAGCTCGCCCCAGCGAGGGATCTCGGAGGCCTCCGGGAACTGGTGACGCCACGCGTCCGTCAGGCGGCCAAAGCAGCGCTGGGTGGGGTGGGCACCCCCACACTGCTCACCCGCACGGTCGCCAGTGCGCAAAACGTAGGAGCACGGACCAAAACCCCCACCCCGCTGACGCGCAGTGTACCACTCACGAAGCTGCTGAGGGGACAGGGTGTCACGACCACGCTGCTGCTGCTGGCGCGAGCCACCACCGGAGCCACTCCTCTGCGAAGACCCGCGACCAGCACCACCGCCACCCCCGCCGCCTCCGACGCCTCCGCCGCCTCCGCTACTGCCGCCGCCTCCGCCTCCGCCTCCGCCTCCACCGCCGCCACCTCCGCCTCCGCTCCCACCGCCACCGCCGCCGCCACCTCTACCTCCACTGCCGCCACCGACCCCTCCACCCCCACCTCCACTCCCACCGCCACCCCCACTCCCCCCACTGCCGCCACCTCCACCTCCACCGCCCCCGCTCGCTCCTCCAGCGCCCTTGCCCCCCTTGCCCTTGCCAGTGCGGCGTCTCCGGCTAGGGGCAGACGCCGCACCGACCGACTCAAGACCAAGGAGGTCGGCCGCAGCAGCAGAGGCAACAGAGGGCAGAAGGGGGGAGGGGGAACACCCCTCAAAGATGGGGGTGCGCGGGTCACCACGAGAGGCCCCTACAGCGACTATGCTCTTCTCGGCCGCTAGGAGGGACTTCTCGAGGAGGTCAACAGTGAGAGTGGTGGGACAGACAGAGAGAAAGTGGTCCCTGACTACGCGAAGGGAGTCAGGAAGGCGAGTGACTATGTAGTAAAGAGTGATGTACATGGGGGGGGGGTTCTTGGCGCAGAAGTCAGGAGGGAGTGCAGCGCGGTAGCGAGTGTCACTAGTGCGGAGGTGCGTAATGAGGTCAGCGACTGTGGGAAAGGCAGCAAGGTCAGGAAAGAGGTACGGTAGCATGAGACGGCTCAGTGCAGCAGTGGCAGGGGAGGAGTAGCGCGCAACTACAGCGTCGTACAAGGTCTGAGCACTCTTGTACTGACTAAAGTGCGCACGCTCGGAGGTAGGGAGGTGGCGACGCACAGCAAGACGTGCAGCAGCGTCGCGCGTGGCCCACTGGGAGCGAACAGTGGCGTCAGCATCAGCAGCAGGGGCAGTGGAGGCGCCAGAGGTGAGGTCAAAGAGAGAGAGGCCGTCTGCCCTATCGCACTGTAAGAACAGCTGCAGGTCATCTACCCAGACCTCAAAGTCAATGGCCCGACCCTCAGCGTCAAAGGCGAGAACACTAGGGGTAGTCATGACCCTAGACGACTAGCAGCGCAAACAGTAGGGTGAGGACAGTGCAGTGAAAAGGCGCTGTGCTCACCAGACTGGGCAGGTCGGGCGGCCCGGAAGGAGGGCGGCGCGGCGGCTCGGCGGCTCAGCTGCTGGGCGGCTCGGCGGCTCCGCTGCTGGGCGGCTCGGCTGCTGGGCGGCTCGGCTGCTGGGCGGCGCGGCTGCTGGGCGGCTCGGCTGCTAGGCGGCTCGGCTGCTGGGCGGCTCGGCTGCTGGGCGGTTCGGCTGCTGGGCGGCTCGGCTGCTCGGCTGCTGGGCTGCTGGGCGGCTCGGTTGTCCGGCTGCTCGGTCGCTGGGCGGCTCGGCTGTGCTGCGGCAGGGCGGCGCGGCAGGGCAGGAGGTGACGGGGCCGCAGGTAAGGGCGGCGGGGCCGCTGGTAAGGGCGGCGTGGCCGCGGGTAGGGTAGCGGGGCCGCAGGTAGGGTGGCGGGGCCGCAGGTAAGGCGGCGGGGCCGCGGGTAGGGTGGCGGGGCCGCAGGTAAGGTGGCGGGGCCGCGGGTAGGGTGGCGGGGCCGCAGGGAAGGTGGCGGGGCCGCTGGTAGGGTGGCGGGGCCGCAGATAAGGTGGCGGGGCCGCAGGTAAGGTGGCGGGGCCGCAGCAGAGGGCCGCAGGTAAGGTGGCAGGGCCGCAGGTGAGGGCGGCACGAGGGGCCGCGGAGGTCGGCAGCGCGCCGTAAGGGCGGCACGCGACGCCGCGAAGGGCGGCGACGGGCCGTTACGGGCGGCGCAAGGGCGGCGACGGGCCGCTTAGGGTGGCGACAGGCCGCGAAGGGCGGCGACGGGCCGATGTAAGGGCGGCGCAAGGGAGGCCGCGAGGGGCGACGCGACAGTAGAGAGGGCACACGAGGCGCGACTCGGGCCTAAACTAAGCGCGCTCCGGGCAGGAAAAAAATTTCGACTTGGTGGGCCCTAGGAACAGTTCCCACGAGGGAACCTGCTCGATACCATGAGAAGAAACGAGAGTGGATGAACTATGAATGAAGTGGGTACAAGTACTAACCCTAATTGGGTTGTACCCCCTATGGGATACCCCACTACAGCCTACACAAAAGTATAAGCTATAATGTTCTGACACCTTCACCCATATCCTCGAACCTACTTGTTCATTTTGTTAAGTAAATACGCATTGAGAAACCGTTTAGCGAGCTCATAGTCGCCTTACACATCACCCTGGTTGCAGATGTCAGAAAACCTACGCTGGGGATGCGTGATTGATCCTAGGGAAGAGGTGCAGAGCCTGGGGGTTTATGACCGCACACACCCACTACTTAACAAGCCCTATTATTTCAGTGGTCTAACGACTGTCATTTTGAGATGGGATTAGAGCGAAGGACTCAAGTTTGAACGTACATGCTGAACGTACATGCTGACACCTATGTCGTTGTCGTTGTGCCGTGCTAAGGGCATTCCTGTGAGGGGGGGGTGTCAGAAGGCCAGCGTTGGGGATGCCTGATCAATATTAGAGAAGGGTTACAGGTGCATGTTAGAATGTAGAACTGAACGAGAATGTGTGAAACTAGGCAGCAGGGAGATACAAGTAGGAAACCCTAGCAATGTTGTACCCCCTAAGGCTAAACCCACTATAGCCTACACAATGTAAACATGTATGATGTTTGACAGTGCAGATCCCGGGGGGGTATGGGCGACACTCTCTACTTAACAAGCCTTTTTATCCCTAAGGTCTAGTGGTTGAGATAATGAGAGCTGAATCATGTCCGAGCCGCGTAAGCCCGGTCCGCTAAGGTTGGGGCCGGCCGACCCAGTCGTAGTCGTTGATACATCTTATGCCCATTGTTGCTGTTACGATATGGAATTGTGGCATAACATTCATGTAGCCCTAACGCGAAGATGACTGCAGCGAGGACGAAGACCGAGCGACACAAACAGTTATCGAAGACGGTTGAAAGCAGAAAGAATTCGAAGAGCAAGCGCGGGAAATGCATCCAAACAGTTACCGTGGCGCGTATTGCTACCTAACCGCACGGTTGGGATTCCCAATGTAGGTTAGCCCTAAGGGGAATGTACCGCATTGCAATATTTACTTCTCATGAGATTCAGATCTCACTAGCAATCTTCCGCTGCTACACTCTCGTGTGTTCAACCTGAGACGATCCTATGAAGTATGTTATTCCAGATTGTAACATGGTATGAGAGCCACTCAGGATTCTTCACATCACCACCTCTGATTCAAATTCGAATCCAAGGTGGCGTCTGGTACGCGCTCTCGCCGAAACATGGCTGGAGGATCTGGTAAGCAGGCGGCTCCCACTGCCGTAGGCATGGGCACTTTACACGGACAGGTTGGGTAGTGTATACTCGCTCTGGTATTTAATTCCCGGTACCCGATTCGGGTGTCCAATGTCGGGCATGTGAAACCCGAGATGCAGTTTACAAATGTAATCCTAAATCAGGTTAAACATAAAGTTTACAGAACATAATCCATAACAGGTATACCCGACCCGACCTCGAATATACCCGACACGACCTCGGGTTCAAAATACCCGAGGTGTACATGGAGGGTCGGGTATACGCCCTGACCCTTATTACACGGGGTCGGGTATACCCGACCCGACCCGACCCCGCCCTCGGGTAGCCCCACACGGGTCGGGTCGGGTCAGGTCGGGCCAATGACCATGCCTACACTGCCGAAGCTCCTGCCAATCCAACCATGAACTCTCCAACAAACACTACTGTCGGCAATGCGCTAATGGAGCAACTCATTCAGCGCATCACCACACTGGAGTCGGGAATTCAACAATTGAAGACTGACAACCTGGGTACCTGGCAACAACCCGCACAACCAGTGGCTCCCAACAAGGAACCGACCCCAACCTTGGGTTGAACTCACTTGCTCCAACAACTTCCCGTCCAAACGACGAATCTATGCTCACGGCCTAGAACAAGTTTCTTGCCATCTCCAAGATCAGCACAAGCACCATCTTCAACGGGCGAGATTTCTACACGTGGAGCTACCGGGGTCCCACTAGCGATACCGACGATGCCAAAGCCCAATACTACAACGAATCGCTTATGGCGTATAGCATCCTCCTCCGCAATATGTCGCCGACCGAACAGCTCGGCATACGTTCGTTTAAAGCTGCGGTCTACATACCAAAGGGTATTTTCTGGGGGTATTTCGGGTGCACACCCTAAGACGCAGTCTGATTTGCACACGAAATGATCCCTTTCCAGAAATGAGAGCGCGAAGGATTCAAACACAACTGGCGAATCCCGCCAGTTTCGTGCAAGGTTTGGTTGGGGGGGTACTTTTTTCGTGAGGTTGGGGTTGTGGTGGCGATTTCGCCACAACCTGCAACCAATCGAGGTTGGGGGGTAGATTGGCGCGAAATTTGTAAGCCAATCCTGAGCAGGCCAACTTTCAGAGGGGGGGTTGGGTTGTCAGAAAGCAGTAACTGCACCTCGCCACCCAAGGATGGAGCGAAGCCCTGTGCTACCTGGTTTTCAAGTGATAAACCAGGTCCTCCCGCAGGAGGTATGTAGGCGACAGCTTTAAAAACGATCCAGCCCCGCCATGTCAGCCTGAATCTATCTTACCACGACATACGAGCCTAAGGACTTTGTGTCCCCGAGACGCCTTCTCCAGCAACTCATGGAAGTTAAAATGACTCCAGTCGAAAAGGCAAATTCCTACATTAGTTGATGTCGCAACATTCGCGATCAACTCATAAAATCAGGGAACTCAATCGCCGAGGACATGTTCTTCACAATCGTCCTACGAGGCCTAGGACCCGACTGGAAACCCTGCAAATCCCTTCTCCGCCAGCGAAGCACAATCTCCGAAGCACACTTGTGCGCCGCGCTCCTGCAAGAGCAGCAAGACATGGACTTCAACCAAAATAAAGTAGTCCGTCGCGAGTAAATCGCCTTCTATTCCGGCCGCGATCAGCGACGATCCCGCGACTCGCGTCGCATCAGTACTACTGCAAAATTGCAAAATCAACCGAACGCTGTAGCTCCGGACCACGACACAACTCCGCACCACGCAACAACTCTAATCAAGGTCCTGAGCACTCGCGCAAGGCAAACCGACCGTTCTCTTACCATCTGTCTGCCCCGCGCCAATCTCCTCAGTCAGACTAGCAAAAATTGGGAGGGCCTTGGTGCAAATGTTCGCAATATTGGCCTCTGAGGTTACAAAGACTAAGCATGCCTGGCCGCACTGCTGCACCTCTCGCAGCAGGAAGTACCATAGCTCAAAGTGCTTCACACTGCACTCCAGTCGAGGCTCTTGACACAGGAGGGTCATGGCCTTGTTGTCAGCGAACAAGGTCGGTTCAGAGCTCGGCTGCTTACCTAGGTCAGTGAGCAAGAAAGTCAACCAGCAGAGCTCCTGAGAAGCCATGACAACGTCATAGGTCTCAGCCTCAGCATTAGAAAAAGCCACAGAAGATGCTCATATAGACCCTAGATGCTCCTACAACACAGCTCCGGAGCCCAGGCTAAAACAATAGCCCTGTATAGACCTGCATGTCTCCTCGTCGTCCGCCCAGGACAAGTCGGTGTGCCCAGTAAGTCGCACTGGCTGGCACCCTCCAATCACAAGCCCCAGGCCTGATGTGGTCACTAGGTAGTTTGCTAGCCCCTTTGCAACCATCTAGCGAATAGGGCGGTGTCTCCTAGTAAGAAAAAAGGCGAACAAGGACGCTAAGAGGATAGTCGAGGTCCGGGTGCGACGCTCGGTGAGTGACCAACACGAGCACGGCGCAACAATCTGACTAGACACAACTAGTTGGGGGGACGCTGACGGCAGTGTGACGAGACCTGAAGAAGGCTCCCGGGAGAACGTCGCTAGACATGTCCCAGTGGAAGCATCCGCACAGGTCGCAAACCTCTCGTGTACAAGAAAAGTGAATGTATCTCCACGACCGTGAAGGTGTCCAACACCCACCAAATTCATGGAGAATGAAGGAATGTGGAGATTTAAGGGGGGACTAGAGGGGACAGCGGGACACGGGAGTGTGGTAGAGCTGCGAGCGACGGCAGGTCCGCAAGCGAGATTAGCCAAAGCAGCTGTGGTCGGTGCTGAAAGTGGTGTGACAACGGTGTGGTCGCGGAAGAAGCACTTGGGCATGCCAGAGTCTTGCGTGAAGTCAAGAGACGCGTCCGCAATGGTCACACCTGGACTAGCAACTATACAGGCACCTACACTAGAAACACAAGCATCTATAGTAAAGATTGGCAACGATCCTCAGCTAGGTACGTACAAGCAAACAGATTCAGCAGTACTATAATAGGATATATGACAAAATGAACATCATTCATGGACACATCAAACATACGGCAACCACGGCAAAGAAGAGCATGCCAGTACGAGGGAACCAAGTCAGGCCTGAAACGCTCATGGTAGAGGTTGTTGAGGTGACTGAAGCAGCGCAACGCATAATGGTCAGGACGTCTGCAAATTTTGCCAGCACCAAGGCCAGTCAGGATCTCCAGCCACCGAGACTAGCAGGGCCTGACGTTGCGGCCACCGAGACTTGCCCCCCAACTATTTGGGCCGCTGCGCGGCCAATGCTTCTCGGACCACGAAGCCCCACTACTGCTTCTGCGGTTCCCACTGATAGGACCACTGCTGCTGCTGCGGTAACTGTCCCTGTTGCTGCATAGCTCTAGCGAACATCATGGCGAAAGGAGGAGAGCCTAGGAAAGATTGGCTAGGAACTGCTAGGAAGGGATAGGAGCGGCTCGGAACAGGTAGGAACGGCTAGGAACGGCGAAGAATGGAGAGGAACTGCCATGAATGCCTAAAAACGGCCACGAGCGGCTACGATCGGCTAGGAAACGACGCCAGAGGAAGGTAATGCGGCTGCCACTTGCTGTTGGGAGTGTCGTTGGCAGATAGGATGGTGTGGGATGGTAGGCACAAGTGGAAGGGTGGCCTGGGTGGCTAGCGGGCAGAAGGCGTGCTAGTAGGGCGCGCGCTGGCTAGCAGGGTGCGTGGCAGCCGTGGACTGGCTGGCGGGACGCGATGCACTGCTGTTGCCGTGCATTGGCTGTGCGCACGCGCTGCCGGTGCCATGCGCTGGCAGGGCACGCACGTTGCTAGTGATGTCCGCTGGCAGGGCGCACGAGCTGCGGCGAATGCTCGAGCTGCTAAGGCGCGCGCTCAAGGCTGGCGGAGCGCGCGCTGGCTGGCGACATGCGCTGCTGGCTGCGGGCGCTAACAGGCTGGCAGCTGGCGACGAGTTGGCTGCCTTGCGTGCGTTGGCGGCTGGCGTGCTGGCGCGCGAGCCGCTTGCAGTGCGCTGTAACGCACGCGCGGGCGGTTGGCTGCTAGGGCGCGCTATATGCTGCGAGCTGGCCGGCTGGGTGGGTGGGGGGGGGAGGGGGGGGGGAGGGGAGGGGGCACGCTGCTGTTAGTTGGCTACATGGTGTCTACAAGTGGCTAGATGGCACTGGCTAGTTGGCACTGGCTGGCTGACGAGGGAGGCCGGCGGAACGAACGGAGCTAACGGTCTAGGGAGGTAGGCGGGCTAGGATCCATGGAGCGACCTACTCTGATACCATGCCAGATTTGGGTAGTGGAATGAAATGTGACTAGCAGGAGAGGGATACAAATAGCCAACCTTAAAGGGTTTGTACTTACTAATGCGCACCTTACTATAGCATAACAACGTAGCACGCAAAAATATAATTTGACAGTGACACATATCTGTAAGGATTTTCATATTCCTTACTGAGGCACTCGTTAGCGAGGCCATCCCGAGGGTCACGCGACGAACCTGTCCTTCCTATTTCGTCGCACCGAACCACTCCCGAGTCGCCTCCGCACCAATCGCAACCATCACCGAGCCATCCTCGCCCAACCTCTCCGCCTAGCTAGGACTTCCCCTATTTAGGCATCGCTACTTCATTGTTTCGTCATTCAGTAGTCAACTATTCTCGTTATTCGTTTTACTGCGCACTCTGCAAGTTCATTCATAACACCTGGTATCAGAGCTACTTTCCTAGCTCACCCCGCTTTTTAGAGTGTAATAACCCTCGGGGGGGGGGGACGAGGAAGGATGTCATGGGGTCCAGGAGTTGCCTAGGCCGGCCAAGAGAACGGGTTAGTTGCTCTTCGCGGCCATGGTTTTATCGTGCACTCCTCGGCACCGCCGGATCCTTGCCTCGAACGGTCGCGATCGACCGTGACCTCCCTCCCCCCGCGCAACGGACAGCTGTAGCTGTCGCGACGTTAAACGTGAGTAAATTTCTGCTGCGATTTACCGACGATTTCGGAAGTTTTGTGTGGCAGCTGGCGTCAACGGACCTGCGTCGGCACCTGCACGAAATTTTCGGAAGTCGTCACGATGAGTGGTAGTTGACGCCGTCGGACCTGAGTCAACAGCTGCGCAACAATTTCGGAGTTCGTCTGAAGCGGCAAGTTGCGACGGTGGCTCGTCGTCATTTTGCGCGCATGACTCGCGGAGTGTGTTTCGGCAGCTTGCGACAAGGGACGTGCGTCACTGTGGGCGACATTTTCGGAGCAACTGTGGAGAAAAAGTCGGCTGGGGAACTCGCCAGGCGCAAATAGAGTTTTGCGTCCGAAAATATCGGTGGACGAGGAGAGACGACATGCGAACTGTCCGACTTAGCGGGAGTTAACTGCCGTCCCGCCCGACCTGAAGTGCAGCGGCTTTTACTGCATGGCGGGCGCGTCATCGAAGATTTCGGCAGGGGTGCACGTGGACAGACGGGATTTTCAGACCCGCCGACACTTACGGGCTGCAACGAAAAGCGTAGTGGCCGAATCGCACTTAGCAGAAGTGGGGCGCAGGCGACGGGGGCCGGTAACCTCGGAAAACGACTCGTACGACGCTGCGTGCCTGGAGTTGTTGCAAGCTGGCTGGCAGCTTCGAGAGCGGTTTCTCCTACCAGAGAAGTCGTTTTCGGGGACAGCTGCAAGCGACCCACGATTAAACGGCGTTCAACGTACTGCCCCGACAATTACGGAGGAGTCGGTACAGGCCGCCGGAACACACGAGAAGAAACTGCCCGACGGCTAAGCGGGGGTTGAAGAACGGCGTGAAGGGCAGGTTAAAAGCCGGTGTGAACGATCTGTGACCTTCCGTCGCCCGAACCTCACCATCCCCACCAAGTTTCTAGTTCTGACTCATGCAGTCAACTTGCTTGGCCGAATAACGGGGGTGAACACGGGCCTACCCACCGCTGGTTAAAGGCACCTGGGTTGGTGCTCGTTCGACAGCTGTACAGAAAAAACAAAAAAAAGGGAAGTTGCGGCACTGTTCTACTCCGACAAAAGCGGGCTGGGTGAAACAGCACGCGAAAAAATCGGGGCGCCGCAAGGACAACACTGGTGCAGTTCGCTGGTTTCTCCTTGACACGGGCGTCTACACGAGGTGACGGCGCAGCGGCGAAGCTGGGACTGGGAGCTGTGGAGTTTAGTGGCGTGACGGGCACGGTGGGCTGCAAAGCGGTTGGGCATGGATTCCTTTTTACTAAGGCACCCCGACTCCGATAGACCTTGCCCCTCCACCGTGGCCGGGTTCGCGCGGGCAACACCGACTATACCCCATCCGACAAAGGCGGACGCTGGGTGAACGGCGGGAAGCGAAATTATCGGGGGGTGAAACGACAAAAAATTTATGAAGCTGCGGGTATTTCTTCGCTTCTTGGAGTGCGGTTGAGTCGTTGAGGGACCTTGCCTGAAGGGCACTTTTCGAAGTTGCCTGGCAAGAAACACAGCGGCAAGGATGCCTAGGACCCCCGGTGTTTAAACGCACACCTCGGGAAATTCTTCAGAAAAAAGGGAGCGTGGGAGCAGTCGTAGCTTCGGGAACTTCTCGACTGGCGACGAGCGATGCGGTGAAACATCTGCAAAGCGCTGGTGGGAGAAACAAGGTATTTTGTTAAGCGACATCGGCGGGAGCAATTTTGACGACGGAGTCACGGCGTTGATGCCTCTAGGTTCCGTGAAATTCGGTCTCGGAATAACCCAGGGCAGTCCCCGGTTCTCGATTGAACCCACATGCTGGGGTCGGGTAACCGACGGAAACTGATGGTGACCGAGTGGGCGGCTATAGTACGTCCGAGATTTTCGGAGGCGAACTGCAACTGCAACTGTGGATTTACGGGGTCTGATTCGAGCGACATTTTCGGAGTGTTTACGTGGGGACTTACCGGTTTTACGCCGACAATTTCGGAGGATTTGCGGCGTTTGGTTAAACGCGCGCGACATTTACGTGAGGCAACACCGCGGGAACTACACGGAGTTTTCAAGGGGTACGAACGACTTACGACGAACTGAAGAAGGCGGCAGCAACAGTGACGGGAGGGAGCGACAGCTGTAAAATTTCATCCCTGCCCACGAATCATCGGCGCTTTACGACAAAACTCTCGGAGAATCCATTCCAACTCTGCGACTGACAACTCGCCTTCGACCCGCCCACGACAACTGC
This sequence comes from Closterium sp. Naga37s-1, assembly GCA_947471745.1. Taxonomy (NCBI): domain Eukaryota; kingdom Viridiplantae; phylum Streptophyta; class Zygnematophyceae; order Desmidiales; family Closteriaceae; genus Closterium; species Closterium sp. Naga37s-1. Next base: position 1,505,303 of record CANJKZ010000166.1, read on the forward strand.
ATGAATTCTCAACAACGTCAAGTGCTGCCAACTGCAAATGTTGAAGATATCGGCTGATTCTGGCGACGTGAAGACAAAAATGGGTCAGTTCAAGTATTCGATAAATTGAGTTTCGGTTTCCGGTCTACATCTTCTGGTTCGCCCTTGAAGATTTTTTGGGCACGTACTCCTGGTTTCGTCATCGACTTTTCCACACCGACGCATTTTCATCTAGACTTTCCGCCCAACACTCTTCTTCGTGGGACTTCACGCCTGGATTTTTGTTGGTTTTCATCTCGGCGCAGCTGTGAAACATTTTCTGGTGTGCTTTCTTGGAGGGGGGGAGAAAGTGCTTTGCACTGTTCTTTCCTTGGCGTTTTTCTCGGTCCTTTCTTGACTTTGTCAGGACGCGTCAGCACGACGGACGATCGCGATCACACCGACAAGATCAACGGTTTCTGCTACATCGCGATTGAATTTCGCGTCAGCAGTTTCCCTCCCTTCTCGCGACAATGTTCGACCGTCAGATCAACATCTTCTCGATCAACGGCCCACATTCCAACTTCTACTTCATTTTGGGTCAGTTCATCTTCGACCGTCAGATCGAAATCGTACTTCATCAACGGCCTACATTCCAACATTTTCAAAAATATTGTCAAAGGATTTCGGCCGTCGGATTCAGCTGAAGAGGAGATCTACGGCATCCTTGCTAGTGTGGGGTCTGTTTTCAGTACAGGTCTGCCTTATTTAGAAGGTGGGAGAGTGTAAGGATTTTCAGATTCCTTACTGAGGCACTCGTTAGCGAGGCCATCCCGAGGGTCACGCGACGAACCTGTCCTTCCTATTTCGTCGCACCGAACCACTCCCGAGTCGCCTCCGCACCAATCGCAACCATCACCGAGCCATCCTCGCCCAACCTCTCCGCCTAGCTAGGACTTCCCCTATTTAGGCATCGCTACTTCATTGTTTCGTCATTCAGTAGTCAACTATTCTCGTTATTCGTTTTACTGCGCACTCTGCAAGTTCATTCATAACAATATCCGTGCGATGTTCGCCTAGTTAGGACCATCCAGCATTTCCGAGATGCAAGGATCTTTTGAACACGACCACCGATCAAAGAACTCATTTTAGATCATAATCGTAACCAATTGCGCTGTTTTGTGAACCACCACTTTGGCTCGTAACGCGTCTCATCAAAACCGGTCGAGAAAATATCAGCTGGGTCGTGGAGTAGAAAGCGAGAAGCTAGCTTTTCATCCTAGCAAATCATCCCGAGAGCTCATTCGGCGCAGGAGATTCGAAGGATTAGGGAACTCGACAAGCGTACGCACAAACTAGTCAGTGTGGTCGCAGGGGTGAGTGAAGCCACCTCACCACGCCTGCCCATGCACCTCCGAGTGCCTCAAATCGTCGCGCCTCCCCTGGTCGCGCCTCCCCTGGTCGCGCCTCCCCTGGTCGCGCCTCTTCGCGCCTCCCATCGTCGCGCCTCCCCTTGTCGGGTCTCCCTTCCCATCGTCGCGCCTCCTGTAACGTATTACCCTAACTACCGAGCTAACAACCATCGATCTCTCTCTAAGTCAATTGTTGAGAACTTCTCTCGACAAAGGAAGAGTTGGAGAAGATGGTTGAGTTGGTTGGGATGAAACTTGGTTTGGGTTTGCCAAGCCTCAACTTTGGAGGTTTGGAACATTTCCAACTCAACCAAGAGAATGTTGAAGGTTGGAATTCCAACCAATCAGAAACTGCCAAACAAGTGTTACAATCTACTCTATCCTAAACACAACCATTGAATGGTTCTAAGTTGGGTTTTCCAACCCAACACAATTGCCACATAGGCTCCAAGCCTAGGAACCATCCCACCATGGAAACCATGGTTGGGATAGTTCCCCAAGGGGTGTATTGAGGGGGTCTGAGCTAAGCAAGCTCATTCTCAACCTCCCACTCCAACAAAACAATTGGAAATGGGATTGTTTCTCTAAGTCCTTTTGGGCTCTCTCACAAGTCTCCCTACACTACTACTCCAAGTGCTTTTCATCAAAGGCATCAAGAAGATCTTCATCTCCAAGGCTATTAAGGCTAGTTAAAGCTACTATTTTGTATTGGAATATTATAAAAGCCTTGTAACCGCCATTATAATAGCCCTGGGCATTACATTGGTATCTAGAGCAAGGTTCTTCCTTGGCCTTGTGTGGCCATTTGCTACTTGGACTATTTTTTTTTAGAGGATCCTAGCTTGTGGATCCAGGATTTCATCCAAGGAGCTATCAAGATCTTTGAAGATTTTGAAGAAATTTCAAGATCTACAAGTGGTTCTTCAAGATCTACAAAAGCTTCTACAAGATCTCCAAGCTTCAAGCTTCAATCTCCTCAACACACCATTGGAGCTTCAAGATCTACAAGGAGCTCATTTTTCTTCATCAACATTGAGAAGAAATTTGAAGAGATTAATTTCTCTTACCCACCTTTGGTGGAAGACTCTTGATCTACTTTGTGTAGAAGAGTGTACCTTCAGATCTATAAAGGGCTTGTTGAGGATTACTCTCTTGAGTATATCTTGCTCTATCATTGAGGTGATAGAGAGATTTGGCAAACAAGTCTATCTTAAGAGATTCTGTATTGGATTATTCTATAAGAGTAATCAGATTTCTTAAAGATTATTATAAGATCTGTTGAGATCTCCTCTCCTTAACCTGTTTCATGGCTGCTGGTCAAGAGATGGATGCTACTAAGGAGGTGCCCGTTGTTGGCACTGAGGGAGATAATGCTGCTGCTGCTGCTGACATTGATCTCAACCTTGAGGATTTCGTGGTTGACATGGAGATCAATGGAAGTGAAGCTGACCTTGAGGCTGATGCTGAAAATGAGGAAGAGGCTGGCTCTGATGAGGGTGTTTCCAATGAAACTGAGAACATTGCTGTCAAGCTCCAGACTCAACTCACGGAGCAGAATATTCTCATTGGAGTGCAACAGTGTCGTATCCAGAACTTGGAGGCTGATCTGTTAAGCTTCAGGCCTTGATTGAGCAGCTGACCAGGGAGGTGCAGTTGATCCCTAAGGAAAACGACACCTCCAGCCTCATTCAGGACCTGCACAACACTCTTCAGTTCGTGCAGGATCAGCTCAAGAAGCAGGAGAAAAGCATCTCTGTGCTTCAGACCCAGTACAGGGAGATCCGGCGTGGAAACCTTTACCAGCCTGCTCCTGCAGCAGAGCGAGTCGCCAACGCCGCTAACAGCCGTGCTGCACCTTCTGATGCACCTCCTGCTGTTCCTCCTCCTACTGGAGCACGTGCTGAGCCTCCTACTGCAGCAGCAACTGCCTTTGGCTCCTGCCCTTCGGCCCTGCCTCGTTTTGTCCATGGCAAGACCGACGTCGAGACTTGGCTCTCCATTGCGGAGGACTTTATGTCCATCCACAATGTGCGTAGCGAGGCTCGTGTGGTCGCTGCAACCCTTGCCCTGGACGACACTGCGAGCAAGTTGGTGTATGCCAACAAGCGCCACGCAGAGGCTAATGGCCATCCTTTTGGCTGGGAGGAGTTCAAAGCTGCCATGCTGGCGGCATTCCTGAGTCAGCCCCCGGCGCTCGAGGTGCGTAGCCGCCTGGAGAACATCCAGTGCGGTGACCAGCCTGTACGCGAGTACGCCAAGGAGTTTGAGAAAACTCTGTCGCTGCTGAAGACTGCTCTTCCTGAGAGCGAGGTCATCCACCAGTTCTTCAAGGGTCTCCCTGAGCACATCAAGCGTGTGCATGTTGTGCGCGGGGAGCACCAGTGGAGGACCTACAAGGAGTGCAAGGAGCAGGTCATTGACACGGATGTGAATTTCCGTGCGTACATGACTCACGCTCGTGCTCAGCAGCAGCCTAGTGCCGAAGGCCCTAGGGGGGGTGGTAACAGGACTCAGGCACACAGGGGGCAGTGGCTCTTGGAAGAGGCCCTATCAGCAGAAGGGGGAATCCTCTGGGACTCAGTCCAAGAGGGCCCATGCTGGGCCTGCCAAGGATCCTCAGGATGAGGATAAGCCCCTGGCAGGCTGCCGCATCTGTGGCAAGCTCGGGCACAAGTCCTATCACTGCCGTTGGAGGAAGTCCGTCAAGAACTCCGGCAAGCCCAACCAGGGCAAGAAGCCGGATGGTTCTGGCCCTTCGGGCCCGAAGGATTTTCCGAAGTCCAACTAGGGGGTGGGTACCTAGTTGGTGAGCGAGATCGAGTAGATGAGGCTTATGTCCTTCGTGATGAGGATTTGCTAAAGCTAGAGAAGCTTGCATCATGCAAAATCGCTTGTTTGTATGCCTCTTCTATTAATGAAAAATCTGTTTTTAAAACTCGATCATACCCACTTGAAAACATCTCAATTGAATCCTTGAGAGATAAATTTTCAATCATCTCTTGCTCGTTCAACGAGTTGCCAGCAATCATGGATATTGTGGACCGTTGTGTCCAAGAGCACCCGCTCACGTCAGTGGGATTGGTGACTCGAATCGTGAAAGGAGAGTTGTTCCGCCGATTTCACGAATGGCATATCCTGGCAACATGGGACAAGGGGCACCATGTTTGGTGGACCACATCCCAAAGGTTTGGACGCGCTCACAACAAATTTAGGGTGTACTTTCGACCTCCTAAACTTGTTGTCGCTTGTCCCATCCGTCCAAGATTTCAACAGAATCTACTGTTATCTGGACGCATGAATGGGGACGAAGCAAGGATTCTCGTCGATACAGGCGCGTCGGTTTCCCTTGTTGATGAAACTTGGGTTACGACACGCAACGTCCTCGTTGTAGGACCGTCGTGTCCCATCCGCTTGGGTGACGATCGTGTCATTCCAAGTAAAGGACAGACACATATCGACATAAAAGTACAGGACTATAGCGAAACAGTTCGCGTATATGTCCTACCACTTTTGTCAGGAGTCGACCTCATCCTGGGCATGGATTGGTTGAGAGCCAACGAAGTTATTCTGGACTTCCAGTACAACATTGTCTCGTTCAACAAGAACGGAAAGGCAACCCAGTGGCAAGTCAATGATACTTTGCCCACTGAAACACAGACGCCTGAACGTCCCAGCGCGCTGTGTGTGTTGGCCAACCAATTCGGGCATTCTGTTAAGTCGGCTGATACACTATTCGTGGTACAGCTTGAGAATGTCGAGGCCTCGAAGCCAGCAATTGAGGATTTCCCTCCTCAAATGAAAATACTGGCAGAGGAATTCAAGGAAGTGTTTGAAACCATCCTTGATGGACTTCCGCCTGACCGCGCAGTGGGTCACACCATCCCTGTTGAACCAGGAAAGGTTCCACCCTTTCGACCTCTGTATCGCCTCAGTCCAGCTGAGTACGAAGAGGCCAAACAACAGATCGAGGAATACCTCAGAAAAGGATGGATTGAACCCAGTGCATCCCCTTACGGAGCACCAATTTTGTTCGTTAACAAGAAGGGCGGAGGATTACGCATGTGCGTAGATTATCGTGCCTTGAACAAGATTACGGTGAAGAACAGATACCCTCTACCACGAATTGAGGATCTGTTCGATCGGCTCCAGGGAGCTCAGTGGTTCAGTGCGCTGGACTTAGCTCAGGGGTATCATCAGCTACGAATCACCGAAGAAGATGTTCCAAAAACGGCTTTCAGAACGCCGTTCGGGCATTTTCAGTGGCGTGTGTTAAGTTTTGGCTTGACAAATGCTCCCGCGTCATTTCAGCGAGCAATGAATGATGTATTTCGGGAGGCAATCGGCCAATTCGTCCTGGTATACTTGGATGACATCCTCGTGTACTCGAAGACCGAAGAAGAACACACGCAACACCTGAAATGGGTGTTAGGAAAACTACGAGAGCATAAATTCTTTGCTCGATTGTGGAAGTGTCACTTCTACAAACGCGAGTTGGAATACCTTGGTCACTTGGTAGGCAACGATGGCCTCAAAGTTGATCCAAAGAAAGTGGCGGCAGTCCAACAGTGGCCCGTTCCACAGGACGTGGGACAGGTCAGATCATTTCTTGGACTTGCGAACTATTTTCGCCGTTTCTTGGAAAATTATTCCTCCGTAGTCGCCCCACTGACTGCCCTCACTCGTAAGGGTAATGCTTGGCAGTGGACCGATCAATGCCAGAAGGCATTTGAGGAGGTGAAAACCATGCTGACCAATGCTCCAGTGCTGGCTTTGCCAGACCCGTCCAAGCCCTACGAGGTGGTGACTGATGCCTCGACAGTAGGGATTGGAGCAGTTCTTTTGCAAGAAGGACGCCCCGTGGCATTTGAGAGTAGAAAGCTTTCACCGGCTGAGCAGCGCTATACAACTTCCGAACAAGAATTGTTGGCGGTTGTGCATGCGCTACGAACATGGAGATGTTATCTCGAAGGTGTTGACTTTGTGGTCACGACCGACCACTGTCCGAACACCTATTTTGCCACTCAAGCCACACTCACCCGCCGTCAAGCTCGATGGGCTGAACTCCTGAGTGGGTTCACCTACGATATTCGATATCGAGCGGGCTCGACGAACATGGCTGATCCTCTGAGCAGACAGCCGATTGGGGCAGCAACGGGTGTTGATGATAAGGAACATGAAGCTGTGTTTGCTGCTTGTTTCAACATCCTCGCAGCTGCTCGAGTGAGCGAGATTGCCTTTGGTGGTTTTCTGAAACGCATCCGCGCAGGGTATGATATTGACCCTTGGTTTCAGAACCCACAGAATACAAACAATCTCTTGTGGGAGCATGAGCTCTGGTGGCACAAGAAAGAAATTGTAGTCCCACATGTGGGAAACCTGCGGAATGATATTCTCGCAGAGGTGCACGCCACTAAGTATGGAGGACACCTGGGTGTCAAGAAAACCCGGTGGGCCCTCAGTGATGTATACTGGTGGCCGGGATTGGGCATTGAGGTCCAGCAGTTTGTAACTCGCTGTGACACGTGTGCACGGAACAAGCCGAGCACACAGAAGCCTGGTGGTCTGCTTCAACCACTTGAGATTCCCGATGAACCTTGGGAGAGTGTATCGATGGATTTTATCACCGATCTCCCCAAGACGCGAGATGGTCATACAGCGATACTAGTGTTTGTGGATCGCTTGACCAAAATGGTGCACTTCGTGCCCACGACGACTGACGTGTCTGCGGAAGATACGGCAAAGTTGTTTGTGACACACGTTTTCCGCTTACACGGTTTGCCTCGTGTGATGGTGTCTGACCGAGACCCGCGCTTCACAAGCTGGTTCTGGCAAGAGGTCATTAAGACACTCGGAACGAAACTCAAGATGTCGTCTGCGTTCCACCCGCAAACGGATGGACAGACAGAGCGGACCAACCGCACTCTTGAGCAAATGCTTCGTTCTTTCATAAGCCCAACTCAGGACGATTGGGATGAATTGTTGCCAGTCGTGGAATTCGCTGTAAACAATTCTGTGCATGAAAGCACCCATGAGAAACCCTTTGTCCTGAACTGTGGTCGGCACCCCACAACCCCCGCGACGCATGGGATTAAGAACCTCAAAATCCCTGCCGCAAAGGACTTTATTGGAAATCAGCAAGCGGCATTGAAGTCCGCTCGCCATTGGCTGCAGCTTGCCCAACAGAGGCAAAAATCCTATGCCGACATGAAACGCCGGGAAGTCGTTTTTGCAGTTGGCGACAAAGTATTACTGAGTACGAAGAACATTCGTCTCAAGATCCCGGGAGCACGAAAGCTTTTCCCTCGTTGGATTGGGCCCTTCGAGGTGATTGCGCGTGTTGGTGAGGTCGCATATAGGCTCAAATTGCCTGCGACATTGCAGATTCACAACGTCTTCCACGTGTCTCTGTTGAATAAGTACGTTGCAGAAGGCAAGTACTTACCGCCACCAACCATCGCTCTCGAGAAGGAACTCTTTTACGAAGTCGAGCGTGTGCTAACGCACCGTGATCGACAACGCGGCCGCAAAACTGTTCGTGAGTTCCTAATTCAGTGGAAAGGCTATGGGCCGGAACACAACTCTTGGGAGCCTGAGGAACACTTGACCGAAGCAGCGGTTCAAGCGTATATGGAAGACCTGGCTCTACGAGCAGGCCCACAACCAGTGGACGGGGTTGACCCTGGTCGTAATGTGGTGCGCCGTGCTCGAAGCACTCGTCCTCAGAAGCACCCTAGGGCAACGGGGACGTTGCCACCTGGGGGGGGAGGAGTGTAACGTATTACCCTAACTACCGAGCTAACAACCATCGATCTCTCTCTAAGTCAATTGTTGAGAACTTCTCTCGACAAAGGAAGAGTTGGAGAAGATGGTTGAGTTGGTTGGGATGAAACTTGGTTTGGGTTTGCCAAGCCTCAACTTTGGAGGTTTGGAACATTTCCAACTCAACCAAGAGAATGTTGAAGGTTGGAATTCCAACCAATCAGAAACTGCCAAACAAGTGTTACAATCTACTCTATCCTAAACACAACCATTGAATGGTTCTAAGTTGGGTTTTCCAACCCAACACAATTGCCACATAGGCTCCAAGCCTAGGAACCATCCCACCATGGAAACCATGGTTGGGATAGTTCCCCAAGGGGTGTATTGAGGGGGTCTGAGCTAAGCAAGCTCATTCTCAACCTCCCACTCCAACAAAACAATTGGAAATGGGATTGTTTCTCTAAGTCCTTTTGGGCTCTCTCGCAAGTCTCCCTACACTACTACTCCAAGTGCTTTTCATCAAAGGCATCAAGAAGATCTTCATCTCCAAGGCTATTAAGGCTAGTTAAAGCTACTATTTTGTATTGGAATATTATAAAAGCCTTGTAACCGCCATTATAATAGCCCTGGGCATTACACCTCCCCTCCTTTCGTCGCGCCTCCCCCCGTCGCGCCGCCCCTCCCTTCGTCGCGCCTACTCTTCCCCTGCCCTTCTCTCACCTGCCCATCCCGTGCCTTCCCTTCTCTATCCTTCCATTCCCTCTTGTTACCTTCCCTTCCCATCCCTCCAAGGCTGAGAGCGGATGCAAACAAATCTCTCCCCACATCCCATTCCTCCCCACCTCCCTCTCCCACTCTCTTGCCTATCCCTGATTCCCCTCATTTCCCCCTGCTTCCCCTCATTTAACTCCCCTCCTTCCCCTCATATTCCCCTGCTTCCCCTCATTTCCCCCCCTGATTCTCCTCATTTCCCACCCTGATTCCTCTCATCCTCCCCCCTCTGCTTCCCCTGCTTCCCCTCAATTCCCCTATTCTTGCTCCCCCCTCTTCTCCCTTCCCCCTCTCCCATCGTCCCTGTCTCCCCTCTTCCCTCACCCCCCCCATCCCTCCCTCCCCTCTTCCAATCTCCTCGCTTCCCTCTCCCCCTCTTCCTGTCACCTCCTTTCCCTTCCCCCCTTCTTCCCTTTTCTTCCTCTCCCTCCACCCCCTCTTCCTCTCTCCCCTTTTCCCTCTCCCCCCTCTTCCTAATTCCTCCCTTCACTCTACCCGCTTTTCTTAATCTCCCCCTTTTCCCTTTCCCCCCACTTCATATCTCCTCTGTGTTGACTTCCTCTTGTTCTAGTGCCTCACATGACAGCCTATGCTTGATTGAACCATGGCCATATTCTTATCCCCCCTTCCCCCGCCCTCGCATTCTCTCCCTCTCTCTGGCTATATCAGCGACTAACTCTCTCTGGCCATATCAGCAACCACTCTGAGGTTTTTTCTTGCTTCAGCGCCAGCCAGTCGCATAAGCTTTCCCAGCCGTGCGCAACTGGTGCTCGCTCAATCGCACCAGGTGCAACCCCCGTGGCGACCCTGAGGCTTTCGGTCTCGTCGTGGCGACCTTGAGGCTTGCTCGCGGTGAGAACCTGACCTAGATGAGCGGCTTTGTCCGATCTCAGGGCTGCTGAATAGTAGCGGCCTCGTGTGTGAGCCGTACGGTACGCCAGCCTTATTTTTTGGCTGCTAATAGTGATCTACTAGGGCTGGCTGGCTGGGCCGGTCGCCCACTGTCATTCTTCCGGCCAGTCTTATTTGTTGGCGCGCCGTGGTGTCACCGTTAGCAGCTTGTGTGGGTCACAGTTTAGTGCGGCACTCCCACGTTCCCCGTTCCCGTATTCAACTGCTTCCGTTTTAGTACTTTCCATTACTCTCATCCTTCCGTCCCTCTCACCTCCATGCCTCTTTCCTCCTTCCTTCAACACATCTACTCTCTTCTTCATACACCCCTGGCCCTCCGCTCTCCTCCTCAGCAGCAGGATCCTCTTACCATGCTCCCAACCTTGATCCCACCCGCTTCAATCACTTCTCCCTCCCATACCTCATTCCACCAACCACATTCGCATCCTTCTTTCCACCCACTCGCTCTCCTATCCCTCTTCCTCCCAGAGCCAATCACAGCGTTGCGTGCGATCTGATCCGCCGCAGAGCACTCTCAAGTGCTCTGAGCACCCTGCACCGCTCTGAACCGCGCTCAACCCCATCCCGCCGGGCAGCGATGGCGTCTTCAGTGCTGAGCCTGCTCGATCGAAGCCCAGACGACCCCGTCGCCACTCAGCTCCTTGCCACTCTCGCGAGCAGTAGTAACGCCACCAGTAGCAGCGGCAGCACAGGCAGCAGCACAAGCAGCGGCAGTGGCAGCAGCACGGCGGGTGCAAGCAGCGGCAGCACAAGCAACAGCAGGGCCGGCAGCAGCAGCAGCAGCAGTGCAGGGGGTGCGAGCAGTCCCCTGGAGGCGGAGAGGAAGGTTTTTCCAGCGGTGAGGGGGCGAGCAGCGTGTGAGTATGTGAACTACAAGGCACTGGGGCTGTCGCTGTGTGTGGAGGACGGGAGGGTGGCAGCCGTGCACGTGTACAGTAACGTGCATGGTTACAAGCCGTTCGCTGGGTCGCTTCCGTTCGAACTTAAGTGAGTGTGTGTAGGAATCAAGCCACATGCATGCATTTTGCAAAGTGCTTGGAGGGTGGCCGCGGTGCATGTGTACAGTGGCGTGCATGGGTTCAAGCCGTTCGCTGGGACTCTTCCATTTGATCTCAAGTGAGTGTGTAGCTCTCAGCTAATGCTCATGTGATACGCGAAGAGCTGAGAGGAGAGCAGCCGTGCACATGTACAGGCAACGTGCATGGATACACGGTGTTCACTTGTACTCTTTCATTTGGTCTCAAGTGAGTACATGCTCTTGTGAGCGTTGTTTTAGAATGATAAAAAAGTCAAGCCACATGCATCATCATGCATGTGATACGCAAAGAGCTGGGAGGGTGGCAGCCGTGCACGTGTACAGTGACGTGCATGGGTACAAGGCGTTCGCTGGGGCCATCCTCTTCGGACTCAAGTGAGTGTGTGTAGGACTCATATGTGACGCTTGTGACTCGCAAAAGCTGGGGGGGTGGGTGGTTTGCGAGTGCGTGAAGCACACGGAATTGGGGCTATCACACACCCTCCCCACAATGATACCCTCAACACACGGCATTGGGGAAATGGTTGTGCGTTGAGGAGGGGAGGGTGCCTGCGGTCTATGGTAGAATGCTTCCATTCAGACTCAAGTGAGCGCATGTACAACTCAAGTGTCTGAAGTCACGCACTTACGAATCGTGAGAAATTGGGAAGGAGTGTGGCCGCCGTGCATGTGTACAGCACAGCGACGTTCATGGATACAAGGCGTGTTCTGGACCCCTTTTGTTCGAATCAAGTTTAGCACTCGCGAGATTGGCGTGTGACACGTGAAGAGGTGAGAGGAGAGACTTCGTGCATGGGTACAGTGACGTGCATGGGTACAGCGACGTGCATGGGTACAGCGACGTGCATGGGTACAGTGACGTGCATGGGTACAGTGACGTGCATGGGTACAGTGACGTGCATGGGTACAGCGACGTGCATGGGTACAGCGACGTGCATGGGTACAGCGACATGCATGGGTACGGGTACAGTGACGTGCATGGGTACAGTGACGTGCATGGGTACAGTGACGTGCATGGGTACAGTGACGTGCATGGGTACAGTGACGTGCATGGGTACAGTGACGTGCATGGGTACAGTGACGTGCATGGGTACAGCGACGTGCATGGGTACAGTGACGTGCATGGGTACAGCGACGTGCATGGGTACAGTGACGTGCATGGGTACAGTGACGTGCATGGGTACAGCGACGTGCATGGGTACAGTGACGTGCATGGGTACAGCGACGTGCATGTGTACAGCGACGTGCATGGGTACAGTGACGTGCATGGGTACAGTGACGTGCATGGGTACACTGACGTGCATGGGTACAGTGACGTGCATGGGTACAGCGACGTGCATGGGTACAGCGACGTGCATGGGTACAGCGACATGCATGGGTACGGGTACAGTGACGTGCATGGGTACAGTGACGTGCATGGGTACAGTGACGTGCATGGGTACAGTGACGTGCATGGGTACAGTGACGTGCATGGGTACAGTGACGTGCATGGGTACAGCGACGTGCATGGGTACAGTGACGTGCATGGGTACAGCGACGTGCATGGGTACAGTGACGTGCATGGGTACAGTGACGTGCATGGGTACAGCGACGTGCATGGGTACAGTGACGTGCATGGGTACAGTGACGTGCATGGGTACAGTGACGTGCATGGGTACAGCGACGTTCATGTGTACAGTGACGTGCATGGGTACAGCGACGTGCATGGGTACAGTGACGTGCATGGGTACAGTGACGTGCATGGGTACAGTGACGTGCATGGGTACAGTGACGTGCATGGGTACAGTGACGTGCATGGGTACAGCGACGTGCATGGGTACAGCGACGTGCATGGGTACAGTGACGTGCATGGGTACAGTGACGTGCATGGGTACAGTGACGTGCATGGGTACAGCGACGTGCATGGGTACAGCGACGTGCATGGGTACAGCGACATGCATGGGTACGGGTACAGTGACGTGCATGGGTACAGTGACGTGCATGGGTACAGTGACGTGCATGGGTACAGTGACGTGCATGGGTACAGTGACGTGCATGGGTACAGTGACGTGCATGGGTACAGTGACGTGCATGGGTACAGCGACGTGCATGGGTACAGTGACGTGCATGGGTACAGCGACGTGCATGGGTACAGTGACGTGCATGGGTACAGCGACGTGCATGTGTACAGCGACGTGCATGGGTACAGTGACGTGCATGGGTACAGTGACGTGCATGGGTACAGTGACGTGCATGGGTACAGCGACGTTCATGTGTACAGTGACGTGCATGGGTACAGCGACGTGCATGGGTACAGTGACGTGCATGGGTACAGTGACGTGCATGGGTACAGCGACGTGCATGTGTACAGCGACGTGCATGGGTACAGGGACGTGCATGGGTACAGTGACGTGCATGGGTACAGTGACGTGCATGGGTACAGTGACGTGCATGGGTACAGCGACGTGCATGGGTACAGCGACGTGCATGGGTACAGCGACATGCATGGGTACGGGTACAGTGACGTGCATGGGTACAGTGACGTGCATGGGTACAGTGACGTGCATGGGTACAGTGACGTGCATGGGTACAGTGACGTGCATGGGTACAGTGACGTGCATGGGTACAGCGACGTGCATGGGTACAGTGACGTGCATGGGTACAGCGACGTGCATGGGTACAGTGACGTGCATGGGTACAGCGACGTGCATGTGTACAGCGACGTGCATGGGTACAGTGACGTGCATGGGTACAGTAACGTGCATGGGTACAGTGACGTGCATGGGTACAGCGACGTTCATGTGTACAGTGACGTGCATGGGTACAGCGACGTGCATGGGTACAGCGACGTGCATGTGTACAGCGACGTGCATGTGTACAGTGACGTGCATGGGTACAGCGACGTGCATGTGTACAGCGACGTGCATGGGTACAGTGCCGTGCATGGGTACAGTGACGTGCATGTGTACAGCACAGCGACGTTCATGGATACAAGGTGTGTTCTGGACCACTTTTGTTCGAATCAAGTTTAGCACTCGCAAGATTGGCGTGTGACACGTGAAGAGGTGAGAGGAGAGACTTCGTGCATGTGTACAGCGACGTGCATGGGTACAGCGACGTGCATGGGTACAGCGACGTGCATGGGTACAGTGACGTGCATGGGTACAGTGACGTGCATGGGTACAGTGACGTGCATGGGTACAGCGACGTGCATGGGTACAGCGACGTGCATGGGTACAGCGACATGCATGGGTACGGGTACAGTGACGTGCATGGGTACAGTGACGTGCATGGGTACAGTGACGTGCATGGGTACAGTGACGTGCATGGGTACAGTGACGTGCATGGGTACAGTGACGTGCATGGGTACAGTGACGTGCATGGGTACAGCGACGTGCATGGGTACAGTGACGTGCATGGGTACAGTGACGTGCATGGGTACAGTGACGTGCATGGGTACAGCGACGTGCATGTGTACAGCGACGTGCATGGGTACAGTGACGTGCATGGGTACAGTGACGTGCATGGGTACAGTGACGTGCATGGGTACAGCGACGTTCATGTGTACAGTGACGTGCATGGGTACAGCGACGTGCATGGGTACAGTGACGTGCATGGGTACAGTGACGTGCATGGGTACAGCGACGTGCATGTGTACAGCGACGTGCATGGGTACAGTGACGTGCATGGGTACAGTGACGTGCATGGGTACAGTGACGTGCATGGGTACAGTGACGTGCATGGGTACAGCGACGTGCATGGGTACAGCGACGTGCATGGGTACAGCGACATGCATGGGTACGGGTACAGTGACGTGCATGGGTACAGTGACGTGCATGGGTACAGTGACGTGCATGGGTACAGTGACGTGCATGGGTACAGTGACGTGCATGGGTACAGTGACGTGCATGGGTACAGCGACGTGCATGGGTACAGTGACGTGCATGGGTACAGCGACGTGCATGGGTACAGTGACGTGCATGGGTACAGCGACGTGCATGTGTACAGCGACGTGCATGGGTACAGTGACGTGCATGGGTACAGTGACGTGCATGGGTACAGCGACGTTCATGTGTACAGTGACGTGCATGGGTACAGCGACGTGCATGGGTACAGCGACGTGCATGTGTACAGCGACGTGCATGTGTACAGTGACGTGCATGGGTACAGCGACGTGCATGTGTACAGCGACGTGCATGGGTACAGTGACGTGCATGGGTACAGTGACGTGCATGTGTACAGCACAGCGACGTTCATGGATACAAGGTGTGTTCTGGACCACTTTTGTTCGAATCAAGTTTAGCACTCGCGAGATTGGCGTGTGACACGTGAAGAGGTGAGAGGAGAGACTTCGTGCATGGGTACAGCGACGTGCATGGGTACAGCGACGTGCATGGGTACAGCGACGTGCATGGGTACAGCGACGTGCATGGGTACAGTGACGTGCATGTGTACAGTGACGTGCATGGGTACAGTGACGTGCATGGGTACAGTGACGTGCATGGGTACAGTGACGTGCATGGGTACAGTGACGTGCATGGGTACAGTGACGTGCATGGGTACAGTGACGTGCATGGGTACAGTGACGTGCATGGGTACAGTGTTGTCACCCATCCTCTTAAACCGTGTATGAAATCAAGGGAGAGGGTGGCAGCAGGAGCGGAGTTGGATGTGAAAGCAGGGAAGGGGGCCAGCCGCAGCGGGGTGCATACTAACGCTTATACCCACTCCTCATCTCGCACTTCTCCTCACCTCCCCACTCCTTCTATCTCGTAGAGTGAGCACGAAGGCCAGGGAGGGATGAAGGTGCTGAGAATCCGGGCGACAAAAAAACAGATGTAGGAAAAGCAGAAGAGGGGCCAACGCCTCGTGCCTTCTCCCCATCGACCAATTCTCACCTCCACTCCCCCTCTCCCCTCGCCCGTTCTTCCAGGGTGAAGATGAAAGTCAGGGAGGTGGTGGCAGCACTTAGGGAGCCGGGTGTGAAACCAAGGGGGAGCAGCACGGGGGGGTATCACAGTTATTCCTTCCTCCAATCTTCCACTCCGCGTCCACTCCACCGCCCTCCTCGTCTGTCAAAGTCAACATGAAGTCCTGGGGTGGTGGCGATGCTGGGAGGGTGAAGGGGGGCATAACCGGTCCAGCCTCCTCCCATTATCCACCCCGTCAACTTCTCATCTCCTCTCTCATCTCCCTCCCAGGATAAGCATAAAAGCCAGAGAGGTGGTGGCGGCGCTGGGGGAGTCGAGTTGAAAGCGGGACAACGGGCAGCAGCAGCGCAGCCCAACAACCATCACGATTCATGCCAAATCGTGCACTTCTCCTCTCCTCTCCTTTACCCTTCCCTCAGGGTGAGCATGAAGGCCAAGGAGGTGGTGGCGGAACTAGGGGAACCGGATGTGAAAGAAGGGGGGGGCAGCAGTGAACCCCGTGACAATCGTTGATTCGATTCATGTGCACATCATGTGACGAGTGCACACATCATCTCGTACTCGTCCTCTCATCCCTTTCATTCACTTCCCCTCCTCCCAGAATGGGCATGAAAGCGAAGCGAGGGACGTGGTGGTGGCACAGAGGGAGCAGGGCGTGAAAGCAGATGGAGGCAGTAGCGGGGACCATAGGAGCCCTCATATATACCTTCACACTTCTCTTTTCCTCCCCCATCCTCCTCCTCCCCACTCCTTCCCTCTCCCATCCTCCCAGAGTGAGCATGAAGGCCAAGGAGGTGGTGGCGGCACTAGGGGAACCAGACGTGAAAGCAGGGGGGGGCAGCAGTGGGGCGGTGACGGTGATATACTCGCAGCTGAAGCCGGCACTGCAGCGAGACATTGGGCTGCAGGTCACGTTTGTGGGGCGCAGCTGGGAGGATGCTGACAATGCTATAGACTGCATCACTCTGTATTTTGCAACGGACAAGTCGTGAATCATGACTTTTTTAATGCAGCAAAATGTAATGCAGTGTCACTGTACAGTGTTAACGACTTGTTACCGTAAGAGGTTTCGTAATTGAGAGGCTATAATTTGTAAACTTGGTGCCTAACTATGCGTAGTGTCGATGTGGTTTCAAGGGGCGACAAATTTCAGCCTCCACGAGTCGCCATGAATCTTCGCAACGAGTCGCGAAAGTTTCAGAGAACGTCAAGAACGCACGGTAGAAAATGGTGAAGAGGAGTTCAGGTTGTGTGCTCTACCCCAATGCACTCCTCACCCTCCCCGACACTGGACAGCAAGAACGTCGTAGAAAATAGCAGCGACAACCCCCGCCATTATTGGAGGTGAGATTGAACGTCCTCAGTCATATTTTCAGCCAAGTACAACATACACACACAAATCGTGAACTGGCTAGCGCGCCTCGCCGCGACGTCGCTCTATAGTAATGACGAGGCACCCGCGAATCTTCTCATCATGGGCATATCGTGGCCGAATCAGCGCGCGTCGTCGTCACATTCAGTATATAACATTACGTGGTCATTCTTACAAGGACGTGTCCTTTTCAATCAGAGCTACATATCAGCAACTACTAGTGTTAGCTGCCACTGACAAATCTTCTAGTCTCCCAGATAATAGCTGAATTCCATGGCAAAAATCCTCAAGCCCCTGCTGCTCGCCTTTTCGGTGATACTCGTCTGTCTTTCGATGTTTCTCCCCGCATTCGCCAGCCCGGTGCGCGTCGCTCGCACGCGACAGTCGCACGACGAGTACCTCCGTCAGCGACAGCTGAGCGACCGTGAGCGAAAACTGACCGACATCGTCAATCGCGGCTCTCGGCCTCCGCTGCACCTGGTCGAAACGAAAGCCAGCTTCGACAAGGAGCACCGCGAGGAGGAGCTCCGCAAACAGGGAGGCGCCGCGTCGGACGGGTCGTCCGCCACTCCCATCCAATACTGGGGCGGTCCCGTGCTGAGCGGAAACACGCTGAACGTGTACTTGATCTACTACGGCTTCTGGCCAAAGCAATCCGCGCAGACTGTGATTGAGAATTTCATTCGGTCGCTGAGTCTAAGAGGCGCCGATGCGCAGGGGGAAGCCGCGGATCCGAAAGTGAGCAGCTGGTGGGCGACCAGCTCGAAATACTACTCGCAGGCATCTGATGGGTCCGCGCCCACTGTCAGCACGGAGGTACGTCGTTTCCTCTTTTGCATTGAGATGTTGAATCCTGGGGCATGAGTGAAAAGGTACTTCCAGGACGACCAGCGTGGCGTGGCATCCGCAATCAGTAGCTCGGATGCAGTTTTTATGTTCCAGGTTACGAATGACGATTTTGGTGAAAAAGAAAATCAAAGGCGAACCTGAACGCGTACTGCCGGATACAAGTGTATTTAGAGTTTCAGACGAGAATTCCAAGGAATTACATCCAAAATCTATTCCCTTCCTTTCTCAGGTGAAGCTCGCGAAGGTCATCTACGACAAAGGGTCGCAAGGGAAGAAATTCAACGCCAACACTCCCTGGAAAGGTGCGCTTGCGTTCCACCGTAGTTGACTTCCTTTCGCTAGTACCTATCTCCCGTTCGTTTACCGACAAACCGTCATACCACTTACCTCCTTCCGCAATCATTTGTTGCCTACCCAGAATCGTACTAATGTCCTAACCCCCTTCAAATCGCAGTTGTGAAGAGCAAGATTGGCTCGGGAAAGCCGTTCCCGTACGACGCCAATGGCATCTACCTGCTTCTCACCAGCACCAACATAAAGGTCTCTGGCTTCTGCACAGAGTACTGCGGGTATCACACGATGGATCGCCTCGGCTCCAAGTCTGTCGCGTATTCCCTCGTGGGTCATCACGGATTGTGCCCCGGAAACTGCGGTGCGAAGCAGACTTCGCCCAACGGGAAGCCGTGGCTGGACGCGATGGTTTCGACGATCGCTCACGAGATCGCGGAGGCCGCGACGGATCCCAATGCCCGCAGCGGCTGGTTCGATGCCAACGGGGAGGAGAACGCTGATAAGTGCAGCTACGAGTACGGAGAGACGCAAACAGCTCAGAATGTGTATGGTGACGATGCGGAGTACAACCTGGTGGGGCTCAACGGTATGAAGTTCATGGTGCAGCAGAACTGGGACGTGGCCACGGACTCGTGCGTATCGCAGACGACCGAATAGGAGACGCGATGACGGATTGTGGAGCTTTTGCAAGGGAGACGAGAAGAACTGCGCACTTGGGAGGAAGGGACCTGTCGGGAGGTAGAGCTGCAGCTTTCTCTTTGCTGGAGCGCCTAGGCCATGCTTTTGCTTTGAAACACAAGCCGCGCCAATGAATAAGGGCGGTAGTGCATGACGAAAGGCCCAATAAGCGCCTGAAGGTTTGGGAACAGTAGTCAAGAATGAAAGTTTGCTTTTGTTTATGATGACAAATAAATGTTTGATTCCTGTTCAAGCAAACAGGTTTCCAGGGGGTGTGGTGGGTGAATGGGAAATGTGGGTTGAGGATAGGAGCGAGAGAAGTGAGAAGACTGGTGGGGAGGACATATACAACAGGGGTGGAAACATATACATCATCCCATCCCACCATCTCTGCTCCTCTTCCCATCCCACCATCTCTTCTCATCATCCCATCCCACCATCTCTGCTCCTCATCCCATCCCACCATCTCTCCTCATCATCCCATCCCACCATCTCCGCTCCTCATCCCATCCCACCATTTCTGCTCCTCATCCCATCCCACCATCTCTGCTCCTCATCCCATCCCACCATCTCTGCTCATCATCCCATCCAACAGGGGTGTAAACAGAAATATTTTGATATATTTACAATATCAAGAATGTAAGCGTTGGAAACAATTCACCTCATCTCATCCCACCATCTCTGCTCCTCATCCCATCCCACCATCTCTGCTCATCATCCCATCCAACAGGGGTGTAAACAGAAATATTTTGATATATTTACAATATCAAGAATGTAAGCGTTGGAAACAATTCACCTCATCCCATCCCACCATCTCTACTCATCATCCCATCCCACCATCTCTCCTCATCATCCCATCCCACCATCTCTGCTCATCATCCCATCCCACCATCTCTCCTCATCATCCCATCCCACCATCTCTCCTCATCATCCCATCCCACCATCTCTGCTCCTCATCCCATCCCACCATCTCTGCTCATCATCCCATCCAACAGGGGTGTAAACATAAATATTTTGATATATTTACAATATCAAGAATGTAAGCGTTGGAAACTATTCAACTCATCCCATCCCACCATCTCTACTCATCATCCCATCCCACCATCTCTTCTCATCATCCCATCCCACCATCTCTGCTCCTCATCCCATCCCACCATCTCTGCTCCTCATCCCATCCCACCATCACTGCTCCTCATCCCATCCCACCATCTCTAGTTCTCATCCCATCCCACCAGCTCTCCTCATCATCCCATCCCACCATCTCAGCTCATCATCCCATCCCACCAACTCTGTTCATCATCCCATCCTACCATCTCTACTCATCATCCCATCCCACCATCTCTCCTCATCATCCCATCCCACCATCTCTGCTCATCATCCCATCCCACCATCTCTGCTCCTCATCTCATCCCACCATCTCTAGTTCTCATCCCATCCCACCATCTCTCCTCCTCATCCCATCCCACCATCTCTGCTCCTCATCCCATCCCACCATCTCTGCTCATCATCCCATCCAACAGGGGTGTAAACAGAAATATTTTGATATATTTACAATATCAAGAATGTAAGCGTTGGAAACAATTCACCTCATCCCATCCCACCATCTCTACTCATCATCCCATCCCACCATCTCTTCTCATCATCCCATCCCATCATCTCTGCTCATCATCCCATCCCACCATCTCTGCTCCTCATCCCATCCCACCATCTCTGCTCCTCATCCCATCCCACCATCTCTGCTCCTCATCTCATCCCACCATCTCTAGTTCTCATCCCATCCCACCAGCTCTCCTCATCATCCCATCCCACCATCTCAGCTCATCATCCCATCCCACCAACTCTGTTCATCATCCCATCCTACCATCTCTGCTCCTCATCCCATCCCACCATCTCTACTCATCATCCCATCCCATCATCTCTGCTCATCATCCCATCCCACCATCTCTGCTCCTCATCCCATCCCACCATCTCTGCTCCTCATCCCATCCCACCATCTCTGCTCCTCATCTCATCCCACCATCTCTAGTTCTCATCCCATCCCACCAGCTCTCCTCATCATCCCATCCCACCATCTCAGCTCATCATCCCATCCCACCAACTCTGTTCATCATCCCATCCTACCATCTCTGCTCCTCATCCCATCCCACCATCTCTCCTCATCATCCCATCCCACCATCTCTGCTCATCATCCCATCCAACAGGGGTGTAAACAGAAATAATTTGATATATTTACAATATCAAGAATGTAAGCGTTGGAAACAATTCACCTCATCCCATCCCACCATCTCTACTCATCATCCCATCCCACCATCTCTTCTCATCATCCCATCCCATCATCTCTGCTCCTCATCCCACCATCTCTAGTTCTCATCCCATCCCACCAGCTCTCCCCATCATCCCATCCCACCATCTCAGCTCATCATCCCATCCCACCAACTCTGTTCATCATCCCATCCTACCATCTCTACTCATCATCCCATCCCACCATCTCTCCTCATCATCCCATCCCACCATCTCTGCTCATCATCCCATCCCACCATCTCTGCTCCTCATCTCATCCCACCATCTCTAGTTCTCATCCCATCCCACCAGCTCTCCTCATCATCCCATCCCACCATCTCAGCTCATCATCCCATCCCACCAACTCTGTTCATCATCCCATCCCACCATCTCTCCTCATCATCCCATCCCACCATCTCTGCTCATCATCCCATCCCACCATCTCTCCTCATCATCCCATCCCACCATCTCTCCTCATCATCCCATCCCACCATCTCTGCTCATCATCCCATCCCACCATCTCTCCTCATCATCCCATCCCACCATCTCTCCTCATCATCCCATCCCACCATCTCTGCTCCTCATCCCATCCCACCATCTCTCCTCATCATCCCATCCCACCATCTCTGCTTATCATCCCATCCAACAGGGGTGTAAACAGAAATATTTTGATATATTTACAATATCAAGAATGTAAGCGTTGGAAACAATTCACCTCATCCCATCCCACCATCTCTACTCATCATCCCATCCCACCATCTCTTCTCATCATCCCATCCCATCATCTCTGCTCATCATCCCATCCCACCATCTCTGCTCCTCATCCCATCCCACCATCTCTGCTCCTCATCCCATCCCACCATCTCTGCTCCTCATCCCATCCCACCATCTCTGCTCCTCATCCCATCCCACCATCTCTGCTCATCATCCCATCCCACCATCTCTTCTCATCATCCCATCCCATCATCTCTGCTCATCATCCCATCCCATCATCTCTGCTCCTCATCCCATCCCACCATCTCTACTCATCATCCCATCCCACCATCTCTTCTCATCATCCCATCCCATCATCTCTGCTCCTCATCCCATCCCACCATCTCTGCTCCTCATCCCATCCCACCATCTCTGCTCCTCATCCCATCCCACCATCTCTGCTCCTCATCCCATCCCACCATCTCTGCTCCTCATCCCATCCCACCATCTCTGCTCCTCATCCCATCCCACCATCTCTGCTCCTCATCCCATCCCACCATCTCTGCTCCTCATCCCATTTCACCATCTCTGCTCCTCATCCCATCCCACCATCTCTTCTCATCATCCCATCCCATCATCTCTGCTCCTCATCCCATCCCACCATCTCTGCTCCTCATCCCATCCCACCATCTCTGCTCCTCATCCCATCCCACCATCTCTGCTCCTCATCCCATCCCACCGTCTCTCCTCATCATCCCATCCCACCATCTCTGCTCCTCATCCCATCCCACCATCTCTGCTCCTCATCCCATCCCACCATCTCTGCTCCTCATCCCATCTCACCATCTCTGCTCCTCATCCCATCCCACCATCTCTGCTCCTCATCCCATCCCACCGTCTCTGCTCCTCATCCCATCCCACCGTCTCTGCTCCTCATCCCATCCCACCATCTCTGCTCCTCATCCCATCCCACCATCTCTGCTCCTCATCCCATCCCACCATCTCTGCTCCTCATCCCATCCCACCATCTCTGCTCCTCATCCCATCCCACCGTCTCTGCTCCTCATCCCATCCCACCGTCTCTGCTCCTCATCCCATCCCACCGTCTCTGCTCCTCATCCCATCCCACCGTCTCTGCTCCTCATCCCATCCCACCATCTCTGCTCCTCATCCCATCCCACCATCTCTGCTCCTCATCCCATCCCACCATCTCTGCTCCTCATCCCATCCCACCATCTCTGCTCCTCATCCCATCCCACCATCTCTGCTCCTCATCCCATCCCACCATCTCTGCTCCTCATCCCATCCCACCATCTCTGCTCCTCATCCCATCCCACCGTCTCTGCTCCTCATCCCATCCCACCGTCTCTGCTCCTCATCCCATCCCACCATCTCTGCTCCTCATCCCATCCCACCATCTCTGCTCCTCATCCCATCCCACCATCTCTGCTCCTCATCCCATCCCACCATCTCTGCTCCTCATCCCATCCCACCATCTCTGCTCCTCATCCCATCCCACCATCTCTGCTCCTCATCCCATCCCACCATCTCTGCTCCTCATCCCATCCCACCATCTCTGCTCCTCATCCCATCCCACCATCTCTGCTCCTCATCCCATCCCACCATCTCTGCTCCTCATCCCATCCCATCATCTCTGCTCCTCATCCCATCCCACCATCTCTGCTCCTCATCCCATCCCACCATCTCTCCTCATTATCCCATCCCACCGTCTTTCCTCATCATCCCATCCCACCATCTCTGCTCCTCATCCCTTCCCACCATCTCTGCTCCTCATCCCATCCCACCATCTCTGCTCCTCATCTCATCCCACCATCTCTGTTTTTTATGATGGCAAATAAATAGTTGGTCCTTACATGTTTCCAGCAAGCTACAATCAGGTGATTCTCCTCCCTGGACCCCTGTACATTTACTCCCTTCCTACATCATGTAAGCCTGCTGGTACGACAACCACTGCTTCAGCAACTTAGAAATCTAACAACCGCCACCTCATCGGGCCCCTCACCCCCTAAACACCCAGGAGCAGCATCGACTTCACATAACCTTCAACACCAACCACTTCACGCCTGGTTTTATCATGATTGAATGCGCTTCATCTAGCACCATGTTCCGGCCATCACAACCTGAGCCTGCAGGCCGCGCTGCCTGAGCATGCCAGCGAGCGTGTTAAACACGGTCTGGCCAATCTTCTTGATCACGGCCGTCACAAACGTGTTGAGCGACCGCACATCCTTCACCCCGCTCACCCCCACGCCCAACGCCGAGTTGTAAAACTGAACGGCCGAGTCGGTGGGCGCAGCCTTGCACTTGATCCAGTCCAGCAGGTAGGTCTTGACGCAGGAGGGGTTGCGGCGGTTGTTGGCCGCCATGAGCACGTAGTCCTGGAAGGAGGTGCTGGCGCCGGCCGTGCCGGGGCCCCACACGGCCAGCACGCTGCTGCGCACGCCGCTGGACGCCTGCACGCTGTTCCACAGCGCCTGCGAGCTGCAGTCGTCCTTGATCCACCACGCGTACCACCTGCAGAGGTAGCAGACGAGGGGGACGGGGAGGGGTGAAGGGAACGGGAGGGAGAGGAGGGCACGGGTAAGTTTGATGGGGGAACATGAGTGAATGCACGCGTTGATGGGTCGGGAAGCTGCAGCCGACCTTGATCCAACACGCGAACCACATACATGCGCAGCAGTAGGGCTTGCAGCATCGCGCACAGAAAGTAAACGCAAAATCGCAGCCTACCGGCCAAACCAGCAAAAACTTGGTGAATGCGAGTATTTAATTTTCGGAAAGGGAGGGGAGGGGAGGGGAGGGGAAGGGGGAGGGGGGGGAATGCGGAAAGGGGAGCATGAGACACTGGACGCATTGAGGGGTCAGTAAGCTGCAGTCGATCTTGATCCACTATGCTTAACACACCTGCAGGAAAACAGAATTAGCACATTACGTACCAGGAACAGAGTCACGCACTTGGATTGCGTAATTCCGTCTGTCACGCACAAGTTTGGCGAATAATTTTCTTACCCAGATCGGGAGGCTCACCTGCTGGCGTAGCATGGAGGGGCCACCGTCTCGCAGTCGGCGCACGAGCACGTCTGCGCGAGGATCGCGGAGGCCTGAAGCGCGACGACGACGGCGAAGAGAAGCTTAGCAGGAGCCATTGTTGAGAGCGGCACGGGTCGATGAGGACAGGGAGGAATTAGGGGAACCGGAAATATCGTTCAGGACTGCTAGAGCCTAGCTTTGCAGCGGAAAACCGGAGATAGCGGGACAAGTAGTAGAGCGAATAGCTTGCGATGGTTGTATCTGACTTGGTTTGGCTCTTATACCCGCATTACTACTACTCCTACGCCTGGCTGCCATCGGAAAATAAGCGGCTCGGAGCACAGTGGATAGGATGTTACTATCCAGCCTTAGCTCGCCTAGTAGACTCGGATGACTCATCCTACGCCTTGCTGTACGGAATCTTAGCACTATCATGTGCTGCGCTGTACTCGCTAATGCTGCGTTGTCTTGAGATATTCAGAGAGAAATCGGAGCGGACCTTCCGTGCGGAACCTGTATTGCTAGCCGTCAGAGTCAAGACGGCGTACGGCGAGCACCACCGATTCTTAGCTGGCATTTCCCACCAGGTTGACTCGGCAAGGATGACAGCAACGCCGTGGCGTGTGATTCAGACTTCGTGGAATGACTTATTACATAAGGCGAATCGATGTGTGAGATAGGAGAAGCTGGATAAGAGAGGAGAGGAGAGTCGGCGTGAGGAGAATGGAAGGAACAGGAGCGGATGAGACGTGCCCAGTTCAACGGCTAGCTGGGTTTGGCCGGTCCCGCCGAGTCGTCCACCGAGGGTCAAAGGGGTAAACAGAAATCCAGGTAGCTGACTCAGCCCACGAAACGCGGGACAGCTGTATGAGGTGGGGTGGAATGGAAGGCACCGAAACGTGATTTGCGGAAACAGTTGTGAGGACATTACGATAGTAAACAAAAAGATGCTAGATGTACACCTGCTCGGGTGCAAAATGGAAATCGAACATGTTAAGAAAAACGTTTCTATACCAGTTTACCATATAAATAGATGTTGGGTGAAAACAGGGATATTGTGATATTTGTACACACGTAAACTGACAAGACAGTGCCATACACATGTTGACATGTGCATGGCTGATTGCGGACTACGCAAACCAATCGGATAGGTCCACAACCAATTCGCTCCTCCAAACCCTGCTGTTATGAGTGCTGCGAGCAGCTCCTGTGCCGCAATCAGTTTCCTCACTTCCCCATCCCTCTGCCTCCAAGCACAAACGCTTCAATTCAACGCCCAAGTCAGCAGTTGGGGCATGAGAGAGAACACAGGGGAGAGAAGTAGGGAGATGAGAAAGAACGTAGATGTAGGAGAAAGGGCATGCCTATCGGCGACGCAGAAAGGGAGACGCACAATTGGGCAGGAAGCGGAAGGATAAATGGGGGCTTGCGAGAGGAAATGCAGGAAGGAGAGAGGAAGCGGGAGACAGGAGAGGAACGGATTGAGCCACAGATAAAAAAAAATATCAAGTATTGCTCACAGCAAGGAACCGGACCAACCAGGTAAGCCATGGCATGGTTAGACATGATTCTGTTAAGCGATTTGTTTTGAGACGTTTCAAAACAATGTGCCTGATTACAAAGTGACCTTTACGTCGAGCTCACCTGCTTGCAAACCAGCACTTAATCTGAACAGGATAGCGCTTTTGGCAGAGGCAGTACGAGAGTTCACGATTGTTGTGATATCAACAAAAGGCTAATCCCCACACACCCCTCCATCTTTGTAAAGGCTTACTGCTTTTTCTCGCTGAGAAAGGGAGAGTGGGAGGGAGAGGACAGGGAAAACCAAGGGGCAAAAGAAGGGGAGGGGAAGTGGAGGAGGAAGGGGAGGGGCCGCAGAGGGTAGTGGTGATGTATAGGTAATGGAGCATGGACTGATGGCTTCAACATGCTGTAGCATGATGTAATGAAGCAACGAGCTGCCATTGTGGCTAGAGTGCTTACTGGTGAAGCGTGGAATGGAAGTGACATGCGTACAGACACACACGCAATCGAGCATACAGAGGTGACATGCATGCTTCCGCAGCGTGGCGTGGCACATCTACTTGGGGATTGCATTGCATACCAGGCAGTACATGGTTAATAAAGTTCTTGATGGGTCTTCATTCGGACATAGAGTTCACTTGGCATGACACGAATTTGGTTTGGCATGGCACAACACAAACCTTAAAATCACAAAACCCATTCCACTGTGGCTGAAAGGATCATTATGACTGAATGCTGACCTGAGTGATTACTGACCAGAATACAGACCTGAATACTTGGCTAGAATATCTGACTTGACTGCCGGCTTGAAGGAATCCTGACCTGAATCCGGACCTTTTTAGTGACCTGAATACTGATTGGATATTCACTTGAACAGCTCCCACCTGGGTCACGGAAACTGGTTCGGAGTTGTACAAATCAGGCCTGAAGGGAATCACGAATGGGCACAAGAATCAGTCCCAGCTCAAATCGCACCCACCCGCCCCCCATGTTCAAGTCTCAACCTCACGTCAGGAGCAGCCACATGGCTCGACTGATAGCGGGGTGACTTTTGCTTTGTAGACTCAAAAGTCACCGATGCCCACCTGATCTGGTAGCCATGCTGCAAAGTGTTAAAAGAAATCAGAGGGTTCACCAGGGGGAAGGGACGCGAGAGGGGGAGGGGGAGGGGGTAGGGAGAGGTTGAGTGGTGTGGTAAGGAAAACGGGGTATGGGGGGTGATGGTTCTGATTTAAATTTCCGAGATGCAATCCCATACTGTTCCAGTGCTTGCTGGTGATGCTTGGAATGGAAGCCCACGGTGCCCAAGGAGAAGCGCATGAGCAACACATTCATCCCAAGCAGCACATTCATCCCAAGCAGCACATTCATCCCAAGCAGCACATTCATCCCAAGCAGCATATTCATGCCTAGCAGCCCATTCATGTATATTCGTGCCTACTGCAGCATGAAAAACCATGCATATGAACAATGTGAGACGTACTCATGCAGAACACCCTTAAAGTGTCTTATGCAACATAAACAAACCACGCATACAAACAATGTGACAAATACTCATGCAGAACACCCCTTCACTGCCTTGTGCAATATGAATAACCATGCATACAAACAGTGTGCCAAATACTAATGCAGAACACCCCTTCACTGACTTGTGCAATATGAATAACCATGCCAAGTACTCATGCAGAACACTTCTTAAGTGCCTTCTGCAGCATAAATAACCATGCATACAAACAAACATTCTGACACTTAGTCATGCAGAACACCACAAATGCCGTTCTAACATACAAACAATGTTAGACGTACTAGTCCCTCAACTACCCCATAGAACAGATCAAGCTCCTTGGTCTTGCAACTTGTGTCTAAATTTTGTGATATATACACATGAAGAAATCACAATCCGCCTACCGTAATCCCCCGTATATAAGACCCCCCCCCAGTTGAAGACCCCCGGGTCTATAATACAGACCCGGGTACTCTATTCGAGTCTAGTTGAGTTATACCCCCCTAAATGGTTCGTAACATTATAAGACCCCCCCACATCCTAGAGAAGTGCGGATTTTACAAAATAAGCAATTGACAATGGTCATATTCCATGTTGATTAAGAATAATCGCACCCATGAACGCACATGCACACCCACAACCCCATCATATCGCCCATCCTAATCCTGTCCCACAACCCAAGTCTCCACCTCCTCCCCATCATATCGCCCTTCTGCCCACCACTCATCGCCATCATCCTCCCATCCCGCTCCACCCTCCACCTCCGCACCGCCTTCCTCCTCGCCCTCCTCATCCTCATCCTCGTCCTCCTCCTCCTCCGTGTCCCCCTCCTCCTCCTCCTCCTCCTCCTCCTCCTCCTCCTCCTCCTCCTCCTCCTCCTCCTCCTCCTCCTCCTCCTCCTCCTCCTCAGGTGGAGAGGAGGCTGCATCGCTGTTCTTGCTCGAAGGGGCGGCAGGATCAGGGTAGAAAGGGTTGGGGACGAGCTCGTCGAGCTCCTCCTCGCACACATCCTCCAGCACCTCCACCTCCGCCTTATCGCGGAGGTGAGCGAGGATCAGATGATCCTCGCTCCCGTCGACGGCGGTGGAGATGCCGCAGGTCACGAAGGATTTCATGATCAGTTCTTCAGGCACGTCAGCCCATGCCTCCGCAATCCAGCAGAGAACCTTCTCTGGGGGAGGTTTCTTAAGATTCCCTGCGGGAAATGTCACGGGTAGGGGCAGACGTGAGTAACCACACGGTCAAGGCACACATTGAAACAGGTACAACTCTCATGCTCACCTGCAGGGGTGAAAGAATCAATCCCCTCATCCTGGAACCACGTGGAGTAGCGGTGGCGAACCCCGGCTTTGAAGCTGCGATTCACCGAAACGTCCAGGGGTTGCACCAGCGAGGTGCAACCGCCAGGGATCACCGCGCGCGTGAGCTTGAACAGCTTCATCGTCTGGCCGACTGCTTCCGTGGTATGCCCTCGGTATGAGTCGAAGATGAGGAGCGCTTCCTTGCGCTCCCCTTCCTTTTCGCGGTGCGGCTTCAGGAAGGGGACGAGAACCTTCGTTGTCCAGTCTTGGACAAGGTTCTCGTCCATCCAGCCCTTTTCCTGGGCTCGCACGACAATGCCTGCACAACAAAAAAGAAACGTGAGCGGTTTTTTTCCTTCACCACATCGCGGCCGAACATTCGGTAAGGCACAACTCACCACGGGGTATGGGGATCTTCGGCAAGGTCTTCCGCTTGAAGACTACATACGGAGGGAGCTTCAAGCCGCCCGCGGTCACCGCCAGCATGACCGTGACACGCTGCTTCTCGTACCCCGCGGTGCGCACGTGGACGGTCCGAGCGCCTTTCATCTCGAGAGTGCGCTCGGCAGGCATCTCAAGGAACAGGGGTGTCTGATCCGCGTTCACGATCAGGTTGAGGGGGTAGGAGTTGAGCACGCGCATCTGCCTCACGAATTCCCAGAAGGCCTCGCACTTCTCCTTGCAATCTGCATCGCATGGGATAAGGGGGAGTCAGGGCACCACAATAGGTACGACTTGACATCTGGAAATATCGGGTAGGGCAAGGTCAAGGTACCTGCAGCGAGCTTCTGTCCAATCTTTGTCTTCACGCGCCGCGCCAGGGACCACCTCCTGCGGAACCTCTTTGTCCAGCGGCTGGACGAAGACCACTTCTTCTGGGGGTGGCGATTTTTCATGTAGGTCGCCGCCCAACTCTGCAGCAGACCTACGGAAATCGGCAGGCCTCTCCCACGGTGCAACAGGAACCTGCGGTAGACCGCAACCTCCATATCGGGGTACTTAGGCTTTCGTCCCGCACCAGTGAGACGTTGGCGACACCCTGCCGCTTTGTCGAGCCGCTCCTTCATGCTTCGCCACTCGCGGATCTGCTTCGGCTGGACGTCGGCGAGCCTGGCCAAACCCCGGACGCTCATAGGGGGCTGCGCGTCAAGCATCTTGAGCCAGTAAAGCTTCTCCTTGACAGTGTAAGCTTTCCGCTTCTTCTGCGTTTGTCGGCGCCTTGTCTCCGGCGTCTCTGCGTCGCGCACACGCTTCTTTTGTCCCCGCGGTCGGCTTGATACAGGAAACACGGGAACCTTCACCTGCGGAAGCGGACCGCGTGGGCTCCCGCTGGGCTCCTTATCTGTCGCCTCGCTGCTAGAGGCACTTGGCGTAGGCATGACGGGCCTTGGCGACGGCCTAGGAACAGGAGGGTTCGGCACATTCTTGCGGCGCTTGCGTCGAGCACCGGACGTCCCAGTATCTGGTGAGGTCGCCATGGCGGCTCAGTTGGAGATAAATGGCTGCTAGCTTCGAGGCGAAATGGAACAGGCAGCCATCTTCTATGCGGCAGCCAGCCGAGCACAGTACGGGGAAAGAAACAGGAGGGTGATGTGAAGTCAGCCCGATGAACAATGACGTGCCAGAATACAGCAGGGGTGTCTGGAAGATCCCGCCCTTTCCAGGACTGTGCAGCCCGCACGAAGCGTGCATGGGGTGTGATGGCCGAGGCCATCAAACGGTGCCCTGCGCTGTTGTGTGAACACCAAGTGGTGTTGGTGGCCAATGACGTGGGTTTGGCCCGTGTGGAGACGAATTCGAGTATTTTTGGCTGGAACTAAAAACGGAGCAATTCCAAATCACTTCTTTGTGCTCCAAAACTACATTCTTACAAATGTCAATATGAACATACCCGGGTCTTCTAAAAAATATACCATTTAATTCTACCCCCCAGCCATTTTAGGGGTGATTATCATAATACCCTAGGGTCTTATATACGGGGGATTACGGTAATTTACATGGATATGGCTGGCTGGCTTAGTTGTGAGGTGACTTTTGGTCAACTCAAAGGTCACCAAGGCTTACCTCATATTGGCACAGCATTTTGATGGAAGTGGAACGCGACGAAGTGTCAGGAGCAGTCAGAGAGTTCACTACAGGTCGCATTCAACGAAAGGTGGACCGTGCATTGCCTCACTGAGGGAGGGTGAGGGGCAGGGAGGTTGAGTGGTGAGGAGGCATGGGAAGGAGAGGGTAGAGAGAAAATAGGGAGAGGGTGCGTGGTGAGGTACGGGAAACGGGCCACGGGGTAATGGTTCTGATGTGATCCTGCAATTGCGATCACAGAACAACATACATCTCACTGGGAACGTACAAGGAAATGTCTTATTGGTGATGAAACACAATGTCAAGTGAAGAAGATTCATGACTACTACCATATCCACATGGTTAGATTTGACTTGTCATAAGAGCGTGACCCGCTTCACCATGCATGCATGCAACATCGAGGGATTACATTACATGGATATGGACTAGACACAAATGGCCGTACTAGAACAGAGCAGACTCAACCCAATAATCGACACAAGCTGCAGCATCAAGAGCCCGTAAAGCAAGTCGAAGCTCCTTGATTCATCAACTTACACTATGTGCCTTCACTTTATGACAATTCAAGTCAATGATACTATGTGTCAATGATACTTTGTTTCCTTACGATCATATTTACATGGGCCTACCACCAGCAACACATTTAATCCTACAAATTAACTATATCATACAAGGTAACACTTTCTAATGAACTAGTCAGTAGCAAGTCATATTTGTCACCTCCACCTGGGTTGCTGGAACTGCTGTTTCTGCGAGGCTGCTGTTGCAGTCTGGCCTCACAGCTCACTGTTGCTCCCTGCTGCTGCCTGCACTCCCTTCTTCCCCTCCCCCCTCACAGCCGAAATTGAACCTTTTCTCAATCTGCTCGTGGCAGCAGCAGCCCCACCAGAGGCAGCAGGACTAGCGCGGTTTGCCTTCGGTACTGAGAGCTTGCTTGTTGACTGTTTGACTGTCACTTCCACCACCTTACCTTTGCATCCCAATCTTTTCTCTGCAGCAACAACCTTGCTTGCCACTCCCTTCCCGGTACCTCTCCCTGCTGCACCACAGGCTGCTGCCTTCACAGGTGGCTTCACTACTGCTTGTGTGACTAACTTCGCTGCCGCTTTCACCGCTGGTCGTCCTGCTGGCGAAGCTGCTGCGCGTGCTGATGGCTTGCACGCAGCAGGCTTTACCACAGCCGTTACTTTAGCTGCTGAAGGGGCTGCTGCCTTCGCCACGGACCAAGCTGCTGATGGTGCTGCTGATGGCGCTGATTTAGCTGCTGATGGTGCTGATTTCTCTGCTAATCGTGCTGATGGCTTGCACGCAGCAACAGCTGATGATTTAGCTGCTGACGGTGCTGCTGGCTTCGCCACTGACCGAGCTGGTTTCGCTGTTGATCGTGCTGATGGCTTGCAAAGCTCTTTTTTAGGTGAAGCAACACCAGGCATAGCAGCAGAAGCAGCAGAAACGGCGCCAGAAACGGCGTCAGCAATGGCATCCGCAGCAGCAGCAGCCACCACAGGCACAGCAGCAGCAACAGCAGCACCAAGAGCGTCAGCAGCAGCACTTGCAGCAGCAGCCAGCGTGCTCACAGCAGAGGCAACAGCGGTAGCGAAGGCGGGCCTCAAGGGCGAGAAGCCCAGCCTCACTCCAAAGCGGTTTTCCCGGCGCTTCTTGTTCTCCTCAACAACAAACCGACCTATCTTGATAGCCACCTCCGCGGAGGTCATCGCTTTGCATTCCACACGTCTCCTCATCACCTGATTTCTCAAATACGCCTCGTCCGCTTCCGTCCATTCAGTGACAAATTCGGCCGTGTTAAACGAATCATACTGCGCCACCCACTTGGCAATGATCCACCCATCGCGCGGTTTCAATGATCCGCTTCTCAGGTATTTTTCGTCCTCATCCGTCCAGTTTGTAATGAAATCGGCAGAGTTCACCGAGTTTCCCGCCAGGAGCAGCAGTTCCTCGCTCACAGTTAGTGTGGTACGACGAATTGTGACAGGCGCTCTCAGATAAGCCTCGTCCTCAGCAGTCCACTCTGTAATGAAATCGGAGGAGCTTACTGTAAGATTAGCTAAGAGCAGAAGCTCCTCGCTCACGCTGAGTTCAGCCGGTGCTGCTCTCAGCTGAGCTTCATCAGCCTCCGTCCATTCGTAGAGGCAGTCAAACGGGAGCGAGTTGAGTGCAGAGCAGTTGAGCCAGCTCGGTACCTCCCACAGGTACCTCGCTGCGTTTCCGAATGCCGTGGCAGCAGCAAGGGCAACGGCAAGAGCCGTTTCAGGCTTGACCGAGTCCATTCGAGCAACGAGGGTTCTCAGACGCACGAGGGGAAAGTCTCTGCGAGTGACTGAAAGAGCGTGTGAAGCAAACAAGTTGTGATTGAAGAGAAATGGTCGTCAAGTGACCATTTCTACAGACACCCCGCAAAGGTTTCCCCCGTTAACGAAGGAGCCCGTCGTTCGAGGTTTGGTTCGGCACCCTTGGGGTGCAGCTTCGGCATTACACCCGTTTACTGCGCTCCGAGGCATATGCGAGGCTGCCAGTGGGTGGTCCACATTGCTGCTCGCCTGACTGTACCGCCAGCTCACACGAAATCGGACGGTTAAAGTGCTTCGATAACGTATCTGCGGCAAAAATTTGCCCTCGAAATAATTATTTTGCAGCATGCTCACGTGGATGACAAAACAGCGGCTAGATAAGCTCAAATCGGGCGGCTAAAAACGCTTCGTGAATGTCGGGACCCCAGCTACGGCCAGGTTTGGCACCGACTTCCGCAACGCGTGGACGTGATGGAAGCGGCCGACACTCATTCTTGGTGGAACTAGCCCAGCATGACGTGTTTCACGCGTGGATCTGTGCGCGGCGTGGCGGTGTGGGGTCTTACCTGGTGGGATCATGATTAGGGAAGCGCATTTACTCCACGTGGCATAGGCAGAACTTAGCTGCGAAGCTGCTGTCAACTCGTGAACGGGTACGACAGGGGCGGCCGTAAAAGGTATCACATTTTCTGGCGCCAGATCCGGCTGGTTATCTGCTGGATCTAGTGCGGTAACTTCGTCCTTCAGTCAGAATGGGCGGCCTCTGTGAATTAGTCAGCAGCTGATAGCGAGGAAAATTGTAATTAGCTTCGGGGGGAAAGGGGACGAGACAAGATGAGATGGCTTGGTGGAGCACCACCAAACCCTAGGTACCCCTTCGCGAACAGCCGCAGTATTGAACTTGAGCAACGACGAACATGTGCGAACAAGATCGTTCCCCAAAACCACGAACGAAGTGCGCAAAGTTACAGACCTTGATACGCTACACATAATTAGCAGGTATATTTGGTGTAATAGTTTGTTCAGGAAGTTCTTCTACCCTAGTGCAAAGTTGCCACATTATATCCCATGAGCCAGGATAAATACGGTAAGCAGGTGTCAAACCCCAGATGTTACATGTTTGAAGTGTACGATGCGTGTTCAAACAAGTGGACTATCTAATCTAGGCTACATTTTTATCGTTCAGAACGCAAACATTGCACGTTCACATAGTGCTTAAAAAAGCTGGTTGTGCTTCTCATCCACTGTAACATGATGCCATTCCAACCTTTACAGCCTTTCACTGCTTTGCATGCCACCTGCCCGTTCTGGTAATAGCTACTACCTGCCAATAAGGCAGCAGGAATTGTATGGGGCAAGATGAAACATATTATGTCGCGATTCAAGCTACTTGACAGGCCCTTAACAGCTTTGGACCTGGCTATCGGAAACTGGTGCTGCGACTGCAGCAGTGACTGACCCGACGACCTGAACAGCTCCAACCAAACCTGCTTCGTGGAAACAGACATGGGGAATCTAGGATGGAGACAAGAATCAGACCAACCTCAAACGCACCCACCCTCTCCAGCTGTTCCTCAGTTTCAAGTGTCAACCCACTGACTTACAGCATTTCACTGCTTTGCCTCACTGAGGAAGGGGGGGTTCGGGGGAAAGGATGGGGGAAAGCAAGGAACAGAGGGAGCGTGAGGAGAAAGGCAGGAGGAGGGGGAGAGGGCAGGCAGAGGGTGAATGGTGAGGCAAGAGAAATGGAGCATGTGCCGATGGCTATTACACTGTTTCCAGCTCTGAGGTGCAATTACGATCATAGAGCTCACTGGTGATGCTTGGAAGCACACAGACACACGCGTGATCGAGCATACAGAGTGACTTGCATGCTTTCGCTATGTGGCACATCCACTTTACAGGTGAAGCGGACGGACATCAATCGTTGGCGAATGAAGACAGAGTGCAAGGGATGGATACCAGGCAGGAAATGCATACCAGGCAGGAAACGCATACCAGGCAGAAAATGCATACCAGGCTGGTGGAAATGCATACCGGATTTGACTTGGCATGGCATGGATTTGACTTGGCAAGAGAGCATGATCTGCTTCAACGTGCAACACGGAGAACATAAGAAAACACTCACCCCGGCAGTAAGAAGAAGGGCACTGACATTGGAGTCCGAGGCAATGGCAGGTGGAGTTGCAAAATCACAGCAATGAGATGATAAGGAGGAGGAAAGATTTTACAATTGGACCAACTCTTTCACCTGAACAATTCCCACCCTGCCTCGCTGAAATGGTTAGGCGCTTCACAAAAGAGACCTGGGGAATCACGAATGGATACAAGAATCAGTCCCAGCTCAAAATCTACCCATCCGTTCCTCACCTCACATCAAAAGTAGCCATGTGGTTTGCTTTATTGCGAGGTGACTTCTCGGTCAACTCAAAGGTCACCAAAGATTATCAGATTCAGATGTCAAATCGTTTGAACTGGAATGCGACAGCAGGAGTCAGAGAGTGGTGGTGAGGTACAGGGAGAGGGTGCGTGGTGAGGTAAGGGAAAAGGGCCATGGGGTGATGATGGTTGTGACATGATAGTGCAATTGCGATCAGAGACTAGCAGTGTGACAAGACAAGCATGCTTTCGTTTCACAGTGTGACCCAAACAACTTACTGGGAATGTACAGGGAAGAGAATGTGTCCTTGGTGATCAAACATATTGTGAAGAAGAGTCATGGCAGGAACCACGTGACGTGGTCAGGTTAGTCCTCTGACTGACGGCTCTTACCATGGGCACAGATTTGACTTGGCATTAGAGCATGACTCACTTCAGCATGCATGCAAGATGGAGGGATTAGTTTACATACATGCATATGGCCCATGGAAGAGTTGGGGGGGACAATCCAACACAAATGGTCATATTAGGGAACGCTCACACCAACAGGGTTGGGATTAGCAGCATCGTCATTACCAGCATGAGCATGAATATGCGCAGTCAAGAGGAGCCCTACTTCAAAGGGGACCCAACCCAACTCTTTCCTGGGAAATCAACATCGTGCCCTATCTAGGGATGAGCAAAGGGCGAACACGAACATGTTCGTGTTCGCCCCTTGTCGAACACCCTCTTTTGCCGAACCGAACACTGTTCGGTTCGGCGAACAGTTTAGGCAAAAACAGGCGTTCGCTGTTCGCCTGTGGAGGCGTGTTCGGGCGAACCTCGAACACGTTCGTGTTCGCCACGGGCGTTTTGCAGCAGCGCCACGAACACGAACGTGTTCGGGCGAACCTCGAACACGTTCGGGCGAACGATTTAAGCTGAAAAACAAAACCTGTTCGGTTCGCCTCGAACACATTCGAGGCGAACCGAACAGGTGTTCGCCATCTTGCTCATCCCTAGCCCTATCCATACCCTGAGGGCTCGTCTCATCTCAGTGCATGACAGTGCGTGACATTTGAGTGCAGAATGCAAGAAGAAGTCCAGTGGATCGCACCTTATCATGCCTTGTCTTTTCACCCCAAAAGCAGTCAAAAGGAGCACATCTTGTCTCCCGATAACTGATACCTAAATACTGACCTGTTACCTGAATACTGACCTGAATGGGATGAGCATGAGATACAGAATACAACATTTGCTGATGGGATTGAACATGTGATGGTAAAAGCACTAATACCTTTGATGAATGACATGAGAATCTGAGGAAAATTTATATCTTGAAACTGGCACAAAACAAAGACAGCATCATGAATGAGCTATTAGATTTGGCATAAAAAACGAAAGGAGGGGGGTTGTGAACACAAAAAGGAAAGAACGTTGAAACTTTCAAAGGGCATAGAGGGAGGCACTAGAACAATGAAACTGACCGACAGGGCAAGACAGGCTAGAAATGCTCTTCTAAGCGGAATAAATTTCTTGAATCTGAGAAAGGCATCAGCTGATGAGATTCATTACCAGCACTTGAAGGGTTTCAAACAAACAAAGTGGTGAGCAAATGAGCATAAGCATTCTCCACATGCCTGCTGAACCACTTCCCCTCATCCCTCATTTGGCCAAAGGAATGCCACCGGCCGTCCATTCCTCCCTCCCACGCACCACTCCCTCGCAGCATTATGATGAGGTGAAATCAGCAAGAGCGATTGAAAGCATCATGAGCTGATATGAATGGCATGGCATGAGGCTCAGGAGCTTAGAGGCGGATGATAGACTAATTGAAACAACATGACAGACAGGGTAAATGATTAATGAGGTGAGAAGAGTCGCATGAGAATCCTAAATCATAATGGCAAGCACTGATAATGGATTGGCATGAAATCGTGAAAGACTTAGGAGCTGATGACACTGGCATATGATGCAGCATCGTATGCTAAAAGAAATGCAACAACAGAAACATACAACTTGAGCTGATGTGAAAGTACTGGAACCTTAAAGAGAAAACAATCGTGAGCTGATGTATTTGCTATGAGAGCTTGAACACATGATAATGATGAAAAAGGAATGATATGGTGAACACAATATGAGCCGATGATTGAATTTGGCAATCAAACTGAAATGCAACACCCACCATGCAACACCCAACTGAACTAAGCCCTGAGCTGGTTGATGAAAAAGCACTGTTTAGATCTCAGATACCTGAATGGATGGGATGGGATGGGATGGGATGGGATGGGATGTGATGGGATGGGATGCGATGGGATGGGATGGGATGGGACGGGAGGTGGCGATGACAAGAGATACTGGGAAGGGATGGGGGAAGCGGTGACTGTGTAGAATCCTTGGAACCCCCAACCATGACCTCAGCATGAACTGCAGAGGAACCATGTTGACATCATTTGAAGCACGGGGAAAGAGGAGGGGATGCAGAGGGGAGGAAAAGGGTCAAAATGGGGTGAAGTCACTACTCGAATGTCTCTAGGCTGCTTTGAATGAGAGCATGGCATGATGTCATGTCATGACAAGAGAACCACTACCGCTGACCAAATCAGCATTGAGCCTTGCCCTTGAACCAGACAACCAGTGCCAGCAAAATCAAGCCTCTTCTCCCTGCTTCACCCATCCATACGAATACACCCACCAACCATTCCTCCCTTCCATGCACCAAACAGTCGCAACACACAAGCATTGAATGCACATCAACAGCAAACATATAAATATAGCATCAACGAATACAAGCTACAGACCTAGAACATAGGGCTTAGACCTAAAGGATAAGTATCTAGCAAGAACATAAAACATATTATCTACTAGTCATGAGCCAAGCATGTGCACGGTGCAGCAACAGATGGCACAGTCAGCATGGGCATTCCCCTTGAAGCACACAGTCAGCACAGGCATTCAGATCCAAGGGCATGTCATTCCCCCTCATGCCATGCCTCCCCATTCCAGCTCACCACATTCCTCCACCTCTCCTCCCGTCTCTCCCACAACACCCTGCAAGCAGGGTGGAAAAAGGGGTAAGTCCCTCCATGCACCTCCCTCTAGCCCCCACCAGCCATGCCATCTCACCCACCACACTCGTCCCTTCACATCCCCACTCAACACGCCCTGGACCGCATCTGCTGCTGCTGCTGTCTTTTTTCACCCCTTCACTTGGTTACTACCTTCCCAGGCTTGGGAATGCCACTTGCCATCGCTCCTGCTGCGGCCCTCCTTGGTGCACTGCTTGCAGGTCTCGGGATTCCAGATCCGACAGCAAGTCCCGCCTTTGGGCTGTGGGGAGCTGCTGCTGCTACCGCTGGGCTGCTTGCACCTGCAGCTGTCACACCTACCGCGGCAGTAGGGCTAGAACGTGTCGCCTTAGCTGGTGCCATGGGCGTCGCCTTAGCAGGCGTCACCTTAGCTTCCGTCGTCTTTGCAGCTGTCACCTTAGCTGCTGTCGCCTTAGCTGGCACGGCCTTAGTTGGTGGCGTCACATTAGTTGGCGTCACCTTAGCTGGCGTCGCCTTAGCTGGTGTCGCCTTAGTTGGCGTCGCCTTAGCTGGCGTCGCCTTAGCTGGCGTCGCCTTAGCTGGCGCCGCCTTAGCTGGCGTCGCCTTAACTGGCGTCGCCTTAGCTGGCGTTGCCTTAACTGAAGTCGGCTTAGCTTCCGTCGTCTTTGCTGGTGTCGCCTTAGCTGCCGTGGCTTTGGTTGCTGCAGCTGCGACGGTCGCTTGACCGCTGTGCACTGCTCTGGGCTTCACAGCAGCAGCGGTACCCATCACATCCCTGGGCCTGGGCTTCTTGCTGGGCGGCTTAGCCACGGGCTTGGGTCGCAGAGGGGAGAAGCCGAGCGACGCACGGGGGGGGTGGATAGCGCACTGCTCTTTCTCGCTGAAGCGCCCCACGCGCCATGCAATCGCGCGCCGCCACATCTCCAAGACGTTAGCGCCGTGGCGCGTGCTGCTGGAGCTACTGCTGATGCCGCACACCGCAGCGGATCCAACAAGAGACGTGGTGATCCGAGATGCCATCGCACTAGGAGCGAGAGGCTAATCGCACAGGCCGAACGAGAGGCGAAGCTAGGAGCTGAAGCTGATCGAAGTTCCGAGGAGCTAGAAGCTGAGTCTGAGAGATAAAGGAATAAGGAGATTGCAATCGTTGTGGTGGTGGGAATAAAGAGGACGGGTGGCCTTTGTAGTGTCTGCGAAGGGGGGAGGTTCCAAGGCGGAAGGAAGAGTGGATGGAGCTCGACTACGGAGAGAAGCAACTCTCTAGGCTACGAAAACAAAACACTCCGAAAAGTGCTCTTATTCGGCTCTGTCTATAGACGCGAACCACTGAGGGTTTAGTCAGCCAATAGGAGGAGGCCGAGTCTGCTGCTCCATGCCGAACCTCGAAGCCTGACGTTTGGCTCGCCAATGAGAGTAGTCTCTGCAGTAGGCCGAACCTCGAAGCCAGGCACAGTCGGTTGACAACATTGCGGCTCGTTCATCTACATTCACGGAGTTTCTGGGCAGCAGGCTCAACTGTAGCTGCCCAGAAATAGACGGGACGAATTTTCCGTTAATCTCGCCAGCTGTTCGTGGTCTAAGGAGTTCGTCTACAACAAAAGAGGGCTCTGCTGGTGTTTGACTGGATGACGGGTGAAAATGGAGGGAGTTGATGCCGTGAGAGCTCGAGGCTGCTCGACAATGTCTCCGTTCAGTTCCGTCAACGGCGGAAATCGTTCATGAAAACCGAAATCGCCGCCTCACAGCCGCGGGTGAACGCGACTGCGACGGCCCCTGTTGCGTCCTAGACGGAAACTAATGCCGCTGCCGCCAGCAAATCAGTCCCGCAACAAAGCATTTCTTGGGAACTACGCTCCTAGGGTTTCGTCACTCGATTATGGTTCCGTCAGTCGATTATGCTTCCGTTCCGACATTTTCGTTTTACACGAGTGATGCGTTACTTGCATACGTATGCAATGACATAAGATTACTTGCCCTAATTAGGTTGTTATTAAAAGGTTCATGTACACATAAACCTCTCAACAAAACTACCTTGATTATTCTTCAAAAGTGTCTATGTAGAGTCTTTAGAATAAAAAAACATATATATATATATACATATAGAAATCTATTTTCACACCAGCGGCTCCAATGGCACCACCAGCAATTGCTAAAGGGCCATTGGCGTTCTTTTAGTAGTTGTGGTTATGGCTGTCTGAAATGCTAGGCAGGAATGAATGAACTAGGAAAGTGTTGGGTACAAGTATGAAACCCTAAAAGGGGTTGTACCCCATAATGGCTACCCCACGACAGCCTAAACATATATAGCATACATATAATTTGACACACCCCCATAGGCAAAGTCGGGGAGAGCAAGGGGTCACAAGACCAGTCAAAAGAAGCAAAGCAAGCTCAGGGTGGATCACAACGTCACCACACACACTGAGCACAAGCAAAGGGCCACAAGGCCAGTTCACATGCAGAGGTATATATGCAACAACAACAGCACAGTGATCTCTACCTAGCAGAGCAAGCATGCAGGTATATATATAGATAACAGTACAAGCAAAGTCTACAGCAAGTGAGAAAACGTGGGCACAAGGCCTAACAAAGTACAGAAACGCTGATGATCACCAGACGGAATATATCAGCAGTGTTGGCCCGAGAGGCCACGTGAGCAAGACGAAGCTGACCACGCTGCTGCAACTCTCGAGCAAGGAAGTAACGCAGAGCGATGTGCTTCGTTCTGTGCTCCAGTCTGTGCTCTTGATACAAGGCAATGGCGGCCTTGTTGTCTACATACAGAACTGGAGGAGAACGAGGCCGCTCTCCCAGGTCGGTCAGCAGGTAGGTGAGCTAGCGTAACTCCTGTGCAGCCATGGCTGTGGCGTAGATCTCAGCCTCACAACTGGAGCTGAGAACAAAAGACGAGCGTGTCGATCGCCAAGAAACAGAGCCAGAGCCAAGACTGAAGGTGTAACCCTGTGACGACCGCTCCGTAGCCTGGTCGTCAACCCAAGAAGCGTCCGAGTGCCCAGTGAGGACAACGTCGCCCCATCCTCCAAGCACGAAGCCCATGCCCGATGTACTGCACAAGTAGCGCAGTACCCTCTTAGCAACATCCA
Source organism: Closterium sp. Naga37s-1 (assembly GCA_947471745.1). Lineage (NCBI taxonomy): Eukaryota > Viridiplantae > Streptophyta > Zygnematophyceae > Desmidiales > Closteriaceae > Closterium > Closterium sp. Naga37s-1. The sequence continues at coordinate 1,547,510 of CANJKZ010000166.1, forward strand.
TGTGCACCTTTCGGTGCCTACCAGGAGCCACGTAGCGAGCCAGAAGGCCAAGAGGGTACGCAAGGTCAAGACGAGTGCAGGTCATTAGGTACATGAGGCAGCCCACTAGCTCTGGGTAAGGACCACTCGGCTCTACGGACTCGTCCGAAGGTGGAGCTGAGAGCGAGTGACCTGTAGCCAGAGGAGTGGCCTGTGCCGAGGACCAGGTGAAGCCGAAGCGCTGAAGGACTTGCTGCACCATGTGTGACTGGGTCAGAATGATGGTGCGGCGTGCTCTGTCCAGGGTGATCTGCAAGCGAAGGTAACTGCGCAGCTCACCCAGGTCTGTGCATGTGTGTCTCTTCTGCAGCTCGGACTTCACCAGGGCGAGAGCCTCAGTGTCAGCAGTGGCAAAGACCAAGTCGTCGACGTACACGAGGATGTAGAACGGCGGCAGCGAAGTGTCGGTGCGAAGAAATAGCGACGGGTCAGTAGTGGAAGGAGCAAACCCAAGAGCCGCAAGTGTCGTCCTCAGTGTGTCGTGCCACTCACGCGGCGCCTGGTGGAGACCGTAGACTGGCCGCCGGAGGCTCCACTGGGTACCAGGAGGGAACGACCCAGTGAAGCCAGGTGGGCGGCGCAGCCAGATCTCCTCGTGCAGGCTGCCCTGTAAGAAAGCTATGCTGAAGTCAAGAGAGTGAAGCTCGTAGTCACGCTGAGCGGCAGCGTGCAGCAGCACCCGAAGAGTGGTCATCTTCGGGGTGGGGGAGAAGGTCTGGAAGAAGTCAACTCCCTCCCGCTCACTGAAGTCTCGAGCAACGTAACGAGCCTTGAAGACAGGCGGAGAACCTGGCGGCCGCTTCACCCTGAAAATCCACATGCCATCGACGATGTTCGCCCCAGGAGGGGGAACCTCGTCAACGTAAGTGCCTGTGGACTTCCAGGATGCCATCTCTGCATCCATGACTGTCTGCCACTAAGAGGAGTACTCACCCGCGATCACCTCAGCGTAAGAGCGCGGGGTTGGGATGTCTGGAGCATCCGGGTCTCCCTCAGGGGCAAGCAGCATGGCCATGAGATGAGGCGCAGCGGCTGCAAGACACTCAAGGTCCTCCTGCCTGTCCTCAAGGACGTCCGTGCTAAGAGCACACTCACCCCCGACGGACGGAGGACAGACAGACTCAGACTCAGCAACAAGACTAGCGGCGTAGTCTAGACGACAGGCAGCAGCAAAGTCAACAAGCTCAGCGACCAAGGCAGACGCAGCAGCAGACTCAAACGATGGGTCTGTGACAACAGTGGCTAACAAACGCGTGACAGTAGGGTGAGCACCACGAGTGCGGTCAGACTCAGGCTCAGGAACGTCAGGCAGAGAAGACGTAGGAGGGGACGGTAGGGGAACACGCTGCGGAGCAGAGGAAGGACGCAGGGCCATGAGGTGTGTGCCGGGGACAGCCGTCGGACGTTCACGAGGAACACGACGACCAGTACGACCAGTGCGAACAGTGCGGACAGGCGAGACAGGACGAGACAGGACGAGACGCAGGCTCACGACGCTCAGCAAGACCTCTTGTCTGCTTAGTGTAAGGAGAAGGAGCAGGCAGCGGTAAGCCAGGCTGTAACGGAAGACCAGTAGAAGACGGGAGGCTAAGAACCTGGCAAAGGACGGAGTCAGGCGGTGGCAGAGACGAAGGCGGCGGAGGAGTGAAGAACAGTCGCGGCTGGGCAGCGTGACCAGTACCAGCAGGTCCAGCACCTCCAGCACCAGCACCTCCAGCTCCAGCACCTCCACTACCAGCACCTCCAGTAGCTCCAGAACCTCCAGCTCCAGCGCCTCCAGCGCCAGCACCTCCAACAGCTCCAGGAACTCCAGTAGCTCCAGAACCTCCAGCGCCAGCACCTCCAGCCAGCACCTCCAACAGCTCAAGGAACTCCAGTAGCTCCAGAACCTCCAGCGCCAGTACCCCCAGTACGAGCGCCACCAGTAGCAGCACCCCCAGACTCAGCAGAACCACCAGCCCCAGCAGCTCCAGTACCTCCAGTTCGAGCACCTCCGGGACCAGCGGCTCCAGGAACTCCAGTAGAAGCGCCTCCAGGAACTCCAGTAGAAGCGCCTCCAGTAGCTAAGTCACTAGCTCCAGTGTCTCCAACGCCAGTGCCGGCCGCAGCAGGGCCCCCAGCTCCAGCAGCACGACCCTGACGGCTAACGTACCACTCACGTAGCTGCTGTGGGGAGAGAGGGAGACGCGGAGGAGAGAGCTGTGACGAGGCACCAGCGGAGCGACTACGGAGGCGGCCGCTCCAAGGAGACTGCACACCAGGCGCCTCAGTGCCCCCAGGCGCAGTACCCCCAGGCTCCGCACCCTCAGGCTCAGCACACCCAGGCTCCTCACGCTCAGGCTCAGCACCTCCAGGCTCCACACCCCCAGGCTCAGCACCCCCAGGCTCCGCACCCCCAGGCTCAGCACCCCGAGGCTCCACACCCCCAGGCTCAGCACCCCCAGAAGCAGCACCCCGAGCAGGACCACCCCCAGTAGGACCTGAGTCACCAGTGACCTCAACCGGCTCAGTCAAGGGAGGAGGGTCTACCTGAGACACACCTGAAGGAGCAGGACCTACAGTGGGGAGGGGGTCTACCTGGGGAGGACCTGGAGCGAGGAAGAGCGGCGGGGGGGGAGAGAGACGCAGTGCGGTAGGGAAAGAGACGATAAAAGGGGACCGACTCGTCAAAGGTGACGTCCTGAGATGCAAAGACACGGCGCGAGGCGGGGTCGTAAAACTGCCAGCCAGGCGCGCCAGGAACAAAGCCAAGGAAGACGCAGGGAATGGCGCGAGGGGAGAGCTTGTCCGCAGTGGTATCGCGGACAAAGGCACGAGCACCCCAGACCCGGAAACGCGACGCATCGCCAACCTCCCCCGTCCAAAGCAATGTGGGCGAAGTCTCCGACACGGAGACACGGGGCCAGAAGTTGAGCTGATGTGCGGCGTACCGGACCGCAAACGGCCACAGAAAATGGGGGGCAGCCGCATGGATCATGGAGGTACGAGCGACCTCCATGACTAAGCCAATGCGGCGCTCAGCAACCCCATTCTGCTGCGGAGAGGCCGGAAGCGTGAACGTCTGGCGGATGCCGTGCTCCTCACAGTAGGCTCGCAAGAGGTCGGAGGTAAACTCACCGCCTCTGTCGGAGTGCAGACGCAGGACAGGAAAGTCCGAATGGAACCGCTCGCGAAGCTTGAGACGAACAGCGCGGATCCAAGGGATCAAAACATCAAGGACATCCCCCTTGCGCTGCAAGGGGAAGACCGTGGTGTAACGCATGTAGTCGTCGACTACCAGCAGGAAGTACCGCTCGTGGCCCTGTCCACGGACGCGGGCTGGGCCCCACACGTCCAGGTGGAGAGTCTGTAGTGGAGCCTCTGTGGGAGGGAACGAGGAGGAGTGAGGAGCGGCGCGCTGCCGCCCCTCGACGCAAGGAATGCAGGGCGGCGCAGGCGAGGGAGGGAGGGAGGGCAGAGACCTAGGAAGACCAGAGACCAGGTGGCGAGAGTGCATGCCACGAAGGCGAGGCAGGGAGGGGTGACCAAGGCGGTGGTGCCACAGGAGAGTCTGGTGCGACAGGCTGCGACACTCACACCGGGTAGCTACTTGAGGGGACGCGTACAGCTGAGGAGACAAAGGGGTGGAGCGCGACGCAGTGGTGAGGGTGTACAGACTGGACCCAAGCGCACGTGTGAACGTGGCCAGGTGGCGGCCGGTCCGAGAGCATGTGCAGATCGCCACACGCTGTCCTCCAGGAGTAAAGGTGTCAGCCCAGTGATCCTGAAGGACGGCGGTGCTCACCAGGTTCGTAGAGGACGAGGGGAGGTGGAGACCAGACAGCTCACCGGACGGGACCGCCGGACACGGAAGCACAGTAGTGGTCCGTGCTAGCACTGGGCCCCCAGAGGGGTCAGCCAGTGAGACAGGGACAGGTGCAGGGAGGGGAGTGACTGTGGTGCTATCGCGAAAAAAAATAGAGGGAAGCACAAGAGTCAAGTGTAAAGGTGCGCAAAGCCTGAGCGGACGCAGTACCAGGGAGAGCAGACTCGCTAGCACCTAGGGCTGCAGACTCTATACCTGGGTCAGGCGGCATACACAAGTAGCAGTCACCCTTAGCACTAACAGTCAATGCATATATGGCAGCAAGAATTGCATCATAGTCAAGATCAAAGATAGGAACACCACGCCTAGATAGGTCTACCCAGTGGGGAAACTCAGTAGCCTCGGGAAACTTGGCGCGCCATGCATCGCTAAGCCTAGAGAAGCAGCGATACTCAGTGTGAGAACCGTTGCATGGGCGACCAGCGCGGGGGCCTGTGCGAATGATATAGGGGCAGCGAACAGGACCCCCATACGCCCCACGCTGAGCATACCAGTCATGAAGCTGCTGAGGGGAGGGGGTCTGCTACTGACGCTGCTGCTGCTGCTGCTGCTGCTGCTGTGGTGGCTGCTGCTGCTGCTGCTGCTGTCCCTGGCCACCAGTGGAGCTGCCCTTCTAGCCGGATCCACTCCAGCCCCCACCGCCGCTGCCACCACCGCTCCCTCCTCCCCCACTACCGCCGCTGCCACCCCCACCGCTCCCAGTGCCCGCGCCGCCCCCACCACCACCTCCACCCCCACGACCACCCCCACCACCTCCACCTCCCCCGCCGCCTCCACCACCGCCCCCTCCACCGCCACCCCCACCCCCTCTGCCACCCTTGCCGCCCCTGGCACTGCGGCGCTTCCCACTAGGAGCGGAAGCAGCCCCAACCTCCTCAGCACCAAGGTAGTCGAGAGAAGCAGCAGCGGAGGCGTAGGAGGGGGCAAGAGGGAAGGAGGAGCACCCCTCAAAGAGGGGAGTGCGAGGAGTTCTACGAGCAGCACCTACAGCGAGAATGTTATTTTCTGCTGCTAGGAGGTGCTTCTCGAAGTCGTCGACAGTGAGAGTGGTAGGGTCTAGCGCGAGAAAGTGGTCCCTGACGGAGCGAAGAGTGTCAGGGAGGCGGGTGACTAAGAAGTAGAGAGTAAAGTACATTGGGGGTTGATTCTGGGCGAGGAACTCGTCTGAGAGGGCAGTACGAAAGCGAGCGTCGCTAGTGCGCAGGTGAGAAATGAGGTCCTCAGCAGTGGTGAACGAGGACAGGTCGGGGAGCAGGTAGGGTAGCATAAGGCAACCTAGGGCTGCAATGGCCGGGGAAGAGCAGCGGGCAACTACAGCGTCGTACAATGCCTTGGCAGTCTTGTGCTGGCTAAAATGCGCGCGCTCTGTGATCGGCAGATGGTTGCGAATAGCGAGGCGCACAGCAGCATCGCGGGTCTGCCACTGTGAGCGGTCAAGAGCAGGAGCAGTGCCAGTAGGAGCAACGGCAGTCCAGACGCGTAATCGAACAGTGAAACACCGTCCTTGGCATCAGTCAGAAGAAACAGTTGCAGGTCGTCGAGCCAGGTGGTAAACTCTATCGGGCGACCGTCAGGATCGAAAGCAAGAACGTTAAGCGTCGCCATGATTGCAGTGCAGACAAAAGTAGCGCGCAAGCGACAAAGCAGAGTGCAAGCCAGGAGAAACTGCGTGCAAGGCTGCAGTGGCGGTGCACGAGCTGCTGGGGCGGCGCGCAAGTGGCTAGGGCGGCGCACGGGGCAGCAGCGGGCCGCACGCAGGCTCCTAAGGCGGCGCACGGGGCAGTCGCGGGCCGCGCGCTGGCCCCTAAGGCGGCGCGCGGGGCAGCAGCGAGCCGCGCGCGAGCTCCTAAGGCGGCGCGCGGTGCAACAGTGGGCCGCGCGCTGGCTCCTAAGGCGGCGCGCGGAGCAGCTGCGGGCTGCGCGACCGGCGGAGGCGACGCGCGGGGCAGCAGCGGGCTGCGCGCGGGCGGCGGACGCGACGCGCGGGGCAGCAGTGGGCTGCGCGGGCGGCAGACGCGGCGCGCGGGGCAGCAGTGAGCTGCGAGGGCTGCTAGAGTGGCGCGCGTGGGAAAATAAAGGCAGCGTGCGCGGGCAGCGCAGCGCAGACAAGGCAGGGCGCGCGCGTGAGGCGTAGCGCAGGCAAGACAGGCAAGGCAGGTGGGGCAGCGTGGTAACCGCAACGGTAGGTGGGCCCGAACTAAGACGGTCCTACGGACCTACTGCTCTGAAACCATGTCTGACATGCTAGGCAGGAACGAATGAACTAGGAAAGTATGAAACCCTGAAAGGGGCTGTACCCCATATTGGCTACCCCACTACAGCCTAAACATATATAGCATACATATAAATTTACAGTGTGGTTACTGGGCAGTCAAGGGTCACGACCGTTGACTGTCCTCGACTGTTGACCTTCGGTTGACCCTCGACCTTCCTCGTGCTCTATATGAGCTATTGCGGTACTGATACAGGCGCTTACTTCGTTATGAAGTGACGCGAGAATGGAGAGCCTTCGGGAATGCTTACGATAACCTTTCGGTTATTCCAAGATAAAAGATACCCCATCGTTATACAATTGCCCCTAACCCCTACACACCTTTAACTCGTACACACAAATAGGTGTCTTATAATAAGGCTATCCCGTCTATAAGAGACACCCAGATAATAGACACCCTCTTTCTTATATCCGGGTGATGACTCATGGAGGATCATTTTCCGTTTGAAGGTACTTTTTTATTTTAGGGTGAAGGCCACGTGGCATTATGGCGTCATGGCACCACCGCAATGTTGCACCATAAATAATGCAATTGTATGAAGCATTTTAAAATGCATACCACAAGAGTATATATTTTTGTGCCAGGCACCGAATAGAAACCCATGGAAGTCCAGACTGTCAACACCGTTGAAGGAATTGGCGGCTACCGTATTCTCCCGGACATAACACCTCCCCCCCCCCCTCCCCCCCCAGTATTTTGTCAGAATTACATTATTATAACTGCATGTAGATCTAGCAGTAATGTAGTTATCACATTTTCCTGTTTGGTGGTTTACCCCCTTTCCTCCCCTATTTGTACCCTTGACTCTATAGTGAAACCCCTTTTCCTTTCTCGACATCCTCCTCTCTCGTCACCTTCCTAGGTTCCTAACCTAGTCTACTTTCTGACATGGTATCAGAGCTGTAAGATCCTCAGGACCTATTTTTTTTAGGATCATGGGCCCACCCGTCGCGCAGCCCGTAATGCGCCTCGCGGGTCCCTCGAATCGCCCCGTGGACGACCCCCGCGGGTCCCGCGTTTCGCTCTCTGCAGGCCCCCCCGTTTCGCGCTCCGAAGGCCTGCTCGTCGCGCCCGTTGCGCCCTCCGCGTCGCGCCCGTTGCGCCCTCCGCGTCGCGCCCGTCCGCCCTGTCCGTCCGTCGCGCCGTTCGCGCCCTTCCCGTCCGTCGCGCCCCCGCTGCGCGCCGTCCCGTCCCTTCACGCGTCGCCTGCCCCGCCCCGTTCAGTCACGACCGCAACAGCAGCAGCGCGCAGCTGCGTACAACCGTGCGCACCCGCGCACGGTCGTGTGCGTCAGCGCCAGCGCCAGCGCCAGACGCCGCCGCCAGCGCCAGCGCCCATGCCCCCCCCCCCCCCCCCCCCCCCCCCCACTCGCCCTCTCCTTCCCTCTTCCTCTCTCCCTGCAGCACTTGGTGCTGTAGGGGGGGGGGGGGAGAGAGAGGTTAAGGGAGGGTAAGAGAGAGTGGCGGACGAAGCAGCCACACATATGCAACTGCCGCCCACTGCTACTGTGGCACCTACTTCTGCAGCCCCTGACGCCACTCTCTCTTCGTTCGTCTTTCTTTGCTGTTGAGTTGCAGGCGTTGCCGTTGAGCCCTGCGTTGCCGCCACCCTTTCTAGCCGCACGCACCTGCTCTCCAGGCTACCTGCGCCACATGCACCTTCTCTTTGTTTCTTTCTTGCCTCAGGGCTTACTGCAGCTGTCTCTGCCACTACTGCACTGGTTGTCATTGCTCTTGCGTGCTGTTGCTTTGAGTACACCTGCAGATTGTGATTTGCACTTTGCTATCCCTGCATGCAGTTAAGGGGGGATGTCAGAATTACATTATTATAACTGCATGTAGATCTAGCAGTAGTGTAGTTATCACATTTTCCTGTTTGGTGGTTCACCCCCTTTCCTCCCCTATTTGTACCCTTGACTCTATAGTGAAACCCCTTTTCCTTTCTCGACATCCTCCTCTCTCTTGTACCAATTTGCAGGCATGCCAGCACATCGTGACTGGACGCGCAGCCAGTCAGGTCTTCGCGAGTCAAACGAAGCGAAATTGAAATTTGACTTGCTGCGAGAATGAAATTCATTATAACAGATTTTTGAACTAAAAATGCACATGCGCTTTTTATAAGTCAAGGGTTTCTAGGGGGGGGGCGCTTATAATCGAGTTTCGGCCACAAGCGCCATGCTCCAGATAGAAGCGCCGGCGCCTTTAACCGGACGGCACATATATCCGGGGCCATACGGTATGTAGCTTTTTCCTATGAGAAGACACCCCCCATTTTTTTCCTGTATTTTTACATATACCCTAGGGTGTTATGTCCGGGAGAATACGGTACTTGTCCGCCGCAAAATCAAAACGAGTTCACACAACAGCGTGAATGAGGTCTATTGCTTCTTCCAAGCTTTGGTGTATCTTGAGTGCACTCTTCCTCTCCTCATCCTCGGCATCCACTTTAACTGCTGCGCGCACCTCCTCCTTCCCCCCCACTTCGTTCCTGACCGCCTGGAGCTCATTGGCAACATCTCCCATGGTCGGCCGGATTGCCGTGCGATCCACCGTGCAGCTGACTGCCAGTTGAGTGAGCCGCAGCAGCACCTCCTTTGGGGCGTCCATACCGGGGCTCTTCAGGCTCCCCAGATCCCCCTTTGACAGACACTCATCCACCTGAAGAGTACACGGTTGGAAGGGGCAGTTGGGAGTGAGTGAGTGAACATGAGGCACATGTGCGAATGAGGGGTGTGGCAAGTGGTTGATCAAGCCTTGAAAATGAGAGCAGGAAACCGGTGTTGGCGGCGGCAGCGGCAGCGGCAGCGGCGGCGGCGGTGGTGGTGCTTACCCAAGGTAGGACGTGCATGCTCCCCTTGGAAGTCTCAGCATTGTGAGTACGACCAGTGAGCACCACAAGGATGAGCACTCCAAAGCTGCGGATAGGGAGTCAAGGAGAGGGAGACAAGGAGAGGGAGACAAGGAGAGGGAGACAAGGAGAGGGAGACAAGGAGAGGGAGACAAGGAGAGGGAGACAAGGAGAGGGAGACAAGGAGAGGGAGACAAGGAGAGGGAGACAAGGAGAGGGAGAGACAAGGAGAGGGAGAGACAAGGAGAGGGAGACAAGGAGAGGGAGACAAGGAGAGGGAGACAAGGAGAGGGAGACGAGAGGGAGAGACAAGGAGAGGGAGACAAGGAGAGGGAGACAAGGAGAGGGAGACAAGGAGAGGGAGACAAGGAGAGGGAGAGACAAGGAGAGGGAGACAAGGAGAGGGAGAGATGTTACTGCCGTGCCGATGGCATGGTGAGGCATCACAACAAGGCTTGAGATCGTTTCAAGAAGTTCAGCATACCATCCTTGCAAACAGAGGAGATTCTACACTTAGAATGAATGAACCACCTCGATCTTATGGCAACCATGCTTCCTCTTTTTCTCTTCTTGTTTCCCTCTCAAGTGCGAAATGTGAGCCCGACGCGCATGTGCACGGACAGAACAAGCGGGGCCAATGCAATAAATAAAAAAAAGAACACAGAAATCATTTGACTTATATTTTGAACTTACGAAAAGCCTCTCATCCTCACTCAAGTACCTATACACATCAGTGGCCGTGGTTGCCTTATTTGTCCTAGAGTATACAGGGTCCACATAGCCCGGTGTTCCCATCACTCGAGTAGAACCCACTGTCGTGCCCTCTCCCACCCTCACCAATCTGAAATCCGCAACCTTGGCCTGATGAGTTGAGAGTTCAACAAGTTGAAATAGGTAGAACACAACCAGATTGGATGGGGGGGTGCAACATCCTGCAGAGCACATACCAAAGGGAGTTGATTGTACATCTAAAACATTAAAAAGCAAAGTACTATGTATGTGCACATATCAGAAGGCGATTCATCCCAATTTTCAATATCAGAGTGTTTGGATTCATAGGGTAGGACCTGGACAGCTGAAAGTTGTTTGTTTGTTTTGACAAAAAAAAAAACGATTTATCAAAACGTTATTTGTTTGTTGTGGCGAGCTTGCCTGCATGTCAGCACCGATGAGGATATTGGCGGGTTTGACGTCGCGATGCACGAAGCCAAAGCTGTGGAGATACTCCAAGCCACGCGCCGCCCCGATGAGGATACCCAGCCGCTGTGGCAGGGTCAAAACGAAGGGTGCCTCTGCAGGGGGGAGGAAGCATTGGGGGGACAGCATTGGGGACACGACATTTCGAAGACTATATCGTGCTGAAGGCTAAGTTGGGGTACGGTTGTAACAAGTCGCAAAACCAATCTACCTCTGGTCAACCTACCTCTGGTCAACCTACCTCTGGTCAACCTACCTCTGGTCAATCTACCTCTGTTCAACCTACCTCTGGTCAATCTAGCTTTGAACCCACTCATTTGTTTCCAACGTATGTATCTTTGAGCACACTGGGGCTATATATCAATTCAGATTCTTCCACCACCAAGCACAGACCATGAGGGACAACGCATGAGGCACACCGTTACGTCGTGTGCAAGGAGAAGCACGAGGGCATTGAGTGTAGACATACTTGTTGGATCCAGCCACTTCTCGAGGTCACCGTTGGGCACAAACTCATAGATGAGAACTTGCTCTGGCCGCGTCCTCATGTCGCCTCCCACTGCAAACCCAAGCAGCCACACGATGTTGGGATGGTTCTTATCGGCCATTTGCTGGACCTGAGGGGCGTTGAAAGGAGCATACAACACAACAATGGGCATCTTAAGCGTATCACAAGGTTCCAGCAGCACCGCACATCAACGCTGGACCTGAGTGTGAAAACGAACGTATTGCACAGATCAACATTGGAAAGCGAAACAGATAACAAGTATGCACTGCACTGCAGCACCGAGCAAACGCTGATAGGGGTTCGAGAAGCGAAACGATTACACCACTTCTTTGGTGTGACACGTATGCACGATTACACCACTTCTTTGGTGTGACACGTATGCACGATTACACCACTTCTTTGGTGTGACACGTATGCACGATTACACCACTTCTTTGGTGTGACACGTATGCACGATTACACCACTTCTTTGGTGTGACACGTATGCACGATTACACCACTTCTTTGGTGTGACACGTATGCACGATTACACCACTTCTTTGGTGTGACACGTATGCACGATTACACCACTTCTTTGGTGTGACACGTATGCACGATTACACCACTTCTTTGGTGTGACACGTATGCACGATTACACCACTTCTTTGGTGTGACACGTATGCACGATTACACCACTTCTTTGGTGTGACACGTATGCACGATTACACCACTTCTTTGGTGTGACACGTATGCACGATTACACCACTTCTTTGGTGTGACACGTATGCACGATTACACCACTTCTTTGGTGTGACACGTATGCACGATTACACCACTTCTTTGGTGTGACACGTATGCACGATTACACCACTTCTTTGGTGTGACACGTATGCACGATTACACCACTTCTTTGGTGTGACACGTATGCACGATTACACCACTTCTTTGGTGTGACACGTATGCACGATTACACCACTTCTTTGGTGTGACACGTATGCACGATTACACCACTTCTTTGGTGTGACACGTATGCACGATTACACCACTTCTTTGGTGTGACACGTATGCACGATTACACCACTTCTTTGGTGTGACACGTATGCACGATTACACCACTTCTTTGGTGTGACACGTATGCACGATTACACCACTTCTTTGGTGTGACACGTATGCACGATTACACCACTTCTTTGGTGTGACACGTATGCACGATTACACCACTTCTTTGGTGTGACACGTATGCACGATTACACCACTTCTTTGGTGTGACACGTATGCACGATTACACCACTTCTTTGGTGTGACACGTATGCACGATTACACCACTTCTTTGGTGTGACACGTATGCACGATTACACCACTTCTTTGGTGTGACACGTATGCACGATTACACCACTTCTTTGGTGTGACACGTATGCACGATTACACCACTTCTTTGGTGTGACACGTATGCACGATTACACCACTTCTTTGGTGTGACACGTATGCACGATTACACCACTTCTTTGGTGTGACACGTATGCACGATTACACCACTTCTTTGGTGTGACACGTATGCACGATTACACCACTTCTTTGGTGTGACACGTATGCACGATTACACCACTTCTTTGGTGTGACACGTATGCACGATTACACCACTTCTTTGGTGTGACACGTATGCACGATTACACCACTTCTTTGGTGTGACACGTATGCACGATTACACCACTTCTTTGGTGTGACACGTATGCACGATTACACCACTTCTTTGGTGTGACACGTATGCACGATTACACCACTTCTTTGGTGTGACACGTATGCACGATTACACCACTTCTTTGGTGTGACACGTATGCACGATTACACCACTTCTTTGGTGTGACACGTATGCACGATTACACCACTTCTTTGGTGTGACACGTATGCACGATTACACCACTTCTTTGGTGTGACACGTATGCACGATTACACCACTTCTTTGGTGTGACACGTATGCACGATTACACCACTTCTTTGGTGTGACACGTATGCACGATTACACCACTTCTTTGGTGTGACACGTATGCACGATTACACCACTTCTTTGGTGTGACACGTATGCACGATTACACCACTTCTTTGGTGTGACACGTATGCACGATTACACCACTTCTTTGGTGTGACACGTATGCACGATTACACCACTTCTTTGGTGTGACACGTATGCACGATTACACCACTTCTTTGGTGTGACACGTATGCACGATTACACCACTTCTTTGGTGTGACACGTATGCACGATTACACCACTTCTTTGGTGTGACACGTATGCACGATTACACCACTTCTTTGGTGTGACACGTATGCACGATTACACCACTTCTTTGGTGTGACACGTATGCACGATTACACCACTTCTTTGGTGTGACACGTATGCACGATTACACCACTTCTTTGGTGTGACACGTATGCACGATTACACCACTTCTTTGGTGTGACACGTATGCACGATTACACCACTTCTTTGGTGTGACACGTATGCACGATTACACCACTTCTTTGGTGTGACACGTATGCACGATTACACCACTTCTTTGGTGTGACACGTATGCACGATTACACCACTTCTTTGGTGTGACACGTATGCACGATTACACCACTTCTTTGGTGTGACACGTATGCACGATTACACCACTTCTTTGGTGTGACACGTATGCACGATTACACCACTTCTTTGGTGTGACACGTATGCACGATTACACCACTTCTTTGGTGTGACACGTATGCACGATTACACCACTTCTTTGGTGTGACACGTATGCACGATTACACCACTTCTTTGGTGTGACACGTATGCACGATTACACCACTTCTTTGGTGTGACACGTATGCACGATTACACCACTTCTTTGGTGTGACACGTATGCACGATTACACCACTTCTTTGGTGTGACACGTATGCACGATTACACCACTTCTTTGGTGTGACACGTATGCACGATTACACCACTTCTTTGGTGTGACACGTATGCACGATTACACCACTTCTTTGGTGTGACACGTATGCACGATTACACCACTTCTTTGGTGTGACACGTATGCACGATTACACCACTTCTTTGGTGTGACACGTATGCACGATTACACCACTTCTTTGGTGTGACACGTATGCACGATTACACCACTTCTTTGGTGTGACACGTATGCACGATTACACCACTTCTTTGGTGTGACACGTATGCACGATTACACCACTTCTTTGGTGTGACACGTATGCACGATTACACCACTTCTTTGGTGTGACACGTATGCACGATTACACCACTTCTTTGGTGTGACACGTATGCACGATTACACCACTTCTTTGGTGTGACACGTATGCACGATTACACCACTTCTTTGGTGTGACACGTATGCACGATTACACCACTTCTTTGGTGTGACACGTATGCACGATTACACCACTTCTTTGGTGTGACACGTATGCACGATTACACCACTTCTTTGGTGTGACACGTATGCACGATTACACCACTTCTTTGGTGTGACACGTATGCACGATTACACCACTTCTTTGGTGTGACACGTATGCACGATTACACCACTTCTTTGGTGTGACACGTATGCACGATTACACCACTTCTTTGGTGTGACACGTATGCACGATTACACCACTTCTTTGGTGTGACACGTATGCACGATTACACCACTTCTTTGGTGTGACACGTATGCACGATTACACCACTTCTTTGGTGTGACACGTATGCACGATTACACCACTTCTTTGGTGTGACACGTATGCACGATTACACCACTTCTTTGGTGTGACACGTATGCACGATTACACCACTTCTTTGGTGTGACACGTATGCACGATTACACCACTTCTTTGGTGTGACACGTATGCACGATTACACCACTTCTTTGGTGTGACACGTATGCACGATTACACCACTTCTTTGGTGTGACACGTATGCACGATTACACCACTTCTTTGGTGTGACACGTATGCACGATTACACCACTTCTTTGGTGTGACACGTATGCACGATTACACCACTTCTTTGGTGTGACACGTATGCACGATTACACCACTTCTTTGGTGTGACACGTATGCACGATTACACCACTTCTTTGGTGTGACACGTATGCACGATTACACCACTTCTTTGGTGTGACACGTATGCACGATTACACCACTTCTTTGGTGTGACACGTATGCACGATTACACCACTTCTTTGGTGTGACACGTATGCACGATTACACCACTTCTTTGGTGTGACACGTATGCACGATTACACCACTTCTTTGGTGTGACACGTATGCACGATTACACCACTTCTTTGGTGTGACACGTATGCACGATTACACCACTTCTTTGGTGTGACACGTATGCACGATTACACCACTTCTTTGGTGTGACACGTATGCACGATTACACCACTTCTTTGGTGTGACACGTATGCACGATTACACCACTTCTTTGGTGTGACACGTATGCACGATTACACCACTTCTTTGGTGTGACACGTATGCACGATTACACCACTTCTTTGGTGTGACACGTATGCACGATTACACCACTTCTTTGGTGTGACACGTATGCACGATTACACCACTTCTTTGGTGTGACACGTATGCACGATTACACCACTTCTTTGGTGTGACACGTATGCACGATTACACCACTTCTTTGGTGTGACACGTATGCACGATTACACCACTTCTTTGGTGTGACACGTATGCACGATTACACCACTTCTTTGGTGTGACACGTATGCACGATTACACCACTTCTTTGGTGTGACACGTATGCACGATTACACCACTTCTTTGGTGTGACACGTATGCACGATTACACCACTTCTTTGGTGTGACACGTATGCACGATTACACCACTTCTTTGGTGTGACACGTATGCACGATTACACCACTTCTTTGGTGTGACACGTATGCACGATTACACCACTTCTTTGGTGTGACACGTATGCACGATTACACCACTTCTTTGGTGTGACACGTATGCACGATTACACCACTTCTTTGGTGTGACACGTATGCACGATTACACCACTTCTTTGGTGTGACACGTATGCACGATTACACCACTTCTTTGGTGTGACACGTATGCACGATTACACCACTTCTTTGGTGTGACACGTATGCACGATTACACCACTTCTTTGGTGTGACACGTATGCACGATTACACCACTTCTTTGGTGTGACACGTATGCACGATTACACCACTTCTTTGGTGTGACACGTATGCACGATTACACCACTTCTTTGGTGTGACACGTATGCACGATTACACCACTTCTTTGGTGTGACACGTATGCACGATTACACCACTTCTTTGGTGTGACACGTATGCACGATTACACCACTTCTTTGGTGTGACACGTATGCACGATTACACCACTTCTTTGGTGTGACACGTATGCACGATTACACCACTTCTTTGGTGTGACACGTATGCACGATTACACCACTTCTTTGGTGTGACACGTATGCACGATTACACCACTTCTTTGGTGTGACACGTATGCACGATTACACCACTTCTTTGGTGTGACACGTATGCACGATTACACCACTTCTTTGGTGTGACACGTATGCACGATTACACCACTTCTTTGGTGTGACACGTATGCACGATTACACCACTTCTTTGGTGTGACACGTATGCACGATTACACCACTTCTTTGGTGTGACACGTATGCACGATTACACCACTTCTTTGGTGTGACACGTATGCACGATTACACCACTTCTTTGGTGTGACACGTATGCACGATTACACCACTTCTTTGGTGTGACACGTATGCACGATTACACCACTTCTTTGGTGTGACACGTATGCACGATTACACCACTTCTTTGGTGTGACACGTATGCACGATTACACCACTTCTTTGGTGTGACACGTATGCACGATTACACCACTTCTTTGGTGTGACACGTATGCACGATTACACCACTTCTTTGGTGTGACACGTATGCACGATTACACCACTTCTTTGGTGTGACACGTATGCACGATTACACCACTTCTTTGGTGTGACACGTATGCACGATTACACCACTTCTTTGGTGTGACACGTATGCACGATTACACCACTTCTTTGGTGTGACACGTATGCACGATTACACCACTTCTTTGGTGTGACACGTATGCACGATTACACCACTTCTTTGGTGTGACACGTATGCACGATTACACCACTTCTTTGGTGTGACACGTATGCACGATTACACCACTTCTTTGGTGTGACACGTATGCACGATTACACCACTTCTTTGGTGTGACACGTATGCACGATTACACCACTTCTTTGGTGTGACACGTATGCACGATTACACCACTTCTTTGGTGTGACACGTATGCACGATTACACCACTTCTTTGGTGTGACACGTATGCACGATTACACCACTTCTTTGGTGTGACACGTATGCACGATTACACCACTTCTTTGGTGTGACACGTATGCACGATTACACCACTTCTTTGGTGTGACACGTATGCACGATTACACCACTTCTTTGGTGTGACACGTATGCACGATTACACCACTTCTTTGGTGTGACACGTATGCACGATTACACCACTTCTTTGGTGTGACACGTATGCACGATTACACCACTTCTTTGGTGTGACACGTATGCACGATTACACCACTTCTTTGGTGTGACACGTATGCACGATTACACCACTTCTTTGGTGTGACACGTATGCACGATTACACCACTTCTTTGGTGTGACACGTATGCACGATTACACCACTTCTTTGGTGTGACACGTATGCACGATTACACCACTTCTTTGGTGTGACACGTATGCACGATTACACCACTTCTTTGGTGTGACACGTATGCACGATTACACCACTTCTTTGGTGTGACACGTATGCACGATTACACCACTTCTTTGGTGTGACACGTATGCACGATTACACCACTTCTTTGGTGTGACACGTATGCACGATTACACCACTTCTTTGGTGTGACACGTATGCACGATTACACCACTTCTTTGGTGTGACACGTATGCACGATTACACCACTTCTTTGGTGTGACACGTATGCACGATTACACCACTTCTTTGGTGTGACACGTATGCACGATTACACCACTTCTTTGGTGTGACACGTATGCACGATTACACCACTTCTTTGGTGTGACACGTATGCACGATTACACCACTTCTTTGGTGTGACACGTATGCACGATTACACCACTTCTTTGGTGTGACACGTATGCACGATTACACCACTTCTTTGGTGTGACACGTATGCACGATTACACCACTTCTTTGGTGTGACACGTATGCACGATTACACCACTTCTTTGGTGTGACACGTATGCACGATTACACCACTTCTTTGGTGTGACACGTATGCACGATTACACCACTTCTTTGGTGTGACACGTATGCACGATTACACCACTTCTTTGGTGTGACACGTATGCACGATTACACCACTTCTTTGGTGTGACACGTATGCACGATTACACCACTTCTTTGGTGTGACACGTATGCACGATTACACCACTTCTTTGGTGTGACACGTATGCACGATTACACCACTTCTTTGGTGTGACACGTATGCACGATTACACCACTTCTTTGGTGTAACACGTATGCACGATTACACCACTTCTTTGGTGTAACACGTATGCACGATTACACCACTTCTTTGGTGTAACACGTATGCACGATTACACCACTTCTTTGGTGTAACACGTATGCACGATTACACCACTTCTTTGGTGTAACACGTATGCACGATTACACCACTTCTTTGGTGTAACACGTATGCACGATTACACCACTTCTTTGGTGTAACACGTATGCACGATTACACCACTTCTTTGGTGTAACACGTATGCACGATTACACCACTTCTTTGGTGTAACACGTATGCACGATTACACCACTTCTTTGGTGTAACACGTATGCACGATTACACCACTTCTTTGGTGTAACACGTATGCACGATTACACCACTTCTTTGGTGTAACACGTATGCACGATTACACCACTTCTTTGGTGTAACACGTATGCACGATTACACCACTTCTTTGGTGTAACACGTATGCACGATTACACCACTTCTTTGGTGTAACACGTATGCACGATTACACCACTTCTTTGGTGTAACACGTATGCACGATTACACCACTTCTTTGGTGTAACACGTATGCACGATTACACCACTTCTTTGGTGTAACACGTATGCACGATTACACCACTTCTTTGGTGTAACACGTATGCACGATTACACCACTTCTTTGGTGTAACACGTGTGCACGATTACACCACTTCTTTGGTGTAACACGTATGCACGATTACACCACTTCTTTGGTGTAACACGTATGCACGATTACACCACTTCTTTGGTGTAACACGTATGCACGATTACACCACTTCTTTGGTGTGACACGTATGCACGATTACACCACTTCTTTGGTGTGACACGTATGCACGATTACACCACTTCTTTGGTGTGACACGTATGCACGATTACACCACTTCTTTGGTGTGACACGTATGCACGATTACACCACTTCTTTGGTGTGACACGTATGCACGATTACACCACTTCTTTGGTGTGACACGTATGCACGATTACACCACTTCTTTGGTGTGACACGTATGCACGATTACACCACTTCTTTGGTGTGACACGTATGCACGATTACACCACTTCTTTGGTGTGACACGTATGCACGATTACACCACTTCTTTGGTGTGACACGTATGCACGATTACACCACTTCTTTGGTGTGACACGTATGCACGATTACACCACTTCTTTGGTGTGACACGTATGCACGATTACACCACTTCTTTGGTGTGACACGTATGCACGATTACACCACTTCTTTGGTGTGACACGTATGCACGATTACACCACTTCTTTGGTGTGACACGTATGCACGATTACACCACTTCTTTGGTGTGACACGTATGCACGATTACACCACTTCTTTGGTGTGACACGTATGCACGATTACACCACTTCTTTGGTGTGACACGTATGCACGATTACACCACTTCTTTGGTGTGACACGTATGCACGATTACACCACTTCTTTGGTGTGACACGTATGCACGATTACACCACTTCTTTGGTGTGACACGTATGCACGATTACACCACTTCTTTGGTGTGACACGTATGCACGATTACACCACTTCTTTGGTGTGACACGTATGCACGATTACACCACTTCTTTGGTGTGACACGTATGCACGATTACACCACTTCTTTGGTGTGACACGTATGCACGATTACACCACTTCTTTGGTGTGACACGTATGCACGATTACACCACTTCTTTGGTGTGACACGTATGCACGATTACACCACTTCTTTGGTGTGACACGTATGCACGATTACACCACTTCTTTGGTGTGACACGTATGCACGATTACACCACTTCTTTGGTGTGACACGTATGCACGATTACACCACTTCTTTGGTGTGACACGTATGCACGATTACACCACTTCTTTGGTGTGACACGTATGCACGATTACACCACTTCTTTGGTGTGACACGTATGCACGATTACACCACTTCTTTGGTGTGACACGTATGCACGATTACACCACTTCTTTGGTGTGACACGTATGCACGATTACACCACTTCTTTGGTGTGACACGTATGCACGATTACACCACTTCTTTGGTGTGACACGTATGCACGATTACACCACTTCTTTGGTGTGACACGTATGCACGATTACACCACTTCTTTGGTGTGACACGTATGCACGATTACACCACTTCTTTGGTGTGACACGTATGCACGATTACACCACTTCTTTGGTGTGACACGTATGCACGATTACACCACTTCTTTGGTGTGACACGTATGCACGATTACACCACTTCTTTGGTGTGACACGTATGCACGATTACACCACTTCTTTGGTGTGACACGTATGCACGATTACACCACTTCTTTGGTGTGACACGTATGCACGATTACACCACTTCTTTGGTGTGACACGTATGCACGATTACACCACTTCTTTGGTGTGACACGTATGCACGATTACACCACTTCTTTGGTGTGACACGTATGCACGATTACACCACTTCTTTGGTGTGACACGTATGCACGATTACACCACTTCTTTGGTGTGACACGTATGCACGATTACACCACTTCTTTGGTGTGACACGTATGCACGATTACACCACTTCTTTGGTGTGACACGTATGCACGATTACACCACTTCTTTGGTGTGACACGTATGCACGATTACACCACTTCTTTGGTGTGACACGTATGCACGATTACACCACTTCTTTGGTGTGACACGTATGCACGATTACACCACTTCTTTGGTGTGACACGTATGCACGATTACACCACTTCTTTGGTGTGACACGTATGCACGATTACACCACTTCTTTGGTGTGACACGTATGCACGATTACACCACTTCTTTGGTGTGACACGTATGCACGATTACACCACTTCTTTGGTGTGACACGTATGCACGATTACACCACTTCTTTGGTGTGACACGTATGCACGATTACACCACTTCTTTGGTGTGACACGTATGCACGATTACACCACTTCTTTGGTGTGACACGTATGCACGATTACACCACTTCTTTGGTGTGACACGTATGCACGATTACACCACTTCTTTGGTGTGACACGTATGCACGATTACACCACTTCTTTGGTGTGACACGTATGCACGATTACACCACTTCTTTGGTGTGACACGTATGCACGATTACACCACTTCTTTGGTGTGACACGTATGCACGATTACACCACTTCTTTGGTGTGACACGTATGCACGATTACACCACTTCTTTGGTGTGACACGTATGCACGATTACACCACTTCTTTGGTGTGACACGTATGCACGATTACACCACTTCTTTGGTGTGACACGTATGCACGATTACACCACTTCTTTGGTGTGACACGTATGCACGATTACACCACTTCTTTGGTGTGACACGTATGCACGATTACACCACTTCTTTGGTGTGACACGTATGCACGATTACACCACTTCTTTGGTGTGACACGTATGCACGATTACACCACTTCTTTGGTGTGACACGTATGCACGATTACACCACTTCTTTGGTGTGACACGTATGCACGATTACACCACTTCTTTGGTGTGACACGTATGCACGATTACACCACTTCTTTGGTGTGACACGTATGCACGATTACACCACTTCTTTGGTGTGACACGTATGCACGATTACACCACTTCTTTGGTGTGACACGTATGCACGATTACACCACTTCTTTGGTGTGACACGTATGCACGATTACACCACTTCTTTGGTGTGACACGTATGCACGATTACACCACTTCTTTGGTGTGACACGTATGCACGATTACACCACTTCTTTGGTGTGACACGTATGCACGATTACACCACTTCTTTGGTGTGACACGTATGCACGATTACACCACTTCTTTGGTGTGACACGTATGCACGATTACACCACTTCTTTGGTGTGACACGTATGCACGATTACACCACTTCTTTGGTGTGACACGTATGCACGATTACACCACTTCTTTGGTGTGACACGTATGCACGATTACACCACTTCTTTGGTGTGACACGTATGCACGATTACACCACTTCTTTGGTGTGACACGTATGCACGATTACACCACTTCTTTGGTGTGACACGTATGCACGATTACACCACTTCTTTGGTGTGACACGTATGCACGATTACACCACTTCTTTGGTGTGACACGTATGCACGATTACACCACTTCTTTGGTGTGACACGTATGCACGATTACACCACTTCTTTGGTGTGACACGTATGCACGATTACACCACTTCTTTGGTGTGACACGTATGCACGATTACACCACTTCTTTGGTGTGACACGTATGCACGATTACACCACTTCTTTGGTGTGACACGTATGCACGATTACACCACTTCTTTGGTGTGACACGTATGCACGATTACACCACTTCTTTGGTGTGACACGTATGCACGATTACACCACTTCTTTGGTGTGACACGTATGCACGATTACACCACTTCTTTGGTGTGACACGTATGCACGATTACACCACTTCTTTGGTGTGACACGTATGCACGATTACACCACTTCTTTGGTGTGACACGTATGCACGATTACACCACTTCTTTGGTGTGACACGTATGCACGATTACACCACTTCTTTGGTGTGACACGTATGCACGATTACACCACTTCTTTGGTGTGACACGTATGCACGATTACACCACTTCTTTGGTGTGACACGTATGCACGATTACACCACTTCTTTGGTGTGACACGTATGCACGATTACACCACTTCTTTGGTGTGACACGTATGCACGATTACACCACTTCTTTGGTGTGACACGTATGCACGATTACACCACTTCTTTGGTGTGACACGTATGCACGATTACACCACTTCTTTGGTGTGACACGTATGCACGATTACACCACTTCTTTGGTGTGACACGTATGCACGATTACACCACTTCTTTGGTGTGACACGTATGCACGATTACACCACTTCTTTGGTGTGACACGTATGCACGATTACACCACTTCTTTGGTGTGACACGTATGCACGATTACACCACTTCTTTGGTGTGACACGTATGCACGATTACACCACTTCTTTGGTGTGACACGTATGCACGATTACACCACTTCTTTGGTGTGACACGTATGCACGATTACACCACTTCTTTGGTGTGACACGTATGCACGATTACACCACTTCTTTGGTGTGACACGTATGCACGATTACACCACTTCTTTGGTGTGACACGTATGCACGATTACACCACTTCTTTGGTGTGACACGTATGCACGATTACACCACTTCTTTGGTGTGACACGTATGCACGATTACACCACTTCTTTGGTGTGACACGTATGCACGATTACACCACTTCTTTGGTGTGACACGTATGCACGATTACACCACTTCTTTGGTGTGACACGTATGCACGATTACACCACTTCTTTGGTGTGACACGTATGCACGATTACACCACTTCTTTGGTGTGACACGTATGCACGATTACACCACTTCTTTGGTGTGACACGTATGCACGATTACACCACTTCTTTGGTGTGACACGTATGCACGATTACACCACTTCTTTGGTGTGACACGTATGCACGATTACACCACTTCTTTGGTGTGACACGTATGCACGATTACACCACTTCTTTGGTGTGACACGTATGCACGATTACACCACTTCTTTGGTGTGACACGTATGCACGATTACACCACTTCTTTGGTGTGACACGTATGCACGATTACACCACTTCTTTGGTGTGACACGTATGCACGATTACACCACTTCTTTGGTGTGACACGTATGCACGATTACACCACTTCTTTGGTGTGACACGTATGCACGATTACACCACTTCTTTGGTGTGACACGTATGCACGATTACACCACTTCTTTGGTGTGACACGTATGCACGATTACACCACTTCTTTGGTGTGACACGTATGCACGATTACACCACTTCTTTGGTGTGACACGTATGCACGATTACACCACTTCTTTGGTGTGACACGTATGCACGATTACACCACTTCTTTGGTGTGACACGTATGCACGATTACACCACTTCTTTGGTGTGACACGTATGCACGATTACACCACTTCTTTGGTGTGACACGTATGCACGATTACACCACTTCTTTGGTGTGACACGTATGCACGATTACACCACTTCTTTGGTGTGACACGTATGCACGATTACACCACTTCTTTGGTGTGACACGTATGCACGATTACACCACTTCTTTGGTGTGACACGTATGCACGATTACACCACTTCTTTGGTGTGACACGTATGCACGATTACACCACTTCTTTGGTGTGACACGTATGCACGATTACACCACTTCTTTGGTGTGACACGTATGCACGATTACACCACTTCTTTGGTGTGACACGTATGCACGATTACACCACTTCTTTGGTGTGACACGTATGCACGATTACACCACTTCTTTGGTGTGACACGTATGCACGATTACACCACTTCTTTGGTGTGACACGTATGCACGATTACACCACTTCTTTGGTGTGACACGTATGCACGATTACACCACTTCTTTGGTGTGACACGTATGCACGATTACACCACTTCTTTGGTGTGACACGTATGCACGATTACACCACTTCTTTGGTGTGACACGTATGCACGATTACACCACTTCTTTGGTGTGACACGTATGCACGATTACACCACTTCTTTGGTGTGACACGTATGCACGATTACACCACTTCTTTGGTGTGACACGTATGCACGATTACACCACTTCTTTGGTGTGACACGTATGCACGATTACACCACTTCTTTGGTGTGACACGTATGCACGATTACACCACTTCTTTGGTGTGACACGTATGCACGATTACACCACTTCTTTGGTGTGACACGTATGCACGATTACACCACTTCTTTGGTGTGACACGTATGCACGATTACACCACTTCTTTGGTGTGACACGTATGCACGATTACACCACTTCTTTGGTGTGACACGTATGCACGATTACACCACTTCTTTGGTGTGACACGTATGCACGATTACACCACTTCTTTGGTGTGACACGTATGCACGATTACACCACTTCTTTGGTGTGACACGTATGCACGATTACACCACTTCTTTGGTGTGACACGTATGCACGATTACACCACTTCTTTGGTGTGACACGTATGCACGATTACACCACTTCTTTGGTGTGACACGTATGCACGATTACACCACTTCTTTGGTGTGACACGTATGCACGATTACACCACTTCTTTGGTGTGACACGTATGCACGATTACACCACTTCTTTGGTGTGACACGTATGCACGATTACACCACTTCTTTGGTGTGACACGTATGCACGATTACACCACTTCTTTGGTGTGACACGTATGCACGATTACACCACTTCTTTGGTGTGACACGTATGCACGATTACACCACTTCTTTGGTGTGACACGTATGCACGATTACACCACTTCTTTGGTGTGACACGTATGCACGATTACACCACTTCTTTGGTGTGACACGTATGCACGATTACACCACTTCTTTGGTGTGACACGTATGCACGATTACACCACTTCTTTGGTGTGACACGTATGCACGATTACACCACTTCTTTGGTGTGACACGTATGCACGATTACACCACTTCTTTGGTGTGACACGTATGCACGATTACACCACTTCTTTGGTGTGACACGTATGCACGATTACACCACTTCTTTGGTGTGACACGTATGCACGATTACACCACTTCTTTGGTGTGACACGTATGCACGATTACACCACTTCTTTGGTGTGACACGTATGCACGATTACACCACTTCTTTGGTGTGACACGTATGCACGATTACACCACTTCTTTGGTGTGACACGTATGCACGATTACACCACTTCTTTGGTGTGACACGTATGCACGATTACACCACTTCTTTGGTGTGACACGTATGCACGATTACACCACTTCTTTGGTGTGACACGTATGCACGATTACACCACTTCTTTGGTGTGACACGTATGCACGATTACACCACTTCTTTGGTGTGACACGTATGCACGATTACACCACTTCTTTGGTGTGACACGTATGCACGATTACACCACTTCTTTGGTGTGACACGTATGCACGATTACACCACTTCTTTGGTGTGACACGTATGCACGATTACACCACTTCTTTGGTGTGACACGTATGCACGATTACACCACTTCTTTGGTGTGACACGTATGCACGATTACACCACTTCTTTGGTGTGACACGTATGCACGATTACACCACTTCTTTGGTGTGACACGTATGCACGATTACACCACTTCTTTGGTGTGACACGTATGCACGATTACACCACTTCTTTGGTGTGACACGTATGCACGATTACACCACTTCTTTGGTGTGACACGTATGCACGATTACACCACTTCTTTGGTGTGACACGTATGCACGATTACACCACTTCTTTGGTGTGACACGTATGCACGATTACACCACTTCTTTGGTGTGACACGTATGCACGATTACACCACTTCTTTGGTGTGACACGTATGCACGATTACACCACTTCTTTGGTGTGACACGTATGCACGATTACACCACTTCTTTGGTGTGACACGTATGCACGATTACACCACTTCTTTGGTGTGACACGTATGCACGATTACACCACTTCTTTGGTGTGACACGTATGCACGATTACACCACTTCTTTGGTGTGACACGTATGCACGATTACACCACTTCTTTGGTGTGACACGTATGCACGATTACACCACTTCTTTGGTGTGACACGTATGCACGATTACACCACTTCTTTGGTGTGACACGTATGCACGATTACACCACTTCTTTGGTGTGACACGTATGCACGATTACACCACTTCTTTGGTGTGACACGTATGCACGATTACACCACTTCTTTGGTGTGACACGTATGCACGATTACACCACTTCTTTGGTGTGACACGTATGCACGATTACACCACTTCTTTGGTGTGACACGTATGCACGATTACACCACTTCTTTGGTGTGACACGTATGCACGATTACACCACTTCTTTGGTGTGACACGTATGCACGATTACACCACTTCTTTGGTGTGACACGTATGCACGATTACACCACTTCTTTGGTGTGACACGTATGCACGATTACACCACTTCTTTGGTGTGACACGTATGCACGATTACACCACTTCTTTGGTGTGACACGTATGCACGATTACACCACTTCTTTGGTGTGACACGTATGCACGATTACACCACTTCTTTGGTGTGACACGTATGCACGATTACACCACTTCTTTGGTGTGACACGTATGCACGATTACACCACTTCTTTGGTGTGACACGTATGCACGATTACACCACTTCTTTGGTGTGACACGTATGCACGATTACACCACTTCTTTGGTGTGACACGTATGCACGATTACACCACTTCTTTGGTGTGACACGTATGCACGATTACACCACTTCTTTGGTGTGACACGTATGCACGATTACACCACTTCTTTGGTGTGACACGTATGCACGATTACACCACTTCTTTGGTGTGACACGTATGCACGATTACACCACTTCTTTGGTGTGACACGTATGCACGATTACACCACTTCTTTGGTGTGACACGTATGCACGATTACACCACTTCTTTGGTGTGACACGTATGCACGATTACACCACTTCTTTGGTGTGACACGTATGCACGATTACACCACTTCTTTGGTGTGACACGTATGCACGATTACACCACTTCTTTGGTGTGACACGTATGCACGATTACACCACTTCTTTGGTGTGACACGTATGCACGATTACACCACTTCTTTGGTGTGACACGTATGCACGATTACACCACTTCTTTGGTGTGACACGTATGCACGATTACACCACTTCTTTGGTGTGACACGTATGCACGATTACACCACTTCTTTGGTGTGACACGTATGCACGATTACACCACTTCTTTGGTGTGACACGTATGCACGATTACACCACTTCTTTGGTGTGACACGTATGCACGATTACACCACTTCTTTGGTGTGACACGTATGCACGATTACACCACTTCTTTGGTGTGACACGTATGCACGATTACACCACTTCTTTGGTGTGACACGTATGCACGATTACACCACTTCTTTGGTGTGACACGTATGCACGATTACACCACTTCTTTGGTGTGACACGTATGCACGATTACACCACTTCTTTGGTGTGACACGTATGCACGATTACACCACTTCTTTGGTGTGACACGTATGCACGATTACACCACTTCTTTGGTGTGACACGTATGCACGATTACACCACTTCTTTGGTGTGACACGTATGCACGATTACACCACTTCTTTGGTGTGACACGTATGCACGATTACACCACTTCTTTGGTGTGACACGTATGCACGATTACACCACTTCTTTGGTGTGACACGTATGCACGATTACACCACTTCTTTGGTGTGACACGTATGCACGATTACACCACTTCTTTGGTGTGACACGTATGCACGATTACACCACTTCTTTGGTGTGACACGTATGCACGATTACACCACTTCTTTGGTGTGACACGTATGCACGATTACACCACTTCTTTGGTGTGACACGTATGCACGATTACACCACTTCTTTGGTGTGACACGTATGCACGATTACACCACTTCTTTGGTGTGACACGTATGCACGATTACACCACTTCTTTGGTGTGACACGTATGCACGATTACACCACTTCTTTGGTGTGACACGTATGCACGATTACACCACTTCTTTGGTGTGACACGTATGCACGATTACACCACTTCTTTGGTGTGACACGTATGCACGATTACACCACTTCTTTGGTGTGACACGTATGCACGATTACACCACTTCTTTGGTGTGACACGTATGCACGATTACACCACTTCTTTGGTGTGACACGTATGCACGATTACACCACTTCTTTGGTGTGACACGTATGCACGATTACACCACTTCTTTGGTGTGACACGTATGCACGATTACACCACTTCTTTGGTGTGACACGTATGCACGATTACACCACTTCTTTGGTGTGACACGTATGCACGATTACACCACTTCTTTGGTGTGACACGTATGCACGATTACACCACTTCTTTGGTGTGACACGTATGCACGATTACACCACTTCTTTGGTGTGACACGTATGCACGATTACACCACTTCTTTGGTGTGACACGTATGCACGATTACACCACTTCTTTGGTGTGACACGTATGCACGATTACACCACTTCTTTGGTGTGACACGTATGCACGATTACACCACTTCTTTGGTGTGACACGTATGCACGATTACACCACTTCTTTGGTGTGACACGTATGCACGATTACACCACTTCTTTGGTGTGACACGTATGCACGATTACACCACTTCTTTGGTGTGACACGTATGCACGATTACACCACTTCTTTGGTGTGACACGTATGCACGATTACACCACTTCTTTGGTGTGACACGTATGCACGATTACACCACTTCTTTGGTGTGACACGTATGCACGATTACACCACTTCTTTGGTGTGACACGTATGCACGATTACACCACTTCTTTGGTGTGACACGTATGCACGATTACACCACTTCTTTGGTGTGACACGTATGCACGATTACACCACTTCTTTGGTGTGACACGTATGCACGATTACACCACTTCTTTGGTGTGACACGTATGCACGATTACACCACTTCTTTGGTGTGACACGTATGCACGATTACACCACTTCTTTGGTGTGACACGTATGCACGATTACACCACTTCTTTGGTGTGACACGTATGCACGATTACACCACTTCTTTGGTGTGACACGTATGCACGATTACACCACTTCTTTGGTGTGACACGTATGCACGATTACACCACTTCTTTGGTGTGACACGTATGCACGATTACACCACTTCTTTGGTGTGACACGTATGCACGATTACACCACTTCTTTGGTGTGACACGTATGCACGATTACACCACTTCTTTGGTGTGACACGTATGCACGATTACACCACTTCTTTGGTGTGACACGTATGCACGATTACACCACTTCTTT
This sequence comes from Closterium sp. Naga37s-1, assembly GCA_947471745.1. Classification (NCBI taxonomy): domain Eukaryota; kingdom Viridiplantae; phylum Streptophyta; class Zygnematophyceae; order Desmidiales; family Closteriaceae; genus Closterium; species Closterium sp. Naga37s-1. The sequence continues at coordinate 1,577,821 of CANJKZ010000166.1, forward strand.
GGTGTGACACGTATGCACGATTACACCACTTCTTTGGTGTGACACGTATGCACGATTACACCACTTCTTTGGTGTGACACGTATGCACGATTACACCACTTCTTTGGTGTGACACGTATGCACGATTACACCACTTCTTTGGTGTGACACGTATGCACGATTACACCACTTCTTTGGTGTGACACGTATGCACGATTACACCACTTCTTTGGTGTGACACGTATGCACGATTACACCACTTCTTTGGTGTGACACGTATGCACGATTACACCACTTCTTTGGTGTGACACGTATGCACGATTACACCACTTCTTTGGTGTGACACGTATGCACGATTACACCACTTCTTTGGTGTGACACGTATGCACGATTACACCACTTCTTTGGTGTGACACGTATGCACGATTACACCACTTCTTTGGTGTGACACGTATGCACGATTACACCACTTCTTTGGTGTGACACGTATGCACGATTACACCACTTCTTTGGTGTGACACGTATGCACGATTACACCACTTCTTTGGTGTGACACGTATGCACGATTACACCACTTCTTTGGTGTGACACGTATGCACGATTACACCACTTCTTTGGTGTGACACGTATGCACGATTACACCACTTCTTTGGTGTGACACGTATGCACGATTACACCACTTCTTTGGTGTGACACGTATGCACGATTACACCACTTCTTTGGTGTGACACGTATGCACGATTACACCACTTCTTTGGTGTGACACGTATGCACGATTACACCACTTCTTTGGTGTGACACGTATGCACGATTACACCACTTCTTTGGTGTGACACGTATGCACGATTACACCACTTCTTTGGTGTGACACGTATGCACGATTACACCACTTCTTTGGTGTGACACGTATGCACGATTACACCACTTCTTTGGTGTGACACGTATGCACGATTACACCACTTCTTTGGTGTGACACGTATGCACGATTACACCACTTCTTTGGTGTGACACGTATGCACGATTACACCACTTCTTTGGTGTGACACGTATGCACGATTACACCACTTCTTTGGTGTGACACGTATGCACGATTACACCACTTCTTTGGTGTGACACGTATGCACGATTACACCACTTCTTTGGTGTGACACGTATGCACGATTACACCACTTCTTTGGTGTGACACGTATGCACGATTACACCACTTCTTTGGTGTGACACGTATGCACGATTACACCACTTCTTTGGTGTGACACGTATGCACGATTACACCACTTCTTTGGTGTGACACGTATGCACGATTACACCACTTCTTTGGTGTGACACGTATGCACGATTACACCACTTCTTTGGTGTGACACGTATGCACGATTACACCACTTCTTTGGTGTGACACGTATGCACGATTACACCACTTCTTTGGTGTGACACGTATGCACGATTACACCACTTCTTTGGTGTGACACGTATGCACGATTACACCACTTCTTTGGTGTGACACGTATGCACGATTACACCACTTCTTTGGTGTGACACGTATGCACGATTACACCACTTCTTTGGTGTGACACGTATGCACGATTACACCACTTCTTTGGTGTGACACGTATGCACGATTACACCACTTCTTTGGTGTGACACGTATGCACCCACCTCCCACTGGAAGTCCACGTCTATCAGCTTGGCGCGATTCACAGGCAGCCCACTCAACAGCACCATCACGTGCATGCTTATGTTTAGAACAGACGTGGACACATGCACCATAACCCACTTCTTCAACAAGTCACCCACCTCCCGCTGGAAGTCCACGTCTATCAGCTTGGCGCGCTTCACAGCCCACTCAGTGACACCATCGCGTGGAGACACCCCCTTGTACACGTCACCGAACGCCCCCGAGCCTAGCTGGTTGTCCTGGGACCAGTTGTCAGTGGCTGCTGCAACCTCCGCGAGAGAAAACTCGGCGCTGTGTAAGGCTGCTTGTGGCGTGGGGGGTAGGGTGAGGGGTGGGGTTGAAAGGTGAGGGTGAGGATGAGGGTGAGGGTGAGGGTTAGAGGGGACGCACGGCACGCACGCACGGCACGCACGCACGGCACGCACGCACGCACGCACGTAGGCACACATACACACACACACACACGCTTATGCCCACACACCCATGCCCACACACACACATGCGTATACACAAGAAACAAAACCACATTGAATACATTCATTCGTTTTTCTAGTTCTGCAGTAGCTTTTGTGCTTAGACTAGTTTATGTGTGCACGATATGTGAATCTCAACCCCAAGTGAGATCTCTCAGAATCTCCAATATCTATCAGTTAGAGGACTTGGCAGATTCAATTTCTTCGTTAGACCCAATTTGCCATGTACTTTCTGTCATTCTTCTTCACCAATCCATTCGGGTCAACGTCTTACCATTTAATTCTTCCCACCTGTTGTCTTCTGCTGCTGCTTGTGCCTGAGGCAGAGTAGCACAGCAGCCAGCAGCAGCATCATCAGCACCACGGCAGCAACAACAATGCCAATGATGGCCCCCAGCGGTAAGCCACTGCTGCCCCCAGATGTTGCTGAGGCTGACTCGCTGCTGCTGGCGCTGGGGTTCGCTGCAGGTGGTGCTGGTGGATGGGGTGGGGTCAACAATTCCAGGCAGTCAGCTTAGAAAAACAAGCAGGAAAACAAGCTCTGAAACGTCAATCTGAGAAGCAGGTTTTAGTTCAGAGAAACAAGCAGCAGAAACGTCAGAAGAGGTCAGGTCAACCGAGCAAGGCTTGGGCCGACAGTTGCAGTGCGGTTGAGAAATTCCAAGGAGGAGTTCAGAATGCCATGTGAGGCGCCTCAAGATTAGAAAAACGCGAGCCAAAAGAGCATGTGAGGCTACTGAGCTCGACACGACTATGATGGATTTGACTCCATAAACTGAAACCGTCCAGAGTCAAAACGCCTCGTTTTGACCCTTGACGCGTCAACCGTTTTGACGCTTGACGCGACTGGTAAAAAATTCAGGGCAGCCCGATTTCGAAAAGAAAATGTAGACCAAAATCGAAATCCAAAATTTCGCGCTCAAAACGCGACCCGCCAAATTGAACTCGACATTTTGAGGCCCCAAAACAAGCCCCCCCTCCAAACCATAGTTTGGGCACGTACTCCATGTGGATGAGGGTGTTGATGCATCTGCTATGTATTTGAGGCAAATTTCGATGTATGCAAGATTTTTTTTTTCCCTTGACTGTCCCACATGTCCTACATTTCCAGCCCCACCCTTCCCCCCCCCCTCCCCTTCCCCTCTCCCCCCGCCCCCGCCCCCCAAACCTCTCTTACCAAACCCCCTGTTCCAAGTTTTTTTGTACCCCTGTTCGAGATTTTTTTGCCTGCCTGCCAGAGCGTCAAACTGGGGGTACCCCTCGGAAAGGGGGCGCTAAGGGCGTAAAAACGCTAGCGTTTTGACTCAGAATCAAAATGCGGAGCGCATCAAATCCATCATAGTGACACGATTGCTTGAGCTAAGCAACTGAAGGGTCAAGGGCGCAAAATGGGAAAGGAAAGTGCACAAAAAGTTTACCTGCTTAATCGTTTTGCGCCCCTTCCAGTTTCTCTGGTTTGTATGGGGGGGCTTGTCTGAGGCAAAACATCAATTGGGATTTATTTGCTGCTGTGTCTTCCGTTCTTCCTTTCTTCACGCAGTTAGTAATGCTGCACTCACCTGTTGACCCGAGGCAGGTTTGGCAAAAGAAAGGGCACTTGCGGCAAAAGGCAGTCCAAGGGTTCTGCTTCTGACCACAGCTGGTGTAGTTGTCCGGACATGTGAGGTTGGTGTCCTTGGTGGTGCTGCCATGGAGAGAGGGGTGGCGAGCCGTGGCTCTCGATTGTTTTGATATGCTGATAGGCAATGTTTGGCTAGATGGGAATCGATCGAGTCCAGGCACAGTCGCAGTATGCAGACACAGTATCGACCCCAGACACAATCCAAGCCACGCAATATGGACGTGTACCCTCAAAACAGAGAAGGGTTACAATGGATGGTGGGGGGTCCCAAAGGGATGGGGAAGCAAACATGCCGTGCTATAAAAGCGTACAAGTTTTGCAAGTAGAGAAGGCCTCCAATGGATGGTGGGATGGTCCCTGAGAGATTGGTGCGATGCAGACGCCTGCTTTCACATGGGCAAGCACAGAGGAGGAGGAGGAGGAGGAGGAGGAGGAGGAGGAGGAGGAGCAGGAGGAGGAGGAGGAGGAGGAGGAGGAGGAGGAGGAGGAGGAGGAGGAGGAGGAGGAGGAGGAGGAGGAGGAGGAGGAGGAGGAGGAGGACAACGAGCTTGAGTATGTACGTGAGGGCAATGCGTGCGTGATAGGGGATTTAGAATGGGAGAGAAGTGGAAGCGGAAGCGGATGTGGATGGGTCACAAGGTGGGAGAGGAGGTTAAACCAGTAGAGGAGCCGGGCGCACAGGGAAGGGGGAAGAGCGGCGACAAGGCCGTCCGTTGGCGGGATGCAGCTTGGTAGGCTTCATGGATTAGCAATTTGAAGCACAATTCAACACATGACATCGCTGGCATTCTCTGACGATGCGCGTGCTGCTCACAGGGACTTCAGTTCGCGGAGCCCCCCCAAGCTATCAGGGATGCTGCCTGAAAGCTGGTTGTAAGAGAGGTCTCTGAGATGAAGCATCATGCACAGACAGCAACAGATCCATAATATAATCGATAGAGCAACAGACAGAGCACTACAATTGTTTCTTTACAATATTGAGAAGAGATTGAGGAGGCGAGAAGGGAAAGGATGAGCCATAAGAACAGCAACTGATTTGAAGAAAGACCAGCGAAGTCTAGGGAAGGGTAAAGATACAAAGAGGAGAGGAGAGGAGAGGAGAGGAGAGGAGAGGAGAGGAGAGGAGAGGAGATTAAAAGAGGAGGGGAGAGGAAAAGAGAGGTGAGGAGAGGAGAGGAGAAACAAGGAGGGGAGAGGAGAGTAGAGAAGTGGAGAGGAGAGGAGAGGAGAGGTGAAGAGAGTAAGCGTAGAAGATGCACCTTTATTGCAGCCGAAACAAAGAGAATCACAAATAAGAGACCGAGAAGAGTGGGGAGGGCTTACAAGGTGTCTAGAGAAAGGAAGGGGTGGAAGATAAGGGAAGAGCGTACAAGGGGATGGCAGAAAAGGGGAGTGACTTACAAGGACTCCAGATTTGTCAGTGAGCCGAGGGCAGATGGGATAGAGCCGTTGAGATTATTAACGTACAAAGACCTGTAGTGGTTGTGGAACGGAGAATAGGTTGATTGATATGAAAAGGGTTGTTGTAAACTCTCTTGAACGAGGTGCTTAGGGTCCTGGCCTGGACTGGAACGGACAACCACAAGCGAATATTTCAGAGCTGCTACATGGACATTCCTTAAAGCTCGAGGCCCAAGTTGCACAAGACTACTAATCCTGCGCAAGGTTGAGTCCTCGAGGGTAGGGGTGGTGAACGCAGAGTCGAGGGAGGTGTTGGGAGGGTGGCTTGTATGATTTCGCTGCAGATGTTTTGGTCGCGCTGAGACAGCAAACTTCAGGGGGCGCTGTGCCGTTGGGGACTGAGAGTCCCAAATTGCAGAGTTGAGAAACTTGAAGTTCTGCAGTGAGTTTGCCTCGACCAATCAGAATGTTTCGCACCTACAATAACCGAAATTTCGCCAAGAGACGCAACAAAAGACGCTAATTGTGCAAGATTAGTAATCCTGCCCTGCGCGCTCCGTAATTTGGGCCTCGAAGCCAGGATCTCAAGTTCGAGAATTGCCCTTTAATTGCAAAATACTTGCACCTCTCGTTACCCTATTTTTGTGGGCGAAATAACTGGTTGGTTAGGAAAGTGAGTGTGCGACACACCCACGTTTTTGCCCCTGGAGCAAATGCAAAACAAATTGCTAGTACATGAGATTGTTTCGGAGTGACGAGATATTGCTGGTGTTGGAGCTTCATCACCGAACCAGATTCCGAGCCACCCTGGTTCGGACTGAACTTGCGATTTGTCTTTAGTTCGCACCTCTCGCTCCACCCCTCGTCAAACTGTCCACATCGCTAACCAATCACAGCCAAGCTCCCCTCCCCAACTGCAAAACAATTGAACTACTTGAGATCCTGGCTTTACCAACAACGCTAACAGAGGCTCATCTCCTTCCGTGAAGAATCGTGTGTCTCACCTTCTACGACCCACAGACACACATTTACTCGGACATCCCAAAAATCGTTCTGGGGGGGAAGTCGTAATCAATTTTGAAGTACCTTCCTCGGTGCCAGCAACAAAGTAAAGTTGAAGTCGAAGCGTTGTAGATGTGCTGTACAAGGGGAGTTTTATAGCCACCTCTCACCCAGACAATACCCCATAATAAACTAGACACATTGTACTTTGTCAGAAGTAAAATCTCAGTCTGTAAACTATTCCGTCTTGGCGTCGACTCAGTGGCTGGTGATACGGTAGATACCTTGCCTTGTCAAATGACTCGCTGCAGTGTTCTGACTTCGTATCTACTGAATTTTACTGTTGGGTTTTTGCGTGAGTTTACCCGGACTGTCTGAGTGTGGTAGTAAGAGAAAGGATTTCCGTCGATTTAAATACACACGAACGGACAAGATTACAATCAGGGTCATTGGCTAAATTCGTCGAGGTTGGAAACTGGACCGTTGATGTCAACAAATGGGAACGGTGAAGATTGAAACTTATGTTTTAGCTCCAAGTTGGAATGACAACCGTCGATCAGCAGATTGTGATATGGTTTTCCAACCGTCGATATCAAAGATGTGAGGTGTGTATAGTTGGAATCTCAGCCGTCTATGACTTCTGGACATTCATGTGGATTGCAGTGAGTGATATCAAATAACAGCCGTCGATTCATCAGGTGCTGGTGGTTAGGATCGAGAGATGAAATGAGCTGGCAGCAGAAGATAATGCAGAATTGTTCTGATTGGTCGATGTTTCATCACATTGATTTCGGGCAAGCAGTCACGCCACATATATGCCAACCTAAGCACCAACCCAACTCCCATTTCCTTTATCGATTGTCTCCATTCTAGTTAGTTTTCCGCTACGATCGTTTTTCCAGCCCTAGTCCCTTTCCCTAGCTCTTCATTATGCTTCAAGTTCAAGCCAGTTGTCTTCCCCTTATGGCTATTGTTTCAACCTTAGTCGCTGTTCCGTATCCCAGTTAACCGGCTACCTCGCTATCGTCTGGTTTCTTCATTCAGTACCTTCCAGGCATGACTATTGATCTTTGTGCTGTATATGAGCCGTTTTCAGCACTAACACACCATGGTTTTGCAGGCAACTTGACAGTTTTAGCAGGCCTGATTTCTCGTTGTGGTTGTGAATCGCACACATTAACACGACGTGGATTTGCCGGCGAATTCACTGTTTAAGCAGCATACCCTATAAGTTATCTTCACTTTCAGCATTTTCCAGCGACGTTATTGAATGTATCAACTTGTTTCCCGTTTTTGCAGGGAAGGATGAGACCTCGTCACGCTCGTACGAGGATCCTTCAGTGTGAAGACACATGGCTGTCTATGACTTGACTCCATGTTATGGTTATTGTGGAGACTTTCCTAGATAATTATGTATGTGTAACCATGTACATATTGGTTAATATTTGCGATTCAGTGACAAATCTAGCTACGCACCATATGATAAAAAGCAGCAGCCTGAAATAAAAAGTAAATACGCAGCAATGCGCTGAATATACCTATAATGTAGTCACATTATAAGGCCACAGTACTTACGTTAAAAGGGCATAGTACGTACAATGTACTGACTTCAGGTTTCTGAGCAGTAGGGTCATAGTTTGAACTTCGTACAGACTGTATCAGGATGGTATGAGTATGGACTTTCTGTTTGAAGAATATGTACATTGTACGTTCTACCCAAAATTTGAGTATCAACATAGCACTTACCTTATTTCCAGGTGTGGAGTAGGTTGTAAGTCGCAGAACCTATACTTACATAGTTCATGGGTACATTGTAAGCACTAATGGTTCAGCATGTACACACATAGTAGGTATATAGTATTTATGCCGAACAAATTTGGGATGGAGCTACTCACACACTAGGAGCTACGCTTACACCGAGAGCCGCACATCAGATCACTCGCATTCGTTCACAGTGTGCGTGCTGCAGATCACATGGAATTTTGAGGCGCCTCAGAAGGTTCGCACACTTGCCAAGCCACACATTGCTAGCATCCCGTGTCGGTGTGCGAGCTGCTCACATGAAAGTTAACTGGCGGAGCCCTATGATGCGAAAGACGCAGGGAGGACGCACATCGATTTTTTTTCGGGCTGCCCCGGAAAAAGAATTCCCGATCGCGAAATTCAGATTCGCGATTTCGACGCGACTGTCGAAATCGCGAAATTTCGACCCCCCCCCTTAGCACAAACGCACTATTTCGTCACCCTTTGAGATAACCGTTACTTTAAAACGGTTAACTAACACTAGAACCTAAGTTAGGGAACGAGCTAGGTGAGAGATGGCATGATGAGAAGCTAGGGGTGAGCTGAGCTTGCACAAAATGTCGCGCAGCTCAAATTTGACCCCCACGACATTTGTCGGGGGGGTCAAATCCCCGCAAGAATGAGATCTGACGAAATTGACTCAAATTAGAATAAAAACCGGATTTCACCGCACTGAATCTAGGATTTCCAACCAGTCTATCAATTCCCATCCCAGGTCGACCAGATCTGGCCGCATTTGTTGGCCTGAGATATAGTCGACAGCGTAATAAACTAGGGTTTTCTCGACTAGCTTATATGTACAGCTGACGAAGCAAATTGTCGCAGGGGAAAGAGGCGGGCCAGAACAGCCCAACCCGCCCCCGTGCTCATCCAGGGCCTATAACATTTTTTTTTTGCCTGCCCGTGGGGTTTTTTTGCCCTGCCCGGGCTTGCGTCTTTTGGTGCGTCTTTCTGGTCCTGGTGCTGCGTCCTGCGTCTGGACGCATGCGTCTGGACGCATGCGTCCAGGACGCAGGACGCGTCTTTCGCAACATAGGCGCCGGAGCCCACTGAAGCTGGCAGGGATGCTGCCTGAAAGCTGGTTGTAAGAGAAGTCTCTGAGAGGCGGTACCATGCACACAGACAGCAACAGAACAGAACCTGTGGATCTTTTGATTTGTTTTTTTTTAAGAGACGAATAGGTGAGAAGTGAAAGGATGAACAGTATGATTGAAGGGTTGTCGATATTAATAAGGTATTGATGTATGCTAGTTTATCAAGTGTAGCATCTATATGTTGGATGTAAACTTTGGCTTCCCCAAACCCTTCAAACGTTCTGGTTAAAACTACCCCCAACCATCATTGGTCTCCTCCCCCCCAAAATAAAGCAAACCAAGTAAAGATCAGGCAGAAGAAGTTAGGGAAAATGAAACAGAAGCCTGTATGATGGTAACTGTCATTGACCCATTTGCATGGTGATACTAGGTACAAGTTACAACAAGCAAGAGGTGAAAAAAAGCATGGACAGTTGAAATACAGTAGAGGACACGAGTTGGGTCGACCTGGGCGTCAACAACATGTTCGAACCTAGTATCAAGTCGTATGAGACTCATGACGTGCCCATTGGCTTCGACCGTGTAGGAATTGTGAGTCGACCTGAGCCTCCTAGTTACAAATGAGTCGATCGAATCAGGTCATTTGACCTCCAGGTGAGACATGACTAGTGCAGCTGAGGGGATATTGGCCCATGCCGCGGCCCTACAAGCCCAGAGGAGATAGACGGGGAGATGAGAGGTAAGGAGCGGAATTGAGAGCGAGAGGTGAGCGGGGGTGAAAGAGAAAGGTCAGAGGAGGTAAGTGGAGGCAAGGGGAGGTGGGGGGGGGAGGAGGGGAGGGGGGGGTTGCAAGAATGCACAGAGGGGAAGGAGTAGGAGAGGAGAGAAGAGAAGGGCGACGTTTACTTACGATATAATGAGTTTTTCCATGGAGCCAATCTGGGAGGGGATGGGACCGTCAAGGTAGTTGACCTTGAGGTCACTGAGACGGGCAATAGGAAGTGAACGTTGAGAAAATGATGGGATGGGGTACGCAGCCATCTCCAACCGAGAGGGGCAGAGGAAGCAGTGATGAAGGCAGGCGACAGTTCACTGGTGGGTCGTAGACATATCAGCACGTGGGTAGACGTATCATCATATAACCAATTCAGTCGGGGCAAGAAGCACCCAGCGGATATGGTGAGGCAGGACAGGCAGGAGAGCTCTGTTGCACTAGTAGGCACTGCCTGTCTGGCCGGCGGATATATGGTGGTACTGCTACATACCTTCCTTCCTACTGTACCGTTTTGTCACTTGTGGGCCACTCACAAGTGAACAAAGACACGGGAAAGGAAGAATCTGACACGGGGGGGATTGATATATATGATATGAATGCATCGTTATGAATTTGTACATCACAAAAATGTGTGTGTCTGGAAATCATTCGACCATATTTTTTTTGGCATGAATTAAAAAAACGTTTGACATTCATTCTGCAATCATCTAACTATCATTTGTATAGCATTTTTGTCAGACCAGATGTTAGACGGATGTTTTAGTAATGGTTTACCAATGTATCAATGGTTTGTTTGTCAGATGATGCTTCCATATTTTGTAATAAAGGTTCCATAAATGTGTATATTACAATAAATCTATGTTATGTTTATCGACAGGCTTGCAATTTACCATATGAACCTATTGAGCAGCTTCACATCGGGGTCCTTGCAGCACGGGACAACATGCACGATGCTAAGAATGCAATCTGCATCAACGACTGCATAGTTGTAGGTCCCCTTCGTGGGCAACAGTCGTTTGCAGCCAGTGTACCGGCAAACACGCCGATCCTCCGTGTAGTACTCTATGTAGGCGGCCTTCTTTGCCACGCCATCTTTTACGTAATGGAACAGCATCAAGCAACGGCCGTACCAGTTGGCCCCTTTGCCAGCTGGGTTTATGGCAACATCTGAAAAGTGCTTTTCAGAAGGGCTTGCTTTGACAAACTGCCCCTTCTCGGTCCACTCCATCCTGTCGTGCGGTGGGATTGCCATGGCAGTGTGCACCTGCATACAGGCAAGCATGGAACGCAGCACAACAATGGAAGGTTGTGTTAGGGTTTCCAGGGATGGGGTGCTGACGCGTGCGTTGATACATCAGGTTGTCATACCTGAGTTTGGCCCATTACATATGGCCTAAGGCTGCCCGCGTTTAACATGACATCATGGGAGTGGCATGATTGCGTAGCAGTGAGCACTGTTTTGATTCTCACATTCAGCACTTGGTCGCGGATTCCCTCCATGGCCAGGCGCTTCTTCAAGCAGCCCATCGCTGCATCTCCGTGGACAAGGACGTAGCTCCTGAACACATCATCGGTGATGTGCCCCACGGTCATCTTCTTGTGTGTCTTAGTCAGCACCCGTCGCCCAAGCGTGCAAGCCCGGGTGGGAGGGTGATGGATGCATGGTTTACAAGGGGGGCAGCAGAGTTTAGACAGCACTTGAGTACCATGGGGGTTGCAGTAACAGGGAGCCGGGATTAGAGACAATTAGGAAAGCATAGGGGGGCAATATGAGAGGTCAGAGGGGGCAGCAAGAGGAGGGAGCATAGGTGGACAACTGGAAAGGAGGGGGGGGAGGCAGAACGAAAGACAGAGAAGGGCAGGAGGGTTCAGGAAGGGTCATGGATGGGGAAATGGGGTAGCAAGGGGGGGAAGAACGAAGAGGCAATGTGTTAAGGGTGGACGTTGGTTTATGTGTGGACTAGTTGGGGAGCATGGGGTTGCACATCGGGATGTCAAGGGGAGGCAGCGAGTGAGAGGTTCATGGGTTTACAAGATGGGGAGCATGTGTGGGCAGAACGGGATGTCAAGGGTTTAGAGTAGCAAGAGGATGGACCAGCGGGGCTCAACAGGAGATGCAGGGAAGGTCAAAATAGGAGGTCATGTAGGCTAGCATGCGGATGGAGAGGAGGGACCAGTGGTGGCACATAGATCTGTTTTAGGGTGTACACCGGCTCACCTCCTTCATGGCTGTCTCGTAGGTTTTGTCCCCGCCGGCAGCCCGAGACAGCTGTCGAACAACGGCTTGCTCGACATGCTTCTTGACAATTCGATCTTCCACACTCTTCCAGTTGGTGCCTCGGGAAGGGCGCTTCACTGTTGTCTTGTGGGACTGCTCGTACCGGTTGGACGAGTACTCTTGTGGCAATCCGCGTGCGCGGATCGTTGGTGGTAGGTGCGATACAAGATGTACCTTCACAATATACCACTTCGACTTCTGGTTGTCGAAGGCTAGAACAAGCGCATCGACCATACTGGATGGGAGGGTTGAAGAGTGGATCGGAAGAAACGGGGGTGCAGCATCGTAGTGGTGGGGAGGGGTTTAACCTGAGCAATCTAATTCAATACCCATCTGCAATGAACATCACCCATTGCCCCATACCCTCTCTCATCCCCGACTCCCCTCTTTCATACCGCCCCCCCCCCCCCCCCCCCCCCCCCCCCCCTCTATGATACCCTTACCCCCCCATCCCATCTCTTCCTCCCCTATTACTGCCCCTCCATAACCTCTCTCTGTGCCCCTCCTCTCTTCTCTATGCCCGTATTTCCCTCTCAGCCCCTCTTTCACTATCTCAGCCCCCCCTTTCCATCTCTCGGCCCTTCTTTCCCTCTCTCTGTCGCTTCTTCCCTCTCTTTGGCTCTCTTTCCCTCTCTCTGCCTCTCCTTCCCTCTCTTTGCCACTCTTTCCATGTCTCTGCCTCTCCTTCCCTCTCTTTGCCTCTCTTTCCCTGTCTCTGCCTCTCCTTCCCTCTCTTTTCCTCTCTTTCCCTCTCTTTGCCTCTCTTTCCCTCTCTTTGCCTCTCCTTCCCTGCCTTTTCCTCTCTTTCCCTCTTTGCCTCTCATTCCATCTCGTTGCCTCTCTGTCCCTCTCGTTGCCTCTCTTTCCCTCTCTTTGCCTCTCTTTCCCTCTCTTTGCCTCTCTTTCCCATCCCTTGGCCGATTCGTGGGCAAGGCTCCCACATCCAATCACACTAAACTTACTCGCAGGAGACCTCCTCCATGCGATCGAGCGATTCATCGGTGTGATACTCGGCCCGGATGAACTCCTTGTACCAGTCCGACATGAGCACTATGGCATGTCGAATGTCGGCGCGCTTGGGGAGGTCGATGATGAGGGGCAGCACTTGCATCATGGCACGGTGCTCTGACGCCGAGAAGCAGGCCGTCGTGGTGAAGTATGCCCATGCAGATGGGAGCCTCAGCAAGGATGCAGGAGTTACTGCCTTGATCATCTTGTAGTGTCTGCCAAGGGATGCAGTTACGGAGACAGTTTGGGGTTGAGGGGGTGGGGAGGAGGGGAGGGATAGAGGGGGGATGGGTATCGGGGGGTGGTTTGCTGTTTGCACCCACATCAGGCCCCGCTTTCCCGTACTCTGCCTCACTATTCCTCTATCTGCCCCACGGTCTCCTCTCTCTGCCCCTCGTGCCCTCTCTCTGCCCATCGTTGCCTCTCTCTGCCCCTCGTTGCCTCTCTCTGCCCCTCGTTCCCTCTCTCTGCCCATATTTCCCTCTCTCTGCCCTTCTTCAGTCACTCTGCCCCACTCTCCGTCGCTCCCTGTCCCAATTCCCCCCTTCAATCCTGTCCAACCCCCATTATTCCCCGGATTCACATCCGTATGCCCCGCGTCCTCATCTCTCATGTCACCCTTCCCCCTGTATGCCCTCTTCATGCTCCTCTTTCCCTCTCAACAAAGTCCTTCCCTGTCACCGCACCTCCTTCCCTCCCGCTTCCCCTCCTTCCCTCTTGATGCCTCTCCTTCCCTCTCGCTGCCCCTACTTCCCTCTTGCTGCCCCGAATGCAACCTCAGCATCACCCCTCTCCCTCTCTCTGCCCCTCGTGCCCTTTTGCCCCTGTGACCCACGCCCCACAAAGGTGTTCAGAAGAAAATCACTCGAGAAGTATCTTCCGTTCCGAGGGTTTCAACTTCTTCACAAGGCACCTCATTGCATGGAGCCAGAGCCCTTGCTCGATGATGTGCATGATGTCCGGGGTTTGGGCGAGGTATGTGTTGCCCAGCTTGGTTTTACAGAACTCCCAATCCCAAAGCAATGACTGGTAGGGGGGGGGGGAGGCACGCAATACGAACAAAAGGTACGAGTTGGGATAGGAAGCAAAAAAACGCAGCTAGGATTAGACTCCACTGTCGTGGGGATTGAGGACAACAAGGGGTGTGAGATTGGAGATGACGAGATACCGATCAGGATATGTGTGTGGGCATGTCTGAACAGGGTGGCGCCCTGGGGAGGCGTCAACTACTGAGGGAGGGGTCGGTCATGACACTTGGGGGTTACTACTAGGCATGGGATTTGTGTGCGCGGGAATGTGAATGTGTGTGGGAACACGGGGGCATATAAACCGATAGACACACGCATTGATAGTACCAGGCGTTACCTTAACGAAGTGGGTGGAATATTTCCTTTTCAGTCGGGTCAACTCCTTTGTTTCCGCCTCCTCCATCTTCTTGTAGACGGCCTGTTGATCTCGCACGGTCCGCGAAACGATCTCGTCATCCACGTCCCGAAGATTGTCCCTCGTGACCATGCAGAGGGAGCATGGTCGGAAGGAGCTACACGACATGGTGCACGAGACCTTGTTTGACTCGGGATGGTCGTTCACGAACGGGTAGAGTAGCGGTATGGCCAAATATTCGACCCCGTTGCTGTCCTCCACCTTCAAGCCCCCGCTGCGCGACCGAACATGGGAGCATGCCATGATTGTGGCTTCGGGGTGAGGAAACAAGAGCTGACATCTTGGAAGCAATGTTCAGTAGGGGGGGGGCGTTACGGAAACGAAATGGAGGAACGGATGAGCGGGTTCTAACGCACGAACCATGGCAGCCAGGGTTAACAAGGACCTACAATAGCATCTCGCTCAGTACAAAGTCATTTGCGCATGATCCTAGGAGAGTCGATTCAGGGCAGCGTACCCGTGGAGCTTGGAGAGACTTTTCAGAGGCCGTAGCATGTATTCCGCCGCCAGTTGGAACACTCTTATCTTCTCTTCCGGGCTCAAATCGGAGGGGATGTTAGGGAAGAGCCCCAACAGCTCGGTCCCGCCATCCAACCAACGCGCCCATTCCGGGGTGTTGCCGAAAGAAAGGACGAAGGGATGTGCCGATTGTCTTCCGTTGTTAGACAGGTTCGTTTGATCCGAATAGAGAATGATCGCCAAGACGATTGCGCCGACTTGGCGGACACGGGCCTGTTATGAGGGATACGGTATAGCGTGAATGAGTATTGGAGAGCACAGGGCGGAAATTGTAGAGCAAGGGAGCGGAGATTAGAGAGGGGTGGGCGGAGATCGTACAGCTCAGTGCTGAGCTAGGAGAACAACGGATGGAGACCGGACAAGACAGAGCGGTGCTCCAATGGCTACAGTTCGGGGACGGGAAGTACAGGTGATGTATGCTTACTAACCCAAGCCTTTAGCATCCAGTCAGTGTTGCCTGGAGTGCTGTATCGTCTTTCACCTTTAACCTTCCACTCCTTTGGCTCGATGATGAAGCCACGTGTTGCGGACATCTTTTTGAACATCGCTTGTGCCAACTGCACATGTTGGGGTGCATTGGAGCAATTTCTCTCCAATCAGTAGCGTTACAAAGCGACAACGATTGAGATTTGAGTCTGATAATGTGTGCATTACAAAAGACCGAGGCAAATGTGCAGGGTTGTGTGTTTTAGAATGCAGAACATACTCACGGATTGCACCGTCATACTCACGACGTTGATGTCGCGAAAACGGAACGTGAGAAACCCAACTTCATGATCCACCGCGATCTCAGCCACTTGCCACGCATGCTCCGCTCCCAACACGAAGCTGTTCTCATACTTCTCGATGTCTCTGTAGGCCGTCCAGCCTTGTAGCTGTTCGACATTGAGGCCCGGAATTCGGAAGAGGTCTATAATGTCAGTTATAGCCCCGTTCGTTAGGCCGTGCGACCGTGCCAATATGCATATCTCGGCTTTCAAGTCGATCGGATCCTCTTCACCCTCAGGTTCCACAACAACTGAGCCTTCGCAAGGCGCCTCAACAGCCTCTCTCACTTGTTCTGATGGTTCTGATGGCGGAACAACTGTGTACTCGGTTTCTGTCAACGGCAGCTGGATAAACGGACGAGGAAGCGGTGCAGGGTTCAAAATGGCGCCGGAATACGAGCCTCTACCTAGCCTTTTGTGCTCCGGACTCGACTGCTTGAGAACCAACTTACGCTTCTGTTTAAGCTTGCACAATTCGCCGCCATTGACTTGGTGGCTTCTAAGGGTCTGATAACAGAAGGCAACGTAACCACAGCCACACACCTGGCCTTTCATTGTTCCTACTCACGAGCACTTAACACCGGGCAGCAGTGGGACTCTTGAAATATAACGTACAACAACGTAGAGCTCTATGGTTGCTCACCGTGGAATTATGGGTCTGTGGGATTCGCGGGAAACGCGTTTGACTGTCGCGCAGATCTCAGGTTGTCAAATTCGTGCATAAGGGGTGAATTAGGGTAGGGGGATTCGAACTTGCGCCGCACTGGACCTACATGTCTCATTCTACTTTTGTACCAGACCGGTATTAACGCCTTGATTCTCCAATTTTGAACAGAATTCGCAGGCCAGTGATGACGCCCTCGTAACCTAATCTACAGCGTCATCTATGATTGGTTGGCCAACCTTCCTCCAACCCTTTCCGGGATTGATTCTGACAGCTCTTTGTGTTTCCACCAATCACGATTCGTCGCACAGAAAGTGTGCCAGTCATGCAACGCGGAACCCTAGAAAACCTGGGCAAATCGTTCTGTACATCTCACCGTTCCTCAACCAGCACTGGGTGTTCATATACGGGACAACCAGTGATACGACCAGAACATGGGAGAGTGAACGTGTGGACCACCTAGGAGTGGACCTATGCGCGCCGTCGCCTAATTATACATGCCCCCAGCACTGTGCCGGTAGAAGGGCACATTCACGGCAGCCAACCAGGTACCGGTGAATGACTGACGCGTGGAACTGCAAGCCCCGAAAATCAGTTCCACAGTGTCAGCGAGCTGTTTTTATTGGCTGTCCCACAGTTTCGGTGGATGCATCTGCAGAGTCAGCTGGTTGGGAACCAGACAGACCATTGCCAATGAGCCCCGACAAGTGGGGGCCCTCGGGCGAATCTCGGTTGGTCTCGCACAAGGGATTGCGAAGTTTGATGGATCAGGCATGCACGGAAACCTATTGCGAAAGTTGAAGTTTGTGGTAACATCCTCCAAGGCAGGTGCTGACACACAACATCGTGGCTCACAAGCCAAAATTCCAAAGAGGTGCTGGTGTCTCATATCCCAAGTGTTGCACGCAATTCTAACTCGTCAACATTTGGTCATGGCTCTACCTTGTTTGGCTAGTAAACTCCCCTTTCAGCCGATTTCCATGCCCTTTCCCTACGGCGGAGGCTGGCTCGACATAAGCGTAGAACACGCCAACAGGCTACGACCCGGTGAATGGGTCAGCGGAATCATTATCGATTGGCTCGGGGTGTGAGTATCAGGATTTGAGAATCGTTAGACTGATTCGTCACGGTTCTCTCATGCGTTTGTCTTGGCGTTAACATACGCACCCGCAGGATGCTGCAGTACGAACACGGTCGCGACCGCAACACCTGGCTTTATGGTGGATCTTATTTCTGGGACTACGCTCGGAGAGACACCTCGAGGCGCGAAAACGCCTATACTTTCGGATTGGGTATTTTCGAGTTTAGATACGTTCTTGTTCCGATTAATACAGAGTGAGTACTCGTCGCGTCAGCAAGGATGACACCATATAGAATTCGGCAGTCTAACGTTGTAGTTACTGACGCTATTCCTCATGTATTCCGTAGGAGTCACTGGAGCCTGATCGTGATCGAGATCATACCGAAACCCGACGACCCGATTCCCATGAACTGCGTGCTCTGGCACGCTGACTCGTATGGGTCCCATGACGGTGTCGACGCCCCGTTGCGCAGGTACTCTCTCTAAAATGGCAGTCCGCTGTTGTCTCGTACAATAGATTTGGGGTACCGTAACAACTGAAGCATTGTCTCCCGATTTGCAGGTACTTACGAAACGAGGTGATAAGATGCTGTGCCTGGATCATAGATCCGGACGCAGATGCATGGGCTGCGAGCATCCCGCTACGACAGGTCAAGGTGGGCGCTATTGCCTTTGCTGTACGACCTCCGAAACAATCGCATCTCTCTTTTTAGCAACGCAAATTCCTTAGCGAAACCCCAATCCCAGATGGGACATTACGCCGCCATCATTGACCCTGTGTTTTTTCAGATTCCAAAGCAGTCCAATGGGAACGACTGTGGTGTGTTCACGATGCGTGTGATGCACACGTTGGTCGAGGATGGTTTCCGTAACCTGAGTTCGTGTGAGCTTGTGGGTACGCCACTAAAGTGGCGCCGTCAGTACCGTCGCGATTTGAGGAAGTGGTCTGTGTATTTTCGCGCTAACACGATGGAGGAGGATGGAGGTGGGGCATGAGGCGGTGATAAGCTGGTAATGGGGCGGGGAGCTTGGGGGAATGCGGCGGGTAGAAAGGGGGGTTTGTGGCGGGGATAAGTGGGAGAATGAGTCGGTGAGCGAAGGGGGAATGAGGTGGGGGGCAAGGGAGAATGAGGCGGGTAGCAAGGGGGGATGAGGTGGGAAGCAAGGGGGGATGAGGCGGGTAGCAAAGGTGAATGAGGCGGGACGCAGGAGGGAAGGGGGTTGGAACCAGGAGTGAACGATGCGGTGCGCATAATGGGAATGCGGCAGTGAGCAGGAGGAAATTAGGCGGGAGACTGGAGGGAGTGAGGCTGGTATGTGGGGGTGCGGTGTGCGAAGGGGGATGAGACGGGTAGCAACGGGGACTGAGACGGTGAGCGGGAGGGAATGAGGCGGGAAGCAGGAGCTACCGAGTGGGAGTGCAAGGGGGACTGAGGCGGGTAGCAAGGGGGGATGAGGCGGGTAGCAAAGGGGAATGAGGCGGGTAGCAAGGGGGAATGAGGTGGGAAGCAAGGGGGGATGAGGCGGGTAGCAAGGGGGGATGAGGCGGGAAGCAGTAGGGAAGGGGGTTGGAACCAGGAGTGAACGATGCGGTGCGCATAAGGGGAATGCGGCAGTGAGCAGGAGGAAATTAGGCGGGACACTGGAGGGAGTGAGGCTGGTATGTGGGGGTGCGGTGTGCGAAGGGGGATGAGACGGGTAGCAACGGGGACTGAGACGGTGAGCGAGAGGGAATGAGGCGGGAAGCAGGAGCTACCGAGTGGGAGTGCAAGGGGGACTGAGGCGGGTAGCAAGGGGGGATGAGGCGGGTAGCAAAGGGGAATGAGGCGGGTAGCAAGGGGGAATGAGGTGGGAAGCAAGGGGGGATGAGGCGGGTAGCAAGGGGGGATGAGGCGGGAAGCAGTATGGAAGGGGGTTGGAACCAGGAGTGAACGATGCGGTGCGCATAAGGGGAATGCGGCAGTGAGCAGGAGGAAATTAGGCGGGAGACTGGAGGGAGTGAGGCTGGTATGTGGGGGTGCGGTGTGCGAAGGGGGATGAGACGGGTAGCAACGGGGACTGAGACGGTGAGCGGGAGGGAATGAGGCGGGAAGCAGGAGCTACCGAGTGGGAGTGCAAGGGGGACTGAGGCGGGTAGCAAGGGGGGATGAGGCGGGTAGCAAAGGGGAATGAGGCGGGTAGCAAGGGGGAATGAGGTGGGAAGCAAGGGGGGATGAGGCGGGTAGCAAGGGGGGATGAGGCGGGAAGCAGTAGGGAAGGGGGTTGGAACCAGGAGTGAACGATGCGGTGCGCATAAGGGGAATGCGGCAGTGAGCAGGAGGAAATTAGGCGGGAGACTGGAGGGAGTGAGGCTGGTATGTGGGGGTGCGGTGTGCGAAGGGGGATGAGACGGGTAGCAAGGGGGACTGAGACGGTGAGCGAGAGGGAATGAGGCGGGAAGCAGGAGCTACCGAGTGGGAGTGCAAGGGGGACTGAGGCGGGTAGCAAGGAGACACGAGACAGGGAGGCTGTGGGGCATGAAAGGGTGAGTAAAGTAGAATGCGGCGGTGAGCATGGGGGGAGGACGCGAGAGGCGTTAGAGAACAAGACGGGTGCGCTTAGTGTGATTGACCAGGTGTGCTTATCCTGGATAATCTGTCCGAGTACCCCCTGGCCCCATTATGTACATGTTAATTGGCTGTCAAAGTTGTATGCAATAGGTTGTCGAAGTAGACCAATGGGGAACTGTTTGTCCCTTCCAGTCCTGCATGCCATGAGAACACTCCCCATAGGGATGTGTTTATCCATGCCGCTCCAGCTCGTCATGTCTACAAACAATACTAAAAGCAGGTGGGTGATGCTGCAAAGCAGTCCTGCATGTCCACACAACTCTTGTGAACAAGCAGCAAGTGTTTGTCTGTCACCCTCTTTCCAGCATGAAATGAGAACATACCACACACATAGTACTTGACAGTTGCACTACAGCTGCCCCGCATGAATTGGGAGCAGACAAGAACAATAAGAGGAGTACGTGTCTGGCTCTTGTAGTTTTGCACCACAAATGACATGCAATCGCTTGCAAGTAGTGTTGATGCAGTTAGTAGCGTCACGACACCAATAGATTATTTATTTCGACCCTTATTACAAATTAATCAAAGCATCAGTTTGACGGCTCTACATCAAAGTGATCTAGGCATGGTCTGAGAAGTATGTGTCTGGTTATGCACTGTCATGTTGCATATTTGCATGGATGTGATAGGGATTAGACAACTTCACAGTCCTTTTGGAATTAATGTTTAATATGTTCGTTCACCCCTAAATTGCTACAGTTCAAATCAATGTGTCCGAACGTGCCCACCCCTCCCCCCCCTCCCCTGCGCCAAACCACTCACCTCGGCGCTATGCCACGTTCGCGGATCTCACCGACTAGCGACCCAATCGCAACCACGTACAAGTAACTCACGAGTCTGCGCTTTTATCGCAGGCGTTCCACAACGGCTTCCTGTCGTCCTGTCGCCTCGCTGTACGAAGTGATGCGATCGTGCGTCCCCGTTTCTCCGCAGTGGCTATGTGACTCTTGACGTGACGCGTGTGATAAGGTTCGTGTGGCAGTCGAGGAAGTCAATGTAAATAAGGGTCATTACGTGAGCGCGGGCAGAATACTTATGCCGCTCGCCAAGCACAATACACTAGCGCCTTATACCCGATGTTTAAACAAAAAGTAGCGCACCCTGTCGCTCATGGACGGAGAAACACTTAATCACGCACGCTCATACTTAAACTTGCAATAGCAGTGCTGCTTTTTTTTTTTTGTAATACACGTTAACCACCATGCGATTAGTTGTTGGGGGAAACGGGGGGACCTGGATGTCGCAACGTGCACCAGACGAGGAAACACTCAAACCCTCGTCTCCTCCGTGCTCCCCTTGCGTGCCTGTATCTATCACAAACATCTGCTCTAGGCCCCAATCTGAGTCTCGTCCCTCTCTAGGCTCAACTAATATTGAGTGCACGACGGGTGTCTGTCAGGTTGCAACCCTAAACTCCTCACCACCTCAGAATACTGGACTAATGGAAACATAGACATCGCAATGGGGGGTCAGACAATTAAGGGGCCCGACGGGGCGATTGTTTTGGCCGATTCGTCTAAATCGCCCGCGGAGAAATTATATACGGAGTTAGTTACTGCAGATAAGACCGCCGAGATTGTAAACGAGTACCGCAAGCATATTGCGTCGTCGGCGCGAGACGAAGTTGAGTCAGGACGTGACTCTTCATCTGGTGACGAATCGAAGAGCGACTGCGATGTTGAGCCATACGCAAACAAGGGTGTATCCTCCCCTCCGAAACCAAGGGAGAAGCGTGTGAAGCGCTTAGATGATATAGTTCCCACAACCCGCAAGAAAGGTACGTGTTTATGGTTGCAGATGTTGAATAGGAGAGCTTGTATAAGTAGTTACCACAGACTGATGCATTGAATGTTTTTTGCCGTCGTGTATGACTTGTGCCCGCGATTGTCGCTCCAATTGTCTATTCACAGAATTGTCAGCTGACAAGTGTGTTACCCGGGGGGGTCGTAAGCGCCGTCAACGGCAGAGAGGCACTCGCTCACATCTGGCGGAAACTGCTGCTTCTGAAGGCGACGAGCAGGACGAGGACAGTCGGCCTGTCAACGAAGGTTCGTGTTTGTGTAATGTCTAGGGTTTCTTAGTTAAACGTTACCCGTAACAACGACTAAGCATATTGTTGCAACTACACTACTACAATTTACGCTCACTGTTCTGCTAATGTACCTGTAATGTCCGACCTCGCAGGTGGGTCAGGAGGCAAGCGCGCAGGCCAACGCTTAGGACGTGATGACCGTACCGGTGGCGACGAGCTGGCGCATGCTGAGATTGAAGGCCGCGGCGGTGGAAAACGCAACAGCGCCAAGGCGGCAGCGGCAAAGGGCAGTCAGGAGGGCAGACACTCGCAGGATGTGGCCGGTGGCGACGAGCTGGCGCATGCTGAGATTGAAGGCCGCGGCGGTGGAAAACGCAACAGCGCCAAGGCGGCAGCGGCAAAGGGCAGTCAGGAGGGCAGACACTCGCAGGATGTGGCCGGTGGCGACGAGCTGGCGCATGCTGAGATTGAAGGCCGTGGCGGTGGAAAACGCAACAGCGCCAAGGCGGCAGCGGCAAAGGACTGTCAGGGGGAAAGACACTCGCAGGATGTGGCCGGTGGCGACGAGATGGCGCATGCTGAGATTGAAGGCCGCGGCGGTGGAAAACGCAACAGCGCCAAGGCGGCAGCGGCAAAGGACTGTCAGGGGGAAAGACACTCGCAGGATGTGGCCGGTGGCGACGAGATGGCGCATGCTGAGATTGAAGGCCGCGGCGGTGGAAAACGCAACAGCGCCAAGGCGGCAGCGGCAAAGGACAGTCAAGAGGGCAGACAGTCGCAGGATGTGGCCGGTGGCGACGAGATGGCGCATGCTGAGATTGAAGGCCGCGGCGGTGGAAAACGCAACAGCGCCAAGGCGGCAGCGGCAAAGGACAGTCAGGAGGGCAGACACTCGCAGGATGTGGCTGGTGGCGACGAGTTGGCACTGCCCGAGACAGTTTTCGAAGGTATGCGGTTCCCCCTTTCCCTCTCTCGTTGCACTTGAGAATACCGTCCGTGCATGTTGTTACAAGGAGCACCAGCAACTATGTCGAGAGTGAAATGACACCTACATTGTCCCGCATTTGTTGCTTTCGCAGCAGGGATAGCCTCCAAGCGAGGCGGTGGTGGTATCGACCATGACGAGGACGACCCTGCAGCAGTGACTGATGGGAAAGAGCAGGGACATGAAGCTGTGATCGCGTACAAACGGCGCAAAGACGTGGACTCGGGCAGTCGCGACCGAAAAGCGAGACAAGCTCGACAAGGCCCGAAAAAGTATGTGTCGAGCTCGTCGGGTTCGGATGAGGGATCCAGCGACAGTGAGTCGGGCAGCTCATCCGGGAGTGAGGAGGTATACGAGGACGAGGATGAGGAGGAGGAGGAGAGCGAGGATGGGGAGTTGGAGCCGGAGAGCGAGGATGGGGAGGAGGCGCGGCCTTTGAAGAAGAGGAGTGTGCGGAAGATCAAGAAGGGCAACGGGAAGCGAAAATCGGAAAGCGGACGGGTGAACAGCGGTAAGAAGAGTGCGCGTCGTGCCAAACCACATGGCAAGAGCCAGAGACCTCGGTTCGCGGCTAAACTTCTGGGTGTGCGGTCCAAGGCGAAGCGGGAGTTGAATTTTTACGAGTCCATGGGTCTCGACGGTCAGTCCCCCTCTTACAATCGGAAAGAAGCGGGGGGGCCGAAGCAGCTGACTCGCGATGACCCGTACGCCGCGTTACGCGAACCCAACGCATCTGCTGGGAAGAGAGGGGATCCGATGGCTTGGGGGTCATCGCGTTTTGGCAGGGAAGCGAAGGACCCGCATGACATGCATATGGGGGGTCACGCGGGTCATGTGAATGCCGAGGGGGCTTCGAAGCGCCTGGAACACTCGGCCGCCGCAGCAGCGAATGACGGTGGGGCAGGAGGTGTGTGGGCGAATGCCTTGGGTGAATGTGGCGGCGGTGTGGACGGCTCCATGTGGGATATGCGGGAGAGCATGGAAGGTGGTAACCTATCGAAAATGGAGCCAGCGACTAAGGAGGGGAGGGGAGAGAGCATGGGTACTCCGGGAGCATCCAACCTCCCCAATCAGGCTGGCGGCATGACAGTGGAGCAGCTCATGCGAGAGCTTGCTCGCCGCGACCGGGAAATTGCGGATCTCAAGGCAAGGCCAGGATCCAAAGGACCAGTCAAACCCTGCACACCTCCGTCCCGGCCTCCTCCTCTGGCGTCTCTGTCAAGCGGCCCATCTGCAGGGGGCCGCAGTCCAGGCGTGGCCCCAGAAAGCCCAGTGACGGAAGACCAGCGGGTCCGTCGACCGCATGGGATGCCCACACCCAAGAATTTGAGGGTGAGTGTTCTATTGTGTGTAGCATGCGGCCCATGGGTGGCGCTGGTCGTATGGAGCTCTCACACTCTGCCATCTCTCCCCTATCTAACCATCACAATTCTTTCCCTCAAACCTCCCCGCTCTCTCCCATCCCGCCCCTTCCTCTTACAGAGCGGCTGTTCATGGTGCTGGTGGTGGCGTGGGTGGCATGTGGCGCAGTGATAGCAGGCAGCCCGCTCTGTCAACCCCTCGCTACCCCCCTTCTTTCCACCGCTCCTCCCTCCCCTCTCCCTCCCATCCCTCCCCTTCCTCTCACAGAGCCCCGGTTCATGGTGCTGGTGGTGCGTGGGTGGCATGTGGCGCAGTGATAGCAGGCAGCCCGCTCTGTCAACCCCTCGCTACCCCCCTTCTTTCCACCGCTCCTCCCTCCCCTCTCCCTCCCATCCCTCCCCTTCCTCTCACAGAGCCCCGGTTCATGGTGCTGGTGGTGCGTGGGTGGCATGTGGCGCAGTGATAGCAGGCAGCCCGCTCTGTCAACCCCTCGCTACCCCCCTTCTTTCCACCGCTCCTCCCTCCCCTCTCCCTCCCATCCCTCCCCTTCCTCTCACAGAGCCCCGGTTCATGGTGCTGGTGGTGCGTGGGTGGCATGTGGCGCAGTGATAGCAGGCAGCTCGCTCTGTCAACCCCTCGCTACCCCCCTTCTTTCCACCGCTCCTCCCTCCCCTCTCCATCCCATCCCTCCCCTTCCTCTCACAGAGCCCCGGTTCATGGTGCTGGTGGTGCGTGGGTGGCATGTGGCGCAGTGATAGCAGGCAGCCCGCTCTGTCAACCCCTCGCTACCCTCCTTCTTTCCGCCGCTCCTCCCTCCCCGCTCTCTCCCATCCCTCCCCTTCCTCTCACAGAGCCCCGGTTCATGGTGCTGGTGGTGCGTGGGTGGCATGTGGCGCAGTGATAGCAGGCAGCCCGCTCTGTCAACCCCTCGCTACCCCCCTTCGTTCCACCGCTCCTCCCTCCCCTCTCCCTCCCATCCCTCCCCTTCCTCTCACAGAGCCCCGGTTCATGGTGCTGGTGGTGCGTGGGTGGCATGTGGCGCAGTGATAGCAGGCAGCCCGCTCTGTCAACCCCTCGCTACCCCCCTTCTTTCCACCGCTCCTCCCTCCCCTCTCCCTCCCATCCCTCCCCTTCCTCTCACAGAGCCCCGGTTCATGGTGCTGGTGGTGGCGTGGGTGGCATGTGGCGCAGTGATAGCAGGCAGCCCGCTCTGTCAACCCCTCGCTACCCCCCTTCTTTCCACCGCTCCTCCCTCCCCTCTCCCTCCCATCCCTCCCCTTCCTCTCACAGAGCCCCGGTTCATGGTGCTGGTGGTGCGTGGGTGGCATGTGGCGCAGTGATAGCAGGCAGCCCGCTCTGTCAACCCCTCGCTACCCCCCTTCTTTCCACCGCTCCTCCCTCCCCTCTCCATCCCATCCCTCCCCTTCCTCTCACAGAGCCCCGGTTCATGGTGCTGGTGGTGCGTGGGTGGCATGTGGCGCAGTGATAGCAGGCAGCCCGCTCTGTCAACCCCTCGCTACCCCCCTTCTTTCCACCGCTCCTCCCTCCCCTCTCCCTCCCATCCCTCCCCTTCCTCTCACAGAGCCCCGGTTCATGGTGCTGGTGGTGCGTGGGTGGCATGTGGCGCAGTGATAGCAGGCAGCCCGCTCTGTCAACCCCTCGCTACCCCCCTTCGTTCCACCGCTCCTCCCTCCCCTCTCCCTCCCATCCCTCCCCTTCCTCTCACAGAGCCCCGGTTCATGGTGCTGGTGGTGCGTGGGTGGCATGTGGCGCAGTGATAGCAGGCAGCCCGCTCTGTCAACCCCTCGCTACCCCCCTTCTTTCCACCGCTCCTCCCTCCCCTCTCCCTCCCATCCCTCCCCTTCCTCTCACAGAGCCCCGGTTCATGGTGCTGCTGGTCGCGGGGGTGTCGTGCGGCGCAGCGTGCAGCGGAGTGACTGCAGTGAGGGTCGTGACTCCCAGTGAGAGTTGGGACTCCAATTCCAACTCCAGCGAGTTGTACCCTAAACTCATTATTGCCATTCCTGTCCACCCGTCCGTCATAGCTTCATTTCGTCGTGGGGCGGGAACGGATGTGCATGGAAGCGCCGGACCATGCCATAGACTTCTACCCATCGTTCGACGCGCGCCTGCAGGTTCTATATCATGTTATCCGCGAGACGCACATCGTCACGTACATGCAGCTGCGTGAGGCGATGCAGGACAAAAACATCGTTGAAGCTTTTAAACGTGCCTGGACGTCGTGGAAAAACGAGCGTGGTTTCCAAATCAAGCGCAAAGTGCTCGTAACTTTCGGCAAGAAGGTGGAAGGCCTGCGTGCAGCCGATCTCTGGATGGGCACCAAGAAGAAGCGCAAAATGTGGATTAAATACCAACCGAGTGAGTACTTACTTGTGGCCATCCCCTTCTCTCCCGCCATCCCCTTCTCTCCCGCCAATCCCCTTCTCTCCCGCCAATCCCCTTCTCTCCCGCCAATCCCCTTCTCTCCCGCCAATCCCCTTCTCTCCCGCCAATCCCCTTCTCTCTCGCCATCCCCTTCTTTCCCGCCAATCCCCTTCTCTCCCGCCCTCCATTCTCGTCCGCCCTCCCCTCTCTCCCGCCCTCGCCTTCATACACACCCTTTGGACTACCCTTAAACCACGTCATGCATGATCATGCATCTCACATGCTGCCCCGCCTTGGCATGCGTGCGCGGAGGGAATCAGCGGGTCAGCTCGTGGGGGAACAACGCAGATGGGCTCCCTTTTGCCAACGGCCGGTTTGTGGAAGCGGTCCGGGCATAGCCTGGTCAATCATGGTGGTGAGACATCGTTGCTAAACCCGTGCTTGCTATGGAATTGCATGCTATCATAGCGCCACGGTATGGTATGTAGGGCTATATGCGCATCCTTGTAAACTCTGCCCGCGAGTGCGTCGACTGAAGTCACATGATCCCTCTTCCATACTTTGCGGTGCTATTTCAGTTTGACCAGGGCTTGTCAAAGGTTAAGAAGACTGACTTAAACCTCTCGAACTCTCACCGGAAGAACAGTGAATGGATGGGGGAATTGCACCGAAATGTGCGGTGGATTATCAAAGAACACTTTAGCCGCCACACCCCCGTGTACAACAAAGACGTGGAGGGCTTCAAGTGGGGCAGCCGTGGCCTCTATGTACATGAGTCTGGATTCGAGGCGTTCCGGAGGACGGCGGAGCCGGATGATGAGAAGGGGGACCTGAAGGAGGAAGAGGAGGAGCAGTACGACAAGGAGGACATGGAGGAGGAGAAGGAGGAGGAGGAGGAGGAGGAACAGTGGGGGCAGGAGCGGAGGAAGGGCAAAAAGCACAAGAGAGGCAAAGGCAGGGGAGGCAGGAGGGAAGTGGAAGAGGAGGAGGAGGATATGGACGAGGAGGAGGAGGAGAAGCAGTGGGGGCAGGAGCGGAGGAAGGGCAAAAAGCACAAGAGAGGCAAAAGCAGGGGAGGAAGGAGGGTAGAGGAAGAGGAGGAGGAGGAAGAGGAGGAGGAGGATGAGAAACCGGGCGGGCAGGATTGTAGGAAGGGCAAAAGACAGAAGAGAGAAGATATCAAGGGAGGCAGGAGGGAAGATGAAGAGAAAGAGGAGGAAGAGGAGGAGCAGGAGGATCAGAAACAAGGGGGGCAGGATCGGAGGAAGGGCAGGCACAAGAGAGGCAAAGGCAAGGGAAGCAGGAGGGAAGAGGAAGAGGAAGAGGAGGAGGAGGGAGAGGAGGAGCAGGAGGATCAGAAACAAGGGGGGAAGGACCGGAGGAAGGGCAGGCACAAGAGAGGCAAAGGCAAGGCTAACAGGAGGGAAGAGGAAGAGGAGGAAGCAGAGGAGGAAAAGGATGAGGATGAGGATGAGAAGCAGGGGGGGCAGGAGCGTAGGAAGGGCAAGAGGCACAAGAGTGGCAAAAGTAGGGGAGGCAAGAGGGCCAAATGATGGCATGGTTTACAAGGGGGGCAGCAAGTGAGGCAAATGAGTGGATTGTGGTAGGAGGGCAGCAGGATAGGCAATGAGTGAAGACAGCTTGGGAGGCAACACCAGTGGCAATGTGTGGAGGGTGCAAGGGGGGCAACCGGAGAGGCAACAGGAGGTGACAGTATAGGGGTGCAGCAGTAAAGGCATGAGTGGAGAGAACAAGGGGGACAGCAAAAAAGGCACGAGTGGCGAGAGAAAAGGGGACAGCAGGGAAGACATGGGTGGAGAGAGGAAGGGGGCCAGCAGTAAAGGCATGACTGGAGCGCACCAGGGGGCAGCAGAGGCATGACAGGGCAGAACGTGCGAGGAAGCAGTGGGTGCAGGGGCAGGGCAATTGTTGCAGAACTAGGGGAGGCGCGGGTGAGGGATCAGGGAGACATCACAAGGGGCGGTAACAGGGAGTGGCAGAAAGTGGAATCGCAGCCCAGGCTAGGGTTAACTGGGGACAAAGTGTAGCTGAGGGTACGTTCGGCGTAGAGCCCGATAGATGGGGTGTAGTGGGAGACCTAGTGTACGGGAGCCTGATAAGTAGGTAGTAGGAGGATCCAGGCATGGCGGGTATAGGCTGCTGTAATGTGTGCCTTTTTCAATGGGAATATACGCTTTTACCAAAGCTTATGATGATGAACCCTGAATGTAGAAGAGTGGCAAATAAACATCATTTTAAACATGTAATGTAGACGAAACAATCCAATATAAGATTATTATTATGAAGCCCAAACCCCGTAAAGAGTATAACGCAATGATATCAAATCTCCGAAATGGCTCCCATGAAACTCCAACAAAACTTCCGCTGAAGGGTTTCCGCCTAGTAGGTCTGAGCAGAAATGCATTGTAGAAGCAGTCGAAAAGCATTCGACAAAGCAGACGGAAAGCATTGGACAAAGCATTTTGAAAACTGCTTTTACTTTCTCATGAAATCGTTTGGAAACCTACGGTTGTAAACCATTTGGAATAACACCAGAGCAACTCTTTGCGACAGGTTTCTGGACGCATGATTTTTGTGATGTATATGAGGTAGTATGCATGAATGCAATTGTAGGTTGAATGCACCTCGCATGTAAATAGATGCATGTCACATGGATCGACGCCCATATAACGTCATATGGATGGATACGCATATCACCTCACATGGATGGATGCCCATTGCACAACACATGGATGAATGCCCATCGCCTAAAAAATCTACGTGTGCTGCTCACATGTACACCATGTGAATGAGATCACCGATGCCTGCCGGGATGCTGCCTGAAAGTTGGCTCGAGGAGAGACCTCTAAAAGGGGCATGCATGCACACCAACAGAAAGTCATAGTCGATGTGATATTATATAGTATATATATATATATATATATATATATATCATCACAATCATTCGCTTCTGAGAAAAAAGTACGAGATGGTTGAGTTGAGGTGGAAACTTGAGAAGGGAAGCAAGGAAAACAAGTGAACACGGGAATTAAAGAAAAGAAATAACAATGCAGTAAAAATGAATGAACAAAAAGCTAGAAGTGTAATCTTGGAGTGAATACAATGAGGCAATTCTTCCGGATCAACGTTATGCATGAGACAGAGCAAAAGGAGCAATCAGAGTAGCGAGGAGTGAGTAAAAGGTGCAGGGTGGTGAGTATAAGGAGGGGCTGCAGGGTGATGAGGCGTGAGTTAAAGGAGATGCAGGGTAATGAGAGTGAGAAAGCGACGAGAATGTTGGAGTATGAAGGATGGTGCAGGGTGGTGCAGGAAGGTCCAGGGTTGGGACTTGTGAGTGAACGGAGGAGCAGGGTGAGTGAAAGAAGGTGAGTTGGGAAAAGACGAGGAGGTGAGAAATAGGGTGCAGTGGGAAAGACGATGAGGTGAGAAAAGAGGGTGAGGTGGGAAAAACACGACGATGTGAGAAAAGAGGATGAGGTGAGAAAAGGTGGGAAACGGAAGCAAGGTGGATGGGTGAGGTAGATGGGGTTGATTGATGGAGCAGAAACAAGTGAGTGGGACAATTGCGGCTCGGGGGAGGGCCGGGTTTGGTGGAGCTAGGCATGAGACATCCGAGGATTGACAAATATCATATGGCAGGTGGCAGATGGCAGTTGTCGGCCGTTGGCTGGAGTGGACATACAGCCAGGTTAAGTTCCTGAGGTTGCTGATTGACTGCGGAATGGGCCCTCCCAGAATCTGGTTCCCCAGCAACCTGCATACCCATACCACACATCAGCATGACCACACATCAGCATAACCACACATCAGCATAACCACACATCAGCATAACCACACATCAGCATAACCACACATCAGCATAACCACACATCAGCATAACCACACATCAGCATAACCACACATCAGCATAACCACACATCAGCATGACCACACATCAGCATGACCACGCATCAGCATAACCACACATCAGCATAACCACACATCAGCATAACCACACATCAGCATAACCACACATCAGCATAACCACACATCAGCATAACCACACATCAGCATAACCACACATCAGCATAACCACACATCAGCATAACCACACATCAGCATAACCACACATCAGCATAACCACACATCAGCATAACCACACATCAGCATAACCACACATCAGCATAACCACACATCAGCATAACCACACATCAGCATGACCACACATCAGCATGACCACACATCAGCATGACCACACATCAGCATAACCACACATCAGCATAACCACACATCAGCATAACCACACATCAGCATAACCACACATCAGCATAACCACACATCAGCATAACCACACATCAGCATAACCACACATCAGCATAACCACACATCAGCATAACCACACATCAGCATGACCACACATCAGCATGACCACGCATCAGCATAACCACACATCAGCATAACCACACATCAGCATAACCACACATCAGCATAACCACACATCAGCATAACCACACATCAGCATAACCACACATCAGCATAACCACACATCAGCATGACCACGCATCAGCATGACCACGCATCAGCATAACCACACATCAGCATAACCACACATCAGCATAACCACACATCAGCATAACCACACATCAGCATAACCACACATCAGCATAACCACACATCAGCATAACCACACATCAGCATAACCACACATCAGCATAACCACACATCAGCATAACCACACATCAGCATAACCACACATCAGCATAACCACACATCAGCATAACCACACATCAGCATAACCACACATCAGCATAACCACACATCAGCATAACCACACATCAGCATAACCACACATCAGCATAACCACACATCAGCATAACCACACATCAGCATAACCACACATCAGCATCACCACACATCAGCATCACCACACATCAGCATAACCACACATCAGCATAACCACACATCAGCATAACCACACATCAGCATAACCACACATCAGCATAACCACACATCAGCATAACCACACATCAGCATAACCACACATCAGCATAACCACACATCAGCATGACCACACATCAGCATGACCACACATCAGCATGACCACACATCAGCATAACCACACATCAGCATAACCACACATCAGCATAACCACACATCAGCATAACCACACATCAGCATAACCACACATCAGCATAACCACACATCAGCATAACCACACATCAGCATAACCACACATCAGCATAACCACACATCAGCATGACCACACATCACCATGACCACGCATCAGCATAACCACACATCAGCATAACCACACATCAGCATAACCACACATCAGCATAACCACACATCAGCATAACCACACATCAGCATAACCACACATCAGCATAACCACACATCAGCATGACCACACATCAGCATGACCACGCATCAGCATAACCACACATCAGCATAACCACACATCAGCATAACCACACATCAGCATAACCACACATCAGCATAACCACACATCAGCATAACCACACATCAGCATAACCACACATCAGCATAACCACACATCAGCATAACCACACATCAGCATAACCACACATCAGCATAACCACACATCAGCATAACCACACATCAGCATAACCACACATCAGCATAACCACACATCAGCATAACCACACATCAGCATAACCACACATCAGCATAACCACACATCAGCATAACCACACATCAGCATAACCACACATCAGCATAACCACACATCAGCATAACCACACATCAGCATAACCACACATCAGCATAACCACACATCAGCATAACCACACATCAGCATAACCACACATCAGCATAACCACACATCAGCATAACCACACATCAGCATAACCACACATCAGCATAACCACACATCAGCATAACCACACATCAGCATAACCACACATCAGCATAACCACACATCAGCATAACCACACATCAGCATAACCACACATCAGCATAACCACACATCAGCATAACCACACATCAGCATAACCACACATCAGCATAACCACACATCAGCATAACCACACATCAGCATAACCACACATCAGCATAACCACACATCAGCATAACCACACATCAGCATAACCACACATCAGCATGACCACACATCAGCATGACCACACATCAGCATAACCACACATCAGCATAACCACACATCAGCATAACCACACATCAGCATAACCACACATCAGCATAACCACACATCAGCATAACCACACATCAGCATAACCACACATCAGCATAACCACACATCAGCATAACCACACATCAGCATAACCACACATCAGCATAACCACACATCAGCATAACCACACATCAGCATAACCACACATCAGCATAACCACACATCAGCATAACCACACATCAGCATAACCACACATCAGCATAACCACACATCAGCATAACCACACATCAGCATAACCACACATCAGCATAACCACACATCAGCATAACCACACATCAGCATAACCACACATCAGCATAACCACACATCAGCATCACCACACATCAGCATCACCACACATCAGCATAACCACACATCAGCATAACCACACATCAGCATAACCACACATCAGCATAACCACACATCAGCATAACCACACATCAGCATAACCACACATCAGCATAACCACACATCAGCATGACCACACATCAGCATGACCACACATCAGCATGACCACACATCAGCATAACCACACATCAACCACACATCAGCATAACCACACATCAGCATAACCACACATCAGCATAACCACACATCAGCATAACCACACATCAGCATAACCACACATCAGCATAACCACACATCAGCATAACCACACATCAGCATAACCACACATCAGCATAACCACACATCAGCATAACCACACATCAGCATAACCACACATCAGCATAACCACACATCAGCATAACCACACATCAGCATAACCACACATCAGCATGACCACATCAGCATGACCACACATCAGCATAACCACACATCAGCATAACCACACATCAGCATAACCACACATCAGCATAACCACACATCAGCATAACCACACATCAGCATAACCACACATCAGCATGACCACACATCAGCATGACCACACATCAGCATAACCACACATCAGCATAACCACACATCAGCATAACCACACATCAGCATAACCACACATCAGCATAACCACACATCAGCATAACCACACATCAGCATAACCACACATCAGCATAACCACACATCAGCATAACCACACATCAGCATAACCACACATCAGCATAACCACACATCAGCATAACCACACATCAGCATAACCACACATCAGCATAACCACACATCAGCATAACCACACATCAGCATAACCACACATCAGCATAACCACACATCAGCATAACCACACATCAGCATCACCACACATCAGCATCACCACACATCAGCATAACCACACATCAGCATAACCACACATCAGCATAACCACACATCAGCATAACCACACATCAGCATAACCACACATCAGCATAACCACACATCAGCATAACCACACATCAGCATAACCACACATCAGCATGACCACACATCAGCATGACCACACATCAGCATGACCACACATCAGCATAACCACACATCAACCACACATCAGCATAACCACACATCAGCATAACCACACATCAGCATAACCACACATCAGCATAACCACACATCAGCATAACCACACATCAGCATAACCACACATCAGCATAACCACACATCAGCATGACCACACATCACCATGACCACGCATCAGCATAACCACACATCAGCATAACCACACATCAGCATAACCACACATCAGCATAACCACACATCAGCATAACCACACATCAGCATAACCACACATCAGCATAACCACACATCAGCATGACCACACATCAGCATGACCACGCATCAGCATAACCACACATCAGCATAACCACACATCAGCATAACCACACATCAGCATAACCACACATCAGCATAACCACACATCAGCATAACCACACATCAGCATAACCACACATCAGCATAACCACACATCAGCATAACCACACATCAGCATAACCACACATCAGCATAACCACACATCAGCATAACCACACATCAGCATAACCACACATCAGCATAACCACACATCAGCATCACCACACATCAGCATAACCACACATCAGCATAACCACACATCAGCATAACCACACATCAGCATAACCACACATCAGCATAACCACACATCAGCATAACCACACATCAGCATAACCACACATCAGCATAACCACACATCAGCATAACCACACATCAGCATGACCACACATCAGCATGACCACACATCAGCATGACCACACATCAGCATAACCACACATCAACCACACATCAGCATAACCACACATCAGCATAACCACACATCAGCATAACCACACATCAGCATAACCACACATCAGCATAACCACACATCAGCATAACCACACATCAGCATAACCACACATCAGCATGACCACACATCACCATGACCACGCATCAGCATAACCACACATCAGCATAACCACACATCAGCATAACCACACATCAGCATAACCACACATCAGCATGACCACACATCAGCATGACCACGCATCAGCATAACCACACATCAGCATAACCACACATCAGCATAACCACACATCAGCATAACCACACATCAGCATAACCACACATCAGCATAACCACACATCAGCATAACCACACATCAGCATAACCACACATCAGCATAACCACACATCAGCATAACCACACATCAGCATAACCACACATCAGCATAACCACACATCAGCATAACCACACATCAGCATAACCACACATCAGCATAACCACACATCAGCATAACCACACATCAGCATAACCACACATCAGCATAACCACACATCAGCATAACCACACATCAGCATAACCACACATCAGCATAACCACACATCAGCATAACCACACATCAGCATAACCACACATCAGCATAACCACACATCAGCATAACCACACATCAGCATAACCACACATCAGCATAACCACACATCAGCATAACCACACATCAGCATAACCACACATCAGCATAACCACACATCAGCATAACCACACATCAGCATAACCACACATCAGCATAACCACACATCAGCATAACCACACATCAGCATAACCACACATCAGCATAACCACACATCAGCATAACCACACATCAGCATAACCACACATCAGCATGACCACATCAGCATGACCACACATCAGCATAACCACACATCAGCATAACCACACATCAGCATAACCACACATCAGCATAACCACACATCAGCATAACCACACATCAGCATAACCACACATCAGCATGACCACACATCAGCATGACCACACATCAGCATAACCACACATCAGCATAACCACACATCAGCATAACCACACATCAGCATAACCACACATCAGCATAACCACACATCAGCATGACCACACATCAGCATAACCACACATCAGCATAACCACACATCAGCATAACCACACATCAGCATAACCACACATCAGCATGACCACACATCAGCATGACCACACATCAGCATAACCACACATCAGCATAACCACACATCAGCATGACCACACATCAGCATAACCACACATCAGCATAACCACACATCAGCATAACCACACATCAGCATAACCACACATCAGCATAACCACACATCAGCATGACCACACATCAGCATAACCACACATCAGCATAACCACACATCAACATGACCACACATCAGCATGACCACACATCAGCATGACCACACATCAGCATAACCACACATCAGCATAACCACACATCAGCATAACCACACATCAGCATAACCACACATCAGCATAACCACACATCAGCATAACCACACATCAGCATGACCACACATCAGCATGACCACACATCAGCATAACCACACATCAGCATAACCACACATCAGCATAACCACACATCAGCATAACCACACATCAGCATAACCACACATCAGCATGACCACACATCAGCATAACCACACATCAGCATAACCACTCATCAGCATGACCACACATCAGCATGACCACGCATCAGCATAACCACACATCAGCATAACCACACATCAGCATAACCACACATCAGCATGACCACACATCAGCATGACCACACATCAGCATAACCACACATCAGCATAACCACACATCAGCATGACCACACATCAGCATAACCACACATCAGCATAACCACACATCAGCATAACCACACATCAGCATAACCACACATCAGCATAACCACACATCAGCATGACCACACATCAGCATAACCACACATCAGCATAACCACACATCAACATGACCACACATCAGCATGACCACACATCAGCATGACCACACATCAGCATAACCACACATCAGCATAACCACACATCAGCATAACCACACATCAGCATAACCACACATCAGCATAACCACACATCAGCATGACCACACATCAGCATGACCACGCATCAGCATGACCACACATCAGCATGACCACACATCAGCATAACCACACATCAGCATAACCACACATCAGCATAACCACACATCAGCATAACCACACATCAGCATGACCACACATCAGCATAACCACACATCAGCATAACCACACATCAGCATAACCACACATCAGCATAACCACACATCAGCATAACCACACATCAGCATAACCACACATCAGCATAACCACACATCAGCATAACCACACATCAGCATAACCACACATCAGCATAACCACACATCAGCATGACCACACATCAGCATGACCACACATCAGCATGACCACACATCAGCATAACCACACATCAACCACACATCAGCATAACCACACATCAGCATAACCACACATCAGCATAACCACACATCAGCATAACCACACATCAGCATAACCACACATCAGCATAACCACACATCAGCATAACCACACATCAGCATGACCACACATCAGCATGACCACGCATCAGCATAACCACACATCAGCATAACCACACATCAGCATAACCACACATCAGCATAACCACACATCAGCATAACCACACATCAGCATAACCACACATCAGCATAACCACACATCAGCATGACCACACATCAGCATGACCACGCATCAGCATAACCACACATCAGCATAACCACACATCAGCATAACCACACATCAGCATAACCACACATCAGCATAACCACACATCAGCATAACCACACATCAGCATAACCACACATCAGCATAACCACACATCAGCATAACCACTCATCAGCATAACCACACATCAGCATAACCACACATCAGCATAACCACACATCAGCATAACCACACATCAGCATAACCACACATCAGCATAACAACACATCAGCATAACCACACATCAGCATAACCACACATCAGCATAACCACACATCAGCATAACCACACATCAGCATAACCACACATCAGCATAACCACACATCAGCATAACCACACATCAGCATAACCACACATCAGCATAACCACACATCAGCATAACCACACATCAGCATAACCACACATCAGCATAACCACACATCAGCATGACCACACATCAGCATGACCACACATCAGCATAACCACACATCAGCCTGACCACACATCAGCATGACCACACATCAGCGTAACCACACATCAGCATAACCACACATCAGCATGACCACACATCAGCATGACCACACATCAGCATAACCACACATCAGCATAACCACACATCAGCATAACCACACATCAGCATAACCACACATCAGCATAACCACACATCAGCATAACCACACATCAGCATAACCACACATCAGCATAACCACACATCAGCATGACCACACATCAGCATGACCACGCATCAGCATAACCACACATCAGCAAAACCACACATCAGCATAACCACACATCAGCATAACCACACATCAGCATAACCACACATCAGCATAACCACACATCAGCATAACCACACATCAGCATGACCACACATCAGCATGACCACGCATCAGCATAACCACACATCAGCATAACCACACATCAGCATAACCACACATCAGCATAACCACACATCAGCATAACCACACATCAGCATAACCACACATCAGCATAACCACACATCAGCATAACCACACATCAGCATAACCACACATCAGCATAACCACACATCATCATAACCACACATCAGCATAACCACACATCAGCATAACAACACATCAGCATAACCACACATCAGCATAACCACACATCAGCATAACCACACATCAGCATAACCACACATCAGCATAACCACACATCAGCATAACCACACATCAGCATAACCACACATCAGCATAACCACACATCAGCATAACCACACATCAGCATAACCACACATCAGCATGACCACACATCAGCATAACCACACATCAGCATAACCACACATCAGCATAACCACACATCAGCATAACCACACATCAGCATAACCACACATCAGCATAACCACACATCAGCATAACCACACATCAGCATGAGCACACATCAGCATAACCACACATCAGCATAACCACACATCAGCATGACCACACATCAGCATGACCACACATCAGCATAACCACACATCAGCATGACCACACATCAGCATAACCACACATCAGCATAACCACACATCAGCATAACCTCACATCAGCATAACCACACATCAGCATGACCACACATCAGCATAACCACACATCAGCATAACCACACATCAGCATGACCACACATCAGCATGACCACGCATCAGCATGACCACACATCAGCATGACCACACATCAGCATAACCACACATCAGCATAACCACACATCAGCATAACCACACATCAGCATAACCACACATCAGCATAACCACACATCAGCATGACCACACATCAGCATGACCACGCATCAGCATGACCACACATCAGCATGACCACACATCAGCATAACCACACATCAGCATAACCACACATCAGCATAACCACACATCAGCATAACCCCACATCAGCATAACCACACATCAGCATAACCACACATCAGCATAACCACACATCAGCATAACCACACATCAGCATAACCACACATCAGCATAACCACACATCAGCATAACCACACATCAGCATGACCACACATCAGCATAACCACACATCAGCATAACCACACATCAGCATAACCACACATCAGCATAACCACACATCAGCATAACCACACATCAGCATAACCACACATCAGCATAACCACACATCAGC
Organism: Closterium sp. Naga37s-1; assembly: GCA_947471745.1. Classification (NCBI taxonomy): domain Eukaryota; kingdom Viridiplantae; phylum Streptophyta; class Zygnematophyceae; order Desmidiales; family Closteriaceae; genus Closterium; species Closterium sp. Naga37s-1. Next base: position 1,617,978 of record CANJKZ010000166.1, read on the forward strand.
ATAACCACACATCAGCATAACCACACATCAGCATAACCACACATCAGCATAACCACACATCAGCATAACCACACATCAGCATAACCACACATCAGCATGACCACACATCAGCATGACCACACATCAGCATAACCACACATCAGCATAACCACACATCAGCATAACCACACATCAGCATAACCACACATCAGCATAACCACACATCAGCATGACCACACATCAGCATAACCACACATCAGCATAACCACACATCAGCATAACCACACATCAGCATAACCACACATCAGCATGACCACACATCAGCATGACCACACATCAGCATAACCACACATCAGCATAACCACACATCAGCATGACCACACATCAGCATAACCACACATCAGCATAACCACACATCAGCATAACCACACATCAGCATAACCACACATCAGCATAACCACACATCAGCATGACCACACATCAGCATAACCACACATCAGCATAACCACACATCAACATGACCACACATCAGCATGACCACACATCAGCATGACCACACATCAGCATAACCACACATCAGCATAACCACACATCAGCATAACCACACATCAGCATAACCACACATCAGCATAACCACACATCAGCATAACCACACATCAGCATGACCACACATCAGCATGACCACACATCAGCATAACCACACATCAGCATAACCACACATCAGCATAACCACACATCAGCATAACCACACATCAGCATAACCACACATCAGCATGACCACACATCAGCATAACCACACATCAGCATAACCACTCATCAGCATGACCACACATCAGCATGACCACGCATCAGCATAACCACACATCAGCATAACCACACATCAGCATAACCACACATCAGCATAACCACACATCAGCATAACCACACATCAGCATAACCACACATCAGCATAACCACACATCAGCATAACCACACATCAGCATAACCACACATCAGCATAACCACACATCAGCATGACCACACATCAGCATAACCACACATCAGCATAACCACACATCAGCATAACCACACATCAGCATAACCACACATCAGCATAACCACACATCAGCATAACCACACATCAGCATAACCACACATCAGCATGAGCACACATCAGCATAACCACACATCAGCATAACCACACATCAGCATGACCACACATCAGCATGACCACACATCAGCATAACCACACATCAGCATGACCACACATCAGCATGACCACGCATCAGCATGACCACACATCAGCATGACCACACATCAGCATAACCACACATCAGCATAACCACACATCAGCATAACCACACATCAGCATAACCACACATCAGCATGACCACACATCAGCATAACCACACATCAGCATAACCACACATCAGCATAACCACACATCAGCATAACCACACATCAGCATAACCACACATCAGCATAACCACACATCAGCATAACCACACATCAGCATAACCACACATCAGCATAACCACACATCAGCATAACCACACATCAGCATGACCACACATCAGCATGACCACACATCAGCATGACCACACATCAGCATAACCACACATCAACCACACATCAGCATAACCACACATCAGCATAACCACACATCAGCATAACCACACATCAGCATAACCACACATCAGCATAACCACACATCAGCATAACCACACATCAGCATAACCACACATCAGCATGACCACACATCAGCATGACCACGCATCAGCATAACCACACATCAGCATAACCACACATCAGCATAACCACACATCAGCATAACCACACATCAGCATAACCACACATCAGCATAACCACACATCAGCATAACCACACATCAGCATGACCACACATCAGCATGACCACGCATCAGCATAACCACACATCAGCATAACCACACATCAGCATAACCACACATCAGCATAACCACACATCAGCATAACCACACATCAGCATAACCACACATCAGCATAACCACACATCAGCATAACCACTCATCAGCATAACCACACATCAGCATAACCACACATCAGCATAACCACACATCAGCATAACCACACATCAGCATAACCACACATCAGCATAACAACACATCAGCATAACCACACATCAGCATAACCACACATCAGCATAACCACACATCAGCATAACCACACATCAGCATAACCACACATCAGCATAACCACACATCAGCATAACCACACATCAGCATAACCACACATCAGCATAACCACACATCAGCATAACCACACATCAGCATAACCACACATCAGCATAACCACACATCAGCATGACCACACATCAGCATGACCACACATCAGCATAACCACACATCAGCCTGACCACACATCAGCATGACCACACATCAGCGTAACCACACATCAGCATAACCACACATCAGCATGACCACACATCAGCATGACCACACATCAGCATAACCACACATCAGCATAACCACACATCAGCATAACCACACATCAGCATAACCACACATCAGCATAACCACACATCAGCATAACCACACATCAGCATAACCACACATCAGCATAACCACACATCAGCATGACCACACATCAGCATGACCACGCATCAGCATAACCACACATCAGCAAAACCACACATCAGCATAACCACACATCAGCATAACCACACATCAGCATAACCACACATCAGCATAACCACACATCAGCATAACCACACATCAGCATGACCACACATCAGCATGACCACGCATCAGCATAACCACACATCAGCATAACCACACATCAGCATAACCACACATCAGCATAACCACACATCAGCATAACCACACATCAGCATAACCACACATCAGCATAACCACACATCAGCATAACCACACATCAGCATAACCACACATCAGCATAACCACACATCATCATAACCACACATCAGCATAACCACACATCAGCATAACAACACATCAGCATAACCACACATCAGCATAACCACACATCAGCATAACCACACATCAGCATAACCACACATCAGCATAACCACACATCAGCATAACCACACATCAGCATAACCACACATCAGCATAACCACACATCAGCATAACCACACATCAGCATAACCACACATCAGCATGACCACACATCAGCATAACCACACATCAGCATAACCACACATCAGCATAACCACACATCAGCATAACCACACATCAGCATAACCACACATCAGCATAACCACACATCAGCATAACCACACATCAGCATGAGCACACATCAGCATAACCACACATCAGCATAACCACACATCAGCATGACCACACATCAGCATGACCACACATCAGCATAACCACACATCAGCATGACCACACATCAGCATAACCACACATCAGCATAACCACACATCAGCATAACCTCACATCAGCATAACCACACATCAGCATGACCACACATCAGCATAACCACACATCAGCATAACCACACATCAGCATGACCACACATCAGCATGACCACGCATCAGCATGACCACACATCAGCATGACCACACATCAGCATAACCACACATCAGCATAACCACACATCAGCATAACCACACATCAGCATAACCACACATCAGCATAACCACACATCAGCATGACCACACATCAGCATGACCACGCATCAGCATGACCACACATCAGCATGACCACACATCAGCATAACCACACATCAGCATAACCACACATCAGCATAACCACACATCAGCATAACCCCACATCAGCATAACCACACATCAGCATAACCACACATCAGCATAACCACACATCAGCATAACCACACATCAGCATAACCACACATCAGCATAACCACACATCAGCATAACCACACATCAGCATGACCACACATCAGCATAACCACACATCAGCATAACCACACATCAGCATAACCACACATCAGCATAACCACACATCAGCATAACCACACATCAGCATAACCACACATCAGCATAACCACACATCAGCATAACCACACATCAGCATAACCACACATCAGCATAACCACACATCAGCATAACCACACATCAGCATAACCACACATCAGCATAACCACACATCAGCATGACCACACATCAGCATGACCACACATCAGCATGACCACACATCAGCATAACCACACATCAGCATAACCACACATCAGCATAACCACACATCAGCATAACCACACATCAGCATAACCACACATCAGCATAACCACACATCAGCATAACCACACATCAGCATAACCACACATCAGCATAACCACACATCAGCATGACCACACATCAGCATGACCACGCATCAGCATAACCACACATCAGCATAACCACACATCAGCATAACCACACATCAGCATAACCACACATCAGCATAACCACACATCAGCATAACCACACATCAGCATAACCACACATCAGCATGACCACACATCAGCATGACCACGCATCAGCATAACCACACATCAGCATAACCACACATCAGCATAACCACACATCAGCATAACCACACATCAGCATAACCACACATCAGCATAACCACACATCAGCATAACCACACATCAGCATAACCACACATCAGCATAACCACACATCAGCATAACCACACATCAGCATAACCACACATCAGCATAACCACACATCAGCATAACCACACATCAGCATAACCACACATCAGCATAACCACACATCAGCATAACCACACATCAGCATAACCACACATCAGCATAACCACACATCAGCATAACCACACATCAGCATAACCACACATCAGCATAACCACACATCAGCATAACCACACATCAGCATAACCACACATCAGCATAACCACACATCAGCATAAACCACACATCAGCATAACCACACATCAGCATGACCACACATCAGCATGACCACACATCAGCATGACCACACATCAGCATAACCACACATCAGCATAACCACACATCAGCATAACCACACATCAGCATAACCACACATCAGCATAACCACACATCAGCATGACCACACATCAGCATGACCACACATCAGCATAACCACACATCAGCATAACCACACATCAGCATAACCACACATCAGCATAACCACACATCAGCATAACCACACATCAGCATAACCACACATCAGCATAACCACACATCAGCATAACCACACATCAGCATAACCACACATCAGCATAACCACACATCAGCATGACCACACATCAGCATGACCACACATCAGCATAACCACACATCAGCATAACCACACATCAGCATGACCACACATCAGCATAACCACACATCAGCATAACCACACATCAGCATAACCAAATATCAGCATAACCACACATCAGCATAACCACACATCAGCATGACCACACATCAGCATAACCACACATCAGCATAACCACACATCAACATGACCACACATCAGCATGACCACACATCAGCATGACCACACATCAGCATAACCACACATCAGCATAACCACACATCAGCATAACCACACATCAGCATAACCACACATCAGCATGACCACACATCAGCATGACCACACATCAGCATAACCACACATCAGCATGACCACACATCAGCATGACCACACATCAGCATAACCACACATCAGCATAACCACACATCAGCATGACCACACATCAGCATGACCACACATCAGCATAACCACACATCAGCATAACCACACATCAGCATAACCACACATCAGCATAACCACACATCAGCATAACCACACATCAGCACAACCACACATCAGCATAACCACACATCAGCATAACCACACATCAGCATGACCACACATCAGCATAACCACACATCAGCATAACCACACATCAGCATAACCACACATCAGCATAACCACACATCAGCATAACCACACATCAGCATAACCACACATCAGCATAACCACACATCAGCATGACCACACATCAGCATAACCACACATCAGCATAACCACACATCAGCATGACCACACATCAGCATGACCACACATCAGCATAACCACACATCAGCATGACCACACATCAGCATAACCACACATCAGCATAACCACACATCAGCATAACCACACATCAGCATAACCACACATCAGCATGACCACACATCAGCATGACCACACATCAGCACATCAGCATGACCACACATCAGCATAACCACACATCAGCATGACCACACATCAGCATAACCACACATCAGCATAACCACACATCAGCATAACCACACATCAGCATAACCACACATCAGCATAACCACACATCAGCATAACCACACATCAGCATAACCACACATCAGCATAACCACACATCAGCATCACCACACATCAGCATGACCACACATCAGCATGACCACACATCAGCATGACCACACATCAGCATGACCACACATCAGCATAACCACACATCAGCATGACCACACATCAGCATGACCACACATCAGCATAACCACACATCAGCATAACCACACATCAGCATAACCACACATCAGCATAACCACACATCAGCATGACCACACATCAGCATGACCACACATCAGCATGACCACACATCAGCATGACCACACATCAGCATGACCACACATCAGCATGACCACACATCAGCATGACCACACATCAGCATGACCACACATCAGTATAACCACACATCAGCATGACCACACATCAGCATGACCACACATCAGCATGACCACACATCAGCATGACCACACATCAGCATGACCACACATCAGCATGACCACACATCAGCATGACCACACATCAGCATGACCACACATCAGCATGACCACACATCAGCATGACCACACATCAGCATGACCACACATCAGCATGACCACACATCAGCATAACCACACATCAGCATAACCACACATCAGCATGACCACACATCAGCATGACCACACATCAGCATGACCACACATCAGCATGACCACACATCAGCATGACCACACATCAGCATAACCACACATCAGCATGACCACACATCAGCATGACCACACATCAGCATGACCACACATCAGCATGACCACACATCAGCATGACCACACATCAGCATAACCACACATCAGCATAACCACACATCAGCATGACCACACATCAGCATGACCACACATCAGCATGACCACACATCAGCATGACCACACATCAGCATGACCACACATCAGCATGACCACATAGTCAAGTGGGTAGTTATGAATCCCAGTCACATCAGCTATGAATAAACTGCAGCTGTAGCTTGTTAACGCTGGGCTGACTTGAGTTTCTACTCGCAAGTTGAAAACATTCTTCACAAATGTCGGTAAATCTGGAATTTCTTTTTTTACACTAACGAGTTTACTCGAGTCATTTTCTCATGTCTAACCCCATGCTAGCTATCTAAGCTGTCCTAATCTTCACACAAGGACGACCCTATGCTGCCGGCAGTGGTGTTTACCATTGCCCATGCCAGCAGCATACCTCCTTCCCTAGACTAATGGGCACGAATCTTGTATACTCTCGACTCAACTCAATCAAACTGTACTATGTTGAAAATTTGCATACCGACTTTACGGAGAGCACCTCAAAGCCCGCTAAACTCAAGATTCAACGCAGCCCCCATCGGCCATTCCCGAGCCTCATTATGATTTACTGCATGTTTCCCACTGCTTATCTTGTCGTGGAATTCTAGTGTGGATCACTTTGATTACGGTATGCATGTGTTTCAAGAATATAGCTTCTACATATCACTACCAGGACGAGCACTGCACAATTGAGTTCTAAGATAATGTGACATGCGATGGGCATATATATCCCAACAACCCATGTCCCAGCCTCCCATCTCCCAACCATCCAACTCCCCCAGCCACAATGCCCCAAGAACCCATGTCCCAAGCACCCATGTCCCAAGCACCCATGTCCCAAGCACCCATGTCCCAAGCACCCATGTCCCAAGCACCCATGTCCCATCCACCCATGTCCCATCCACCCATGTCCCAAGCACCCATGTCCCATCCACCCATGTCCCAAGCACCCATGTCCCAAGCACCCATGTCCCAAGCACCCATGTCCCAAGCACCCATGTCCCAAGCACCCATGTCCCATCCACCCATGTCCCATCCACCCATGTCCCAATCACCCATGTCCCAACCACCCATGTCCCAAGCACCCATGTCCCATCCACCCATGTCCCATCCACCCATGTCCCATCCACCCATGTCCCATCCACCCATGTCCCATCCACCCATGTCCAATCCACCCATGTCCAATCCACCCATGTCCCATCCCATCCACGCAGCTCACAGGTGATCAATCATGCCGTGCGCGTTGCAAGTGATGTCGAGCGCAGCAAGCGGGACGCAGTCGGGTTTGGGGTCCTCCAAGCCCGGGAACTTCACGTACCTCCACGCCGCCTGCGAGTCGTTCAGGAATTGCACTGCGTGTTGGGGAAGTCGGAAGGGCGCGAGTTGCGGGGGTTGAGGTTGAGGGACTGGGTGGATTGGATTGGATTGCTTCGGGAGGGGGGGGTGGCAGAGGCGGGTTGGGGGAATGTAGTCACGTCTGGGTGGGCAACCGCCAGCCCGGGTGGGGACATGCGAGCTCCACGCCACGCCGTCTGGGAGCACACGGAGTGGGGAGGTGGGGAGCTCCACGCCGTGTGGGAGTCGCTAAAACGGTGCCCTGCAGGAAGAGGAGGGAGGGAGCACAGCACACCGTGTGGGGAGGTGGATGGGGGCGACAAAGTTCATTAGAGTCGATTCATTTGAAGCGACAAAAGTTAACGGTATATAGTAGTTGCAGGGGAAGTGCAGCGAAGCGCAGCGCACTACGTGTGGCGGTGGTTGGCAGTCCGAGGAAGATGACGTGGGGCAAAAATGGCAACCGTCGTACTGACATGGAGGGAATGAATGATGGCGATGAGATGCGCGTACAGACAGACAGACATGGAATAAAATACCTGCGAACGTGAGACAAACTATTCTCGGCCGTCGTACTGACGTGGAATGGATGATGGCGATGAGTTGCACGTACAGACAGACATGGAATGAAACCTGAAGCGAACTATTCTCGCCCAACAGTCACCCGGCCTGCCCAGCTCACCTTGAGTGGGTTCGAGCGGAACAACGTTGGCCTTCACAAGCGGCGCGAGCAGGCCGGCGGCGAGCCATCCTGCGAGCCATGCAAGGCGTGCAAGGCGCCCTGTGAGGCGAGGTGACTTCTGAGTCAACTCAAAAGGCATGGCGAGCCACCTTGCGAGCCATGCGAGGGCCGTCAGCGAGCGCTGCGCCCTCCGCCCATGTGCCATCGCCACTGTTGTCACTGCCGCCGCCGCCGCCTTAGCCGCCGCCGTCGCAGGGGATGGCGATTGGAAGTTGGATTGGGAGTGCGAACGCGTCCTCTTTGCAAGATGTTTCCTAGAAATTACAACCATATCTCGCAAGCAGTTCCCCTTTGGAGCGACCATGGTGCTTGCCAGGTAATTGATGCTGTGACCAAGAGAGGGAGAGGGAGTGAGGGTGAGACTTGGAGAGAGTGAGTGCGAGTGAGGGTGAGACAGAGTGCGAGTAAGACTAAGAGCAAGCGGGAGTGAGTGAGAGAGAGTGAATGAGAGTGAGAGAGTGGTCCAAGTGAAAGTGGGAGTGAGAGTGAGACTAAGAAGGTGAGTGAGAGTGAGAGAGACGGATATTGAGACAGAGTGAAGAGTGAGGCTGAGACAAGACTTAGAGACTGGCACCGACACTGACACTGGGAATGAGAATGAGAGAGCGATAGACTGAGACGTGAGACCGTAAAGAGTGAGACGTAGACTGAGACTGAGACTGAGCGTAAATGATCGAGACTGCGACTGACTGTGGTACGCGCCGGTCCAAGGCTGCTGCGTCGCGTCGCCTAACTTAAGTTCCGCCCACCTTTAAACTTGTGCGCGCAACCAGTGACAGCGGAGCCGCGGCTATGACGATAAAAAGCTGTCTCTAGAGTCCGCACAAAAGCCACCTAACGAGGATATGATGTTAAGGTACCGGCCGCGGTCAGATGCTGCCGTCTTAAACGGCCCGACCTGCGGCTTTAAGCGGAACTAATGGGCGGGCCGAGGGACTGTACGCCGCTCGCAGCCCTGCGGAGGCTTGAGGGCAGTGCGCGCTACTGCTGATACGGAATGCGCTGAATGTTGAGAATTGGGTTTTTTTTTTTTTTTGGGTTGAGACTCGGGCTCTCGCACGGTGTGAGACAGTGCGAGAACTACCAGGAGCTGCTGATAGAGAATGCGCTGAATTCTACGAGTTGAAATCTTTACTCAGAACTAGGCTTGAGATGCAGCGAGAAATGGTAGTAGTTACTCCTCGTACCACGGGGTGGAGTGGGTTCAGCTCGATATCCGCACGCCTATTAGGTTTCACGAAGCTCGAAGCTCTGAGACGCGGTCGAAGCTAAAGGGTCAGCGCGTGCGGCCCTACGACGAGTGGCGTCGTGGGTGCTCAGTCATGCCGCAGAAGCCCAGCAGCGGCGCAGTCATGTCCAGGCAACGAGTGCTCATGTCCCCCCAAACACAGTGTCGCGCGCACCCATGTCCCCGCAACCCGCAGTCATATCCCAGCAATGAACCTTGAAATCCACGATTCGGCAATTATATGTATGTCACGAGCCCCGCAGAAATATCCCGTGCACCACAATCCTAAGCCGACACTACGTGTAGGGCACGCCTGGGTGACAATGGGGAGGGATGAGAAAATACGTGTACTATTGTTACTTACGGTGTAATGAATTAGAATTCATTACTCTAGAGGCTGCTCGTAGCGAGGACAGCCCCAACACTTCGCATCGGTTTGGGTTCGGCCTACACTTCGGCCCGAACCACATTCCGGGTCGCCCCGCACCAATTGCGACACTTCCGAGCTGTTACAATCCCAAGTGGGACTTAGCGAAGGATCGCTCAGGGTTGATCGCAGAGTAGTTGTTGCAGCGGAAGTTTGAATCTCAGGTCAGAGTGAATGTAAATGACTGAGTTGATAATAGCATGCATACATCGAGTTTATATAAGAATACAAGGGAATACGAAAAGACCTAGACTAGCCATGTACTCTAAGGGGTACATTCCCTTATTACAGCAGATTCAAACCGTGCGGCGCGGGAACCCGTTTTGAACCTGTTCCCGCCTTTTCCATTTCGAATGTTTCTGCCTGCATCGGTCTTTGGTCAGACGGTTGCTGCGTCGCTTCGACTCTTCTGACTCCTCGACTTCGTACTCGGTAGAGTCGGCTCCTGCAGCATACAGGAATGCCTTACTCATAAAACTTCATATCGTAACACTCCCCTTCATTCCTGGGCGCGGATGGAGCTGACTCGCTTGACTACTCTGGTGAGGTCAGAGCACTGTTTGTACTGCTGACGTGGCAGACGTTTGGTGAGGAAGTCTGCTGCCATCTCGGTAGTCGGGCAGTAGGCGAGGTCAACTTTGCCTTGGTCGATTTCGTCCTTGACGAAAAAGTACCGAAGCGCGATGTGCTTCATACGGTTCACGAAACCGGGCTTGTTCGCGATCCTGATGGCACTCTGGTTGTCGCAGTGAAGGCGAAAGGTAGGCGAGGTTGGGATTTTCGCCTCCTGTAGCAGCTCTTGCAGGTACAGGCCTTCGCGAACTGCTGCTGTCGCGGCGATGTATTCTGCTTCGGCCGATGACAGGGCAACCAGCTCCGGCTTCTGTGAGTTCCAGGAGATTGGCCCAGTTGGTTCCAGGCGAAAGACGAAGCCGGTTCGGGACCGTCGATTTGCAGGATCAGCTGCATGATCTGCGTCCACGTAACCGTTGAGGTTGATGGAGGTCGTCGTCAGCGTGGAATAGGAGAGCCCAATGTCAGGTGTGGAGATGAAGTACTGCAGGGCGCGTTCCAGGTCCAGCTGGTTCTCAGCTACTGGCTTGCGAGAATACTGCGCCAGTTGGCTAGCGATGTACGAGAGGTCGGGTCGGCAGGTGACAGAGGCGAACAGCAGGCAACCCAGTTGCTGCTGGTACAGTTGGAGTCCTGCGGGTGACAGTGGTTTGTTGTCCGGTTTGTGGTTGGTGCTGGGGCTGCGGTAAGGAGTTGAGAGTGGTGCGGGAGAGATGTTGAAGCGTTCCTTCAGCTGCTCTGCGTACTTGGAGGCTGACAGATGAATTGCTTCTGGCGCGTAAGTGATGTTTAACCCCAAGAACTGCTTCACATCAGGGTTGGTGGTGATGTCTACGCGCTGCGCCAGATTTTCCTGGAACTGATCCAGAAGTTTGTTGCAGGTGCCCGTGTACAGCAGGTCGTCGACGTAGACTGTCAGGAGGATGTAGTCGCCGCTGAAGTGAAGGCGATACATTCCCGGGTCGTGTGGGAGCTGCTTGAAGCCGATTTCGAGGAGAATTTTGTGCAGGTGCTGCTGCCAGAGGCGAGGCGCCTGCTTGATCCCGTAGAGGGACTTCTTCAGTTGACAGACCCTGGGATCACCTTCCCCGTAGGTGTGCGGTTGCTCCACGAAGATAGTAGCATCCACCAACGCGTATAAAAACGCGTTCTTTACGTCGATCTATCGCAGTGGCAGGTGCTTCGCGGCGGCAATGGCGAGTAGGATCCGAACTGAGGTGTGGCGACTGACGGGGGCGAAGGTTTGATCGAAGTCGATGCGACGCTGATCGTACCCGCGTACGACCCAGCGTGCCTTGAAGCGCTCGATAGTGCCGTCAGCGTTAGTTTTCAGACGAAAAACCCATTTTCCACTGAGCACCCTCCTCCCCTTCACTGCTGCACGATCGACTAGGACCCAGGTGTCACGCGATTCCAGCGCCTTTAGTTCCGCATCCATCGCAGCACGCCATTCCTTGGCGTGAGGACCGGTTAGGGCCTGGCGAGGATTCTTGGGCTCCACAGCCCGTGCAAGGGTAGAGACGGATGTGTGCAGGCCGAGAAGTTGAAGGCCTGACACATTGGTGGTGTCTGCGTTGGTGGGGACTTCCACCACGTCGTCGTCTCCGCTCTCATAGCCGGGTGCTGCGGTGCTTGGTTCTGCTTGGCGCCGTGATGGTCCTGGCGTGGGGTCATCGTCGCTGTCATCGTCGTCGTCGTCGCGCGGGCGAGGCGGGATGCTGGGATGTTCGTCGGTGTCGTCGCGGTCCAGTACGGCTGCTGCTGCTTCGTCTTCTGGAGTTGCGAAGCTGCGGCCGCTGTTGACGTAGCCGCGTGCCTGGTTTCGGCGCTCGTCCTCGATCCACTGCTTCAGGGTGAGTCGTTCGTAGAAGAGGATGTCACGCGCGGGAACAATCTCTTTGCTATCCATGTCAAGAATGAGCCAGCCTTTGTGCTCGTGACTGAGCCCCAAGTGAACTCCCCAGCGCGCACGATGAACGAACTTGCCGATTGTTGCCAAGGTCGGCCGATATTGCACCATGCACCCCCAAACTCTCAGCATGGAGGGGTCTCCCCTTGAGCCGGTCCACTTCATGTGAGGGGACATGTTATCCCTGTTGGCGGTGGTGGAGAGGAGGTTGTGCAGACGCACCGCATGGTTCATGGCGTAGGGCCAAAATTTCTTTGGCAGGCCGGACTGATTCATGATGGCGCGGACCTTGGTCATGAGCGTGCGATTGACCCTCTCGGCGACACCTTGCTGCTGGTGAGCATAGGGGAGGGAGATCTCATGCTTAATCCCCTTCTCGGTGAGCACGCTCTCCAGTTCATTGCTCCGAAATTCCTTTGCCCCATCACTCTGCCAGATCTTCAGTTTCCTTCCTGACTGTCGCTGCGCGTGCGCGAGGAAGATGCGGAACACCTCCGGAGCCTTGGAGCGGGCGTCAACGTTGGCGATCCACACGTGGCGTGAGTAGGCGTCGATGAAGGTCAGTGTGTATTTTTCGCCGTTGAGTCCGTCGCAGGTGAGCACGATGAAGTCACTGTATACCTTCTCCAGCTTCTTGTAGCGGTTGGTGCTCGGCTCTAGAGAGGGGTAGGCAGTGTGGGAAAGTGCAGCTGTAGGGCAGACTGTGCAGGTGGTCGGATGTGGCGTGGTGCTCTCTAGTTCCGTTCCGTCGGGGCGCAGCAGTGCTCCTGGCGGAAAAACCTTTGCGCGGAGGCAGTTGGCGAGTGTCTGGCGCGAGGGGTGGCCCATCCGCTGTTGCCAGAGATCGTCCTCGGCGCGGATGCCGGAGGTGCGTTTGTAGCGGGTGTGGTACTCTGCTGCCTCCTCTGCCGTGAGTTCCGGGATCTGGAGAGGAGGTTCTTCCTCTTCTCCTGGTTCTGCTTCGTTGCTCTCCTCCTCTGCTTCTGCTTTTGCCGTTGCCTCCCCTTCCGCAGGTGCCGTTGTGAGGTAAAGCGCGAGAAATTCGTGGTCGGGGATGATTGTGAGCGGGGTTGTGGTGCCTTCGATGAAGCGCGCAAACGGATCTGGGCGGGAGATTGGACCGAGTGAGTCCCGCGGAGGTGTTGGTGGTACGTTCCCCTCCTCAATCTCCGACCAGGGATCGCTCCAACGATGAGGTGAGCGCTGAGGTTCGCGAGTGCGCGGGGGTCGTCCGAGAGGAATGACAGCGCGAGGTGGTGTCTCTCCGCGTTCTGCTTGCATCTCCCGTTCGGCTGCGTCCAATTCTTCTTGCGTGAGCTCCCCTTCGTCGGTTTCAGCCGAACCCCATCCTCTCGTGGTGACCGCGCCGCTGGTGCTAGCTCCCCATGTTCCTGTTGCGGATGCCCAGGTTGCACCTTCTTCTGGTTCGTAATCTTCATCTCCCCATGCGCCACGGCGTGCGGACTCTTCGTCCCATCCTGCCGCGACGCGCTCCTCATACAGCTTCTGTTTTTTTTCTGCCCGTGCCTTTTCCTGTTCTTCCTTGACGCTCAGCTCCTCTGGTTCGTCAGGATCTTTCCAGGCAGGGTCGATGTGGCGGCGGTAAACTTCGCGGGTGTATGGGCGCTCTCGTCCTTCCTCGTCCTTGGTCGTGGCGTTAGCCTCCAGCACGAACTGGAGATTATCTGAATAGGGCGTTGCCCTTTCCGTTCGCTCCAGCTCGTATTCTTTTACTGCTTCACCGAAGACGCGGTAAGAAGCAACGGCAAGTTCTTCTCTGGTCATGCCGGTAGGTTCCGCCTCGGCGCTTTCTGCTTCTTGAATTGCCGCTTGCTCTCTTTCGACTTGCTCCGTGCGACTCGCGGTGGGCGTGTGGCAGGTCGTGCAGAGACCGTTAACGTCCGGTTCGTGGAAGTTGATCTCGCGGGGGTGAGGGCTGCGGCGAACCCACGGTCGTCCGTCCGGATGCTCCCACGACTCCTTGTTCATGAAGGCGAACTCGAGGGGAACAAGGTCCACGAGCTCGTCCAATGACGCTTGACAGGGAGGTATGTCAAAGTCCAAGATGTAGATCCCGTTGATTGAGCGGGCTCGACCGAGGTATTTGAATGACTCGGGAGGTGTGTCTGGGGGAGCGTAGGTGAGGATGAGGTCGCGCGTGGCAAGATCCGTGTGAATGATGACGCCACAATCGCGGAGCTGTCCAGCCGAGAGCAGATTGAAGCGGAGGTTCGGGACGTAGAGCACGTCGTTGAACGAGATGTGCGTATTGCTATCTCGTGCTTGCAGGACGACAAGGCCTTGGGAGTTGGCGCGCAACCGCTCGTTGTTGGCGACGGTGACGTAGGTTGCGGAAGCGCGACTCAGGTTGGAGACGTATCGCGTAGATCCCACCATGTGCTATCCGCAGCAGCTGTCCAGGTACTAGGTATTGTAGTTGTCGGTGTTGTTTCGGCGCAGCAGTAGCGCCAATCGCGGAGTCACCAAGGTGGCCTTGTAGCGCCTGTGAAAGGTAGGATCTTCGTCCTCCTTCCAACCCACTTGTACGTAGCGCTGATTGTTGTGTGGCGGGCTTTCCCGCAGAGTGATTGGTTGATTCCAATCTTGCTCGTCTTCGTCATAGTCATAGTAGTGGTCCTCAGTGAGAGGATTCTTCCATCCCTCTTCTGGCTCCAGAAGTCTTCCTTGGACTTCGTTTTCCTCGTCAGGTTCAGCAGTGCGGCGGCGGCGTGTCGCCATGTTCGCGATGACGTTCCTGGGAGCTCCTGACTGAGGTCCTTGATTTTGGTGGTGTTGATGCTGTGCAGGGGGACGAGCTTGCTGATGCTGAGGTTGAGAATGACGAGCTTCTTGTCAGCCGACCCAATTGTTGTGGTGAGTGGAATTTGGGTGGCGGAAGTTGGATCGGGATTTGCATCGATCCGTTGAATGTCCGAAGACTTTGCATATTTTGCAGTAATGGCGTCTTGGTTGTCGTCGCTCTTCTCGGTTGTCCGTGTAGAAGGCGAGGCGCTCTCGGCGCGGCGCGGAGCTTGTTCTGCTCGAGTCCATGTCCTGCTGTTCGGACAGGAGTGCGGCGCATAGCGAGGCTTCGGAGATAATTCCTCGCTGTCGGAGTAGCGCTTTGCAGGGCTTCCACTCTGGCCCCAGTCCTTGAAGGACTATATTAACGAAGATCTCTTCTGAGATCGTACTCCCATGCTTCGTGATCTGGTCACGAATATTGCGACAGCGGTTAATGTATGGATTCGCCTTCTCCCCGTGCCCCATTTTTATCTCCAGGAGTTGCTGCAGAAGCCTGCTGGCGGTGACCGAGTCCTTCGGCTGATAAACCTCAACGAGGTGCTTCCAAGCTTCCATGGCTGGAGCGTCGCTCTCTTTGTAGGAGCGTATGTTGAGTTGTTCCGCAGGCGTCATGTTGCGTAGCAGCACACTGTAGGCCATGAGGGACTCGCTGTAGTACTGAGCCCTGGCGACTTCGGTGTTTTCCACCGGTTTAGGGTAGGAGCCGTCAAAGTAATGGTAGATCTGCGCCGTTTGTAGGAGGAGCTCAAGCTCGAAACTCCATGTATAGAAGTCATTGCCGTCGAACGCGGCAGTAGTCTTGATTTTTGAAATGCTAAGGAAGCGTGCTTGCGCAGAGTTGATAGCTTCATCACTTGGACGGGGGGCAGTTGTTGCTGATTTGTCTGTGTCGAGGGAGAAGGTGTGCGCGGCGGTATCACGGCTTTTCTCAGCCGGTTGTCCAGGTTGAGCTGGTTGGGAAGAGGTTCCCGCATCGCCTTTGCGCAGATCTTGGAGTTCTTTCTCCATAGTTGAAAGTCGAGCGAAAAGTTGCTCGAGGGCGGCAGTGCCGATGGTAGTTGTCGCCTCATTTGTCGCAGCCGGATTGGATTGTCCTTCAGCCGTCAGATTTGCTTGGCCTCCGGATCCTCCGGCCATCTTGGTCTTGGAGCGTGTGCCGCTCGCCAGATCTTGGTTCGGCGAATTTCACGGAAGTGAAGTTGCGAAGAATCCCTGAGTAGCTCTCATACCATGTTACAATCCCAAGTGGGACTTAGCGAAGGATCGCTCAGGGTTGATCGCAGAGTAGTTGTTGCAGCGG
Organism: Closterium sp. Naga37s-1; assembly: GCA_947471745.1. NCBI lineage: Eukaryota > Viridiplantae > Streptophyta > Zygnematophyceae > Desmidiales > Closteriaceae > Closterium > Closterium sp. Naga37s-1. The sequence continues at coordinate 1,635,331 of CANJKZ010000166.1, forward strand.
AAGTTTGAATCTCAGGTCAGAGTGAATGTAAATGACTGAGTTGATAATAGCATGCATACATCGAGTTTATATAAGAATACAAGGGAATACGAAAAGACCTAGACTAGCCATGTACTCTAAGGGGTACATTCCCTTATTACAGCAGATTCAAACCGTGCGGCGCGGGAACCCGTTTTGAACCTGTTCCCGCCTTTTCCATTTCGAATGTTTCTGCCTGCATCGGTCTTTGGTCAGACGGTTGCTGCGTCGCTTCGACTCTTCTGACTCCTCGACTTCGTACTCGGTAGAGTCGGCTCCTGCAGCATACAGGAATGCCTTACTCATAAAACTTCATATCGTAACACGAGCCACGCACATCATGAGGTTCTCGACGTATTCGCACGTTCTGACCAATCGTTTTTTTTTTTTTTTTTTTTTTTTTTTTTTATTTTTTTTATTTATTTATTTTCATTCAGTATTCATAGTCTCTTTATAAAGTCTTCCACGCACTATGTTTGGTACAACTCATAACACTTGGTATCGGAGCTAATTTCCAAGCTCACCCCGCTTTTTAATGTGTAATACCATTTGTGGAGGGGGGGGGAAGACATGGAAGGATGCGTGGGGTCCGGGAGCTGCGCGCTAGTCGGCCAGGAGAACGGGTAGTTGCTCCTCGCGTCCATGAAAATTACAGGCGCTCTTTCGTCACCGCCGGATCCTTGCCTTCGATGGTCGAGATAGTCCGTGACCTCCCTCCCCCCGGATGGTGGGCAGTTGTGGCTGTCGCACATTAATTACGTGAGATACTGTTGTCATTTCCGTCAATCTCGGACTTCGGATTCTGTGTAGCGGCTGACGTCGGCAGGAACGTTGTCGGCGCACGTACGAGATCGGCTTCTTCTCAAAAATCGATCTTCGATGTGGCTACCATCAAATTCGAGTGCTCGCCGACGACTACCCGAAGACTGCTTTTCGCACACGCTACGGCAGTTACGAGTATACAGTGATGCCGTTCCGTCTGACAAACGCGCCCTCGACATTCCAACTCACCATGGGTACAGGATCGATCGCTTCTTTAAGTGAAATCAACACTATCGGGCCACGACGCCACACGGGAAATATTACCTAAAAGCCGGTACGAACAGGATTTAGGTCCCGTCATACCGGCCTGTAAGAGAGTTCCTGATGCAGGAAGTTCACGACTCTAACATCTCCTTTTATTTCAGCATCGACAAACACTAAAGCTACGGGAACGCAATTGTTATTGGCGTGCCATACTGTTGGGCGTTCAGCGCTACGTGACAACCTGCCCGACATGCCAAGCCATAAGTCGTCGCAACAACGTCCAGCCAAATTACTGCAGCACCTCGAGCCACTCGAACGATCGAGGCAGCAAGTAACGATGGATTTTGTCACAGGCCAGCCAGCTGGCTCAAGTGGCAACGACTCAGTTCTGGTCGTCGCTGACCGATTAACGAAAATGCCGCATTTTTCACCATGCCGCACGACGATCACAGTCGAAGAAACAACGAAGCTGCTCATCTCCAAAGTCGTACGCCTATACGTGTTACCTTTGGCGATCGTTAGCGATCAAGAACCGAAATTCATGTCGAAATTCTGGCAGGAGACGTGGGCACCGTACAGTACCCGCCTGCAAGTTATTCGTAAGGTGAATAGTGTCGCCAGTCGCAATGCTGATAAACGTCGAAGGGATTTACCCTTCAAGGCCGGGCTGATGGACCTTTTGGATACGAAGAAACTTCGCCTGCTTCAACCAGCGAAACTCCATCCCTGATACGTGGGGCCCTTCATCATCGTCAAGATGTTGACACTTGTCTCGAGAAGCTGTTGCTTTCAGACGACTGGCGAATTCACGACGCATTCCACGTCAGCCTCCTGCGGCATTATGTCGCACTACAGTCAACCAACGTTGCACGTCCCAACATCGCGCCAAGTGTTCGGCCTATGGCAAACCCGACACTTCAACGCTAGAAATTTAAGAATCGCCGCGTGCGTATGACGCCGACAGAACGACACGCCAATTTCCTGCTGCGATGGGCAGATCGCACAAGTGGTGACGACACGTGGGTCACGAGCGACTCACTACAAGGTCACTCGGTTCTACGGGACTACCTCGCCCGCCGCCGCGTGCCTGATGTTGACTACCCTTTTTAAAGGGAGGGGTAGTGTAAGGAATTTTCCTAATTTCTTACTGGGTCACCTTGTATGCGTACAACTCCAACTTTCAGAGTTCTAGGCTCGGTCAGACGACCCCTTCCTCCGAACGTCCCTTGCGTCGTCTTTGGGTTTTCTAACCCCGAACCTGCACCCAACCATTCGCGATCCCGCGAATCCAGCCTAGCTAGCCTTCGTTATATCTGTACTAGGCTTCACTATTCAGACAGAAGTTGTAATCACTTCCACGTTATTGCATTCTGCGCACTCTTCTCTCGTACGAAATATGAGCTAATCCATGAGCAAATATTTATAGCGAGAACAACAAACGGTAATACGGTGCGTGTGAGCTAGCTAGTGCGATGCTGGCTGCGAGGTCCGGGCTAGTCCTGAAGCGTAGGCCGACTCTGGTCAGTCTAGCAGTGCGAGGTTTAGCAAAAGTGAGACGTTCCATAGGATGCCGCCGCGCTTGTTGTTGTTGTTCTTCCTCCTCCTCCGCATTGCTGCCTGTACCAATCCCTATGTCTCCTTTCCCTTTCCAGCTGCTCCCAGTTTCTCAGCCTCAGCTCTTAACGGCTTGACTCTTACCTGATAAGCTTTTCTTGGCTCATGCCTGATCAGGCGTATTGGCAGCTCCACCTGTTGGAGTAAGGCGTGAATTATCTTGAGCATTCTAGAAGGTGCAGTCTTATCGCACCTGCTACTATCGAAGTAGCACTTGTACCACTACCGCGCTAGCTCATATAGGGCACGCAGGTCAATAGTCGCGGGTCAACTGTCGCGACTGTTGGCCGACCTGGATCAGGAGGTTACGACCTGCTTCAATTGTCGCAACCGTATCGGAGGTTACAAGTTTCAACAAGGTAAATGAAGGAAGCGCACTAGTCATTGCTACTATAGCGGTACATGTATTACCGTTAATAAAGGAATGTACGCTTCAGAGTACATGGCTAGCTAGGATCTGTATTTTGCATGTCATGTTCTTATTCTAGTCAATCTTGTCGTTTACATTCACTATGATCAAGGTTCCCACCACACAGACTTCCGCTACCTACTCTAGCAGACTTATCCTATCCAAGAATCCTTCCTCATTCCAACATGGTATGAGTGCTAGCTTGAGTTATAAGATCTGCTAAATACAAGTTTTGTATACCGATGTTTATAATAAGTATTTCACATTTCAAGCAAGCACCATGACAGGTGCCGACTGAGGGGAAATTGGAGAAGATCTAGTTAATCAACCTTCAAATGTGACCTCAGGAATGACAGCAGTTGATCCTGCTCTCATCAAGCAACTCTTCACCCACATTAACGCCCTGGTGAGCCATCATCAACCTACGAATGTTGACGGCTCCAGCTTCGCAAGGAGACCCCTGATCTTCCCGGACCATTCTCTGGGCGCTCGTTCACCTTCGACAATCGTCAATGACAAATGCCTGCTCAAGCACCACAGGTACATTTTGAGGCAATGATGTCAATCCAGAGCAAGTTTTTATCTACTTCGAAACTCAAGACGAGCACTCTCTTCGACGGGAAGGACTTCTACTCCTCACTTAAAGCGCGCAATTATGGATTTACTACGACGGTATATTACCATCCCCAACGATGGCTCACCTCTGAAGAAGGCACGGTACTACGATGAGTCACTGCTCGCCTACATCGTTCTGATCCGCAACTTGTCGCCCGCGGAGCAGATCCGTATCTGCTCCTTCAAAAACCAGTGGGCGCCCGCACAACAGTCTTGGGAGTACCTGCGCACATTGTACATGGCAACCAACTCAATGATGCTCAGTAGTCTATTGAACCAGCTAAACAACGTCAGAATGTTTCTTGGAGCGAAAGCCGGGGCATACATCAACCGCTGCAAAAAAACTGCGGGATCAATTAAGAAAAGCGGCAGAAACTTCCACGATGATATGTTCGTAGCCACCATTCTCGCTGAACTGGGTCCGGAGTGGCGTCAGTGCAAGCCGCTCCTTCTCGCTCTAGGCGCAATGTCCGAAACTTCGCTCTGTGCTACTCTCCTTCCCGAACAGAAAGAGATTGACCTGTACAACGAGAGAGGCAACAAAAAAGAGAAGATTGCCTTTTATGCAGGAAGTGCAGAAGCAACGTCGGACAAGAGGAAACTGTTCTACAAGTACTATAAAGCGATGTGTCGCACCATGAAGGAGTGCAGGAGACGAAAGGGGAAAGAAAACAACAACAACAACAATGACTAGCACACGCAAGGTCTGTTGGGAGCGACACCTTACCAGGAAGCTGCCGGACCACCGACGCGCAACCAAACTGTGATGCCGCCCGCTGTCGCTGGCACTACACAGGCTCCAACACGAATCCCTAACGAAATGGCCGCAGGCTTCTTGACCAAGCAGTTGCCATGACCGAAATTTCAGTACTGCATGTTGCTGAGTGGACTCGGCCGTGTCATCAAACTTCATGATTGAAGAAAGGTGTTAGAAGTAAACAAAATGACTTAAGCATTTGAGTAGTTCGATCGGAGTTACGATTGCATTATCGTAGTAGTATCTTAGGTGAATGTAACTATAGCATGTGTATCTTCACTAGTGTTACAGGTAGTAGCACGAAAGACGGTGATCGGAGAGACAACTAACTGATTGGAGGCGGAAGGCGAGCATCTGCTGTTCAACAGATAGATATATATATCGAACTACTGAACAGAGCCTTCCCGAACAGAGCCTTCCCGAACAGAGCCTTCCCGAATTCGGTAGAAGGCAATTCGATGACAACCGAAAAGCCAGAACTCGGTGCACGCAACCTAGCTCGGTGCTATAACTATAATAAAATATAGGAAAGCAGCTAGCCTAGGAAATCAATCAATTCATGCATGCATATAATTATCCAATGCTAGAAAGAGCATAATAAAGTAAAGGCAAGCAAGCAAAGCTGGCATAAGCCGTCGTACTCTCACACGTCCCCCCCTCAAAGCTGGGTGGCGTGAGATACACCCTGCTCGACAAGATAGTCCTTGAGAGCACGGCGTGCGTTGCCCATATCAGCTTCTGCAACCCAACTGACCTCAGTGGGGTCGTATCCCTTCCAGCGTATCAGGAACTCGAGGGTCTTGCCGCCGCAGCGTCGATGAGAGAGAACGCGCTCCACTTCATACTCAGGGTCATCCTGGATGAGAACAGGTGGTGGTGGCGGTAGCTGCCGTCCCTGGAACTGTTGGTCGGTGTCTCTCGCATTCGGATTGAACGTCTCCGGTTGCCTCGGACGTGCCGCCTCAAGATTCACTGTAGCCACTGCCGCTGCTGCTAGATGAAGTGTCGGTGTCGCCGCTGCTGCTGCTGCTGCTGCCGTCGCTGCTACATTCGCTGCTGCGTTCGCTGCTGCTATGGCGGCTGCCGACTAGTTTGCAAGAAGCGCCTCTATTTGCTGGAGTGCCGCTCGCGTCTGGTCCACGTCGGTGTGTAACTCCGTATTTTTTCGTACGGAATTATCACCATTTTCCTCCATTTGGCAATTTTCAGGAAGATTTGCGACGAAAATAATATAATTTTACGCGCTGGTCATCTTACTGTGAGTCAAATCGACTGTAGAAATGACGAGCGCTGATTCTGTAGGTCGCGTAATTCTCCCTTAGTCGAAATTCGCGTCCGATCTCGGCCGTTGATAAGAAATTCGATCCGACGCTCCCAATTCCAACCTTTTGGGCGAAATTCTCAGGGCCGTTGAGATTCGAATCGATCCGACGGTCGAAATACCAACTAATTCGCAACTGGACCTGAGGAGTGTTCGAAAACCGGTTCGAGGGGGATGTTAAAAAATAGCGCGGAATTGGTTTACGTACCCAAAATCGGCGCTTTCCGTCGTCGCCCCCGCGGTTTTAAAAGCTAGTTTTCGGTGGTCGAAATCTTCGCGTGTAAACAGGCTCTGAATACCAAGTGTGAGGATCTAGGATCGAGCTCAGAAAAGAGAGTTGTAATTGAATGAATCACTTGGGTACAACACGAGGCTATATATAGGCTCGACACAAGGCCCAGTAACCAGGTGTTACGCGAAGGTTCTTAGGGTCGCGAAGCGTCCCGAACAGAGCCTTCCCGAATTTGGTAGAAGGCAATTCGATGACAACCGAAAAGCCAGAACTCGGTGCACGCAACCTAGCTCGGTGCTATAACTATAATAAAATATAGGAAATCAATCAATTCATGCATGCATATAATTATCCAATGCTAGAAATAGCATAATAAAGTAAAGGCAAGCAAGCATAGCTGGCATAAGCCGTCGTACTCTCACACGTCCCCCCCTCACAGCTGGGTGGCGTGAGATACACCCTGCTCGACAAGATAGTCCTTGAGAGCACGGCGTGCGTTGCCCATATCAGCTTCTGCAACCCAACTGTCCTCAGTGGGGTCGTATCTTCCAGCGTATCAGGAACTCGAGGGTCTTGCCGCCGCAGCGTCGATGAGAGAGAACGCGCTCCACTTCATACTCAGGGTCATCCTGGATGAGAACAGGTGGTGGTGGCGGTAGCTGCCGTCCCTGGAACTGTTGGTCGGTGTCTCTCGCATTCGGATTGAACGTCTCCGGTTGCCTCGGACGTGCCGCCTCAAGATTCACTGTAGCCACTGCCGCTGCTGCTAGATGAAGTGTCGGTGTCGCCGCTGCTGCTGCTGCTGCCGTCGCTGCTACATTCACTACTGCGTTCGCTGCTGCTATGGCGGCTGCCGACTGGTTCGCAAGAAGCGCCTCTATTTGCTGGAGTGCCGCTCGCGTATGGTCCACGTCGGTGTGTAACTCCGTATTTTTTCGTACGGAATTATCACCATTTTCCTCCATTTGGCAATTTTCAGGAAGATTTGCGACGAAAATAATATAAATTTACGCGCTGGTCATCTTACTGTGAGTCGAATCGACTGTAGAAATGACGAGCGCTGATTCTGTAGGTCGCGTAATTCTCCCTTGGTCGAAATTCGCGTCCGATCTCGGCCGTTGATAAGAAATTCGATCCGACGCTCCCAATTCCAACCTTTTGGGCGAAATTCTCAGGGCCGTTGAGATTCGAATCGATCCGACGGTCGAAATACCAACTAATTCGCAACTGGACCTGAGGAGTGTTCGAAAACCGGTTCGAGGGGGACGTTAAAAAATAGCGCGGAATTGGTTTACGTGCCCGAAATCGGCGCTTTCCGTCGTCGCCCCCGCGGTTTTAAAAGCTAGTTTTCAGTGGTCGAAATCTTCGCGTGTAAACAGGCTCTGGATACCAAGTGTGAGGATCTAGGATCGAGCTCAGAAAAGAGAGTTGTAATTGAATGAATCACCTTGGTACAATACGAGGCTATATATAGGCTCGACACAAGGCCCCATAACCAGGTGTCACGCGAAGGTTCTGAGGGTCGCGAAGCGTCCCGAACAGAGCCTTCCCGAATTCGGTAGAAGGCAATTCGTTGACAACCGAAAAGCCAGAACTCAGTGCACGCAACCTAGCTCGGTGCTATAATAATAATAAAATATAGGAAAGCACCTAGCCTAGGAAATCAAGCAATTCATGCACGCATATAAGTATCCTATGCTAGAAATAACATAATAAAGTAAAGGCAAGCAAGCATATCTGGCATAAGCCGTCGTACTCTCACAAATAGGGTCATGAGGCAGATCAACGTCTAGTTTACACGCCACATAAGAATCTATAATAAAGCACGGAGAAACAAACAGGATGGGGGAGCCACGACGACACGAGGGAATGGGAACACTTGGCAAAGGACGAGGCAGTAGTGCTAAATAGGCTTTATAGCGCGGTGCCATTCTGGTGTGGAGAGAAGAGTTTAAGGCTATCTGGGAGGACCCGCTTATCTCCTTTGAATCGCCATAGAGAGGATGTGGGAGGGTGCATCTACAATGTAGATAATTCACCTCCCTAGACTTCAGTTATGACTAAGGATGCCTTTGTATGCTATAATCTTTCGTAAACTAAAAAAAAAAATCATGTAGTCTCGTAACTATTCGCGTGACACAACAATACCATAGAAGTATCGCTTGAGAGTCGACTCGATAAAATAGTATGGTTAGTGAACAGGTACATTACGAATACGTACATTCCTACAACAATATATTTCTTGTATTTCCTTATTTCTATAAATTCTTGTTCTCAAACTACTAACACATGAATTCCAGTCTTCTGCTGCATTATTACACCAAGACAAGTCTCTACAGTTAAAGTGAGAAACAGCGGAATCAATGAACTAGCACAGGGTTGGGTACATATGGGAAGCCCTAAGTGGGTTTTACCCTCTATAGCATGCCTCACTACAGCCTATCAACGAATATAATATTTGACACACCCCCACAGGCTAAGTGAGGGATGGTAAGCACCGCAAACTTTACAAGACCAGTCAAAAGAAGCAACAAGGGAAAGCTCAGGGAAAATCTCAAATTCACCACACAGACCGAGCACAAGTAAGCGGCCTCAAGGCCAGTTCACATGCAGTGGTACAACAACAAAGCAGGATAATTATCACAACCTAGCAAGTGTACACAACATGTATAGATATATATCAGAGTGCAGAAAGTACAAAAAACGAGAAGACAGCTACCGTTACCAGAACACGGCCGCTGATGCAGTGGCCGCAACGCACCCCCAGAAACTCCAGCAGCAGTACCCTCGACCCCACCAATTAGAGGACCCCCAGCACCCCCAGAGTCAGCACCCCTAGAACCAGCAGCCCCAGAGTCAGCACCCCCAGAACCAGAACCTCCAGCGTCACCACCCCCAACGGCACCAGGTCCCCCAGAGTTTGTAGCGACATGCTGCAGAGGAGGAGAACACGTCCGAGACGGAAAACCTGGAGGTGTCTCCAAGCCGGGCCAGAGGAGTCTGAGGAGAACTCCAAAGGCACAACAGAGGGGAGTGCGGTGATGCGCGACACACCTGAGGGAGCAGGACGGGGGGGGAGGGGGTCTCCCAGGTGCGAACTGTGTACCAGGAAGAGAGGCGGGGGGAGGGGGACACGGGGCAACTACGGTGGGGGTAGAGACGTTAGTAGCAGACCGACTCATCGAGCGTGACGTCTCGGGAGGAAAGGACGCGACGGGTGGCTGGGTGGTACAACTGCCAGTCAGGGGCGTCGGTGGGAAAGCCAAGGAAGACACAGCGAATAGTGCAGGGAGAGAGCTTGTCCGCGGTAGGATCGCGGGCAAGGGCAAGCGAGCCCCACACCCGAAACTGCGACGCATCGCCACCCTCCCCCGTCCAAGGAGGGTAGGCAAGGCATCTCGCTTTGGGACACGGGGCCAGAGGTGGAGCTGATGCGCGGTGTATCGGACCGCAAATAGCCACTGGAATAGAGAGCAGCCGCATGGATTATGAGTAGGCCAATGCGGCTCTTAGCGATCCCATTCTCCTGTGGAAAGGCCGGAATCGTGAACGATTGAGTGTTGCCCTCCTCACGACAACAGTGCTCAACGAGGCCGGAGGAAAAGTCACCTTTACGGCCAGAGTGCAGACGAAGGGAGGGAGGTGGAGACTTGTGAGGGAGCTAGAGGGGACTGCAAGTCACGGGAGAAAGTAGTGGAGCTGCGCGCAACGACTGGTCCAGAAGAGGGGTCGGCCAGAGTGACAGGGACAGGTGTCGAGAGTGGTGGGACGATGGTGCAACGCCTTTGCAGGGAATGCACCTGTGCTAGTAGTCTCACAAGAACCTACACTAGCATCCTCTACACAAATTGACCTAGGTACACAAGAATAATAGTCAACCTCAGCACTAGCACCAGCAGTATACATGGCATACATGCCTTTTGAGATCTTGTCCCAATCAAGCAAAAATATATCAATGCCCATCGTGAGCAATCCTAACCAGTTAGGGACACTGACCTGCTCACTGGACTCGCCACGGAAGGCGTCCTCGATGTGGCTGAAACGAGCCTCACCGTGCCCCAACTTGCCGCAAGGCGACGCCGGCCCGAGGGCTAGTAGCAGAGCCACCACCGCCTGTGGAGCCCCGCTGAGCAACCCACTCACAAAAATGTTACGATAAGGGATTCTCCTGCCGACGCGACTGCTGCAGTCCACCCCTCGAACCGCCACCTTCACCTGCTGCTTCATCAGACGCAGCTCCACTAGACGCCGCACCAGTGCCACCACCCCCGCCAGCTTCACCACGACCACCACCCCCACCTCCTCCGCCACCCCCGCCACCCCCGCTACCCCCACCACCCCCGCCCCCCCACGGCCTCCGCCACCTCCACCACCCCTAGTCCTCTGACGCCCACCCCTGTTGCGCCTCCCGCTAGGAGCGGACGCCGCACCGACCTCCTCAGCACCGAGGAAGTCAATAGCAGCAGAAGAGGCAACAGGCGCGCACCCTTATATAAAGAGGTGCTGGGGGTGCCACGAGAAGCAGCGACAGCGTGGGCACTAGTCTCGGCCTCGAGGAGACGAGTCTCAAAGGAGTCATTGGTGAGACTAGTGGGGTCTAGGGCGAGAAATTGGCCTCGAACAACACCAAGGGTGTCAGGGAGGTGAGTCACGAGGAAGTACAGGGTGAGGTACCTGAGGGGCTGGTTCTCAGCGAGAAATGCTGGCGGGAGAGCAGCACGGTAGTGAGGCCAAGGGAGCGCAGATGGGTCATGGGGTCAGCTACAGCGGTGGAATCTGACAGCTCAAGGAAGAGAAACGGCAGCGCAAGACGGCCTAGGGTGGCAGATAAGGGGGAGGAGTAGCGCTTAACTGCAGCAGCATAGAAGTCCTGAGCCAACGTCACCTGGCGAAAGCGGGCCCTCTGGTCAGGCCAGAGGTGAGCGCGAACTGCAAGTGTAGCAGCGGCGTCGCGCGACGTCCACTGGTTGCAGACAATGCGGTCAGCCCCGTACCATTTCTGCACATCCTCCGCATCATAGGGGAAGGCTCAACTGGAGGCTTGGGGGCCTTGATGAACCCCGACGTATGCTCAAACAGCAAGAAATCGTCCTTGGTGACACTCTGCAGGTACAAGTGCAGGTCCCCCAGTCAGGAGTCAAACTCGATAGAGCGCCCCTCTGCGTCAAACGCTAGAACAGTGATGATCGCCATGGCAGACCCTAGGTCAGTCAGCCGCACTAGGAACTAGCTGCAGATCTAGGCACGGGCGGCAGCTCTGGGTGCAGTGGGAGAACGAACACACGGCTGTAGGTGGGCGGCTCGACAGCTGGCAGAGCGGCAGCGTGAAGCGGCGCGGCAATAGGTAGGACGGCGCAACACGGCGGTTGGTAGGGCAGCGCGGCACGGCACGGCTCGGCAGGGAGGCGTGGCGCGCCAGCAGGCAGGGTGGCGCGGCACGCCAGCAGGCAGTGCGGCGCGGCGGCGGGCAGCGCGTCTGCAGGCGTCGTGGCAGTGGGCGGCCAGCGGGCGGCAGCGGGCCAGCAGCCGGTAGCTGGCGGCAGCGGGCAGATGGCGGCAGCGAGCGGTTCGCGGGCTACAGCGGGCCGGCCAGCGGGCGGCGCGCGGCAGTGCGCAGACGGCAGCGGGCAGCGCTCGCGCGGCAGCGAGCGGCAACGGGGGGTGTGCATGTTGAAGTATGACACAGCGGAATAAATGAACTAGCACAGGGTTGGGTGCATATGGGAAACCTTAAGTGGGTTGTACTGTCTAGAGCACGCCTCACTACAGACTATCAACAAATACTACCACACTTTGTGTGTTATTTGTTTTGTATTGTAAGAGCGAAGCTGCTTGTACTGGGCAATTGACATCGTCGAAGAACGCTAAACGCCCTTCTCCAACTACAAAAACCGTGGGTTGGAGTTCATTTCCCTCCACCCACGTTTCTCTATTTTCAAATCGCTCATTCAACATTCCCACCACCCACACCAGCCAGGGCTGACGTTTCAAATTTAGGTACCCTGAGTTCCACCTAAAAAAAAAAAGCAACAACAAATTACCCTGAAGGCACTTTTCCCAAAACAACAGCACCTTGATTGCTCAGTGTTGAGAAGTAGTGAACTCTAATTGTTCAGGGTCGATAATTGAACATCAGAGTAGTAACGTGCTCTTTGCTTACCGGGAAAAAATGTATCACTCTGCATAATCGCAACTCTTCTACTTTTGACAAAATTGTATTTATCCACACGTTTTAGCGCGAGGAAGAGACGAGCGACTTCGGTCAACCAAACAGTTCGATACCACAGATGTGCCAAGATTATATATTCGCCGATTACCCGCAATTTGCCAACTTCGTTGTGCAAAACGCTAAAAAAAAGTTTGGTAACTTCACGCACGCGCAATTATGACAATACAACCAACCTTTTCGAACTTCGTGAAATTAACATACGTAGAGTGTATTCACCTGTCAGACATGTTGCTGTGCGCTGCTCAAGCGCTGGCTGTACTGCGACCAATCCGAAGGCAGGGTTATCAGAAGGAATTTTCCAAGAAACTTCCTCTCGATAAGGTCAAAGTCAGGGACCACAGAGTCGATACTGTTGGGTGAAAAATAATTAGTTTTGGCATGTCAACCAGCCGCCTGGGTCGCATTTTGCATTTTGTGTGTGTGCGCATTTTTCATTTTCATTTTGTGAACGTTCTGTGCGCATTTGTTCTTGCGTTTTTTTTGTTTCGCTTTCATTTGTAAGTGCATTTTGTGTTTGTGCATTTTCAGTTTTGTTTTCACTGTTCTCGTGAAGCTCCCATGAAGCGCTCAAATGAGGCTCACGCGAAGCTCTCAAATGAGGTTCACATGAAGCTCAAATGAGCTCTCATGAAATCCACATGAGACTTCAATGTTTAATGTGTGGTTCATGCGAGCAACCCATGAGGTTCGAATGTGTAATGCGAGGCTCATTGAAGTTCCATAAGCCTCGAATATTTCATACGAGGTTTATGTGAGTGAACGGTGTGCTGGGGGGGCTCGAATGTTTGACTGGTCAAGGAGTGCCTTGACTTTTCTCGCGATGGTCAAAAGCGCGAAAGTCAAGACACACGCGTGGGTCAAGATACGCGCGTGTGGCCCCTCAGGGCTCGGGCGTGTGGACCGATTCTGTTGCGCGTGCACTGTACTGCACGATCGCAACAGAACAGGGCACGTTTCGGCCCTGTCCAGCACTGTACACGCGCATGATCTCGACCATGCCGCGCTGTACAACACGACCGAGAGAAAATCTCGGTCGTGCGTGTGGCACGAGGGGGTGCTCGGGATTACAGTTGAAAAACTGTATCCCGTGCTGACTCACGGGAATCGAAATTTCTCGCGAAGGTAATTCCGCTTTGCGGAATCATTTCGTCACAGGTGCAATTCTGTTACTCCGTTTTTCAAACGGTAAAAACCGTTATATAACTGTGAGCTCGCATGAAGACATTTGAGCTACATTGGAGCCACATGCGAGTCTCATGACTGTACACATTTGAGTCAGCAGGGGCAATTGTTACAAGTGCAATTTGAAGACAGTTTTAACAACAGGAGGATATAGCCAAGTGCTCAAGGAGTTGTGCAACCGTTTTCAAGATACAGCGTGGCGAAATCCTGCGAGTTAGTTAAACAACTGTTTTCTAGTTGCTCCTGCCTGTGCGTAGAATCTATATAAATGTGTGCTTGTACCTGTCGAAATTAATTCAATGCATTCGCGTTTTTCAAGCTCGCAATTCTACTACTTCGTATTGACGAGAGTAGAAAGATTACCTTGGTGCTGCCGAAATTCTCCTCGACCAGTTTGCTCGTCCTACAAGCTGAGCAAGGCATAACTACTCAATTGCTATTTTCACGCCCTTGGCTAGGAGGTGACAAGCTGTCACACTCGAAGGGCTGCAAGTGAAGTTAAGTGTTGTCAAGCAAAGTTTGTATTTCAAGCATTAATCGCTTCCGCATAACGTTATAGCTGTTAACAGATACTCTCTTAAGTCAAGAACCACTAACATGAGAGTCTAGTATACTATACTCAAAATCAGGGATAGGAAAACTATTACTCTGATTGGATCAGGGTTATGAATTCAATAATTCTGAAATTTCGGTCTCCACAAAGTGGAAGGTCTGAAATTACCCTAAAATCAGGGTAATTACACTGATAAAAACAGCCCTGACACCATCGTAAATACCTTGCTAATGCCACTTGGATATGTCAGAATGTGTAGTTTGTCTAGCCTGCAGTGTGGTACTCTCTAGTGAGTACGGCCCCTTAGGGTTTCCTATATGTATCCACCTGCTTGCTAGTGCAACCCCTCCTTTGCCTATTTTCTCTTGCCTAGCTAGCTAAACCCTAGCTATGGCTCCTCGTTCTGCCTGCTATTGTGACAGGATAGGGTATAACTTAGCTAGTGGTATTAGCATGCACGAGCTTGTGTTCGATCTTAATGCAGATGTTGAATAAGCTAGTTGTAATGAGAACAATGCCCGATTGTAATGAGAACGATGTCAATTGATAAGAATAAGAAAGCAAGCTTTCTCAATATAACATTTGACATGCATAATCCTAGGGCTTAACCTCAACCCAAGAACCCCCTCCTCCATGGTAGTGAAACCCCTCTTTCTTCTAAACTGCCTAGCCTTAAACCTAATCTTGACACACACATGTAGCAAGTCGTGTATATTTGTTTTCATAACCTAGTTCATCTATCTGAACCGTGTCTTTTCTTGCCCTTCTGTTGAGCTTTCAGTCATCAAACTATATATCGGGAATTTGACAAAATGCCGAGTCCCGCTCACCAAATTTGGCAATTTTTTGGCGAGCGCGACTCGGTTTTGGGCGTTTGTGACGCAAAACATTGTAACGCATCCCCACAGTATTGTACTCTAATCATATGGGTTCCCTTTAGATTTGTGTTTGAGTGAGGATCTCGGATAGGATAGGTCTGCCTTTGAGATATTTGGTAGCGGAAGTCCTGTGGTAGGAACCTTGAGCATAGTGAATGTAAATAACAAGATTGATTAAAGGATGAAATTACACACAATAAATAGATCCTGCTAGCCATGTACTCTAAGGGGTACATTCCCTTATTTTAACTATTTTACAGGCAGTTCTACAGTGGCTCTGACCTCTTCTCTCATTATTGAGTCGTTGCGTGTAACTGCATGGATAGTTACGCCTGTTGCCATTCCTCGCTGGTGAGTCGTTCGGCCCAGCTGGTCAACAGTCGCAATAGTTGACATTTGCGACTGTTGACCTTCCTGCCTTTGTACAGGCTGATCCGATACTGCTACTAGTGCTGCTTCGATAGTGATGGGTGCGATACAGCTGCACCTACGGGAATGCTTAAGTCGATTCCCTTCTTACTCCAACACTCCCCTTCATTCCTAGAGGTCCGCGCAGTACTAGTACTTCTGACGTGGCAGCTTCTTCGTCAGAAAAGCTGCTGCCATTTTGCCAGTTGGACAATTGGTGAGTTGGTCCTTCCCTTTGTCAATCTCGTCCTTGACGAGGAAGTAACGCAGGGCGATGTTATTCGTGCGGTTGACGAAGCCGGGTTTGTTCGTGATTTTGATCGCGCTACGGTTGTGGCAAAGTAACTTGAACGGCCCGTTCATCGCTGTTTTCGTTTCCTGTAGGAGCTCCGTGAGGTAGAGTCCTTCACGAACTGCTGCACTTGCTGCGATGAATTCTGCTTCTGGTGACAAAAGGACGATGAGCTCTTGCTTCTGTGAGTTCCAGAAGATGGTTCTTGTTTGAAGAT
This sequence comes from Closterium sp. Naga37s-1, assembly GCA_947471745.1. Taxonomy (NCBI): domain Eukaryota; kingdom Viridiplantae; phylum Streptophyta; class Zygnematophyceae; order Desmidiales; family Closteriaceae; genus Closterium; species Closterium sp. Naga37s-1. The sequence continues at coordinate 1,651,082 of CANJKZ010000166.1, forward strand.
AAAGTCTGTACGGGAACTCCTGTTGTCTACATCCCCAGTGTGGTCAGCGTCCACGTATCTGGTAAGCCGTAGATTAGCCATTAAGTCCGCTTTATAGGTGAGATCTCACGATTTCATTAAGAATTGACGACGCAACGTCGGTTTGAACGAACGGCACTATGGCAGCCACTATAGTCTTAGAACACAAATCAGGAAGAGTTACGAAGAGTGACGAGTTGAGAATGACTCCTAGCTCCTACAAACCCCAAGAGCCGAGGTACAGTGAAGTGGAACAGTGCCACACTGTCCCCAACCACGAAGGGTCTCTAAACTACCCACCAGAAGGGCCTACACCAAGTGAAATGTTACACTACACAAAGTAATGTAACGATTCTCACTATCTTGAAGTGTACCCTTTCGCGGGCTTCGCGATCACTTGAATCTTGAAACCAAGACTCTGGTTCTTCATCAAAAACTCATCCTTGAGTTCTTTATGGGTCTGCTACATATAACTGCGACACGCCGAACGTTCGACACACGACAAAATAGAAATCGCGGGCGAGACACACGACAAAAAAAAAAACCGCGCGCGAGACACAAATAACCGCGTAACACGCGACTAGCGATAACTTGCTATTGACTCGACACACACACTCGACATCATGGCTCATCATATACACACAAGCATAAGCATGAAATATCTATTAGTTCATTCCATCATACCATTCCATGCACACACGCATGCACGCACACGGACAACAAGCCGAGTGCATACCGTAGGGTTGCACCAACAAACTCCCCCTCGGGTTGTTGGCCATAGAATCTGTTGCTCTCAGTTTAGAGCCATCCCAGCCAGCTTGCAACACTTTACATGCTGCTTCACCAGATTCTTGGTCATCATGTTAGCTGGCTGCCCTATCGTCTTCATGTAGCGCAACTCAACTTCACCCGCGGCCACCATGCTCCTCGTCCAATGCCACTTCACCCTCATGTGCTTGATGAGGCCGTGCAACACAGGGTTCTTACCTAGTGCAATGGCTCCCTGGCTGTCACAGTAAAGTGGGGTAGGTCCCTGCTGCTCCTCCCCCAATTCAGCCAACAAACGCCGCTGCCACACAATCTCCCGTACGGCACGGAAGAGTGTCATGTACTCGGACTCCACCGAGCTCAAGGCTTGATCAACCTGCTTCTTGCTCTCCCAAGCAGTTGGGCCTCCACCAACACAGCAAATGAAGCCTCTCACACTTGTCATGTCCTCTAGTTGTGATGCATAAGATGCACCCGAGAAGTCTGTGGGGAACAAACGCCCGGGTTCAACACCATCCGCGCCCTTTTGGCGCCTTTGTGCCGTGGCCGAGTATTGCAGCCCAACGGTCGGTGTTTGGCCAAGATACTTGGCCACCCTCATTCCAGCTGCTACCTGGTCCTCATTTGGGCAATGAACAACCCTAGCTAACTGCCCTGTAGCAAAGGCAACGTCCGGTCGAGTGTTTACCGCCGCATATATGAGGCTGCCCACCAATGAGTGGAAACGGCGCCTCTCCTCTTCACCAACGCTCTCCTCCTCTGGTCCCTTCACACACCTGAACCCAGATGGAAAGTGTGTAGCCACATGGCCTCCACTCTGCCCAAAGTTGGCAGCCAAGGCCTCCAGGTACGTCCACTCTTCATCAACATAGTGCTCGCCAGACTTCGGCCAGAGTGGAAGCCCTGCAAGGCGCTACTCCGACACCAGGGGGCAATTTGTGAAGCCTCCCTATGCGACGCACTTCTCGTCAAACAGCAATATATTATGCCATTAATAATTATTAGTTGATACTTGGCTTGCTTTTACATTATTATGCTTCATCTATCATAGGTTTATTTTATCATGCATGCTTTTGCTTGATTTCCTTGGTTAGGTGCTTTCCTATATTCTATTATAGTTATAGCATCGAACCAGGATTGCATGCACCGAATTTGTGCTATTTGGTTTCCGTCGAACAGCTTCTACCGAAATGGGAAGGCTCCATTCGGGACGCTTCGCGACCATTGGAACCTTCACGTAACACCTGGGTTACTGGCCTAGTGTCGAGACTATATATAGCCTCGTGTTGTATCCACGTGATCATTCAATTCAATTCATCATTTCTGAACTCGATCATATCGATCCTCACATTTGGTAATCAGAGCTCGTTTACACGCGAAGTTTTTCGACCGCTAAAAACCAGCCTTAAAAAACCACAGGGGCAACGAACGATAAACACCAATTTCGGGTACATAAGACCGGTTCCGTGTTTTTTGAAGTCCCCCTAGATTACGGTTTTCGGACGCGATGTCAGCAGGAATGGAGGGCCACGGCGACAATCTCGAAGCAGCCCGTCCAAGGCTCCAAGAGGCATTCGATCCGAGCGCGAAGGGATCGGGCGTTCGACGATTCGTGGCTACCCTCGAAATTTACTTCGAGACCATTGACTGCATGACCCCGACCAATGACGCAACACGTATTCGGCTCGCATCAACATTGTTGCGAGGCCTGACGCTCGAGTGGGTGTACAACAGTGACGTGGTCCGAGGCGAGGGATCGTGGACGCAGTTTTGGGCTGATTCAATCGCACGTTTCGCACGTTTCATGGCATAAGCAGTACGGCAGTGTAGCGCAATACACGCAGCAGATGGAGGACCTGTTCCATAGAATTCGGGACCTGACAGAAGGCGAAAAAATCCAAGCGTACACTGAGGGGTTGAAAGTGGAAATCCGTCGACAAGTGGTCGTCGCGAACTGTAGTAGCTATTGCGACATGGTGTGTGCGACAGAGAGATACGATGCGCTGACGCGTGGTCAACCCGATACACAATGCCACGTGCCAAACAGGTCTTTCGGCACGAAGCGATTGGCACCCCCCACGACCGCTGGCCCGATGGACCGCGACACAATCGATGCAAAGCCGCAGCCAGCAAAATCCGAGAAATACGTATTCTGCCAAACATCAGATTCTGTTGTGTTACAAGATGAAACGAGCACGTGCGGAGATGCCGGACAACAACAGTGCGGCACCCCCGAAGTAAAAAAACGGGAATCGCCAGTAGCCGCGGATCGAGCTGGCGATCGCGAAAAGGTCCGAAAGGCGACGACATGGCGACTTCGGAGCGGGGGAAAAGGGGAGAAAATGATGGCGCAAATTTAAAACGTCAGGACCGGCCGGCACCAGGGAATTCGGAGAGGGAAAAGGAGGCTCAGCAAAAAAAGACTCTGCACCTACCGGAAACTCCAGCCGAACATCCCCGAGAGTAAGAATTTGTTAAAGCTATCCTGTAAAGATACTTTAACTAAGAATATTTCCTCTCATGGTTTTCAAGCCTTGCAGAAATTCAGGGGGCAATTGGAGGCTAAGAAAAATCCTTTGGAGCCTTTCAGGTACCTAAGAAGTTGGGCAAACAACCCTGTAACGTTGAAAAGCTTCGTGCGTTTCGAGGAGTTAATATTCTCTCCCCGCAGAACCGTGTTAAGGCTCCCCATTACCCACAGGTGAAGCCTACACAGCTGCAAAGGCTTAGGGGAAGGTTCTTGGCCAAGACGAAACTGAATCGGCCTCAGATAAATCCTTCTGACCCTAACTAGGTGAAAACCGATATTAAGCCAGCAACTTTAGGCGCAGGACCTCGGGATGATATATTCAATATACCCTATGATCCTATAAGCAAGGCCATCTACGGCTACTCGGAGCAGCTACAACCACTACTGCTCGAGGTGATCTGCAAAGGGCGACGTCTCCAAGCACTGGTCAACAGTGGTGTGTCCCACTCGGTGTGCGACCGCGGTATATTGGAGAAAAATGGAGAGTCCTCGAAGGAGACCCAGTTCACAGCAACGACGGTGGTCGTTGCGAAGCTTCCCATCCACGGCAAAGCATCATTGCAGCTGCAGCGTTGAAGTGGAAGCCGACGTTGCTGATAACGAACATCAAAGGGTTAGATTTCATCTTGGGGCATGATTTTCAGAAGCGGTTCAACCCCGAGATCGACTGGGTCAACTGGAAGGCATGCATCTACAACAACAGGAACGTGTGGAGCTGCGAAGCTGGACGGATACAGGGGATGTCCCTGAAACGACACTAGCACGTTTCGAACGGATAGTGAACGAGAGTAACACGGGTTACTTAGCACTGGTGATGGCAGCAGCAGAGGAGGAGAAGCCAAATTCGGAGCTACCTGCAGCAGTACAGGAGGTGTTAATAGAGTACAAGGACATCATGCCAGATGACCTGCCTGCATGAGTGCCTCCAGTGTGAACCCACGAGCACAAGATCGTGGAGGAACCAGGTGCGAAACCCATCTCATGTGCACCATACCGCCTTAGTCCGATCGAACTGACTGACATGAAGAAACAGATTGAATATCTACCAGACAGACAACTGATACGCCCATCCACCTCTCCCTACGGTGCACCGTTTCTCTTCACTCCTAAGCCAAACGGTAGTTTATGGATGTGCATCAACTACCGGGCACTGAACAAACAGACAGTCAAGAACAAATACCCCATACCGCACATAGACAATCTTCTAGACCAACTACTTGGTGCAACGGTGTTTTCGAAGCTGGACCTACGGTCGGGTTACTGGCAGATCCAGATGGCAAATAATTCAATCTACAAGGCGGCTTCCTTACCAGATACGACTCCTACAAATACTTAGTAATGTCGTTCGTACTATGCAACGCACCGCCGACGTTCCAAGCGAAGATGAATCTTATACTACGGCCCCTGCTGGACGAGTGCGTGGTGGTGTACCTGGAAGATATCCTAATCTACTCCAAGAACATGAAGGAGCACGTGGAGCGTCTGCGGAAATTGTTCGAGATCCTGCGGGAGAACAAGTTCTACGTGAAGCTGTCAAAGAGCGGCAATTCCCTTGGCACATGGTTAGTGCGGAGGACGTACACGTGGACCCGCGGAAGATGGAAGCCGTTAAAGCGTGGAAGGCTCCTGAGGATGTGAAGGAGTTGCAACAGTTCGTAGGCTTCGCCAACTACTATAACAGGTTCGTGCCACAGTATGCTAAGATAGCAGTGCCACTGACGAACTTATTGAAAAAGGATACGCCATATAAATGGGATACTCCTCAACAGCAAGCCATGGAGCATCTATAGATAGCACTGACTACTGCTCCAGTACTCATCCTACACGATCCAGACAGAGAATACGTGGTGGAAGCAGACGCTAGTGACTAGTCAGTCGGAGCAGTACGGATGCAGGATCACGGACGCGGTTTGCAGCCCATCGCCTACCTCACTAAAAGGCTACAGGGAGCAGAACTGAATAACCCAATCTATGACAAGGAAGCCTTAGCAAGAGTTGAAGCCTTCAGTGCGTGAAGGTGTTATATAGAGGGAGCCAAGACTACAGTCTACACTGACCACTATAGTCTCAAGTACCTTAAGTCGCAGCCTACGCTCTCACTACGATAGGTGTGGTGGATGGACTTCCTGGAAACTCACTTCTACTATGCGTGTAGCAGACATCCATTTCGACGGGATGAACCCTCTGCTCAAGGGTATATTCCAAGATGGGTACTCAGTGGACGCAGAGATCGCTACAGCACAGAAACAGAAACTGTTACAGTGGGAGAAAGACTTAGCTGTAAAGAAGGGTTCATGAAAGATTTGGGTATCAAACTGGAGGAGTATCACGACGTAGCATGCGCGGGACATTTTGAGAGTAACAAGACGCTAGCGGGAATTGAGAAGTATTATTACTGGCCCCGGATGGGAGCAGACGTGCAGCAGTTCGTCACCTCATGCGACACGTGCCAGCGGATGAAGATTAGTAAGCAGAAAAATCCAGGGTTACTTCAGCCTCTACCCGTACCGGAGCAGCCATGGCAAGTTGTCAGCCTAGACTTCATCACTGGGCTTTCTTCGACCTCACGAGGGCATGACGCTATACTCGTGATGATCAATAAGTTTCCCAAATTGGGACACTTCATCCCGACCAACGCCACGGCTATAGCTGAAGCAACTGCTCGCCTCTTCTTCGACCGCATCATCACCATCCATGGCATCCCCACTACACTCATCTCAGACAGAGACCCAAAATTCACTAGTAAGTTCCGGAGGGAACTCATGGGTTTGTTGGAGACAAAGCTTGCAATGTCTTCAGCGTACCACCCCCAGACCGACGGACAGACTGAGTGACTCAATCAGGTGGTTGAACAGTTATTGTGCACAGCTTGCAAAGACGACATCAGCCACTTGGATTTAGAATTACCGATCCTAGTGTTCGCTTACAACAACGCGTCATATGCGGCCACACGGAAATCTCCTTTTTCTCGTGTTACGGATGGGAACCACTTACACCATAGCAGCCAACCACACTGGCACATGTCCAGGCCGCACATACCACCATGAAGTAGCTATGGGAGAAGACTCAACGACGTCTTACCACGATGCAGAACTCCCAGAAGCAGTAGGCCGATCGACTGCGATGTGATCACTTAATAGCAGTCGGAGATCAGGAGCTTCTTGACACACGCAACTTGAACCTGTCTCACCTACCGTCCAAGCTCCGGCCTCGCTTCTATGGTCCTTTTCGCGTTGAGACGATGGTGACACCAGTAACATTCCGCTTGCGCTTACCGACTATGTGGAAGCTTCTGAATGCTTTCCATGTTCAGCTACTAAAGCCCTACAAGGATCCCAATCAACAGTTCCAGGGACGGCAGCTACCGCCACCACCACCCGTTCTCGTACAGGATGAACCAGAGCACGAGGTGGAACGCCTTCTCACTCATCGGCGCCGCGGCGGCAAGACCCTCGAGTTCCTGATACGCTAGAAGGGATATGACCCATCGGAGGACGGTTGGGTCGCAAAATTTATATGGGCAACGCGCGCCGTGCGCTCAAAGATTATCTTGTCAATCAGGGTGTTTCTCACGCCACCCAGCTTTGAGGGGGGGACGTCTGAGAGTACAACTGCTTATGCTTGCTTTCCTTTCTTGCCTTTACATTATTATGCTTCATCTAGCTTAGGTTTATCTTATCATGCATGCTTCTGTTTGATTTCCATGATCAGGTGCTTTCCCAGATTTGTTTATAGTTATAGCACCAAACCAGGATTACGTGCCACGAATTCATGCTATTCGGTTTCCACCGAACAGCCTCTACCTAATTCTTAAAGGTTCCATTCGAGACGCTTCGCAACCCTCGGAACCTTCACGTAACACTTGGGTTACTGGCCTAGTGTCGAGACTATATATAGCCTCGTGTTGTACCCAGGTGATCATCCAATATTTTCCTCATTTCTAAACTCGATCCTCTCAATCCTCACAAGCACCACCTCGCTCACCTCACGACTGAAACTCGTCACAATCCTGGATTGACTTGGGCAATAAGCCGTAGACCCCTTTACGAGACGCTCTTGTACCACTCCCCTCACGTCCTGACCCACTCGAACAAATCATCGAAGGCACCACCACACCGCTCCTCACCATCCCCGACCGTATATTACTCGCGTTTGCGACGTCAACCCTACCAGAAGAAGGAGAACCAGAACCAGAAGCAGAAGCAGAAGCAGAAGAAGAAGTAGGAGAGGAAGAAGAATATGAAGCACCGGCACAGAGAATTCTCGACGAGACAAAGGAAGAGGCAAACTCGCATCGCGCACGATACCTACCTACCCCTGGAGTTTGCGCAGATGATGACCCCTTGCATCAGTGCCTCGGCCATCCCTCGCGCCAAACCTTCAAGAACTGCCTCACTTCCTAAGTTTTTCTCCCTAGCGCCCTACTGTGCCCTGACGGCTCAAAACCACGAAGCACCTCACGGCCACAAACCCGCACCTTCTGCCCCACAGCTGCTCTTTCCTTTCAAACAAGCTGACGTGGCTTAAGCACATGGCATCTACTCGCGCGCCGACATTTCGAGAGCTGCAGTCGCGCCATTTAGAACACGTCAGCTCGAGAAGGCACTCACGACTCAAGCGATCAAGGCACGTAGCGAAACTGCTCACGCCATCAGAATTCAAGCGAGGGGATTTGCCCAAATCAGCAAGCATGTTCAAAACAGCGAAGCTGACTCAAATAAACAATACGGATCGATCAGAGCCGTTATTAGAAACAGCGCAAAAATCACAACGGATCAACGCCGCTAATAACTTCAGCGCGAACATTTGTTCGCCAGCGAATCGCAACCTAGCTGAGTCACAAAAATAAAACGAGGGAAACGAGAAAATTGCTCGCGCCTTGTTAATGATAGGAATTGCTTAGAGATGTTAGTCAGCTAGAAGTAGAAACAGCCTAGAGAATATATAAATGTATGCCTTGAATATTGAAATATATACTTGCCTATCAAATGCTATTGGTGCATTGCTACCAGTTTAACGTCAAGGGGTTCTCTGCCTACGCCGTGAAAAGGAGTTCCATCGCTGCTACTCTACGTTGTTGAGTTACTCTTTCGACAAACTCAGACCCTTGGATAGGGGCTGACTGCGGTCAGGCACCCAAGGACCCTCGAAGGTGACCCCGGGAAGAGTTTTCTCAGTAATAGTAAAGTCATCAGCGGTAGGAACTAGGTGCAATTCGCGTAACAATATCAACCGCACTCTCACGACATAAGTGCGCGCACTCCTGAAGCAGTCCAGCCTCCCCATCAAGTACTGGCCTTACACCATTTACCACGTCGTGAGGCTGCACAACCTCTTGTCTACCACCGTCAACACAGGAAACCCCTCACCTCATGTGAAGTGGACCGGGACCAAGGGTGGCACCCAAATGCTGAGGGTCTGGGGCTGCATGGTGCAATACCGGCCGACTTCTGCTACCATCGGCAGATTCACCAATCGCGCGCGCTGGGGGATTCACCTTGGGATCCGCTATGAATACAAGGGTTGGTTGATCCTGGACCTAGAGACCAACAAGTTTGCACATGCGCAAGACGTTCTCTTCTACAAACGCCTCACCCTCGCAAGCTATCTTGAGGACCAGCGTGCGGGAGGGTGAGAGTACGACAAATTTGCTTGCTTTAATATACTTTATTCTGCTTTATCTAGCTTATCTTTATTTTATCTTGCATGCTTGTGCTTGATTCCTTATTTTGTTGCTTAACTATAGTTATTATAGTTATAGGCACCAAAATATGTTGCGTGCACCAAATTCAGTGCTATTCGGTTCACACCGAGCAGCTTCTACCGAATTCGGAAATGATCCTTTCAAGACGCTTCGCGACCCTCAGAACCTTCACTTAACATCTGGTTACCTTCGAGCCTATATATAGCCTCGTGTTGTACCCATGTGAGCAAACAATTATTCTAAACAAGTTCCTCAATTCTCACAAGGAGCGACACAGGCCTACGCCAACAACGGCAGGAGCTTCGCCTCACCTGGAGACGAGGCAGCATTTGCGGCCCTCGACCGCAACCCCACAAATGAACACCCTGGCGCACCTCCTCGCCCGTGCGACGACGACGACGATGATGATGATGACGACAACGCGCCCGGCCCCTCACGTCACCGAGACCCAGCAAGGAGCGCTCTGCCAGCACCTTAAAGCGACAACGACTATGTGGTGGAAGTAACCACTCAGAAGGGACATGCTGCGAACGTCACGGGACCACAGCTACTCAACCTGCACACCGCTACGACCAACGCCCCACGCGCCATCAAGCCTAAGAATACACGTCAGGCCCTAACCAGCTCTCATGCCAAAGAGTGGCATGCAGCCATGGGCACTGGAGTCACGGGACACATGGGTCCTAGTCGATTGTATTGCAGTGAAGGGGAGGAGGGTGCTACCTGGAAAAAATGTGATTTTTTTTCTTAAAACTGCTGCCGACGGAACTATCGAGCGCTTCAAGACAAGGTGGGTCGTACGTGGGTACGACCAGCGCCACGTGATCGATTTCGACCAAACCTTCGCCATCGTGAGCCGCCATAACACTGTGCGGATTCTCCTCGCCATCGCTGCCGCAAGCACCTACCACTGCGGCACATCGACGTGAAAAATGTTTGTAGCAACCATCTTTGTGGAGCAGCCGCACACCTACTGGGAAGGAGACCCAAGGGTCTGCGAGCTAAAGAAATCCCTCTACGGGATTAAACAGGCGCCACGACTCCCTACTGCTCACCTAGCACCAGCTACAAACCTGACAACAAACCTCTGTAACCCGCACGACTCCATCTCCACCAGCCGTAGTTGGGCTGACTCCGGTTTGCCTCTGTCACATGCCGACCCGATCTTTCGTACATCGCCAGCCAGCTGGCATAGTACTCACGCAAGCCAGTGACAGAGAACCTGTTGGATCTGGATCGCGCTCTGCGGTATTTCATCTCCACACCTGACATTGGGCTTTCGTACTCCACGCTGAGAACACCATCTTTCAGCCTCACCGGCTACGTCGACGCATATCGACGGTCACGAACAGGGTTCGTCTTTTGCCTCGAGCCAATGGGGCCAATCTCATGGGATTACTAGAAGCAGGAGCTGATTGCCCTGTCATCAGCCGAAGTAGAGTACGTCACCGCAACTGCTGCAGTTCGCGAAGGACTCAAATTGTAATAGCTGCTGTAGGGGGCAAAGATCCCAACATCGCCAACATTTTGCCTTCGCTGCGACTGTCAGAATGTTTTTATCTAGCCTGTAGTGGGGTGCTCTATAGCGAGTACAACCCAGTTAGGGTTTGCTATATGTATCCCAACTGCTGCTAGTGAAACCCCTCTTTCGTCATTCTTCTTTTGAACTCTTCTCATTCTAACATGCTATCAGAGCAGGTCGACCCCCTTGGGTCGACCTGTGGGTGGGCCCGCCACCTAACTGCTTCCGCTGCTGTTCTGCTTCTCGCGCGCCTCGGGCGCGCGCCGTCTTCTTCCTGCCGCGCGCTCCGCGCGCGGCGCAATTTTTAGGGTTTTTCATCCCGCCGTGCGCTCGGGGCGCGCAGCAAGTTTCTGCCCGCCGTGCGCCCCGAGGCGCGTGGCGGTTTTCTGCCGTGGGGGACCCGCGCGCAACACCCCGCCCTTCCCGTCGCGTCGCCCTGCAGGCCGCGCGCGGGTCTGCAGGGCGCGTGCGGCCCGTCTGCCCGTCTCGCGGCCTTGGGGAGCAGCGCGCGGCCCCCGCCCTTCCTGTCGCGTCGCCCTGCAGGTCGCGCGCGGGTCTGCAGGCCGCGCGCGGCCCGTCTGCCCGCCGCGCGGCCCGTCTGCCCGCCGCGCGGCCTTGGGGAGCCGCGCGCGCCCCCCGCCCGTCCGTCGCGGCGCCCTGGGGAGCCGCGCGCGCCCCCCCGCCCGTCCGTCTTGGCGCCCTGGGGAGGAGCGCGCGGCCCCTCCTGTCCCCCCCCCCCCCCCCCCCGTGCTGCCCATTCCTCCCGTGCCGCCGTGCGTTCCGCGGTGGTGGGGGGTGTGGGGTGGCAAGCATGGGGGTGCGCGGTGTGGGTGTTCCCCTCCTCCTTGTTCGTCTCCCACTGCTGCAGCTGCTGCTGAGGGGGGTGGAGGTGTGGGAGCCGCGGGGAGTGGAGCTTGGGGGGTGACGTGGGAGTGGAGGTAGGGGTGCAGCAGGGGGTGTGTGGAAAGGAGGTGGGACTGTTTGGGGAGGCTGAGAGGAGGCCGCCGTCGTGTCGTTCGCAGCGCCTGTAGTCCGGAGCCGTCGTGCTCTCGGTAGCCCAGAGAGCCTTGCTGTGCCGGTCGCCCGTGGGTCCGTTGCTCCTGCCGCTCGTCGTAGCCGCGGGGCCTGTTACTCCCTGTAGTCCGGGGCACTTGCCGCCGGTAGCCACTGTGCCAGTCCTCCTGTTGCCCGTGTGTCTGCAGCTTCAGCCGTCGTCTCCCATCTTCTCTCCCTTCACAATTCCTCCTCCTCCTCACTTGCCCTCTGTGATCGCCTCTAGCTTTGCTTATAATTGTGAACTATTACTATGCCTGCTCATTGTGCTGATTACTCCCCACTTTGGCTATGGGGGTGTGTCAGAATGTTATTATCTAGCCTGTAGTGGGGTGCTCTATAGCGAGTACAACCCAGTTAGGGTTTGCTATATGTATCCCAACTGCTGCTAGTGAAACCCCTCTTTCGTCATTCTTCTTTTGAACTCTTCTCATTCTAACAGCGACAACTGGAGCGCGATCATGATCGCGAACAAACCAGGCTTCGTGAACCGAACGAAGCACATCGCGCTTCGATACTTATTTGTCAAGGACGATACTGAACAAGGCAAGGTTGACCTGACTTATTGCCCTACTACCGAGATGGCATCCGACTTCTTCACCAAGCGACTGCCTCGTCAGCAGTACCAGCACTACTCCAACCCAGGGCTGACGTTTCATTTTGGGCCTCCCTGATTCCGGGGAAAATTTTCCACCTGTATTATGAGGGCACATTTTCCACAAGGTAGCCACTCTGATTGCTCTGAGTTGAAAATTAAATTACTCTAATTGTTTAGGGTCGAGAATTGAACATCAAAGTAGTAACGAGCTCTTTGTTTAACGGGGAAATTGGTCTCACCCCGCATAATTGCAACATAGCGTGACATCATTTCGGGCACAGCTCGTGTGCGCTGATTACCATCCCGTTATTTTCACAAGTGGTATTTCTCCACGTGTTTTTTTCACGAAATGGTATTTTTAGCGCACATCGGTCAACCAAACAGTTCGATAGCACAGATGTGGCAATATTTTCTATTTCGCCGATTACCCGCGATGCGCCAACTTCGTTGTGCGAAACGCTAAAATTATTCTGGTAACTTTACGCACACGCAATTGCGATATTACAACCAACCTTTTCAAAATTCGTGAACGTAACACGCATATAATGTACTCGCTTATCGGACATGCTGATGTTCGCTGCTCAAGCACTCACTGTACTGCGACCCATCCAAAGGCGGGGTTATCGGAACGAAGTTTCTGAGAAACTTCCTCCCGATAAGGTCAAATTCAGGGACCACAGAGTCGATACTCTATTAAGTCAGGGACCACTAACAAGCTAGTTGTGAAAGTAAGCAGTAGAAGAAGGCGCCATAGCTAGGAAAGCCCTAGCTAGGCAAGAAACAGTTTAGGCAAAGAAGGAGGAGTTGCACTAGCAAGAATGAGGATACAAATAGCAAACCCTAGAAGGGTTGTACTCGCTATAGAGCACCCCACTACAGGCTAGAGCATAATATTCTGACACACCCCCATAGCCAAAGTGGGGTGTAATCAGCAGAGCAAGCAAAGCAGAACAAGCTCAGGGTGGATCACAATGTCACCACACATTCTGAGCACAAGTTCAGGAAGCAATAGTTTAAAGTTCACAATTATGAGCAAAGCTAGTGGTAGTCACAACGGGCAAGTGAGGAGGAGGAGGGACAGTGAGAGGAGAGGAGATAGGAGGCGACGGCTGAAGCTGCAGACACACGGGCAACAGGAGGCACACTGGCACAGCGGCTACCGGAACAGCGCTCCGGACTACTGGAGTAACTGGCCCCGCGGCTAAAAGTAGCGGCAGACGAGCAACGGACCCACGGGCGACTGGCACAGGTGGCTACGACTGGGCTACCGGAGCAACTCCCCGGACTACAGGTGCTGCTGGCGACACGACGGCAACCTCCGTTCAACCTCCCCCAAACAGTACCACCCCCCCTGACACACACCCCCTGCTTCACCCCTAGCTCCACTCCCCCTTCACCCTCCCTTAGTACCACTCCGACGGCTCCAACAGGTCCACCCCCCCTCAGCGGCAGCTGCAGCACAGGGAGACGGAGGAGGAGGAGGAGGAGCAGGGAACGGCACACAGAAGCTGCACCCCCATACCCCCCACCCCCAAACCCTAATCCAGGAGAACGGGCAGAAGGAGGGGTGGGGCGCCTTCAGAAGCACGGGGGACAACGGGGAGGACAGGGGCAGCGAAGAACGGGCCGCCCACAGGCCTGGCACAGCCTCCCGAACCGCGCGCAGGCGGCCCGAGCCGCGCGCGGGCCTGGCGCAGCCCGTACGGGCCGCGCGCGGGCCTGGCGCAGCCCGTACGGGCCGCGCGCGGGCCTGGCGCAGCCCGTACGGGCCGCGCGCAGGCCTGGCGCAGCCCGTACGGGCCGCGCGCCGGCTGTACGGGCCGCGCGCAGGCCACGACGGGCGACGGGGGGCGACGCGCGGGTCCCCGTCGCCCGTCGTAGCGCCTCCTGGGGGCGACGCGCCGAGTGACGGGGCAGAAACCCGTCGCGCGCCTCGGGGCGCACGGCGGGCAGAAAACCGCCGCGCGCCTCGGGGCGCACGGCGGGCAGAAAACCGCCGCGCGCCTCGGGGCGCACGGCGGGCTGAAAAACCCTAATTTCGACGCCGCGCACCACGGGGCGCGCGGCGGACAGGGAGTAGCAGTAGCAGCGGAAGCAGTGAGGTGGGGCCCACAGGCCAGGAGCATATCGCTCTAATACCATGTGAAAGTAAGCAGTAGAAGAAGGCGCCATAGCTAGGAAAGCCCTAGCTAGGCAAGAAACAGTTTAGGCAAAGAAGGAGGAGTTGCACTAGCAAGAATGAGGATACAAATAGCAAACCCTAGAAGGGTTGTACTCGCTATAGAGCACCCCACTACAGGCTAGAGCATAATATTCTGACACTAGTCTGTTACACTACACTCAAAATCGGGGATAGGAAAACTATTATTCTGATGTCGAAAAATATAAGTTTATATTTTCTATATGTAACAGTCTGTAGGATTGGTTACTGTAGTTATAGCGTTTCTAGTTGGTGGTGCACCATTCTTGCTTTTGCTTGCCTATTTGTACTGTTTGCTCTATAGTGAACCACCTCTTTTGTTGGCTCACACCTCTCGCTACTCCCCTTCCCAAGTTCCTAAGCTACTCTCTAAGCTATGGAGGTTCCTAAGGCATAGCACTTATTCTGACATCTGATTGGATCAGTGTTGAGAACACATAAATTCTGACATCTGAGTCTCCACAAAGTGAAAAGTCTGAAATCACCCTGAAATCAAGATAATTACCCTGATAAAAACAGCCCTGCTCTAACCTCACCGGAGTAGTCAAGCGAGTCAGCCCTCGACACGTCCAGGAATGAAGGGGGGTGTTGAGATATGAAGTTAAATGAGTAGGCATTTCTGTATGTTGCAAGAGCCGACTCTACGGAGTACGAAGTCGGGAAGTCAGAAGAGTCGAAGTGACGTCAAGCAAACCATGAGATCAAAATAGATGCAGGCAGAAACATTCAAAGTGAAAAAAGGCGGGAACATATTTGAACGGGCTCCCGTGCCTCACTGTTTGAATTCGCTACAATAAGGGAACGTATCCCTTAGAGTACATTGCTAGCTAGGACGTTTCGTTTTCCTTTGTATTTCCTAAATGATCCAATTTATGCATCTGCTATAATCATCTCAGTCATTTACATTCACTCTAAACTGAGGTAACAACTTCCGCTGCAACTCTACCTGCGATAAACCCTGAGCCGATCCCTGGCTAAGTCATTTTGGGACTGTAACACAACTTTTGGAACTGTAACAAAACTAATACAGATAGGGCCTGATTTCGGCCGAGCCTGTACATCCAAGAGTTCAGCCTGTATATTATGCAATACAAATCAAGGAAAACACAAATTCCTTACAGAAGATGTTTAGCTTTACAAAACTGGTTACGAAGTTGACTCAAAGTGATCTGGCCTGTAACGAGGATGACCCTCCCTTGAACCCGACTTTCTTTGCACAAGCTTTTCCCCCAACCAGCTGCGAAAGGATTCCCGATTCCCCGCCGAACCCACAGCACCAAGAGAGACTTGCGGGACTAGGAGGTTTCACGGCCACAGGAAATTAAGGGTTGGGCCATCATAGGCGCCACCTTCACCTTCGCGTAACGCCTTCCGCCTCAACCTCCCGTCCTCGGTAACAGGACGATGGTGCAGCGGCGGGGAGGTGGCGGAAAGGATGGGGCAGCGGGAATGGCGGAGGAGGCACACGTGCCGCTGCAAGCCATCTTATTGGCTGACAGCTTCGCGCAGACATTCCGACCAATAACGCTGCGCAAACCCAAGGTGGGCGCTCGCGGCCACCTCAATGTCCGTTAAACCCCTGCCACGCACGCCTCGATTTGTAAGCGCAGTGCGTTGTATCGAAATCGAAGCACCTTGTAGCGCAGCTGAGCGATCTAGCTCTGGCAGCCGTGATCGAGCGCGGAGGTACGGGAAGAAGTGGATCGTCGGCGTATCCACCACCCGTCGCTCGCCGCGCTCCTTCGACAGTGATCAGCTGCTCTCACGCCTGTCCCCCTCTCGCCTCCCATCACCTCCCATTGCCGTATTTGCTCCTGCCTTCCGCGTCACCCGTACGGGCGGGTGCGCTGTTGGTCCGCCGTTCCCACTAGCTCACCTGCCTCCGCGCGTCGGTCCTCCGTTCCCCCTTCTCCCCACGTGCGCGGCGGGTGCTGTTGCTGGCGGCGGGCGCGGCGATGGCGGACAACACGTATCGCAAGCTCAGCAGCCGTCCCCCCTTTCACCTCGTATCGCCTCCCCCCTGATGCGCGCAGGTGCTGCTGCCAGTGGCGGGCGCGGCAATGGTGGACTACACGCTCGAGTGGCTCGCCATGGCGGGCGTCGAGGAGACCTTCGTCTTCTGCTGCGCGCACTCCCAACAGGTACGCGTGCCTCTCTTATCCGCGCAGGTGCGCGCACTCCCCCCAGGTGCGTGCACTCCCCCCAGGTGCGCGCTTCTCTCCCCGGGTGCGCGCTTCTCTTCCCAGGCGCGCGCTTCTCTCCCCTGGTGCGCGCAATCCGCGCTCCCCCTAGGTGCGCACCGTGTGTGCGCACAAGGCCGGATACACTCTGGTCGCCAGCAGGTGCCTCCGCTCTCTGTCCCGTGCTGTGTTATGCTTACCTCCTTGACTTTCATTGACTCGCACGTACCTGCATCTAATTGAGTGAGCCGCATTGACCTAGAGAATACAAGTGAAGTGCTGTCGCATGGGCGTGCCTTGCGTTGACCTGCGTTGACTCGCATTCGCCCCGCTGACATCTTATCATTGCCAGGCCCACCTGAAGTTGCATGCATTGACCTGCGTTGACCTGCGTTGACCTGCGTCCATCCCATCAGATCCGAGCGCACCTGGAGGATGCCGGCTGGATGCGCCCCTCCTCCTCCTCGCACCATCAGGGGGGCGGCGGGCAGCGGCACGGCATGCGCGTGTCAACGGTGGTGGCGCATGACTGTGTGAGCGTGGGGGACGCACTCCGACACATGGATCACAAGGGCGTGGTGAGATGAGACACATGGACCACAAGGGCGTGGTGAGATGAGACACATGGACCACAAGGGCGTGGTGAGATGAGACACATGGATCACAAGGGCGTGGTGAGATGAGACACATGGACCACAAGGGCGTGGTGAGATGAGACACATGGACCACAAGGGCGTGGTGAGATGAGACACATGGACCACAAGGGCGTGGTGAGATGAGACACATGGACCACAAGGGCGTGGTGAGATGAGACACATGGATCACAAGGGCGTGGTGAGATGAGACACATGGACCACAAGGGCGTGGTGAGATGAGACACATGGATCACAAGGGCGTGGTGAGATGAGACACATGGACCACAAGGGCGTGGTGAGATGAGACACATGGACCACAAGGGCGTGGTGAGATGAGACACATGGACCACAAGGGCGTGGTGAGATGAGACACATGGATCACAAGGGCGTGGTGAGATGAGACACATGGACCACAAGGGCGTGGTGAGATGAGACACATGGACCACAAGGGCGTGGTGAGATGAGACACATGGACCACAAGGGCGTGGTGAGATGAGACACATGGACCACAAGGGCGTGGTGAGATGGGACACATGGACCACAAGGGCGTGGTGAGATGAGACACATGGACCACAAGGGCGTGGTGAGATGAGACACATGGATCACAAGGGCGTGGTGAGATGAGACACATGGACCACAAGGGCGTGGTGAGATGAGACACATGGACCACAAGGGCGTGGTGAGATGAGACACATGGACCACAAGGGCGTGGTGAGATGAGACACATGGACCACAAGGGCGTGGTGAGATGAGACACATGGACCACAAGGGCGTGGTGAGATGAGACACATGGACCACAAGGGCGTGGTGAGATGAGACACATGGACCACAAGGGCGTGGTGAGTGGTGGCATGCTGCTGGTCTATATGATCTCCATCTTATCAGCTCAGCATCGTGCATTCTCCCACGCACTACTCCCTTCGCCAGCTGGCTGGCATCAAGCGGGTAGTCTGTGTTGCTGCTCACTGGTCACTCCAACCAAGCTGCGCCCCTCCCTCCCATCTCATCACTCCGCCCGTTCCCCGTTGTGCCCCTCTATTTGCATGTTTCCCCGTCAAGCATCATCCATCCAGATACTCGTCTTCACCTCATGTTGCAATGCCTTCCCTGCCCTGCCGTGTCCCCCTGCCGTGTTCCCCCCCTAACTTCTGCGTGCTGTGGTAACCCTATTGTGTGGCTGGGAATCAGATCCGCGGGGATTTTATTCTGGTGAGCGGGGACGTGATCGCCAACGTCTCGCTCACCCACGCGCTGCACGCCCACAGGTGAGAAAGTCACGCCTCTGCTGACGTCAGCAATTCCACGGGCAATAGTGTAGAGCTCTGCTGGCGTCAACGACTCGCTCAGGTGTTTCCGACCTCAGTGTGGTATGACTCTTGAGTCAGCTCACAAGTCAGCTCACAAGTCAGCTCACAAGTCAGCTCACAAGTCAGCTCACAAGTCAGCTCACAAGTCAGCTCACAAGTCAGCTCACAAGTCAGCTCACAAGTCAGCTCACAAATCAGCCCCAATTCCTTCTCCCTCAGTCTCACAATCTGACTCACATGCCCCACGACTGGAGGGTCCGGTGGCTCTTGCTCCCGCCTTTCCCTCGTGCTCATGGTATCAACTCTTGTGCTGACGTCACGAGCTGTGCCCACACCGAATGGGGCTGTTGCAGCGGTTCTGTAGGCGTGGTGTGGGCCTTGGGGGTATTGGGGTCGGCGCCCGCAGTGGTGGTCCCCACCCCAGGCCGGGCTCAATTCATTGGCAGCCTGCATGGACTAGTGATCACACTACAGTCCATGCGCACATGGCTGCCCATACCACTCTCCCGCCCACACTGCCGCCAATCTGCCCCCCACCTGACTTAATCCCATCGTGCCTGCCCACCCAGCCGTTGTTGCTTGTTCCTCTGCATTGACGTGCTGCCTGAGCGTGGAGCGGCCCGACCTTGCCTGTATGGCTCCCACCCACCCGCTGTCCTTTCACCTCCTCGCATGTGTGTGTGTGTCCACTGTGCATGCTTGCTGTGTGTATGAGTGTTCACGAGTGGTATGTGCACATGTGTGTGCGGGTGTGTGTTTGTGCGAGTGTGTGTGTGTGTGTGTGTGTGTGTGTGTGTGTGTGCATGTGTGTGTGTGTGTGTGTGTTTGTGCGTGTGTGTGTGTGTGTGCATGTGTGTGTGTGTATGTGTGTGTGTGTGTGTGTGTATGTGTGTGTGTGTGTGTGCGTGTGTGTGAATGAGTGTGAGTGCATGTGGGTGCATGTGGGTGCATGTGGGTGCATGTGGGTGCATGTGGGTGCATGTGGGTGCATGTGGGTGCATGTGGGTGCATGTGGGTGGATGCGTGGTGGGTGGGCACAGGGAGAGGAGGCGCAAGGACAAGCAGGCAGTGATGACCATGCTGCTCACGCACTGCCCCTCCAACCCCCTCACCCACCTCGTACGCCCCTCACCCACCCACCCACCTCGTACGAGTTCTTTCCACCCTTCATTTCGCAGCAGTTTAGTCCCTGCTCTTGTTGCTGCTCTTGCTGTTGTTATGTTGTTTTTGCTGCTGCTGCTCACATCGCTCTCACTGCTGTGCTTTCGCGATTATTGTTCCTGTCGAGGTTACTGTTACTGCTGCGTTTCTCACTGGTTTCGCCGCATCAGCTGTTGTCAACCCCCACACTCCCCTTCGGACATACCCTCTCCTCCTTTCCACCTCCTCCCCCCTCTCACCCCAACCTTTTTTTTTTGTTTCCATTCTGTGTCCAGACGCGCACGGGCAGCGAGTCACAAGTGTTTGGCATCTGCCCGGACTCCAACCAGCTGCTCTTCTACGAGCCGCCGCCCGACCCCCACTCCTCCACGGGCACGGGCAAGCTCGCAGCTTTAGCAGGTGGACGGCGTAGCTTGGCAGTATCTGTGGAGCGGGCAGTGTGGCAGGGGCACAGACGGCTGGCACTGCGCACGGACCTGGAGGTGATGCTCGCTCTCGTAATCCACACACCAACCCCTTGCCACCCACACGAGTCAACCCCTTGCCACCCACACGAGTCAACCCCTTGCCACCCACACGAGTCAACCCCTTGCCACCCACACGAGTCAACCCCTTGCCACCCACACGAGTCAACCCCTTGCCACCCACACGAGTCAACCCCTTGCCACCCACACGAGTCAACCCCTTGCCACCCACACGAGTCAACCCCTTGCCACCCACACGAGTCAACCCCTTGCCACCCACACGAGTCAACCCCTTGCCACCCACACGAGTCAACCCCTTGCCACCCACACGAGTCAACTCCTTGCCACCCACACGAGTCAACCCCTTGCCACCCACACGAGTCAACCCCTTGCCACCCACACGAGTCAACCCCTTGCCACCCACAAGAGTCAACCCCTTGCCACCCACACGAGTCAACCCCTTGCCGCCCACACGAGTCAACCCCTTGCCGCCCACACGAGTCAATCCCTTGCCGCCCACACGAGTCAACCCCTTGCCACCCACACGAGTCAACCCCTTGCCACCCACACGAGTCAACCCCTTGCCACCCACATGAGTCAACCCCTTGCCACCCACACGAGTCAACCCCTTGCCACCCACACGAGTCAACCCCTTGCCACCCACGCGAGCCAACCCCTTGCCACCCACACGAGTCAACCCCTTGCCACCCACACGAGCCAACCCCTTGCCACCCACACGAGTCAACCCCTTGCCGCCCACACGAGTCAACCCCTTGCCGCCCACACGAGTCAATCCCTTGCCACCCACGCGAGTCAACCCCTTGCCACCCACACGAGTCAACCCCTTGCCACCCACACGAGTCAACCCCTTGCCACCCACACGAGTCAACCCCTTGCCACCCACACGAGTCAACCCCTTGCCACCCACACGAGCCAACCCCTTGCCACCCACACGAGTCAACCCCTTGCCGCCCACACGAGTCAACCCCTTGCCGCCCACACGAGTCAATCCCTTGCCACCCACACGAGTCAACCCCTTGCCGCCCACACGAGTCAACCCCTTGCCGCCCACACGAGTCAATCCCTTGCCGCCCACACGAGTCAACCCCTTGCCACCCACACGAGTCAACCCCTTGCCACCCACACGAGTCAACCCCTTGCCACCCACATGAGTCAACCCCTTACCACCCACACGAGTCAACCCCTTGCCACCCACACGAGTCAACCCCTTGCCACCCACGCGAGCCAACCCCTTGCCACCCACACGAGTCAACCCCTTGCCACCCACACGAGCCAACCCCTTGCCACCCACACGAGTCAACCCCTTGCCGCCCACACGAGTCAACCCCTTGCCGCCCACACGAGTCAATCCCTTGCCACCCACACGAGTCAACCCCTTGCCACCCACACGAGTCAACCCCTTGCCACCCACACGAGTCAACCCCTTGCCACCCACACGAGTCAACCCCTTGCCACCCACACGAGTCAACCCCTTGCCACCCACACGAGCCAACCCCTTGCCACCCACACGAGTCAACCCCTTGCCGCCCACACGAGTCAACCCCTTGCCGCCCACACGAGTCAATCCCTTGCCACCCACACGAGTCAACCCCTTGCCACCCACACGAGTCAACCCCTTGCCACCCACACGAGTCAACCCCTTGCCACCCACACGAGTCAACCCCTTGCCACCCACACGAGTCAACCCCTTGCCACCCACACGAGTCAACCCCTTGCCACCCACACGAGTCAACCCCTTGCCACCCACACGAGTCAACCCTTTGCCACCCACACGAGTCAACCCCTTGCCACCCACGCGAGCCAACCCCTTGCCACCCACACGAGTCAACCCTTTGCCGCTCTTTTGCTGCCCCATTGAAACCGCTTGAGTCGTCACACAGCATCCTTGGCAGAGGCAGCTCTCTTGTCGCGTTTGCAGCAGTGTTGGTGCACATGTGGCGGATGGTGCACCCACATGTGCTTCTCTGCTGTGCTTTGTGGCTGGAATACATGTCGATAGTGAGTCTGGTTCGATCCGTGCACTGTGCGCCTGCATCATCTTGACCTGACCCCCCCCAGTCACCGTCACATTGCACACCACACCACACCACCACACAGCCTTACTCTCCACCTTTTACTCTCCCCTCCCTCGCCTCGCCCTCATAACCGTAACTCCCATCACTCCACTCTGCATGTGCGCCTGCCGTAATGCAGGACAGTGGCATCGACATCTGTGCGCCGGAGGTGCTGTACCTGTACACGGACAACTTTGACTACCAGCACCCCCGGCGAGACTTCCTTCGCGGCATCCTCAATGATGACGTGAGCATTCTCAATGATGACGTGAGCTTTTTTAAAATTGTCTGTTCCATTCCCGTCCTCCCTCCCTCCCTCGATCACCTCATGCATTGCACTTCCTCGCACCTCTTCTCTCATAGCCCCACACGCACATGAGCAGCGGCACAGCAGCAAAGGAATTGGGAGCCTATTTTCTCCCTCTCCCTTACATGCCATCACATGTGATGACGCCATGAGTTGTGCCCACACCAGTGGGGCCCTCACGGGTCCCCAGGGCGGGCTGAATTCATTGGCAGCCGCGTTGACCCTCCAGTCAATGCGCC
Organism: Closterium sp. Naga37s-1; assembly: GCA_947471745.1. NCBI lineage: Eukaryota > Viridiplantae > Streptophyta > Zygnematophyceae > Desmidiales > Closteriaceae > Closterium > Closterium sp. Naga37s-1. The sequence goes on from CANJKZ010000166.1 coordinate 1,673,843, forward strand.
CATGGCTGCCCATGCCAGACTCCCGCCCACACCACACTGCCCCTGCTTGCATCTTCGTCTCATGCTAATTCTAATGCTATGCTGTCACCACAGGGTGGTGTTCCCGTGCCATGCGATTGTAGCACGCTGCCGTGCGAGCTTGTGTCACTATGCCTCTGTGTCATGCGTGACACAGAGGCATGCTTGTTTCCCTGCGATGCTCTGTGATCCCTCCATGCACTACCCGCTTCTCCCACACAATGTCATCCGCATACCATCTTGCACTCCCCCACTTCAGAGCTCGCACCAATCCATTTCCTCTTGCCCCCCTACCCCCTGCCCCGTTTCCCCATTGCGTTATCCCTTCTCTCCCTTGTCCCGTCGCCCCTTCCCGCTTCGTTCCCCCCCCCCACTGTGTTGATCAGATCATGGGAAACAAGATCTTCACGCACGAGATCAAATCGCAGTACGCCGCCCGCATCGACACGCTGCGGGCGTACGCGGCGGTGTCAAGGGACGTGCTGCGGCGCTGGGCCTTCCCCCTCGCGCCCGACTGCGCCTTCGGGGCCCACAGCGGCCGCACCGCTGTCACCCGTGGCAACCGGTACCGCGAGGAAGGTATGAGGAAGGTTAGAGGAAGGTGAGAGGAAGGTGTGAAGAAAGTCCGAGAAAGTTGAGAGGAAGGTATGGGTAAGGTGGAAGGAAATTGATTGAGAGGAAGGTGAGAGGACGGCAGGTGGGGCATGAATAATTGTGCAGATGAAAGCTCTCCGTGTGAACAGGAGCCATGCACGTGCATGTGACATGTATGTGAGCAGCAGTGGAGGGCGTGTGAGCAGTGCATGTGCAAACGAGCCTCACTCATAGAGTACGGTGTGTGCACTCAGCTCAGTTGGCATGCGAGGCTGCTGCTGTCCCCCCCCTCGCCTTCTACTCCACCTTCTCTCACATCACCGGTTCTCTCCCTGCCTCCGCCTGTTCACTTGAGCGCTCTGTGCCGGGGTCGCACTGTTTGACACCCGTTTCTCTCTCGCTCTCTCTTTCCTGCACTGCCCGCACCCTCTCCTCCCCTCCACGCCCCCTTGTCCCCCCTCTTCCCCCATGCCCCCCTGTCCGTCTGCAGCGGTGTCAGTGGCGCGGTCAGCAGTGATAGGGCCGGACACGCTGCTGGGGGAGGGAACAGTGGTGGCGGAGAGGGCGGTGGTGCGCGGGTCAGTGCTGGGCGCGCACTGCCTGGTGGGCGAGGGGGCCGTGGTGGACGGCAGCTTCCTCTGGGGCGGCGTCACGGTGGGCGCGGGCGCCGTGGTGCGGCATGCAGTGCTGTGTGACGGCGTGCAGGTCATGGCGGGGGGGACTGTGCACCCCGGCTGCGTGCTCTCCTTCGATGTGAGCGTGCTGCTGCTGGGATGGCAAATAGGCCAGGGGGAAGGGGGTGGGCATGTGGGCATGTGGGGATTGGGGGATGTGTGGCTGTGGGTGTGGGCATGTGTGAATGTGGGGATGTGGGGATGTGGTGGTGCGGCACGTGGTGCTGTGCGATGGCGTGCAGGTCATGGCGGGTGGAACGCTCAACCCCGGTTGCTTGCTCTCCTTTGATGTGCGTGGCTCGTGCTGTGGGCATGTGGGCATGTGGGGATGTGGCGATGTGGCGATGTGGCGATGTGGCGATGTTGGGATGTGGGGATGGGGGGATGGATGTGGGGATGGGGGTATGGATGTGGGGATGGGGGGATGGATGTGGGGATGCGGGGATGCGGGGATGCTGGGATGCGTGATGTGTGCGTGCACACAGACATGCGATTCTCTCTCACCCGCTTGACCCCTCTGTCCTTCCCTTCTCCCATAGTAGGTGGTGGTGGCAGCCAATCACGTGGTGCCAGCTGGCACGCGCATAGCGAGGGAGCAGCAGCCGGAGGAGGAGGGCAGCGATGATGAGAACACAGAAGGGCATGGCATGGGTGAGAACACAGAAGGGCATGGCATGGGTGAGTGAGTTGATTGGGCGGGTATAGGGCATGTGTGAGAGCAGGAATGTAGGGAGATTGGTGGGATGGGATGGGTGTGGGTGGCAATGGCATGTCAGGGTGTGATGATGATGATGAGAACAAGGAGCAGCGAAGATGAGGCCACCATTCAACTGGATGTACATGTGTTTTTGTTATGCTATGACCCTCACTTGTGGCTTTGAATTTGTCAACAACATAATATGTTGGCAAATACGATATCTAGTGTTGTCTCAACCCATCTATTACCTTGTTCCTCCGTTTTCTGTTGCTGTTTTTGTGTGCTGCGTGTGTCATGGACCCTTGTGTTCTCTCTCCCTCGCCTCTCCTCCACGCGGCATCAGCCCCACCTGCAGTGCGAAGGAAGCAGGGCAAGCGAGGTGACGAGGAGGATGAGGATGATGAGGAGGAAGAGGATGAGGAAGAGGAGGATGAGGAGGAGGGAGAGGAGGAGAAGGAGGAGCTATCAGATGAAGACGAGGGGCCATGTGATGTGCAAGCTGTGAGTGCCATGTGATGTGCAAGCTGTGAGTGCCATGTGATGTGCAAGCTGTGAGTGCCATGTGATGTGCAAGCTGTGAGTGCCATGTGATGTGCAAGCTGTGAGGGCCATGTGATGTACAAACTGTGAGTGCCATGTGATGTGCAAGCTGTGAGTGCCATGTGATGTACAAACTGTGAGTGCCATGTGATGTGCAAGCTGTGAGTGCCATGTGATGTACAAACTGTGAGTGCCATGTGATGTGCTGACATTGGTCATGTTGTGGCATGTGCATGTTTTTCAATGTCCATGTGTCCGTACATCCATGTGTCCATCTGCTGTATTCCTGCATGCATGGCCAGACGGGATGTGATAGCATGCCATGGCTTGGCACAGCATGGCATGGTGGTCTCGGTTTGCCCTTTTCCACATTTCTCCTTCTCACCCCCATCACAGCACCTTCCTGCTTCCCTCTGCGCACCCCAACAGTTGAGCTGAGGAAACAAGCTTCGCTTTTTCCCCAAACCCTCCACCCCTCCCGCCATTTCTCCATCCCCTCTCCCTCCCCTCCACCCCCTGCACCCCTCCCAACTTCCCCCTCCGCCCGTCCCCCCCACAGGTGGGCGAGGGCGGGAGGGGCTTCGCCTGGCCGCCCAGAACCCCCGCTGCAGCAGCCGTGGTGCGGCGGCAGTCGCTCGCGCCAATCACAGCGCTCGAACTCGCTGAGCTTGCAAGACTGGCGATTGGACGGGAGGAGGGCGAGGGGGAGGGGGGGGAGGAGGAATCAGGAAGGGAAGGAGGGGCGGCCTTGGTGGGAGGGGAGGAGGAGGAAGAGGAAGACGAGGAGGAGGAGGATGGGGAGGACGAGTTTAGCAAAGAGGTGAGCTGTGTGGGATGGAGGGGTGGAGGGAAGGGTGGAGGAGGGGATGGAGGGGAGAGAAGATGGGGTGAGGGCCGGGAGGGATGGGACTAGAGGGTGGCAGGGCGATGGGACTAGAGGGTGGCAGGGCGATGGGACTAGAGGGTGGCAGGGCGATGGGACTAGAGGGTGGCAAGGCGATGGGACTAGAGGGTGGCAGGGCGATGGAGAGGGGAGAAGGGAGGAAAATGCAATGAGGAAGGGAGGCGCGAGAGAGGGTGCAAGGCATTAGCAATGCATGTGCAATGGGGGTTGGTGGATGCTTGTAGGATGGATGATGACAGCATGTGGTGCCATGGGCATGTGGTGCCATGGGCATGTGGTGCCATGGACCTGACGCTTAGCCTGTGGCATGTTTGCCTTTTTTTAATATATATCCATGAGTGTCTTTATGGTGCATGGATGCATTGCATCGCATGGCATGGCATGGCACGGCACTGCATGTCACCTCATGGCATGGCATGGCATGGCATGGCATGGCAGGTGGAGGAGATGTTCAAGCGGGCCGTGGCGGAGGGGGTGGCGCAAGACAACGTGGTGCTGGAGGTCAACGCGCTCAAGTGAGTCAACGCGCTCAAGTGAGTCAGTGTGGTCAACCTGAGTCAACGTGGTCAAAGTGGGTCATTGCGGTCAACTCAAGTCAACGCCCTCAAGTAAGTCAGTGCTATGTTCCGTCTCAGCTTCTTCTCCCTGCCCACGCAGAGCGCAGCTTCCACGCCTCGCTCCACGCGCATCCCTTTCCACACACCCTCTTATCATATCCTTCCCTCCTTCCCTTTCCCCCACCCTCCCTCCCACTCGCCTCCATCTCCCCTGTCGCCAACGCGTGCCAGGCTGGCATACAACCGGTCCTTTGCGGACTGTGCGGGGGCCATGTTCCGAGGCATGCTCAACCTCGCGGCCTCACAAGCTGCCCCCGGGGCACCCACCAGTGAGTGCACGCACCTCGGCAGACCAGCGCCATCTGTTATTCCACCCATCCACACCCATCTGCCTCGCACACCACCCTATGCCACCCACCTGCGAGCTCAGCTGCCTGACTGGTCACCCTTTGGCTGCCACGACTTTACAAGGTACCACCCTCAACTCAACTCTGGGGCTTTTTACCAAATTTACCTATCTGCCCATCCCGCCCAGGGGCGCCCACCTCTCAGCCCCAACTGCTGGATTTTGTTTAGAATACTCTAAAGAACCCTGCAAATCCTTGGTTCCCACCCCGGCCCTGCTCTATCACTCCTTGTCTGCTCACCCTGTTCCCCCACCCCGCCCCCCACTCTGCCCGCCCGCCATCCCTCCCCCCCCTGCCCCCGCCCTGCCCTCATCCGCCCTGCCCCCGTCCGCCCCGCTCAGAGGAGCTGCTGGCGTCCACACGTGCCGTGGTGACTCGGTGGACGTCGCTTCTGAGAAGGTTCCTCAAGGGCACCGACGACGAGGTGTGTGGCAGAAGGGGGATGGGGATGAGTTCAGGGAAGAGGGAGAGGAGAGGGGGTGAGACATCTGGTGGGGGAGGGGATGAGGGAGGGCATGGGGGTGGGGGAGCGGGACGGGGCGGAGGGTCGTTGGCGGCTAGGGGGTAGGTGGAAGGTGGGCAGGGAAAAGAGGGAGAAGCACCGCCATTCCAGAAAGGTTTTCAATGCCACTTCCTCTACCCATTTCTTACCCATCCTCTCTACCCATCCCTGCCCCTTCCCATCTCTGCCATTCCCCATTTCTTGCTCTCACCACCAACCCCTTGTTGGAATTAGCCTCCACTTTGTGTGTTAGCCTTGAAAGTTGTAGGGCTTACAAATGTTAGTAAGTTTAGTTTTGGTTGGGTTGGGTGTAGACTTTTTCATCCCCAACCTATCCAACCCTATCCAAACCAAACCATTCAAATTCTCCTGGGATTCCTTTCTGATTGCATCTTATCCACCCAACCTAGTTTCTGGTACTTAAGGTCATGTATGAGACTCTCCAATCAATCGAATCAACCCTTTCCTGACACCCCTCACGTCTTCCCCCTCTCACCCAATTTTTTCTCCCTCTCACTGTCACCACTCCACCTTCCCCCCTTTCGCGCCCTTCCTTTCATCCCCCTTTCACCATCTCCCCCCCTCTTCCTCCCCCCTCCTCCTCGGGCAGGTGGAGGTGCTGCTGACATTCGAGGAGGTGTGTAACGAGTCCCGCCCCGAGTTCGCGCCCATATTTGTCAATGTGAGTGCTGCCAAAAAGTGCCGCCCACAAGTGCCATTCAGAAGTATCTTTTGCGGTGGCCTGTGTGAGAATCCTGGCAGCCACTGGGTTGGCCATCCGCCTCTTGCTTCTGTGCCTTGCTGCTGGCACCTCCACGCTCCTCTCGCTCATTCATCATCCCTCGCTCATTCATCATCCCTCGCTCATTCATCATCCCTCGCTCATTCATCATCCCTCGCTCATTCATCATCCCTCGCTCATTCATCATCCCTCGCTCATTCATCATCCCTCGCTCATTCATCATCCCTCGCTCATTCATCATCCCTCGCTCATTCATCATCCCTCGCTCATTCATCATCCCTCGCTCATTCGTCATCCCTCGCTCATTCATCATCCCTCGCTCATTCATCATCCCTCGCTCATTCATCATCCCTCGCTCATTCATCATCCCTCGCTCATTCATCATCCCTCGCTCATGCATCATCCCTCGCTCATTCATCATCCCGCGCTCATTCATCATCCCTCGCTCATTCATCATCCCTCGCTCATTCATCATCCCTCGCTCCACTCTCTCCCCATGTATGGCCCGCCTCTTCCCACGTATGCTCCACCCGCCTCTTCCCACGTATGCTCCACCCGCCTCTTCCCACGTATGCTCCACCCGCCTCTTCCCACGTATGCTCCACCCGCCTCTTCCCACGTATGCTCCACCCGCCTCTTCCCACGTATGCTCCACCCGCCTCTCCTTTCACTGTGTTTCGCTAAACCCTCGTTCCGCTCTCTCCCCAGGTCCTCGAAACGCTGTACGACAGGGACATGGCGAGCGAGGAGGCCGCCATGCCACAACACCCTCTCCTCAATTTTCTCCGCCCCCTTCCCTCTCCTCCTCACTCCCACCCCCAGGTAGAGGCGCTGTATGACAGGGACATATCATGCGAGGAGGCGGTCATGGGTCATGGCCGTTCCTCCCATTCCCCCCATCTCTCTCCCGCTCCTTGGCTCCATTCCCTCCCCCTCAGGTGCTCGAAGCCCTGTACGACCGGGACATAGGGAGTGCGGAGGCCGTCATGGCGGCACACTCCCCCCAATTCTCCCCCCTCCACTTTTGCTGCTTCCCCCGCTGCTCACTCCCTCGCAGGTGCTAGAGGCGCTGTACGACAGGGACATAGTGAGCGAGGAGGCCGTCATGGCGTGGGCCGATGAGAAGCAGTTCGCCGACGCCGCTGACAAGGTGTTTGTCGAGCGATCCGCCGCGTTCATCAAGGTGAGATGAACGGTGCAAATCGAATCCTGCTGTGGTGTGGGCGTAACCCTCCCCCGTTTGTGGCACTGCTGCGTGTGGGACTGAGGCAGTGTGAGTGTGTGTGTGGGACTGGGGCAGTGTGAATGTGTGTGTGGGACTGGGGCAGTGTGAGTGTGTGTGTGGGACTGGGGCAGTGTGAGTGTGTGTGTGGGACTGGGGCAGTGTGAGTGTGTGTGGGACTGGGGCAGTGTGAGTGTGTGTGTGGGACTGGGGCAGTGTGAGTGTGTGTGGGACTGGGGCAGTGTGAGTGTGTGTGGGACTGGGGCAGTGTGAGTGTGTGTGTGGGACTCGGGCAGTGTGAGTGTGGGTGGGACTGGGGCAGTGTGAGTGTGTATGTGGGACTGGGGCAGTGTGAGTGTGTGTGTGGGACTGGTGCAGTGTGAGTGTGTGTGTGGGACTGGGGCAGTGTGAGTGTGTGTGTGGGACTCAAGCAGTGTGAGTGTGGGTGGGACTGGGGCAGTGTGAGTGTGTGTGTGGGACTGGGGCAGTGTGAGTGTGTGTGTGGGACTGGGGCAGTGTGAGTGTGTGTGTGGGACTCGGGCAGTGTGAGTGTGGGTGGGACTGGGGCAGTGTGAGTGTGTGTGTGGGACTGGGGCAGTGTGAGTGTGTGTGGGACTGGGGCAGTGTGAGTGTGTGTGGGACTGGGGCAGTGTGAGTGTGTGTGTGGGACTGGGGCAGTGTGAGTGTGTGTGTGGGACTGGGGCAGTGTGAGTGTGTGTGTGGGACTGGTGCAGTGTGAGTGTGTGTGTGGGACTGGGGCAGTGTGAGTGTGTGTGTGGGACTCGGGCAGTGTGAGTGTGGGTGGGACTGGGGCAGTGTGAGTGTGTGTGTGGGACTGGGGCAGTGTGAGTGTGTGTGGGACTGGGGCAGTGTGAGTGTGTGTGGGACTGGGGCAGTGTGAGTGTGTGTGTGGGACTGGGGCAGTGTGAGTGTGTGTGTGGGACTCGGGCAGTGTGAGTGTGGGTGGGACTGGGGCAGTGTGAGTGTGTGTGTGGGACTGGGGCAGTGTGAGTGTGTGTGTGGGACTGGTGCAGTGTGAGTGTGTGTGTGGGACTGGGGCAGTGTGAGTGTGTGTGTGGGACTCGGGCAGGGTGAGTGTGGGTGGGACTGGGGCAGTGTGAGTGAGTGAGTGTGTGTGGTGCTGGCAGCACGGGTACCATGAAGCGTTGAAGATTCCATGCTTCACAGGAAGGGCGATGGTTCTCGTTAATCTTGCCAGCCCCCCTCTTGTGCTGCCCCTACTCTGCCCTGTTGTGCTGCCCCTACTCTGCCCTGTTGTGCTGCCCCTACTCTGCCCTGTTGTGCTGCCCCTACTCTGCCCTGTTGTGCTGCCCCTACTCTGAACTGTTGTGCTGCCCCTACTCTGCCCTGTTGTGCTGCCCCTACTCTGCCCTGTTGTGCTGCCCCTACTCTGCCCTGTTGTGCTGCCCCTACTCTGCCCTGTTGTGCTGCCCCTACTCTGCCCTGTTGTGCTGCCCCTACTCTGCCCTGTTGTGCTGCCCCTACTCTGCCCTGTTGTGCTGCCCCTACTCTGCCCTGTTGTGCTGCCCCTACTCTGCCCTGTTGTGCTGCCCCTACTCTGCCCTGTTGTGCTGCCCCTACTCTGCCCTGTTGTGCTGCCCCTACTCTGCCCTGTTGCTGCCCTACTCTGCCCTTCGCCTGCCCTCCCCCCCCCTTTCACTGCACTCTTCCACTCCATCTCTCCCTGGCCCCATGTCCCGTGTTCTTCATCCCTATCTCACTCTTGGCTCATTCGCCCTTGCCGCTAGCCGTCCTTGTGCCACCACTCCAGTTCACCCCGACCCCCACTGTGCTTGTCCTAACTTCCTTGCTCCCCTCTGCTGCTCTTCACCCGCTGCTGCTTTTCACCCGCTGCTGCTCTTCGCCCGCTGCTGCTCCTCCCTCTGCTCTCTGCTCTGCCCTCTCTGCTGCTCTGCCTTCTAATGCTGCACCGTCCCTTCTGCTGCCTGTCTGGCCTCCACAGTGGCTGAAGGAAGCCGAGGAGGAGGAGAGTGATGATGAGTGAATGTCCGCCTTCACAAGCAGCGCAGTCACACAACCATCAGGGAACATAGGATAGGAGGGAGCACAGCGGCTCGCACGACAGTTGAGGTTAAGTGATCCAAGGCACAATACATGCACAATATATTGAGCATGGATTGATGTGCAAGGGTGTCACATCATGTGATGATGTGACCATATTGTCAATGTGAAAGCGACTTGAGATGAAGTGGATATGGTGGTGTGTCTCCATGTTCAGACGTCACCTGGATTCAAACTGTGTTCCCCCAAAAAACGTTCTGATACAGTAAAACTTGCCAGAGTATGTTACGGGTAGTTTCTCAAACTGATATGGTACCTGTACCGTATATTTAAACCAGAAAATGAGAGCTCGGTCGGAAGTTACCGTAATATACTTGCCAAGTGCAACAAGAACTCACATAGCCAAGGAGTTTTGAGGGCTATTGCATGGGACAGGGTTCATCAAGCCGGTCTGGCGTAACTACCAGCCTATGGCAGAGAAAAAGGGAGGAAGATGAGTGTGTTTCGCAGATGCGCCTTACTTGAATCACTTCATTCAATTGAACTACGGTAGTTACTGGTATAGCTACTGGTAGTGTTACCATAGCGGCTGCCATCATCCTAGGCATACAGAGAGACAACAACAAGACCCAACCTCCACATCTCATACCTACACTAAGTCAATGCTGCTACCTCAACTACGGTGCTAGTTAGTACGACTCTACACCTGTGCTGCAGAATGAAGGAACAATACTTGGGGATGCAGGCCACATTTCTCCTGTTCCTCCAGCTGCTGCACTCATCCACCAGTTCACAGTATTTGGCATATGCGCTCCTTCAGCATGGGCGGGCCCGTGTCTCTTCAGCTGCATGGAAACCCGCTCGCCAAGCAGAAACATGCCTGAGCGTGAGAGCACCGACAAGGGCCCATTATTCCTATGGTCTGGACAGCGCCTTTGTCCCTTACAATCCCTGCAGGGATGTAACGCTTCTCCTACAGTGAAGCATGGCCTGTCTTTCCTTGAGCGGCTTCATGTTCGTATCTGGTAAATACAGCTCCATGGGTGTGTGTCTGCTACGCTGATTCCACTGCCGTGTCACCCATGACCCCTATGACCCCTAAGAAGATACAGGAGTGGGCCTTAAGAAGATTCCACGGGGGTGTCGCGGGGCAGCGTGTTCCAGTTCGTTGAGCAGTTCCGCCCCTTCCACTCAAACCCCCGCTCCTCCAACCCCTCCCGGGCAGCCACGGGCAGCGCCGAAAAGAAGTCCCAGTCAGCTGCGAGCTGCTTGAGCACGGGCAGCTTGTTCCCGAGCCCCGGGCAGCAGTTGGCGTGCACGGTGAGCAGCGAGGAGAGCGAGTGGCCCATCTCACAGAAGCCCCCGAACTGATTGGTGTGCAGGTAGCGCAGCAGCAGCGGCGAGGCCACGCGCGTGAAGGGGTTGGCCTCGGGGCGGATCCAGTTAAACACCTGCTGTATGCGGAACTGCGGGCACCTGGGGGGTGGAAGGAGAGTGGGGGGGGGGGGGGGAGGGGGGGGGGGGGGGTAGGCACACGAAGAATGATGCAACATCACATCGATAATCACGCACAGGGTGGGTCCAGTTGAACACCTGCTGTATGCGGAACTGCGGGCACCTGGGGGGTGGAAGGAGAGTGGGGGGGGGGGGGTAGGCACACGAAGAATGATGCAACATCACATCGATAATCACGCACAGGGTGGGTCCAGTTGAACACCTGCTGTATGCGGAACTGCGGGCACCTGGAGGGGCGGGTGAGGGTGTCGTGCCAAGATTAGGTGGGATTGTGTACAAAAGCACTTGCAAGCAGATCAATGCACCTGCGGCACCCATACCAGCGCCCCTGCACACAGCCACTCCGCCAGCCAGTCCTGGAAGAACCACAGCATACGGCTGTTAACCCGGGCGGCACACAATTCCCCATTACCCACGACAGACTCAAGCCATTCCAACACCTACCTTTCCCTTCCTCTGCTCACCTCCTGTGCCATGCGAGCCAGTCTTGAAAGAAGCGCAGAGTGCGTGTGTTGGCACGGGCGGCATAGAACCCGCCGTTGGCCACCACGGAGCGCGGGTTGGGCGACCACCAGTCAGCCGACATCTGCAGGTCGTGTGGGCGGCGCCAGAGCAGCGGCAGCGAGTTGCGCAGCCAGAGGATGTCGGAGTCCGTGAAGAGCACGTCGTAGCCCAGTGATAGCATGTGAGTCACCACCGCCACCTTGCGCCACACCTGTTGGTTAGGGCAGCAGGAGAGGAATCAGGTTTGTCAGAGGGATGTGAAGCATGGTTAAAGGGCAGGCAAAGCCGGGGGAGTGGGCTGCGCAGGCAGAGGATGTCGGAGAAGGTGAAAGGCACGTGGTAGCCCAGCGATAGCATGCTCGCCACCACCTGCACCTTGCACCACACCTTCACGGCAGTGGCAATGGCGAATCCGAGATGCAAGAGCACAAGGGGAGGACGGTGTGTGTGAGAGATTTGAGGCATGGGTGTTGGGGACGGGCAGAGGATGTGGGAGTTGGTGAAGAGCGCGTGGTAGCCCAGCCCAGCATGGTTGTCACCACCGCCACCTTGCTTGCGCCACACGTGTTGGGTGGGACAGCAGAAGGCGACGTGTATGCGTGTGAGAGGGAGATCAGGTGTGTCACTGGCGAGCTACCATGCTTGCTACCACCAGCCGCTTGCGCTATCTGTGAGTGGGAATGGCACGGCCGGATGGCAACATAGAGGAGGAGCCAGCCAGCCAGCCAGCCCGCTAGCATGAGGAATGTCAAGTGTGACAGATAAGCAGGAAAGGGTGTGTTTGGCCCGAGGAACCTATAGCGTGACAGGGAAGGGGTTGATAAGCCTGCTGCTATAATTAGCCCTTCACAACTCCCCAGCCCTCCGCCCCCACTGTGTCACCAAACGCCGGTGCAGCTGGAAAGCGTGAGTGGGTGGTGCATGGGTGCGGGGTGCCATGTGTGAGAGCCGTCCCGTTCAGGAGCATTCCACGCCACTCGGCCACATGCACGCCTGCCACTATTCCAACTCAAATATTCATACGCACCACGAAATTGAGATCCCACGCACCAGGTGTATATAAGCGCGCGTCATGAAGTGTTTCTGTCCGCCGCCCAGGTCCTCTCTGTGAGGGGCGTCCTCCTGCCAGTCCATGTAGCAGTTGAGACCCATCGCGCAGCACGCCTCGAAGCTCGCGTCGTCGTACGCCACCACCACCAGCCGCGCCACCACCTCTCCCAGCGCAGAGCTATACGCGCCCTCTTCCGCCCCCGCCTCCCCCTCCCCGTCTCCGTCTCCGCCCGTCTGATACCTCTCCGCTGTCCTCCGCTCGCTTTCCCTCTCCATCCCTTCAACCCCTGCGCGCGTCCGGATATTATCTCCGCCCCTCCCCTCCTCTCCTCCCCTTCGCTCCCCCTCCGCCTTCCTCTGCTCGCGCGCGCTCCGCTCCGCGCGCTCGACGGCGCGCAGGCGCGCGAGGAAGAAGCGCATCATGGGCGCCCACGCCTCGTTGAACGACACCACGATCACGGACCGCCGCGCGGCGCGCGCCAGCAGCTGCGCGGGCGACGCCGACTCCGCGTCCTCCGCGAACTCCTCGCCCGCCGCCGCCATGTCGTCGGCGATGGTCATGCCGCCCCCGCCGCCTGCAGAAGCGCCGTTGGTGGCGGCAGCAGCGCTAATAGCGGACTGCACGGCCGCCTCGAGGACGGACTGGAGCGTTCTGATGGGCCCGTGCGGTCGAGCGGATGAAAGAATGTGAGGATGGGGGCGTGCGGGGATGCGGGGATGCGGGGAGGCGGGGATGTGAGATTGCGGGGATGTGGGGATGATGGGATGTACGCGACCGAAGGCGGTGAAGAAGGGGCAACAGACAAAATTCAACCATGACTAAAAGGTGTGGCAAGCGAAAAAAGGTGTCACATCCCTGCGAAACCGGAAAGCGTGTCTTTGTTCCATATGATGTGCGTGTGTCGCATGCGCACGTGCGTCCGTACCCGTGTGACTCACCTGCACTTTGAGCAGATCGGGGCCTTCCCTTGTTGCCGTTCTCCCATCCCCCCAACGGCGTCCATCGCTCTGCTCGATGGCGCACCCCTCGGGGAGTTTCCCCGGAGCCGCGCAGGCCCGTCGGCGCTGCTCCCCCCCGACCACCCACGAAGCACCGACTCCGGAGCTTCTCCGCGCGAGGCGCTCCGCGCAGCGGGCGGGGACGCGCAATACTCCTCGCGGGTGAGCGGAGGCAGCGGCGCGGGGGTGGCGCGGGAGGAGGCGGCGGAGGTGGCGGAGCGGACGCGCAGGTGGAGGCGATTAAAGCCGGAGAAGAAAAAGAGGCACGTGAGGGACGACGCGATCAGCAGCCATGCGAATAGCGACTGGCGGCCCTTTAGCGACGCGATTGGGAAGAGCGAAACAGTGCAGAGGACGAAGGCTAGCGGGGGATTGGCCGAGGCCGAGGGTGACAGTAGCGGGTGTTCTATTCTGTGCAGGAGATGCATATGCGGGTTCGCCGCGCCTGTGAAGGAGTGCGATCGGTGCATTCGCGATCGCGAAACGGCGCTGTTTCCGCCGTACGGCGTGCCACTGCTGCCGTGATCGGGATGCACTGCGTGGCTGGGAGTGGAGCACTCCATCGCGAGGACGATGCGGGTTTTAAAGTATCGCCAGCATTAACCAAAACTATATCACCTCATTCGCTGGAACGACTGGATTGGTCACTAAGATCTCAAACCTAATTTCACCTCAAAGTCCTTCAGCGAAAATGCGTCGGAAGCAGAAGCAGAAAAAACAAATCAGCACGAGCTGGAATCGTGAGCCAAAAGCTTGGATTTGGGGGTTCAGTTCAGTACAGTCGATGCTCAGCCTATCACAAAACATTTGCTCCTGACAATTAGAAATTTAGTCACTCGCGAACGTTTTGCCCGTGAGTGACTAAATTGATCATTGTGCCGATTTCAGGGTACAGTCACCAAGTTGAGGAAGAAAAACATCTACAGTTCATAAACAACAACGGTTGCCCGTCATCAGAGAAGTTAACCTGGTTACGAAATTAAAGCGCTGGACTCGATTCACGTTGCAAATTCATTTTACAGTCACATTTTTGCCCGTGGCGACAAGGGCGAACGTGGCGAATTGTCTCAAACTCGTTTCACGCACATGCCGCCCGCCTACCTGGTGTTCTTGAAATGGGCACCGACTGTATATTGGATTCAGCTGACTACCTGCTGCAGTTGCGAGACCCCAAACAGATGTTCGGGACCTGCCACCCAGGCCGAGTCGCAGTCGCTTTCCCATTAGAAATGCGATTTGGCTCAAAATTCCATGGTCAGATATGTCAGGCGCGCTTTGGGAAATAATGTAACAGTTGTGCAACAATCTGGTTCCTACAGTTTGGATGTGTTATCCTTTCTTTGTGTCATTCCTCTTTACCTCATATGATAGTTCATCCAACCTAACGACTATTCAACCCGTTACCACCCTTGATTATTTTCCCTTCCACTGATACTGGATGGACTGCTCCACATGCCACGGTGGGTAAACCACGGCCCAACCATACGCCTCGACTTTCTGGAAAAATCTTTATGCAGATAAGAATGACAACAAAACACTACAACATAACACAACCAGCACAGCAGTAGAGTTACGTTCCTACCTCGTGCCAACCACCGTACACAGGCCTTGATGCGGCCAATGACACGTGTTGACTTGGTACGGGGTAGGAACGCACCCTCAAGCACGACAATGTGCTACCCTAACCTGCCCCACATCTGGAAGACATGCAGTGCCATCCACGAGTCTATGGCAACAGCTGGCATGCAGTGGTGAGCGCCCCAAGGAGCGCAAAGCAGGCAGCCCCAGTGGCAAGCGACGGTGGTTGGTGGTGATGCGGGTGGGTGTCACGATACAAGTGGGGTCATACTGCCTGCACTGCTGCCAGGGATGAGTAGTCGTATTGCTCTGGCGTGGGGAGATGGGGTGGCGAGGTTTGGGGGAGGAGAGGGATCGAAGATGATACGATTCCAAGTAAGAGAGGAGACGAAAGGAGAGAAGAGGAGAGGAGAGGAGAGGAGAGGAGAGGAGAGGAGGGGGAGGAGAAGATAAAAGACAAAGAGAGGAGCACCAGACAAGATATGGGATAAGGAGCGGGGTAAATTAGGTAGCAGGTGGGTAAAGGCACCATCTACATATGCCCCACTGCCTACTCGCTGCCACTTGCTGCAGTGCCACTGACACGCCCACTGCCATGCCCGCTGCCATGCCCACTCACTGCCTGCTTGCTTTACTACATCCGACAGGCTCCAGACTGCCTGACAGGCACTCACTTGAGGCCTTGGAGCAGGAGGCGGAGCCAAGGTTGCCCCAGTCAGAGGAGGAGACGCAGCCCTTGAGGCAAGCCACGGTGTAGGGCGCGGTGGTGCTGGCGTGGTAGTGGTAGAACAAAGGCTCGCCGCTGCTGCCGTCGCCCACATGCCCCCCACACTCGTCCACCCCTGCCGGCAGCGCTCCCCCTGCTCCCCGCGGGCCGAACAGCGGAATGCCGTCCGCCAGGAAGCCCAGCAAGGGCGAGTGCTGGGTGGGGGCGTCCTGCCAGAAGGACGAGCTGCCAGGGGGGAGGGGAGGGAAAAGAGAGGGGAGGGAGAAGAGGGAGATGGACGGTTGGGTTATGAGGAGGAATGATGCGAGGTACATGGCATGGGTCAGCGCATGGTGCTTGGAACAAACAGTTGAAGCGGGGTTGACTATGGAAGGCGCAGAGGTTGCGGGCGGAGAATGGGAGAACGTGAGAGTGGAGAAACGGTGAAATGGCAATGGGAGAATAGGGGAAAGGGGGAACAGGGGAACGAGGAAATGGGAACGGGGGAAGGTGGGGACGGGGGACGCACTTGCAGAGGTTGAAGGCGGTGGAGCGCGAGGAGGAGATGGCAGAGGGGTTGGCGAGGCCGGGAGCGACGTGGTAGTGGTACTGGCCCGAGGGCGTGGGGTGCCCCCCACACGCGTCAAACGTGGACCCCTCGTACTGCAGCGCGTCCCGACCCAGGGCGTCACACGCACTGCCAGGGGGCGAGGGAGAGAGGGAGAGACGGGTATGGGATATGAGGGCGTGAGGTGTGCGTGCAGGGAGAGCGATGAGGGCAGCGGCGAGCAGCAGAGCAGCATGGGGGCGTGGGCACGGGGAAGCATGGGCGGCACAGTGGGGAATGAGATGGTGCACAAAATCAAATGTCAGCCTGCCAAACTCCAAGTCCTTGTGAGGCCACTACCCCCTTGTGTCATACCCGCCCTTGTGCTGCCCTTACCCTGTGCTACCCCTGCACCCTCCTGACCTGTAGAAGGGCACGCCGTTGAGGGCGAAGCCGATGGGCCCCATCTTGCAGGTGCCGTTGAGGGCGACGGGGATGGCGGAGGAGGCGAGCGTGGGGGCGAGCGGCACGGCGAAAGACAGCGCCTGGTGCACTGGCGCGTACAGCGTGGCGTGCACCCGCCATGCGTACCCCGGACACCCGTTGCTCTCCATCACCCTGCCATGGCCGAGCAGGGGGAACAGGGCAGGGGGAGAGGGCAGGGCGAACAAGGCAGGAGTGTTAGGGTGAGGGAAAGGAGGAAGGGGGGTCAGAAGAACAGGTGAAATGGCTTGAGCGGGCGTGCAGAGTGGCAGGGAAAAGGGGCACACCTCTTGCCATTGCTGCTCGTGAGCTTGGCGCTCCTGCTGCTGCTGCTGTTGCCACACGCACTCCCACCCGATGACCCGCTGCCACCCCCCATGCCTCCTCCGCCGCCCATGCCGCCGCCGCCCGTGCCTCCCCCGCCCATTCCCCCTCCGCCCATGCCTCCTCCGCCCATGCCTCCTCCGCCCATGCTTCCTCCGCCCATGCTTCCTCCGCCCATGCTTCCTCCGCCCATGCTTCCTCCGCCCATGCCTCCTCCGGCGCCCATGCCTCCCCCGCCCATTCCCCCTGCGCCCATGCTTCCTCCGCCCATGACTCCCCCACCCATATTTCCTCCGCCCATGCTTCCTCCGCCCATGCCTCCTCCGCCCATGCTTCCTCCGCCCATGCTTCCTCCGCCCATGCTTCCTCCGCCCAAGCCTCCTCCGGCGCCCATGCCTCCCCCGCCCATTCCCCCTGCGCCCATATTTCCTCCGCCCATGCTTCCTCCGCCCATGCTTCCTCCGCCCATGCCTCCTCCGCCGCCCATGCTTCCTCCGCCCATTCCCCCTGCGCCCATGCTTCCTCCGCCCATGCCTCCCCCGCCCATCCCCCCTCCGCCCGCACTCCCCGGTTGTCCCCTCATCCCGCCACTTCCTTGCGAGCCAAACCCGGCCTGGCCGCCCTGCCCGCTCTGCCCACCGCTCGACGCGCCACTTCCGCCTCCGCCGCTGGTCTGGGGGGGGCGGAAGAAGGACCAGCTACCGCCTGTTCCCTATCCCCCCACCAAGCCGCTGAACCTTCCCGCGAAACGCGGAAGGCCGAGCGAGCGCGCGCTGCACGCGGCGTGATCGACACCCGCGAAGCAAAGGAGCGCGACGAGCGCGAGTGCGGGGACGACGCGGGACGACGCGAGGCGAGGCGCCATCATGGCGGACGGCGCGGAACGCTAAAAGAATAGCGAGTAATAAGAAAAGTTTTTTCTGGAATGTCGCAGGTGCAACAAATCGAACCCTGTTTCGACTTGAAAGCAAGGAGGGAGGCGAATGCAAGAAGGCTGAGAGGCAGCGCTGAGAAATGCGTCCAGCGAGGCCGCTCTTTGTACTTCCCCTGCCATCGTCGCTGCTGCCGTGCGCCCAAGGCGCTCGACGAGCACGCATTAGGAGAAATTGTTGCGTTGGTTGACTATTGGGCGAGGCGAGCAGGAAGATCTGGGAGTCAACGCGAATCCAGTCAACGTGGAAAGGATGGGTAAGGGCAGGTGAAATGAGGGGAACGTGGTGCGGAACTGTTGACTGACGGTTGGGCGAAAGTTGGCGAGGAGGTCAGCGAGTCAACTCTCGTTAAGGAGCTTCTTGAGAATTCAATACAAATTATGTCTACATGCATGTCAAGTTATAAAACTTGCAACCGTCGCTAGATGCTCCATGTTTTCTTTACCCTCTTGTTCTCCTCCTTTGTGTGCGACCTCAGCCCTTGCTGAACCGCATCATGAGCTCAAAACCCCTCCCATCATGAGTCAATGCCTGCGCCGCTGCTAAAGGTATTGCTTTCCGAATCACATGTCCATGGCTGGCTATTAAAAAAAAAAAACTAGTATGAATTTTGGGGGGGGGTAAGGGCGTGTTACATTTTTCATACCGTCCGGACAATTGTGTGGTTACGGAACTCGTTTAATCTCGGCAGTGGGTTCGTCACGATCTGAACGACGTCGCATTCTTCGTCTTGCATCTATACGACATCGCGTTGGTCGCAATGCGACCGTGCGACGTCGCAATCTTCGCACGCGTCCGGACAGCCGTCTGGACTTTCGGTGACTTAAAATAATGTAACACGCCCTAAAGCCCAGACCCAGACCACTCTCAATGCAACTTTCTGAGGGGCTGAGAGAGGCTGTAGTTTTATGAGGAACGCATTCCTGAGAGGACGCAGACTACTGGCAAGGGAAGGCAAGTCACTGGGGAGGTCTGGAGTGGGGTGGGGTGGGGTGAGAGCGGAGGGTTCACCGATCAGTTGAAAGAGGGGAGATATGATCCTTTCAACTTCTTCTGGCGTTTTGCAGCTGCCTCAATCCCATCCAGTTTAGCATTCCTAAGGGGATGCGAATCAGAGTGTGGGCAAGCCACTATGGGAGGGTCGTGGGTTTGATTGCCAAACTGCTTGCATTCAAGCAATAATGCAACAATAGGGGGAAGGGGGGAGATTTCACTGTATTGTTGAGTGAGGCAAGGTGTAAGGAAAATCTCTTTTTCCTTACTTCGCATCCCTGCTCAACGCGTACATCACTGTAGCACCACAGTCAGCACCGTTACCACTCGCAATCCTCGCATCGACAATCCGCCCGCCACTTTCGCACGTCGCACCCCGACCTCACGGCTCGGCGGGTAACCCGCGCTCCGGGCCTCCGCTTTGACACTTTCCCCAACCTCAGTTCCAGGCCCGTCGCGCGACAACCACAGTCCATTACCGTTACCACTGTAGTTTCGCTATATATTCTTCGCCCATGCCTTCGCTCATTGTACTCTTGCTTCGATAGTGCAATTCTCGTTCGATCACTCAATTGCACTCGTAACACTTGGTATTCAGAGCCTACGATCTCTTCTCGGACCGCACCCACACCTTCGCTTCCCCACTATCTCAAATTTTTGGGGGGGGTAGACGTCTCTCAGCGATACAGCACCGCCGCTCGTAGTGCTCTCTCGTAAGCACGCACGGCCACGACTGAGGCTCTCGCTGAGCTCGCCCGACACCCCCGCCATGGCCGAATTCACGCTCGCCACATTGACGCAGGAGCAGCTCGACCGTCTGGTGCGCCAACTCGAAGATTCGGCGCTCGAAATTGCGACGCTCACAGCGGAACGTGACTCCGCGCGTCAGCAATCCACGGTGAACACTCCACCAGCACCACACGCACCAACAAATGCACCTGCGCAATCAGACGAGCCGATCGTCATCTCGTCCGGTACACCAACACAACACGACAGCATGGGACAGCGCTCGGGCGCAGCCAGTGATAGCGCCGCCCAACCAATGCCTGGCATGGGAGGAAACAGGGGCGCGCCAAGCCCGCGGGAGCCTCGCGAAGACCGTCGGCACGTGGAATTCGCAGCGACAAGTGGCGAACAGGCCTTCATGACACCAATGCCACTCAAGCCGCAACGCCCGCCCTGTTTTGACCCAAGCCAACGTGGAGGTCCGACGGTTCAATCGTGGGTCTTCACGATGAACGTTTTTTTCGACGCGAATTACGTCGAGTCGGACGCAGCGAAGATTCGGTATGCCGTTTCGCTGCTAAGGGGCCCCGCGATGGACTGGTGGCGAGTCATCGTGACGTCGCCACGCGCCTACGAGCCACCGTCGCAAGAGGAAGGGCCCACGGGTCCAGCTGTTACCTGGAGTTCATTCTGCGAAACCGCCCAATACAGCACGTGGGATGCGTGGTGCGCAGGGCTTCGGGCGCGCTTCGAGCCGATCGCGGCTTCTATTTCGGCGCGTCAGAGATTGCGCACTTGGCGGCAGCTCGGATCGGTTCAAGATTACACGAGCGGTTTTCTCGCACTTTGCGAGCAAGTCGGCTATATGCACGAAGCGGAGCGGGTGGACCGTTGCATCGGAGGGCTAAAACCAGACATCTCGCACGAAATCATGCTACGCGGGCTCTCGAATTTCAACGAGATTCTCGCGCTCGCCGAGAAAATCGACATCCTACGTCGACCGAGACCGGGGTTCTACCACGGACATCGTCCTCGGGGACCGATCGAGCACGCCACTGTGAACGCCGTTGCGACAAATGCAGCTGCCACGCCATTTAAGGGGCGCTGCTTTGCTTGCAACAGGCCGGGCCATCGCAAGAGCGAATGCCCAGAGGAGCTAAGGCGCCGCGGAGCAGAGCAGGGGAGGGAGTCTCAGAGGCAGGGAAACGCCAGCAGTCAGTAGAATTTGGGCCAACTACTGACGAGACTGCCTGCTCGCCCAACCACACCGACCCTCACCGAGTCACAGTACCGATTCACGCCATCGATCGGGCTCGGATGAATAAGGAGGGTACAGCGACGGATTGCCCAGTACTAATCCACGGGAAAATACAGGGAGCAGCAGTGAAGATTTTTATTGACGGAGGAGCAAGCCACAGTTTAGTTAATACCGCAACCGCACGAAAACTGCAACTGACACTTAGCCGTTGCTTACCGGAGATAGACGCACGCTTAGTTGACGGCACGCCGCTGGCCATACGGGAAAAGGTAGAGAGAGTCAAAGTCCGCTGCGGGGGGAATTTTGGGTTTACACAGGAAATGCTCGCAACAACACTGGATGGGCACGACATTTTACTGGGGCGCGATTGGCTGCGACGGTATAACCCGCGAATTGACTGGACGACGAGTAGCTGCACCGTGCGAAGTAGTGGTAACTGGGTCCAACTACCTCGCTGGCAGTCGCCCGAGTCTTCAACGATGCACGTCAACGCCATCACAATGAAACGGGCTGTCGCTGCTGGAGCTGACGTGTACGCAGTAGATATCGCATAGTGGAGGAAGCAGAGCAGCCGAGCGATTTCAAGAAACTGCTGGAAGCTGTACCGCCCGAATTACAGGAACTGTTGAAACGGTACCCCGGGATTTTCCCCGACGACTTACCGGAAGGGTTGCCACCTCAGCGAGCACATGATCACCGAATCGAATTAGAACCAGGGGCACAGCCAACCGTACAGCGCCAGTTCAGACTGACACAGCCCGAGCTCGACGAGCTAAGGAAGCAGTTAGATTACCTGTTAGAGAAAAAATTCATCCGACCAAGCTCGTCACCATTCGCCGCACCGATACAGTTCACGCCGAAGAAAGACGGGGGTTTTCGCATGTGTATTGACTATAGAGCACTGAACAGGGTAACCATCAAATCGCGATACCCCATTCCCCGCGCTGACGAACTGATCGACCAATTGCGAACAGCACGGGTGTTTTCGAAAATAGACTTACGGGGGGGTTACCATCAAATTCGAGTCGAACCATCGGACTGCTTCAAGACAGCATTTAGTCATATACGGGTCGTTCGAGTACACAGTGATGCCCTTCGGGCTGACCAACGCACCGGCGACTTTTCAGATGACCATGAACGAGGCATTTAGGCCGCTCTTAGATAAATGCGTCATAGTTTACCTCGATGACATCCTCGTTTACAGTCAGGACAAGCAGCAGCACTTAGCGGATCTGGAAGCAGTTTTTCAAGTTTTAGACGAGCATCGCCTACTGACCAAAGGTTCCAAGTGCGAGTTCTTCCAGGATAGGTTAGAATTTTTGGGGCACGTTATTTCGGAGGCTGGCGTTGAAATCGACCCAAAGAAGCTGGATACGGTAAAAGCGTGGCGGCCCCCGACCAACATCACGGAGCTGCAGAGTTTTTTAGGGTTCGTTAATTATGTGCGTCGGTTCGTCCCCGACATGGCACAGTTGACTGCCCCACTGACTGATTTACTGCGAAAGGAGGTCGCTTTTACGTGGGGGGAGAAAGAGCATGCTGCCTTCTCTGCCCTGAAAACTGTTCTCTGTTCACCGCCCGTCCTGCGCATCGCCGACCCACACCGCCCTTTCGAGGTTGTTACAGACGCAAGCGACATCGCCATTGGAGCCGTACTGCTACAGGACTTCGGCAACGGCCTACAGCCCATCGCATACGAGTCACGAAAACTGCATCTGCCCGAGCGAAATTACCCGATACACGACCGCGAAATGCTCGCGATCGTGCATGCGTTCAAAGTGTGGCGCTGCTACCTGACCGGCGCAGACGTGACAGTACGGACAGACCACCGATCACTACAGTACCTCCGCGCACAGCCCCACCTCAACCCACGACAGATTCGTTGGCTCGATTTCCTCGAGTCAAACTTCCACTACACAGTCACCTATAAAAAAGGAGCCTCGAACATCGCCGACGCACTGACCCGCCCCACTGCCCAAATCCACGCGATACTACTCGCCCAGACCAGCCCGCTACTGATAGGACTATTTACCCACGGATATCAAACAGACCCATTCTTCACAGGAGGAAATTCGCAGCAGTTCGCAGCAGCCAAGGGAGTCTATTACGTAAAAGCCGGGACCGACCGCATCTGGGTACCAGGGTACACACTACTACGGGAATTACTATTACAGGAGGCACACGACGGGGTTACCTCGGGACATTTCGGGGTAGAAAAAACACGGCAGCAACTGTCCCCCAGCAACTGTCCATCAGGTGACGATGGACTTCGTCACGGGGTTACCGGTCGGGACGAGTGGGAATGACGCGATCCTGGTCGTCGTCGATCGACTGAAGAAAATGGCACATTTCGCAGCCTGCAAAAAATCAATCACAGCCGAAGAAACAGCCCGCCTCTTCATCTCCACCGTCGTTCGACTGCACGGGATACCAGCATCAATCATCAGCGACAGAGACACGAAATTCACCAGCAACTTCTGGCGGAACCTGTGGCAGCAGTTCGGCACGCGACTACAGTTTAGTTCATCGTACCACCCCGAAACAGACGGACAGACAGAACGGACAAACCAGACCATGGAACAGCTCATCCGGGCCACGTGCGACGACCCAAACACGTGGGAACAACAACTGCCGCTCATCGAATTCGCATATAACAACGCCCCATCCGCCACGACCCAACAGTCACCATTTTACATGAACTACGGACAAGACCCAACAGTACCCATGACCCCGAACCCCGACAACCCGGTTCCACGTGCGCAACAGTTCGCCGAAATTTTGCAAGCAGCACGGGCCAGGGCAGCAGACGCAATTAAAAAAGCTAACATCATCGCTAAACGTAACGCCGACCGCCACCGCAAACCTGTCACTTACCAGCCCGGCGACTTAGTTTTGCTCGACACCTAGAATCTCCGACTGCCCATCACCCCAAAACTCCGCCCCCGATACTGTGGGCCATTTCGCATAAGCCACATGCTCACACCCGTCACCGCCCACCTCCTCCTCCCTGCTGACTGGTACGTCAGCCCCTCGTTCCACGTCAGCCTGCTCCGCCCTTACGTCCCGTCCACGAGCCAACTGCCACGCAATCGCCCAGCCAGCATGACACGACCGCCAACCGAACCAATCATCACCCCCGAAAAAATCCTAAGCCACCGAGTTCGTGACCCTCGAGGAGCCCGTAGGATCGAATTCCTGATTCGCTGGAAAGACCGCACACCCACCGAAGATAATTGGGTTCCCCTGGACAGAATCGAAAACCACCCCGTCCTCACCGAGTATCTGCGCAGCCGAAACTTCAGGGATGTACACGCACTTTCGTAAGGAGGACCTCCTTAGGGAGGGGGTAGTGTAAGGAAAATCTATTTTTCCTTACTTCGCATCCCTGCTCAACGCGTACATCACTGTAGCACCACAGTCAGCACCGTTACCACTCGCAATCCTCGCATCGACAATCCGCCCGCCACTTTCGCACGTCGCACCCCGACCTCACGGCTCGGCGGGTAACCCGCGCTTCGGGCCTCCGCTTCAACACTTTCCCCAACCTCAGTTCCAGGCCCGTCGCGCGACAATCACAGTCCATTACCGTTACCACTGTAGTTTCGCTATATATTCTTCGCCCATGCCTTCGCTCATTGTACTCTTGCTTCGATAGTGCAATTCTCGTTCGATCACTCAATTGCACTCGTAACACAAGGCAAGATGTGATCCTAATGGCTTCCTGAGTTGGCATGTCCCTATATTCCATCCAGTTCTTCTGCAATCGCCCTCATGTCATGTTAGGGCTGGTTCGCCCAACCACGGAACCTACGGCGAAAGCTTCTACGATGGCGTAATGAAGGCGACGGAAGCGTGTGGATTATTCTAGAGTAAAGCGGTGGAAATCGGCCTACGGCGTGAGAAGGGAGAGAGAAATCGAGAAGGAATGTGTGAGAAGGTGGAAGAAGCATCGAGAATGAGATCGACGGGGGAAATTGTCGTTCGAGCTCGAGGCGTGTTCGAGAAGGTTCCAGATTCGGACTTGAGGAGTGTTCGGTGCATTCGGTTCGGTTCTGTGTGCGACTTAGGGTGAAACGAGGCGCACACGGTTACTTGGGAAACAAGTGAAGTTACGAATCGCATTTTGTGCCTTCCATGACTATAAAACTGCTTGTACTCATTCTGGAAATACAACATTGACAACATTGAGATTCTGAAATTTGTTCAAGTGTGTATTGACAACTTCAAGCAGAGCTGCGCATATCATTGGATTCGTGAGATCATGGAGAACACGATAGGCGATAGCAAGTAGACTATTGCCGACTAAGGGGCTTACGATCCTAAGAACTGGTATCAGAGCTTGGCGAACAGGCGCGTCGATCGTCGTGAATTCACTTGGTGCGCTAAGTGAACTTAGTGGAGAAGAGGAGTCGTTCACGCCTACGCCATGGGAGACGAGGCGAGTTGGGGGTCCAGTTTGAGTCTTGGAGACCCGCAGTTGAAGACTCTTCTCGAGGCCCTTGCGAGTGGCCATTTGGTGGCGAAACCGACGATCGGGCTCAGTGAAGCCCAGCGCTTCAACGGGAGCAACTACAACGTTTGGCGAAAGAAGTTCATCCGGAGAGCAGAGGAGGTGGACCTCTTGCCGTACTACTGTCTCGACGAGGAGACGATGGAGGGAGTTGCGCCTTCCACGACGGATACGAAGGAGAAAATAGCGGCGTTTACAAAGCAAAGTAAGCAAGCTTTCTTTCAGCTTTGTCACTCAATTGCTGATGGAATCGCGGTGGGTTTGGACCAGTTTGCAGGGGAGCTGAACTCTGCACAGCGAGCGTGGGAGTACCTAGAGTCCACGTACATGGGTACCAGTGATACCAACAATAAGACGATTAGGAAGCAACTGCTGATGCTGAGCATGGAGAAAGGCGAGAAAATCATCACCTACATCAACATGGCGAAAAGCTACAACGACGATTTGCGGGTGATGGGAGCCGCGGAGACGGAGAAAGCGATGATCGACTACATTGTCAAAGGACTTCCTAAGGAGTACGAACCCGACATCGGAATGTTCGCTTATCAACCTCCGAAGAACCTGATGAATGTGCAGGATATTCTACAGTCGCTTGAGACGGTTAAGGAGATGAGAAAAATGAAAGCGGCAGCAGCAGCTAATGAGTTTGACGAGGAGAGGCCGGCTTTGGTGAATGCAACGAAGGCGTTTGGAGCGTGCTACCAGTGTGGAAAGGAGGGGCATAAGGCGATAAACTGCTACGAAAATCCGCAAGGCAGAAACTACAAGGGCAATGTCAGAATGTTATAATTGTCTAGCCTGCAGTGGGGTACTCCATAGTGAGTACAGCCCAATTAGGGTTTGCTATATGTATCCAACTGCTTGCTAGTGAAACCCCTCCTTTCTTCATTTCTGTTTCTCACTGCTAGTTCTAACATGGTTTCAGAGCAGGTCGACCCCCTTGGGTCGATCCTGTGGGTGGGCCCGCCACCTAACTGCTTCCGCTGCTGTTCTGCTTCTCGCGCGCCTCGGGCGCGCGCCGTCTTCCTCCTGCCGTCGCTCGGGGCGCGCGGCGAGTTTCTGCCCGCCGTGCGCCCCGAGGCGCGCGGCGGTTTTCTGCCGTGGGGGATCCGAGCGCGCCCCCCCCCCCGCCATCCCGTCGCCCGTCGCGGCGCCCAGGGGGGCCGCGCGTCGCCCTGCCCGTCGCCCGTCGCGGCGCCCTGGGGGCTAGCGCGTCGACCCCCCCCCCCCTCCCGTCGCCCGTCGCGGCGCCCTGGGGGGCCGCGCATCGCCCCTCCCGTCGCCCGTCGCGGCGCCCTGGGGGGCCGCGCGACCCCCCCTCCCGTCACTCGTCGAGGCGCCCTGGGGGGCCGCGCGTCGCCCCTCCCGTCGCCCGTCGCGGCGCCCTGGGGGGCCGCGCGTCCCCCCCTCCCGTCACTCGTCGAGGCGCCCTGGGGGCCCGCGCGCCGCCCCGCTTCCGCTCACACTCCGCCCCAGCTGCTGCCCCCGTTTTTGCCCTGCGTTTGGGGGTATGGGGGTGGCAAGTATGGGGGTGGCGGGTGTGTGAGCCGTCCCCTGCTCCTCCTCCTCCTCCGTCTCCCACTGCTGCAGCTGCCGCTGAGGGGGGTGGATGTGTTGGAGCCGTCGGAGTTGTACGAAGGGGTGACGTGCAAGTGGAGTTAGGGGTGAAGCAGTGGGTGTGTGGGGGGTGTGTGGGGCAGTTGGAGGAGGTTGAGTGGAGGCAGCCGTCGTGTCGTCCGCAGCGCCTGTATTCCGGGGTTCTAGTGGCCGCCGGTAGCTCAGAGAGCCTGCTGCACCTGTCGCCCGTGGGTCCGTTGCTCCTGCCGCTCTGATAGCCGCAGAGCCTGTTACTCCTGTAATCCGGGACACTTGTCGCCGGTAGCCACTGAGTCGCATTCAGCGCTCCTGTTGCCCGTGTGTCTGCAGCTTCAGTCATCGCCTCCCGTCTTCTCTCCCCCACAGTCTCTCCTCCTCCTCCCTTGCCCTCTGTGTTGGCCTCTAGCTTTGCTTGTAATTGTGAACTATTACTATGCTTGCTTGTTGTGCTGATTACACCCCACTTTGGCTATGGGGGTGTGTCAGAATGTTATAATTGTCTAGCCTGCAGTGGGGTACTCCATAGTGAGTACAGCCCAATTAGGGTTTGCTATATGTATCCAACTGCTTGCTAGTGAAACCCCTCCTTTCTTCATTTCTGTTTCTCACTGCTAGTTCTAACAGGCAAAGCGGTGGAGAACGAGAAAGTGGATAATGGGGGAGCGGAGTGGCAACAGAAACGAGGTTTTGGCGGCAAGTGTGACTACTGCGGTCGCTACGGACATCGTGCCGCAGAGTGCTACTCCAATCCGAACAACAAGAGCTACAAGGGTCCGTCGCAGCAGAGGAATGTAGCGGCAAAGGCGAACGTAGCGGAAGCGGAAAAGGAGGATGTGATTTTGGGAGGAGCGCATCTTGCGAACGTGGTACGTATACCAAAGGATGTTCGGCAGTCGGACGAACGTGAGAAGACGGCATGGTACATGGACAGCGGATGCACGCGTCACATGACATTCAGGTCAGAATGGATGGAGAACGTGAGAGAGTCGAGTGAGCGTTATATACTGCAAGGTAACAGTGGGAAGTTACCAGTGACAGGAGAGGGTGACGTTGTGCTGCAGAGTCCGTATGGAGAGATGAGACTCACCGAAAGTCCACCCATAGATACTAAGATCGAGGTTAGCAGATAGCCAGCCAGATTTTGGCGCGAGATAATGTGGTCCCTCTTCAGCCGCCCCTGTCTTGCCCGTTTACGAGTTCACCGCAGCTTCGCAGCTTAGATCGACTTCTGACAATGCGCTCCCAATCATTATCCCACCACCAGGTATGACCCCTCCCCTCCACGCCACACTGAATCCACGCGTGAAACACGTCATGCTGGGCTAGGTCCACCAAGAATGATTGTCTCCCGCTTCCATTCGTGTCCACGCGCTGCGGATGTCGGTGCCAAAGCTAGCCGTAGGTGGGGTTCCGACATTCACGAAGCGTTTTATGCCGTCCGATTTGAACTCATCGACCCGCTGATTTGTCATCCACGTGAACAACGCTGCATAATAATCATGTCGAGGGCAAAGCTTTGCCGCGGATACGTTTACGGAAGCGCTGGAAACTCTTCGACCGTCCGATTTTCGTCTTAGCTGGCGGTACAGTCGGGCGAGCAGCAATGTGGACCACCCACTGGCCGCCTCGCGTTTGCCTCAAAGTGAAGTAAACGGGTGTGGTGCCGAAGCTGCACCCAGAAGTGCCGAACCTGCAATCGGACGATGGCTCCTTCGTTAAAGCCAGGATCTCAAGTAAGAGAATTGGCCTTCAATTGCAAAACACTTGCAGCGCTTGTTACCCTATTTTTGTAGGCGAATTGACTGGCTGGTTAGGAAAGTGAGCGTGCGGCACACCCACGATTTTGCCCCTAGAGCAAATGCAAAACATTTTGCTGGTACATGAGGTTGTGTGTGACGAGAAATTGCAGGCATTGGAGCTTCGTCACCGAACCAGTTTCCGAGCCTTGCTTGGTTCGGACTGAACTTGCGATTTGTCTTTACTTCGCACCCCTCGCTTCACACCTCGTCAGATTGTTCACCTCGTTAACCAATCGCAGCCCAGCTCCCCTCACCAACTGCAAAACAATTGAACTACTTGAGATCCTGGCTTCACTTGACGACCATTTCTCTTCAATCACATCTTGTTTGCTTCACACGCTCTTTCAGTCACTCGCAGAGACTTTCCCCTCGTGCGTCTGAGAACCCTCGTTGCTCGAATGGACTCGGTCAAGCCTGAAACGGCTCTTGCCGTTGCCCTTGCTGCTGCCACGGCATTCGGAAACGCAGCGAGGTACCTGTGGGAGGTACCGAGCTGGCTCAACTGCCCTGCACTCAACTCGCTCCCGTTTGACTGCCTCTACGAGTGGACGGCGGCTGATGAAGCTCAGCTGAGATCAGCACCGGCTGAACTCAGCGTGAGCGAGGAGCTTCTGCTCTTAGCTAATCTTACAGTAAGCTCCTCCGATTTCATTACCGAGTGGACTGCTGAGGACGAGGCTTATCTGAGAGCGCCTGTCACAATTCGTCGTACCACACTAACTGTGAGTGACGAATTGTTGCTCCTGGCTGGAATCGCTGTTAACTCTGCCGATTTCATCACAAACTGGACGGATGAGGACGAAAAATACCTGAGAAGCGGATCATTGAAACCGCGCGATGGGTGGACCATTGCCAAGTGGGTGGCGCAGTATGATTCGTTTAACACGGCCGATTTTGTCACTGAATGGACGGAAGCGGACGAGGCGTATTTGAGAAATCAGGTGATCAGGAGACGTGTGGAATGCAAGGCGATGACCTCCGCGGAGGTGGCTATCAAGATGGGTCGGTTTGTTGTTGAGGAGAACAAGAAGCGCCGGGAAAACCGCTTTGGAGTGAGGCTGGGCTTCTCGCCGTTGAGGCCCGCCTTCGCAACCGCTGTTGCCTCTGCTGTGAGCACGCTGGCTGCTGCTGCAAGTGCTGCTGCAGACGCTCTTGGTGCTGCTGTTGCTGCTGCTGTGCCTGTGGTGGCTGCTGCTGCTGCGGATGCCGTTGCTGACGCCATTGCTGGCGCCGTTTCTGCTGCTTCTGCTGCTATGCCTGCTGCTGCTTCACCTAAAAAAGAGGTTTGCAAGCCATCAGCACGATCAGCAGCGAAACCAGCTCGGTCAGTGGCGAAACCAGCAGCACCATCAGCAGCTAAATCATCAGCTGTTGCTGCGTGCAAGCCATCAGCACGATCAGCAGATAAACCGGCTCGTTCAGTGGCGAAGGCAGCAGCACCATCAGCAGCTAAATCACCACCATCAGCAGCTCGGTCCGGGGCGAAGGCAGCAGCCCCTTCAGCAGCTAAAGCAATGGCTGTGGTAAAGCCTGCTGCGTGCAAGCCATCAGCACGCGCAGCAGCTTCGCCAGCAGGACGAGCAGCGGTGAAAGCAGCAGCGAAATCAGCCACACAACAGGCAGTGAAGCCGCCTGTGAAGGCAGCAGCCTGTGGTGCAGCAGGGAGAGGGACCAGGAAGGGAGAGGCAAGCAAGGTTGGTGCTCCTGAGAAGGGATCCGGATGTAAGGGTAAGGTGGTGGAGGTGAGTGCCAAGCAGTCAGCAAACAAGCCCTTGGAACAAAAGGCAAGAGTCGCTGCTCCTGCTGCCTCTGGTGGGGCTGCTGCTGCCACGAGCAGATTGAGAAAAGGCTTGGTTTCGGCTGTGAGGGGGGAAGGGAAGAAGGGAGTGCAGGCAGCAGCAGGGAGCAACAGTGAGCTGCGAGGCCAGACTGCAACAGCAGCCTCGCAGCTGGAAAGACTTTGCTACTGAGGTGGAGGTGACAAATATGACTTGCTACTGACTAGTGTATAGGTGACAAATATGACTTGCTACTGACCCAGCAACCCAGGTGGAGGTGACAAATATGACTTGCTACTGACTAGTGTATAGGAAAGACTTTGCCTTGTATGATATAGTTCACTGATAGGGCTAAGTCTGTTACTTGTAGGCCCATGTAACTTAAATGCTATTATGATCATTGATGTGAATTTATCAAAGTTGGTACACCAGTTGCAATAACCAAGGAGCTTTATCTGCTCTATGGGCTATTGATCTGTTGTCCAGGGCGGCTGAGGTGCGTACAGCATGAGAATGTCGCACATTGTTTGTACGCATGGTTGTTCATGCCTCAAGAGGCACTTTTATGCATGAATGTGCTGCTTGGAATGAAAGTGTCAGTGAAATTGTGCTTGTGTGCCTCTGTGGACATTTCCTCTCCGTGGGCTATCAAGCATCACCAGTAATCACTGTGACCAAAACTGCAGCTCATAGCTTGAAAATGATGACTCAATTTCTTTGCTACTTCACATTCCATATCCCTTACCTGGCATGAATGTGCTGCCTGGCATGAATGTGCTGCCTGGCATGAATGTGCTGCTTCACATGACCTCCTTCACACTATGTTTGCTGCCAACATCCTTCTACATCCCCTGTAAAATGCACGTGCCACCTCGTGTGTGTATGAGCACTTCCAAGCATCACCAGTAAGCACTGTAGCCGTATTGTAGGTCAGGAGGGCTTGGAATCATGGAAGACCCATCACATCACATTCTGCTCCATTTCCATTGCCTCGCCACTCACCCTCCACCTGCCCCTCCCCCTCCTCCTTGCGGAAACATGCATGTCAGCCTGTATGCTCGATCACTCGTGTGTCTTTGCACTTGGCACTTCCATCAAGCATCACCAGTAAGCACTGTAGCCGCAATCGCAGCTAGTTGCTTTAAATCACGCGACGTCATGTGCAAAACCATCACTCCATGCTCCATTTCCTTTCTATCACCACCCAACCTACCTGCCCCCCTTCTGCCTCCCATTCCCCTCCACTGCCTCTTCCTTCCCCTCACATCTTTATCCCACTCCCCCTTACGCAGTGAGGCAAAGCAGTGGAATGCGGTAAGTCAGTGAGGCAAAGCAGTGGAATGCGGTAAGTCAGTGAGGCAATCCAGTGGAGGGGTGTGTGCGGGTCAGCCTTTGTTGGGATGCGACTCATCTTGCACTCTCTGCCTGCTCCTGGCTCTTTCAGCTACCCTCTTCATATTGGATGTTGCTGCGCAAGCAGGTGAGCGTTGGCGAATCAGGTCACAAGTGATCTTATAATCAGCTGGGCCATACGCTCACTGCTGATGTGAGCTTGGCACTTAAATCAGCGAAAGAGGGTGGGTTCGTTTGAGCTGGCCTGATTCTTCTTACCATTCGTAATTCCCCACGACTGTTTCTGCAAAGCAGGGTGGGAGCTGTTCAGGTCAGCGCTCGGATCAGTATTTGGGTGAGAGTCGAGATGTATCTTTGAGAACTTCAACAAATGTGGATTGCACTAGCCCCAAAGATGCTCCTCACACGATGCCCACATGACAAATGCGCAATGGTTACATGAAATTTCACAGCCTAATTCAACCATAAGTGCCGACAGCCATAGCCACACAGCCACAGCCGCAACCACAACCGCAGTCACAGCAGCCGCCATAGCTGCATTCACAGAAGCAGGCACGGCTGCAGCTGCATGCTTCAATGAAGGAGTGGAGGCAAGGAAGGGTGCCCTGTTGGAGAACCAGCAATTCCCGTGCATGGCCTGTTCTGAGGAGGGCGGCCTCATCCAAGTGTCTGATGCTTCTGTGGCATCTGTGGGATGATGGGATGATGTAACAGAGACGATGAGCAGATAGGGTGGGATGGGAGGAGCAGAGATGGAGGGATGGGATGAGGAGCAGAGATGGTGGGATGGGATGAGGAGCATTGATGGTGGGATGGGATGAGGAGCAGAGATGGTGGGATGGGATGAAGAGCAGAGATGGTGGGATGGGATGATGAGGAGAGATGGTGGGATGGTATGAGGATAAGAGATGGTGGGATGGGATGAGGAGCAGAGATGGTGAGATGGGATGATGAGCAGAGATGGTGGGATGGGATGAGGAACGGAGATGTTGGGATGGGATGATGAGCAGAGATGGTGGGATGGGATGAGGAGCAGAGATGGTGGGATGGGATGATGAGGAGAGATGGTGGGATGGTATGAGGATAAGAGATGGTGGGATGGGAAGAGGAGTAGAGATGGTGGGATGGGATGATGAGCAGAGATGGTGGGATGGGATGATGAGAAGAGATGGTGGATGGGATGATGTGGAGAGATGGTGGGATAGTATGAGGATAAGAGATGGGGGGATGGGATGATGAGCAGAGATGGTGAAATGGGATGAGGAGCAGAGATGGAGGGATGGGATGAGGAGCAGAGATGGTGGGATGGGATGATGAGAAGAGATTGTGGGATGGGATGAGGAGCAGAGATGGTGGGATGGGATGAGGAGCAGAGATGGAGAGATGGGATGAGGAGCAGAGATGGAGGGATGGGATGAGGAGCAGAGATGGTGGGATGGGATGAGGAGCAGAGATAGAGGGATGGGATGAGGAGCAGAGATGGTGGGATGGGATGAGGAGCATTGATGGTGGGATGGGATGAGGAGCAGAGATGGTGTGGGATGGGATGAGGAGCAGAGATGGTGGGATGGGATGAGGAGCAGAGATGGTGGAATGGG
Organism: Closterium sp. Naga37s-1; assembly: GCA_947471745.1. Taxonomy (NCBI): domain Eukaryota; kingdom Viridiplantae; phylum Streptophyta; class Zygnematophyceae; order Desmidiales; family Closteriaceae; genus Closterium; species Closterium sp. Naga37s-1. The sequence continues at coordinate 1,706,992 of CANJKZ010000166.1, forward strand.
ATGAGGAGCAGAGAAAATGCCAGGATGGAGAAAATTGCTGCGAGGGAGGGAACCATTCCTGAGTCGGTTCAGTTGAACTCTTCAAAGACGCAATTGCCATTACTGCCTTCCTCCGAATAAATTTGCCGTCAAACACAAATCAGCTGTGTGTTGGTACCATGTTACACATGTTTCCCATTTCATGTTGATCTGCTAGTTCTATTGGGGTAATCCCTTATGTGATTAGCAAGCTCCATTAACCATCAGCTTATGCACATGTGCATTTTCACAAATTTTAATAAGATTTTGCCTACACTTCTTCATGGAATAGGTATCTAATTCCTGCCATTTGTAAACACACCATACGAAGTCCGTGATGGATGAGTGCACATGCGTACATACCCCAACATTGCACTTGAATTGTTTGTTTTAGGGAAAAACTCGAAGAAATCCGTTTTCTTTTTAACAGATATTCATGGCGAGCATTATGGAGTACAGTACTCTTGTCAAACCATCCCATCTCACCATTTGTCTCCTTCCCTCAACCCAGCGAGCTGCTTTCTGTTGCTTGCTGTGAGTGAACCGCCCGCTATTTCACAGATAGTCCGCCCTCCACCCAACCTGATCCCTCGCAGCACCTCAATGCCACGTGCATGCCCCTCAACAGCCACACGCCTGTCAGCTAGTGATCTGTCAGAGCCGCGCCAGGCACGCATTCATTAACAAAAACAAGTGTGATTATGCTAGACAAGGGTGTTAGCTGAATCAGACGATGCAAATTAAATAGTCTGAAAAATCAGACTAAGCTCCAACATTCGCCTCGAAAATCAGACCAGAAAAATATGCCCGTCCGATCGTCAGACGGAACGATTTTTTACTTTGGTGTTTTCAGACAGGCCCAAATCATAGCAAGAGCCCTAGTTTGCATGTTTCGCTCATGCCTTCGCTCACATTTTGTACTCGTTTGACACCTTAGTGCAATTCTCGCTACTTCGATTCATTGCACCCGTAACACTTGGTATCAGAGCCTCTTTTTTTTCGGACCGCGCATCTCCGCACCCTAGGAAATCAACTTTTGATTTTTCACTCGAAGGGACTCATGCACCTTAGCCCCTAGGAGCAGCTGTCCTCGCGTTCTCTCGTAAACGCGTGCAGCCACGACTGCGCCTAGACTAAGACGAGCCGACGCCCTTCGGAATGGCTGAACGCATTGACGTCACCAGCCTCACGCAGGACCGCCTGGACGAGTTGCTGCGACAACTGCACGAAAGCTCCGAAGAAATCGCGGCATTAACGGCGGAACGCACCTCCCTGCAAAATGACCTCGCACGAACACAAACACCTGGCACTCCGATACAGCCTGCACCACAGACATCGCAACACGGAAGTGTGGGGCAACCCGCGAGCGCGGCCAGTGATGGCGTCGTCTGCCACGACGGAGACGACGACCACGGCACGACACACCCCGACGCGATGAATGCGGCCCGGAACCAACCTCGAGTCACGATTTCCGTGCCGGCCGGCGAATCGACTCTACCGTCGCCGATGCCGTTGAAGCCGCAGCGTCCGCCGTGTTTTGACCCGAGTCAACGGGGTGGTCCTACCGTATAGGCGTGGCTCTTCATGTTGAACGTCTTCTTCGACGCGAACTACGTCTCGGAGGATACGGCGAAGATTCGCTACGCCGTGTCGTTGCTGCGAGGACCCGCCATGGACTGGTGGCGTGTCATCGTCACGAAGCCAGTGGACTACGCGACTCTACCGACACGGGAAGGACAAACCGGACCCTGGGCGCCGTCGTATTTCGTGGAAGTGCCCCAGTATCGCATGTGGGACGCGTGGTGCGCAGGTCTGCGCGCTCGTTTCGAGCCAATCGCGGCTTCGATCGCAGCGCGACAGAAGCTCCGCACTTGGCGCCAACTCGGTTCCGTCCAGGACTACACGAGTGGATTTCTGGCGCTATGCGAGCAAGTGGGATACATGCATGAGAGCGAGCGCATCGACCGCTACATCGGCGGCCTGAAGCAGGACATCGCTCAGGAAATCCAGCTTCGCGGCGTCACCGACTTTCAAGAAATTCTCGCTATGGCGGAGAAACTTGATTTCTTCCGCCGACCGAGACCGGGGTCCTACGGAAGCAGCAATTGGGGACATCAGTCTCGTGGGACGAACGAGGGCGCTACGATACGTGCCGTCGCCGCAAATGCCGCTGCCGCACCATTCAAAGGGCGCTGCTTTGCGTGCAATCGGCCGGGACACCGTAAGAGCAAATGCCCGGAAAATGCTAAGGGAAAGGGGGAAGCTGAGCAGCAGAAACAGACCAAGCAGGAGGGAAACGCTGGGAGTCAGTAGCAGACGGGCCCTCTACTGACAGGTCATGCCGCTCGCCCGACCCAACCGACCCTCACCGAGTGATTGTGCCGGTTCACGCAATCGACCACACCCGGCCGAATAAGGAGGGTACTACGGTGGACAGCCCGCCTTTTTCAGCCGTTCCTGTCGTGCCCGAATACGATTTTACAGCAGCCGAGCAGCTTAGCGCTTCCCCAATGATGATCGCACCACCAGGTATGACCCCACCCCGCCACGCCACGCATAGATCCACGCGTGAAACACGTCATGCTGGGCTAGGTACACCAAGAATGAGTGTCACCAGCTTCCATTCGCGTCCACGCGCTGCGGATGTCGGGTGCCAAACCTAGCCGTAGTTGGGGTTCCGACATTCACGAAGAATTTTAAGCCGTCCGATTTGAGTTTATCTAGCCGTTGTTTTGTCATCCACGTGAGCATGCTGCCAAACAAAACAATCGAGGGCAAACCTCAGTCGCAAATACATTTTTTGAAGCATCGGAAACATTTCGACCGTCCGATTTCGTGTTCCCTGGCGGTACAGTCAGACGGGCAGCAATGTGGACCACCCATTGACCGCCTCGCATTTGCCTCAGAGCGCAGCAAACGGGTGTGGTGCCGAAGCTGCACCCAGAAGTGCCGAACCTGCGATCGAACGATGGCTCCTTCATTAACGGGGGAAACCTTTGCCGGGTGTCAGTAGAAATGGTCACTTGACGACCATTTCTCTTCAATCACAACTTGTTTGCTTCACACGCTCTTTCAGTCACTCGCAGAGACTTTCCCCTCGTGCGTCTGAGAACCCTCGTTGCTCGAATGGACTCGGTCAAGCCTGAAACGGCTCTTGCCGTTGCCCTTGCTGCTGCCACGGCATTCGGAAACGCAGCGAGGTACCTGTGGGAGGTACCGAGCTGGCTCAACTGCCCTGCACTCAACTCGCTCCCCTTTGACTGCCTCTACGAATGGACGGAGGCTGATGAAGCTCAGCTGAGATCAGCACCGGCTGAACTCAGCGTGAGCGAGGAGCTTCTGCTCTTAGCTAATCTTACAGTAAGCTCCTCCGATTTCATTACGGAGTGGACTGCTGAGGACGAGGCTTATCTGAGAGCTCCTGTCACATTTCGTCGTGCCACACTAACTGTGAGCGACGAGCTGCTGCTTCTTTCGGGAATCTCTTACAGCGCTGCTGATTTCATTACAAACTGGACGGATGAGGACGAAAAATACCTGAGAAGCGGATCATTGAAACCGCGCGATGGGTGGACCATTGCCAAGTGGGTGGCGCAGTATGATTCGTTTAACACGGCCGATTTTGTCACTGAATGGACGGAAGCGGACGAGGCGTATTTGAGAAATCAGGTGATGAGGAGACGTGTGGAATGCAAGGCGATGACCTCCGCGGAGGTGGCTATCAAGATGGGTCGGTTTGTTGTTGAGGAGAACAAGAAGCGCCGGGAAAACCGCTTTGGAGTGAGGCTGGGCTTCTCGCCTTTGAGGCCCGCCTTCGCTACCGCTGTTGCCTCTGCTGTGAGCACGCTGGCTGCTGCTGCAAGTGCTGCTGCTGACGCTCTTGGTGCTGCTGTTGCTGCTGCTGTGCCTGTGGTGGTTGCTGCTGCTGCGGATGCCGTTGCTGACGCCATTTCTGGCGCCGTTACTGCTGCTTCTGCTGCTATGCCTGTTGCTGCTAAAAAAGAGGTTTGCAAGCCATCAGCACGATCAGCAGCTTCGCCAGCAGGACGAGCAGCGGTGAAAGCAGCAGCGAAATCAGCCACACAGCAGGCAGTGAAGCCGCCTGTGAAGGCAGCAGCCTGTGGTGCAGCAGGGAGAGGGACCAGGAAGGGAGAGGCAAGCAAGGTTGGTGCTCCTGAGAAGGGATCCGGATGTAAGGGTAAGGTGGTGGAGGTGAGAGCTAAGCTGTCAGCAAACAAGCCCTTGGAACAAAAGGCAAGAGTCGCTGCTCCTGCTGCCTCTGGTGGGGCTGCTGCTGCCACGAGCAGATTGAGAAAAGGCTTGGTTTCGGCTGTGAGGGGGGAAGGGAAGAAGGGAGTGCAGGCAGCAGCAGGGAGCAACAGTGAGCTGCGAGGCCAGACTGCAACAGCAGCCTCGCAGAAACAGCATTCCCAGCAACCCAGGTGGAGGTGACGAATACCGCAAGCAAACTGAGTTGCTCCTGACTAGTTTATAGGAATGTCTATACCTTGTATGTTATAATCGCCCGTGTTGCTAGGGTTGAATGTGTTGCTGGTAGGCCTATGTAATATGACTTGCTATTACTATCAGCTAGTTGTATATGCCACAACATTAAGACCCAGGGTCTAAATTGAGGAAACAAGGAGCTTTGACATTCTGCATGGGCTGCTGAGGTTGCAGTTTACGGCGTTTGATAGGCCTCGGCCTGTGCTGATTGCAATGGCTTGTTCTGGAGGCAATCTCTTGTTGACATGGCTGATCTCTTCAAGGGAATGTCAATAAAGTCACAATTCTGTGCCTTCACCTGCCACCCTCCTTCTCCCCGTGATTGCCCTCCCCTCGCCTCTTCCAACCCATCCCTGCCCCTCCAATATGTCTGCCACTTGGTTGTGTGCCGCGTGGTTGGGTGCAGAGGGTTAGATGGATCATGGAGGGAGGGGGGGGGAGGACAAGCAGGGAGGGTGTAAGATGTGGGTTCCATCAACTGGCGGGTGAGTCGGGTCGTCCACTTGATTTTTCAGGGCGACTCACTAAGAGGCTGTAATGCACTGAGAAAACAACCGAGTGGATGAAAAAGCACTTGAGTCTATCGACTGGGGGGCTGTGGCGGGTTTGACTAGCAATCTGATTTTCAGTCAGGCAGCAACGCACCATGGGGGGGCAGTGTTTCAAAGTATGAGAGGGTGAAAAGACAGAGCATGATAAGATGTGAGTGACCCTTTGAACCACTTGCATTCCACAACTGGTGTGTCTCAACTCAGCAACTGCATGCCCTGAGATGAGACGAGCCCTTTGGGATGAGTCATCAGAAGATGAATCGAACAATGTGGTTCTTGCCATGAATCTAATTCACAATCTGTTTTATCACCGAGACATTTCCTTGCCCGTTCCCTTTCCAGTGAAGTGTATGTGCCGCACTGTGACAGACAGCATGCTTGTCACACTGTTCGTTTCTGTGATTGAAATTGCAACATCGTGTCAGATCTATCACCCCCCATGACCCGTTTTCCTTACCTCACCACCCATCCTCTCCCTACCCTCTCCCTATCCCCTCCCTCCGCTTCCCTCTTCCATTTCCACGTGTCGTTGAATGCGACCACAATTGCTTGCATATCTCACCACTACGCGCCATCTCCCTGCCCTCACCCTCCCTTAATGAGGCAAGCAGGGTTCACCTCTGGTTGGATGCGGCCCGGATAGATGAGATCACAAGTAGCACTCCATGCCCCGTTTCCCATACCCCACCACTCACCCTCTCCCTGCCCCTCACCCTCTCTCAGTGAGGCAAGTCAAGGGCAGGTGCGGGGGTCCACCTTTCGTTGAATGCGATCTGTAGTGGACTGTTTAGGAGAGTACTCAAGTCGGTATTCAAGTCGGTGTTTGCGCTGGTTTGAATCTCCAGGAGAGAATTGGTCCATGTTTGAACTAAGACCTCCACTTCTATGTTTCATTGCTGGGATTTTGCGTTAGATTCCAAATGCAGCCACTTCTCCCTTACTGCCAAGGTGAGTATTTTCCGTTGAAACATAGCATGCTCTTATGCCAAGTCAAATCTGTGCCATGTGAAGAGCCATGAAAGTCTACTTCTGACCATCTGCTTGTTCGCATGAATCTCGAATGCGCTGTGTTTTGTCGCCAAGTTCAGGTCAGTGTTCAGGTCACTAACAAGGTCTGAATTCAAGTCAGTATTCAGGTCAAATATCCATGTACCTTTTTGTTAGACATATATTCAGGTCAAATATTGACGTCCATATTCTTTAGTCAAATACTCAGGTGAAATATTGAGGTAGGCAATTATTTTAGTCAGCATTCAGTCAGTATAATCCTTTCTTTCACCTGCTTCTGGCATTCTGCAGTTGCCTCTATCCCATCCAGCTCAGCATTTGAGTGCATGCGGAATAATCTAGGCAAGTCACTAGGGGCTGTGGGCTTAATTGCCAAACTGCTTGCAGTTCAATCAAGCAGTAACACAATAATGGGGGGAAGTGGGGGGTGGAGGGAGGTGGGGGGAGGGTGGTAATGTTTTGTTGAGCGAGGCAATATTTGATTCTTCTAAATGCTTCCTGCGTTTTGCAGCTCCCTTTATCCCATCCCATCCAGCAATTCCCATGCACTATGATGAGCATTTTCTCAGTGTGACGCTACGTTTATTTTCCAGGAATCACCAGTAGTAAGCACTGTAGCCGTATTGCAGGTCAGGGCAAGCCAGGGAAGGAGTGTATGAGGGTCAGATTTTCGTTGAAATGCCACTCATCTTGAGCTCTCTGACTGCTCCTGGCTCAAAATATTGACCGTTGGAGCGCAAGCAGGTGAGCGGTGGTGACCTCTAACTCGACTCAGGTCTCAAGTCATCTTATAATCAGCTGAGTTTGACACTTGGCTCAGCGGGACACGGTGGGTGCGCTTGAGCTTGCTCTGATTCTTGTTACCACTCGTGATTCCCCACTCCTGGTTTCCACCAGTTTCCGAAACCAGTTTCCGAAAAGCAGGTTGGAAGCTGTTCAGGTCAGCATTCGGATGAGTAGTTGGGTCAGTGGTAAGGTCTATCAGTATTCTTTCATCGCTTCTGCTGCTGGAAGCATGTCCTTTTGCTAACCTTTTGCAGGCTGAACCATCACAACAGTCACATGGCATGGGATGGGATGAGATGGGATGGGATGAGATGGGATGAGGAGCAGAGATGGTGGGATGGGATGAGGAGCAGAGATGGTGGGATGGGATGAGGAGCAGAGATGGTGGGATGGGATGAGGAGCAGAGATGGTGGGATGGGATGAGGAGCAGAGATGGTGGGATGGGATGAGGAGCAGAGATGGTGGGATGGGATGAGGAGCAGAGATGGTGGGATGGGATGAGGAGCAGAGATGGTGGGATGGGATGAGGAGCAGAGATGGTGGGATGGGATGAGGAGCAGAGATGGTGGGATAAGATGAGGAGCAGAGATGGTGGGATGGGATGAGGAGCAGAGATGGTGGGATGGGATGAGGAGCAGAGATGGTGGGATGGGATGAGGAGCAGAGATGGTGGGACGGGATGAGGAGGAGAGATGGTGGGATGGGATGAGGAGCAGAGATGGTGGGATGGGATGAGGAGCAGAGATGGTGGGATGGGATGAGGAGCAGAGATGGGGGGATGGGATGAGGAGCAGAGATGGTGGGATGGGATGAGGAGCAGAGATGGTGGGATGGGATGAGGAGCAGAGATGGTGGGATGGGATGATAAGCAGAGATGGTGGGATGGGATGAGGAGCAGAGATGGTGGGATGGGATGAGGAGCAGAGATGGTGGGATGGGATGAGGAGCAGAGATGGTGGGATGGGATGAGGAGCAGAGATGGTGGGATGGGATGAGGAGCAGAGATGGTGGGATGGGATGAGGAGCAGAGATGGTGGGATGGGATGAGGAGGAGAGATGGTGGGATGGGATGAGGAGCAGAGATGGTGGGATGGGATGAGGAGCAGAGATGGTGGGATGGGATGAGGAGCAGAGATGGGGGGATGGGATGAGGAGCAGAGATGGTGGGATGGGATGAGGAGCAGAGATGGTGGGATGGGATGAGGAGCAGAGATGGTGGGATGGGATGAGGAGCAGAGATGGTGGGATGGGATGAGGAGGAGAGATGGTGGGATGGGATGAGGAGGAGAGATAGTGGGATGGGATGAGGAGCAGAGATGGTGGGATGGGATGAGGAGCAGAGTTGGTGGGATGGGATGAGGAGCAGAGATGGAGGGATGGGATGAGGAGCAGAGATGGTGGGATGGGATGAGGAGCAGAGATGGAGGGGTGGGATGAGGAGCAGAGATGGTGGGATGGGATGAGGAGCAGAGATGGTGGGATGGGATGAGGAGCAGAGATGGAGGGGTGGGATGAGGAGCAGAGATGGTGGGATGGGATGAGGAGGAGAGATGGTGGGATGGGATGAGGAGCAGAGATGGTGGGATGGGATGAGGAGCAGAGATGGTGGGATGGGATGAGGAGCAGAGATGGTGGGATGGGATGAGGAGCAGAGATGGTGGGATGGGATGAGGAGCAGAGATGGTGGGATGGGATGAGGAGCAGAGATGGTGGGATGGGATGAGGAGCAGAGATGGTGGAATGGGATGAGGAGCAGAGATGGTTGGATGGGATGAGGAGCAGAGATGGTGGGATGGGATGAGGAGCAGAGATGGCGGGATGGGATGAGGAGCAGAGACGGTGGGATGGGATGAGGAGCAGAGACGGTGGGATGGGATGAGGAGCAGAGATGGTGGGATGGGATGAGGAGCAGAGATGGTGGGATGGGATGAGGAGCAGAGATGGTGGGATGGGATGAGGAGCAGAGATGGTGGGATGGGATGAGGAGCAGAGATGGTGGGATGGTATGAGGATAAGAGATGGTGGGATGGTATGAGGATAAGAGATGGTGGGATGGGATGAGGAGCAGAGATGGTGGGATGGGATGAGGAGCAGAGATGGTGGGATGAGATGAGGAGCAGAGATGGTGGGATGGGATGAGGAGGAGAGATGGTGGGATGGGATGAGGAGCAGAGATGGTGGGATGGGATGAGGAGCAGAGATGGTGGGATGGGATGAGGAGCAGAGATGGTGAAATGGGATGAGGAGCAGAGATGGTGGGATGGGATGAGGAGCAGAGATGGTGGGATGGGATGAGGAGCAGAGATGGTGGGATGGGATGAGGAGCAGAGATGGTGGGATGGGATGAGGAGCAGAGATGGTGGGATGGGATGAGGAGCAGAGATGGTGGGATGGGATGAGGAGCAGAGATGGTGGGATGGGATGAGGAGCAGAGATGGTGGGATGGGATGAGGAGCAGAGATGGTGGGATGGGATGAGGAGCAGAGATGGTGGGATGGGATGAGGAGGAGAGATGGTGGGATGGGATGAGGAGCAGAGATGGTGGGATGGGATGAGGAGCAGAGATGGTGGGATGGGATGAGGAGCAGAGATGGTGGGATGGGATGAGGAGCAGAGATGGTGGGATGGGATGAGGAGCAGAGATGGTGGGATGGGATGAGGAGCAGAGATGGTGGGATGGGATGAGGAGCAGAGATGGTGGGATGGGATGAGGAGCAGAGACGGTGGGATGGGATGAGGAGCAGAGATGGTGGGATGGGATGAGGAGCAGAGATGGTGGGATGGGATGAGGAGGAGAGATGGTGGGATGGGATGAGGAGCAGAGACGGTGGGATGGGATGAGGAGCAGAGATGGTGGGATGGGATGAGGAGCAGAGATGGTGGGATGGCATGAGGCTGCGAGATGCCTGGATGAGGATGGAGAAAATTGATGTGAGGGATGAGGAACCACTCCTGATCGGTTCAGCTGAACTCGTCAAAGACGCAGTCGAATGAAAAACCCTGAACACAAATCTGAGCCGTGCGTTGGCACAATGTTACACATGTTTGCCATATTGGGTCACGTTGATTTGGTATGCTATTTCTATTGGGGCAATCCCTTAGCAGACTACATTATCCAGTGTACAGAGGATGGGCAGAACCATCCAGCTTAATCACTTTTTCTTTTAGGATTTTGCCTACTTATTCCTGGAGTAGGTATATAATTTCTGTCATTGGTAATCACACCATAAGAAGTCCATTATGGATGAGTGCGTACAAACCCTCCCGTCGAGTACCCCAACATTGCACTTGGATTGTTTGTTATAAGTGAAAAATCGAAGAAATCAGTTTCCTTTTCAATTAATATTCATGTAGAGCATTATGGAGTACGGAACCTAGGGTTTGGTGTTCTTCCAAACCATCCCATCTCGCCACTTGTCTCCTTCCCTCAACCCAGTGAGCTGCTTTCTGTTGCTTGCTGTGAGTGAACCGCCCGCTATTTCACAGACAGTCCGCCCATACATACTTGAGATCTGGTTACCACACTCGATCTGGCACATAAGCAGCCGGATTTGGCGCGAGGTAAAATGTGGTGCCTTTTTCAGCCGTTCCTGTCGTGCCCGAATACGATTTTACAGCAGCCGAGCAGCTTAGCGCTTCCCCAATGATGATCGCACCACCAGGTATGACCCCACCCCGCCACGCCACACTAGATCCACGCGTGAAACACGTCATGCTGGGCTAGGTCCACCAAGAATGAGTGTCACGAGCCTCCATTCACGTCCACGCGCTGCGGATGTCGGTGCCAAAGCTAGCCGTAGTTGGGGTTCCGACATTCACAAAGCGTTTAAGGCCGTCCGACACGAGCTTATCTAGCCGTTGTTTTGTCATCCACGTGAGCATGCTGCCAAACAAACCAATCGAGGGCAAACCTCAGCCGCATATACATTTTCGGAAGCATCGGAAACATTTCGACCGTCCGATTTCGTGTTCGCTGGCGGTACAGTCAGGCGAGCAGCAATGTGGACCACCCACTGGCCGCTTCGCATTTGCCTCGGAGCGCAGTAAACGTGTGTGGTGCCGAAGCTCCACCCAAACCAAAAGTGCCGAACCAACGCGCGAACGTTGGCTCCTCCATTAACGGGGGAATCCCTCGTTTGGTGTCAGTAGAAATGGTCACTTGACGACCATTTCTCTTCAATCACAACTTGTTTGCTTCACACGCTCTTTCAGTCACTCGCAGAGACTTTACCCTCGTGCGTCTGAGAACCCTCGTTGCTCGAATGGACTCGGTCAACCCTGAAACGGCTCTTGCCGTTGCCCTTGCTGCTGCCACGGCATTCGGAAACGCAGCGAGGTACCTGTGGGAGGTACCGAGCTGGCTCAACTGCTCTGCACTCAACTCGCTCCCGTTTGACTGCCTCTACGAATGGACGGAGGCTGATGAAGCTCAGCTGAAAGCAGCACCGGCTGAACTCAGTGTGAGCGAGGAGCTTCTGCTCTTAGCTAATCTTACAGTAAGCTCCTCCGATTTCATTACCGAGTGGACTGCTCAAGATGAGGCAGATCTGAGGGCCCCTGTCGCGATTCGCCGTGCTTCACTGAGCGTGAGCGACGAATTGCTGCTCCTGGCTGGAATCGCTGTTAACTCCAATGATTTCATCACGGAGTGGACTGTTAAAGACGAGCAATATCTGAAAAGCGGTCTTGTGAAACCGTGCTCTGGTTGGAGCGTTGGCAAGTGGGTGGCTCAGCATGGTTCAGTGAACCCGGCTGAGTTCATCACCGAATGGACAGAGGAGGACGAAGCATATTTGAATGATCACACCGTTAAGATGTCTGCAAAACTGTGTGAAGGCGAGCGGATGCTGCTGCTGGCGGCGTGCAAGCCCATGAGCTCCGCAGATGTCGCTCTCAAGCTGGGCCGCTTTGCTGAGGCGAGCAAGAACTGCCGGGAGCATCGGATCGGAGCGAGGCTGGGCTTCTCGCCGCTGAGGCCTGCTTTCGTCGCTACCGCTGTTGTCTCTGCTGCGGCCGTGGTCGCTGCTGCTGCCAGTGCTGCTGCTGACGCTCTTGGTGCTGCTGTCTTTGCTGCTGTACCTGTAGCGGCTGCTGCTGCTGATGCCGTTGCTGGCGCCGTTGCTGCTGTTTCTGCTGCTGTGCCTGCTCGTGCTTCGCCTTTAAATAAGGCGTGCAAGCCAGCAGCACCATCAGCAGCTCGGTCCGTGACGAAGGCAGCAACGCCTTCAGCAGCTAAATCAACGGCTGTGGTGAAGCCTGCTGCGTGCAAGCCATCAGCACGCGCAGCAGCTTCGCCAGCAGGACGAGCAGCGGTGAAAGCAGCAGCGAAATCAGCCACACAGCAGGCAGTGAAGCCGCCTGTGAAGGCAGCAGCCTGTGGTGCAGCAGGGAGAGGGACCGGGGAGGGAGAAGTAACCAAGGTTGGTGCTGCTGCTAGGAAAAGATCCGGATGTATGGATAAGGTGGTGGAAGTGAGAGCTGAGCAGTCAGCAAGCAAGCTCGCAGAACCAAAAATGAGACGTGCTGCTCCTGCTGCCTCTGGTGGGGCTGCTGCTGCCACGAGCAGATTGAAAAATAGCCCAGTTTCAGCTGTTAGGGGGGAGGGGAAGAAGGGAGTGCAGGCAGCAGCAGGAAACAACAGTGAGCTGCGAGGCCAGACTGCAACAGCAGCCTCGCAGAAACAGCAGTCCCAGCAACCCAGGTGGAGGTGACAAATATGATTTGTGATTAGTTAGTTAATGTATATAAACAGTTGTACGTTGAATCATACAATTCGCTGATAGGGCTAAGATTGCTACTTGTAGGCCCATGTGATGTAAATATTATCATGATTATTGATTTGTATATATCTCAAAGTCAAGACACATGATTCAAGAGCCAGGGACCTTTTTTATTTGCTGTTGTATGGGCTGTTGATCTTGTTGTTTGGTGCAGCTGAGGGGCGTACTGCATGGGTATGCATTGTTGGTATGCATGGTTATTCATGCCACAAGAGGCACTTGTATGCATGAAGTGCTGCTTGGCATGAATGTGCTGCTTCACATTATCTCCTTCACACTATGTTGAATTGCCAACAAGGAATTTTCTTCTTCATCCCCCTGTAAAATGCACGTGCCATGTGAAAGCATTCTTGCCACTTTTTTGCTCATCTGGTGTTGCTGTGGCTTCCAATCCGAGGTTCACCAGTAAGCACTGTGACCGTATTGCAGCTCATGGCTTCAAAACCATGACTTGATTATCGCACATGCCCATACCCTTTGCCTCACCACTCACCCTCTCCCTGCCCCTTGCCCCTTCCTCTCCGCCTTCCTTCCCCCTCCCCATGCCTGCCTCCCTCCCTGCCATCCTCTCCCTCCCGATCCCCCTCCGTCAGTGTGGCAAATCAGCGGAGGGTGGGGAGGGCAGCCTTTCACTGGATGCGACTTGTGACAGCGTCTCACACTCAGCATTTTTCAGTGCTCTCTGCTGGCCCGCAACACAGCGAGGTGAGCTTCGGTGAAATTCAAGAAGACCACAAAGGCACGTTGCAATATCATTCTGGTGAGGTGAGCCATGTGGTTACTTCTGGCGCGGGCTTGAAACCTGAAGATGGGGAACAGAAACGGGAGAAGGTGGGTGCGTTTTGAGCTGGGGCTGATTCTTGTATCATTCGGAATCCCCCTGCTCTGGTTTGTACCGTGCTGAACCAGTTTCTGCACATCAAAGTTGGAGCTGTTCGGGTCAGCATTCAGGTATCAGGTTGGTATTCAGGTACCGGGTCAGTATTTGTGTATCAGGTGCCAGGTCAGGTTTCGGGTATCAGGCCAGCATTCAGGTATCAGGTTAGTATTCAGGTTTCCGGTCTGCATTCAGGTGTCAGGCCAGCATTCAGGTATCGGGTCAGTATTCAGATACAAATCTCTGAGAGGCTGAAAGGAATCAATATCCTGAGTGGACGCAATTAACTTCAAGCAAGGCACTGGGGAGCTGCGGGCTTGACTGGCAAACTGCTTCCAATAAAGCAGTAACGCAGCAGTAGGGGAGGAAGGGGGAAGGGGGAGTGTCACTGTTCTGTTGAAAAAGACAAGATGTGACCTTTCTGAGATGCTTTGTTGTCAGCACGCGCTGCTTGGGCATTTGCAACAGTTTGCACAGCGCTTCAAATATCTTGCTGGGCTGAGAGGGGTGTCATGGTGTTAGACGCTTGATTATCATGCCGGCCTGAGAGGGGTGTCATGGTGTTAAGACGCTTGATTATCATGCCGGCCTGAGAGGGGTGTCATGGTGTTAAGACGCTTGATTATCATGCCGGCCTGAGAGGGGTGTCATGGTGTTAGACGCTTGATTATCATGCCGGCCTGAGAGGGGTGTCATGGTGTTAAGACGCTTGATTATCATGCCGGCCTGAGAGGGGTGTCATGGTGTTAGACGCTTGATTATCATGCCGGCCTGAGAGGGGTGTCATGGTGTTAAGATGCTTGATTATCATGCCGGCCTGAGAGGGGTGTCATGGTGTTAGACGCTTGATTATCATGCCGGCCTGAGAGGGGTGTCATGGTGTTAAGACGCTTGATTATCATGCCGGCCTGAGAGGGGTGTCATGGTGTTAAGACGCTTGATTATCATACCGGCCTGAGAGGGGTGTCATGGTGTTAGACGCTTGATTATCATGCCGGCCTGAGAGGGGTGTCATGTTGTGATGGCGCGTGACTGTGTGGCTTGCCTGCCATGAGCACCATGCGGGTTGGATGAGCTGCCCACGAGTTGCTGATCACTCTTGACTGAAATTCTCCACCCAGCGTGCATCGGGTATCTCATTCCAAACCGTCCATGCATAAGGCATCTGATTCCCACTTCTCATGCACGCAAAAGCAAATACGGCCATATTTCCTCTTCATGCGTTGATGATTCAGTTCCCAGTTTCATTGCACTGATGAGTAACTTCCTATTTCTCATGCATCAGGCTCTGACGTTTTCGGTTTAAATGCCTCTTCTAGCTCCTTTTATTTCTCATACATCAGGCATCATCGCCACTTTTCATGCATCATGCATGCATCTGATTTCGGATACCAATATGGCGTCTGACTCCCATCTCCCATGTATCAGCCATTGAACTTCCATTCCCCCTGAATATTACATCTCATGCTCCAACAGTGTGTTCTATGAGGTCAGATGTTCCACCCATGACCCATGACCTATGCCCCCTTTTACCTGCTTTCTCTTTTTCTCTCAGTACTTCCATTCTTTTCACTCTTATCATTTTCTGGGATGAAAGTGCATAGAGCAGCGCATGTTGTTTAAGGCTTCTATTGGTTGAAGTTCATTGGCTTGACCTTTCTCACCCGTGTCAGAAAGAAGCGCAAGGACTGCCCATGCAGATTCATGTGTCACATTGAGTCGGGGTCAGGGGGAACTGATGTCATTTCAGATTATGACGTTACGCAGCTCTGCTGTTTTGGCAACAACGCACTTGTATACACAGAATATGGCCCATCTCTTCCAGTCTCACTGTCGCACTCATGGGGGAGTCAACAAGCCTTATGGTGTGCCGCCACTGAACATTGTTTATGTGTGGTGTGTGTGGACAAGTGTGTTGGCTATTGAAGTTTTGACCAGCCTTCAAATGTTAACTTGTAAATTAATCATATGCTATTGATGTC